>CM046882.1:39904414-41104414 GCA_025667525.1 Glebionis coronaria | reverse complement strand
AAAAAACATGTAGTTTTAACTCAAAACAATTATTAGTTAAAGATCTTTAGATATCGATAATTATAACATGTTAAAACGGCTCGTGATTCCACTCATGGTTTATAAAGTTCATACCAATTATAAAAACATAATTAAAGATCAAAGCACGTAATAGCGGAAGCGGTTTAAAAAGATTATATAATAACATATTCATAATTGGGTTACGTACCTTTTGCAAAGCAATTTCAACGAACAAGATCAAATCTCCAATTTAGGGTTTATGAGGATCAATGATTAACCTCTTACCGTTTTGTTAATCGATCCAAGATATAATCCAAGATATAAACTGGTATGTAAACGAGCAATACGCAAAGTGGAAAAATCAAACCAAAAACCCTTTGGGGTTTGTTCGGCCGATCGAGCAAAAGAGAGAGAGAGAGAATGGGTGGAGAATTATGAGAAATCCCATGGGTATTTCTAGGGTACTAAACCTTGGAGCCCAAGTTTAATAATCCTAATCCAATTAGGATTAAGAAAAAACTTTCCTTTTTCCTTCCTCCTTTATTCCACCGATCGGATATCACCCTCCAAGGGTATTCCAGAAGCTTCTTTTCTCTTCTATTATTTATCCACATTAATTTTTAGTCCTTAACGTTTAAAACTTAACGATCGTTAAATATTTAAAGCTCGTTTTAATTAAAAAATATATAAATTACATTTATTAATAAGTTAACTCTTTACGTATTGTGTGCAATCATGTAATCTCGAGTTCGATCCTAACACACGACTATTAAAATTAAAGTCCATAAACTTACACTTTGAACCATGAATTCGCTGATTAAAACAAACGTAAAAGTTTAACTCACAAACAATATGAAAAAAACTAAAAGAGAATTGAAGAATCGTAGATGAAGATGATGATGTTATAGATAAAGATACATTTTTAAATTGAGAAAATAATATCATCCCTAAAAAAAGTTTGGAAGAATCAAAGTTGTTGCAAAAAAACTATGCTTTTCTATTGATGAAGTAGAGTTATGAGGGATCCTGAAAATTATAGGGTTTGAGGTTTAAATGGTATTAGTTTTATAGCAAGAAAGGGTTATAATTGGTGTAGGGTGACTCGAAAAATCAGAGGCTTACATAAGAATGGTGTAAAAAAAGTCTTAATTCTTTCATTGCCACAAAGTTTTAATGAATATTTTCATTTAAACATGCCTTTATTTTGGTAGTTTCATTTAAGGATTTCAATGCTCAAAAGTCTTTTGTAAAAAAGCTATTTTCAAAAGCTTTATAAAATCATAAAAAGTATTTCATGGTTTTTGCATTGGAGATGCCCTAAGATAGTATAAATATACTTGCCATAGTTGAATAGTTTAATATTATCAATGCTAGTTGTTTTGATCGAATGATTTATATGGTTTTTATCCATTTCATTTAGATTAAACCTTCCCTACAATATTAGTAACTTTCAATAATTAAGAATGTTGAAATTTTATAACTTTAAACATTTTGGATTCCTCCATTATATATAATAGACAATAGAGATAGTCATTATTTAAAAGTATATATTAAATTCAATTGCACATCTTGTTCCAAAAAAATAAAAAGAAAAATTCAATTGCACATGAAAATCCTTGCATAGGTAGTTGACAAAATTCAGCAACTAAATTCATATAAAATATGTTAAAAGTTAGACTAGAAAGAGAATTTAACATTATACGGGGAGGAGTTGAGATTAATGTAAACACATAAGTTAGAATTGTTGATAAAAAAGTTTGGTTGAGTTTTTAGCGGCTCGAATAAGAAGGTACTCGGGTTTGGATGCCTTGAATTTTGTACCAAGTGAATATATTGGATCCTGCACAAGGAAGTGAACACCGTTAATCATACTATGAGGACGTACCCCACGATTAAACTCCGACGTGAGAGTAAGAAGACATTCTAGATCATGTATTATTAGGGTTTATGAGATACCTGTTTACAATGCATACGTCTTTCATTTTGTAGCCAAAGTACCCCATAGGGTTTTCTAATCTTTTGGCCAAAGTAATAGCCCGTGATACTCAGGATTCGTACTTATACGATCCCTCTGAATAAGTAAAGTATATCTTCTACTTATTTAAGTTATCTCCTTCCTAGATACAAATCACCAAGCCTCTTGATATGAGTCATATCTCATATCAATTATAACATATAAAACCCCTAAAACACAAACAAAATACCAAGTTTTATTGTGTATAAAATGGAATTACGTGGTATTCTTTGTTGTTTATGATTGTGTATACGATTTGGTGAAAACACGAATTCCAAGGCTTAATTCTAGAGAAAAAGACAAAAGAAGGACCAATTATGATAAGTCTCCAAAGTTCAAGGGCCTTATTTGTTGATCTTAGAGTTTGGATGGTTAAAGATGACATTTTTACAAAGATCTCATGCTAATACAAGAATCTGACAAAGCTTAGGGGCCATTTCTACCATATTTTAAAGACAAATTTAGACTCAATCCTTGTGAAGTCTCAACAGCCAATGGGAAGCTAGCATTAGAGAGGAACAGATCATTGACTTTTGGTCAAACATATTAATGGCACTGAAGTGGAATTAATGGGCGAATCATAACAGTGATTCCCATTATCTTTTGTCTAACCAATGAGAGCGCTTTATACCACTTCACACGGATAGCCAACATCACCCACTCCTAGCCTGCCACGTGTCAAGTTATACTTCCAGGACGAAGAAGACGAAAGAGAGCATTTCATGAGAAACTTTTAATATAGAAAATGATCACCATAAGGAGACAAACTCAGCCATGCTATTCAATTAATCTCAAATTCATTCAAGCATAAAAGCCCCAATTCTGGGAAGGAGATGAACCCTAAATTGATTTCACTCAGTTAGTACACGTGGAGCTAATTAATTGGCCAATACACGTCTACTACCTCACTAACATCACTTCCCCCCCACACACCTTTTACCTCTCCTATAAATACCCTTGTACCTCCTCACTTGTAATTCGTGTAGTGAAAAGTAGGGATTAGCCATTTCTTCACATAGTTGTAACTGAAACTTTTTCAGTTACAACAAATTTGTACTTAGACTAGTGTATGTACTTAGAGCTTGTAACAAACCTTCAATCAATATAATACATAGTTTGAGTTCATAATTCTACTACTCTGCCCTTATTCTTATATTCTGTTATAATCTGCCATGGATTCTTTTACAACAGAATTCTGAGGTATTTGTTGAGAAGTTTAGAAGAATTGTTACATTGATCAAGATCAAATTTCAGTTCCAGTTGATAGTTGCAGATTTTAGAATCCTAAAATCCAAAAAGAAGTCAGACATTTTGGATTATGGTGTTTAGATTATGAGTAGATGATTGATGTGGTGTTGATAAGTCCTAAAGCAAGCTCAACGCTTAGCTTCTTCACCAAAGGAGCCTTCAAAACAGTTTAATAAGTTCTCATTATGATTTCCTCTCAAAAGTAGTGTTTGCATGCTAATTTGAGTAAAGTAGTTGATCATTGCAAATTCTTGCTTGATTCTGTTCCTAATTGTTCTCTTTTAGTTACTTGTTTAGTTTGTTGAGTAATTCTGTTAGAATCTCTCATTAGTCCTTGGTTATTTTCTAAATTTCTAGCTTAACTGTTGTTTGGAAGTAGCTTAATCTGTCAATCCAATTAGAAGTTCTGTTAAAGATTTTTTGGTGACTCATTTTTTATTTGTTCCTTAGTCGGTATTCACCGTTACAAAGTCAATAACTCAGTCAAACAAGCAAATAGGATTGAAAAACTTTGGGTCACAATAGTCTTTCCAAAACAGCCATTTTCAAGTAATCATAAGTACTTCATTTCTTGAAGTTAAAATGAGCTTTTAGGTGTTTTGGAATGCTGAATATATGAACTTTAGGCCTGTTCTTATTTCATACCTTGTAGTTTATCATAGAAAAAGATATAAAGCCTTAAATTTCTCTGTGAAGAATAAGCTTTTCTACCAAATATCATTTTCAATTCCAGCTTATCCACTTCATAAACCTGGTCATTTTATTGCACAAATAGCTTTTACAAGTTTTCAGAATATCTTTTGAACTTGGTCAACTTTTGGTCAACAAAAGTCAATGCCTGGTCAACATAAGCTGCTTTTAGCTTAATTTCATTTTTTGGCTTATTTTGTTGACCAAATCAGGATTTTCTTGGATAGGTTTCATTATTTTCAGCTCATTAATAGATTTTAAGCTTTTCAGCTCATGTGCTTATCTCAAATAGCTTATCTCTTAAAATGTGGCTTACTGAAAAAGCTGTTTGAGTGATCTAGCTTATTTCAGAGAATTTCCTTTAAGCTGTCTAGGTAAAATTGGATTGTAAAGCTTTTTCAAAAAATTAGAGCTTATGGGATAGCTTAATGAACTTGTTCTAGCTTATTGAATCCTATTACCCCGTTTTCTATTTTGAAATTGATTTTTTGTCACTTTTGGCCCTTAAGGTTTCTTGGCAGTTACATTTTAGTTAGGGTTAGTTTTAAGTTTGTTTTTTGGCAGTTCTAGTACCTATAGTTTGTTAGATTGTTAAGAGGTGTTTATTAGTTTGTTAACTAGTTACAATTGATACTTGTATTTTCCTCACTTTATATTTAGCATTTTATTACTTTGTTGTGCATTGTAGACTTGTACATTGTGCTTACATGTTTGTATGTGCAACGTGTTTGTAGATTAGTACGTATCATTTACATAGAAAATATTGTTATCTTTTTACGTGCTTGATAAATAGACCTAGAATACCATAATTTCACTATTATAACCAAAAACAATTACGTGACTTACTTGATATCGATTAATCAATTCGTAAAGACACCAAGAGAAAAACAAACTTAAAAACGAATTATTAAATGGCGCCGCTGCCGGTTCTTTTCGTGAAGATTGACAGTTTTTTTGTGAGACGTATTGGATTTTGGGGTCCGTTCACTTTGTGAACGTTATTTTTCATTGCAATAAAAAATATAAAAGAAATAAAAAATCACAAAAAATCAATTCTTTCCTAAGGATTGAACCAAAAAATAAAAAATAAATAAAAAAGTAATCTTTTTCCTAAAAGATTATACCAAAAATATATTGTATATATTGTTTTCAATTGTTTTTACGTACATATTATATTTTATTAAAAAATAATAAAAATACAAAAATATTTTCTCTATATTATTATATGTAAAGAAGTATACGTAGATACTAATCTTAACACACCTACTTCCATAAGTATTGCCTTGGCAATACACCGTATTTGGAGGCATTCCGGTTCCAAATACGTGTATCGATCAAAGAAAATAAAGGAAAAAATAGATAAATACTTTCGATAAGCAAGAATTCGATAAATACGAACTATACGGTGAATAGAAAGGTGACGTGCTATAAAATGTCGTCTAAGGGATATAGGTACTTAAGTTCTTAGCGCCACCTCATTCCCCCCGTTCACTTGTGAGTATTTTGAGAAGGAAGGCTTATTGAGGGTTTTGTTGCCCAAGTAGTACTACGTAAATATTATATTTTCTTGTGATTTTCAATACTGAACCTCAAAGGAGATAATCTCTTCTCTTTCAAAGTCGACCGAGAGCTCCTCTCTCATTCCTCGTGTTTAGGTGCACGCGTACACGATCGCGTGCACACATACTGAGTGGTGTACCTCATCCTCCCAAGAGGAAGAATAAAAACAAAGCCTTCCATCAAGCCGATCACGAGCATCGTGCTTTCGACAACGTAAACGAAGCGATGGATCAACGTCCATTGTTCGAGATTCTCCAATACAACGTGTATGGGAATGCGGATGCCATACTCATTCCCGAGATAGATGCTAATAACTTTGAACTTAAAACATGTGTGATACAAATTGTTCTGCGGTGTTGTTAAAGACGTTATCTACTAAACTTGGTGATCCGGGCCGGTTCTTAATTCCATGTAATTTTCCGGGGTTAGAGAATTGTACGGCTTTAGCGGATCTTGGTGCTAGCATAAATTTGATGCCTTTATCGGTTTCGAAGCAACTCTCCCTTCCTAAGCTTACCCCCACTAAAATGACACTCGAATTAGCAAATCGTACGATTGCTTATCTGGTGGGGATAGCGGAAGATGTTTTATAGGAGTTGACAAGTTAAAATTCCCCATGGACTTTGTCATTGTGGATTATGATATGGATCCGAGAGTTCCCCTTATTGTAGGAAGATATTTCTTAAGAACCGGTCGCACTCTCATTGATGTTGCGGAAGGGGAACTCATTATGAGGGTAGAAGATGAGAAATTTGTGTTTAAGATGGGAAAAGTGACTAAGAAATATCAAGTGTGTGAAGCCGTGAACATTGTGGATGTCCTTGATAAAGTTTGTGATGAATACTTTCATGTTGCTTGCAAAAGTAATAATGAGGACATTCCACATGTTGAGACTGTAGCCTCAATTGCTCCCTCCTTAACTCCATTTGGAGAGAGTGATTTTCTCTTAGAGTAATTTGAGCCTAACTTTCTTGGAAATGAAGATTCTCCCATCAATTGGGAAGAAGACATTCTTACTATCCAAAATTTACTCAATGAGGACCCCATTCCTTCACCTACTCCACAAGAAGTTACTAATGATGATCCATCATTAGTTAAACCTTCTATTGAGAGTCCACCTTCCTTAGAGCTTAAGGATTTACCATCAAACCTTGAGAATGCTTTCTTACAGTGAGAAGATAAGCTACCCGTTATCATTGCTAAGGATTTGAAAGAGGATGAAAAGAAGAAGCTTATTGAAGTTCTTCAAAAGCATAAGAAAGCTATTGCTTGGAAAATATCCGACATAAGGGGGATTGATCCTAACTTTGCACTCATAAGATCCTTATGGAGGATAATTATAAACTCGCCATTCAAAATCAAAGAAGGGTTAACCCAAAAATCCATGAAGTTATAAAAAAGGAAGTTATCAAACTCCTTGATACGGGTATGATTTACCCAAATTCCGACCCACCATGGGTTAGCCCGGTGCATTGTGTGCCTAAAAAGGATGATATTACCATTGTTCTAAACGAAAACAATGAGTTGATTCCTACTAGACTTGTCACGGGGTGAAGAGTTTGTATTGAATATAGAAAGCTTAATGATGCCACTAGGAAAAACCATTTCCCCTTACCTTTCATGGACCAAATGCTAGAACGTTTAGCAGAAAATAAATACTATTGCTTTCTTGATGGATTCTTGGGTTATTTTCAAATCCTAATTGATCCAAAAGATCAAGAAAAGACCACATTCACTTACCCCTATGAAACATTTGCTTACAAACGAATGCCTTTTGGTTTGTGCAATGCTCTTGGGACATTTCAAAGGTGTATGATGGCAATCATTCATGATATGATAGAGCAAACCATGGAAGTGTTTATGGATGATTTCTTGGTGTTTGGAGATTCATTTACTTCTTGCCTTTCCCATTTAGAATGTATGCTTAAAAGGTGTGAGGAAACCTGCCTTGGTCTAAATTGGGAAAAGTGCCACTTCTTGGTTAAAGAAGGGATAGTTTTGGGTCATATGATTTCTAAGAAAGGATTAGAAGTAGATCGTGCTAAGGTTGATGTTATTGCTACACTTCCCCCACCTACTACTGTGAATGAAGTTAGGAGCTTTTTGGGACATGCGGGTTTCTATAGACGTTTTATACAAGACTTTTCTAAGATAGCTAGACCCATGACCCACCTCTTGGAAAAATAGGCTCCTTTCATATTCACACAAGAGTGTTTAGAATCTTTTGAGATCCTTAAGGAAAAATTAACAAAGGCTCCAGTTTTGGTTTCACCAAATTGGGATTTTCCTTTTGAGCTCATGTGTGATGCTAGTGACTATGTGGTGGGAGCCGTTTTGGGACAAAGGATTAACAAACACTTCCAACCTATACACTATGCTAGTAAGACAATGACGGGTGCTCAATTTCATTACACTACCACGGAAAACGAATTGTTACCCATTGTGTATTCTTTTGAGAAATTTTGCCCCTATCTTGTTCTTTCAAAGACCATAGTGTATACGGACCTTTCTGCTCTCAAGTACCTTATGACAAAGAAAGATGCTAAGCCTAGATTGTTAAGATGGGTTTTGTTGCTCCAAGAGTTTTCTATAGAGATTCGTGATAAAAAGGGAGCCGAGAATTTAGTCGCGGATCATTTGAGTAGACTTGAGGATCCTTTTCAAGGAGACTTACCTCATAAGGAAATTAATGAATCCTTTCCTCTTGAGAAAATCGTGTCTATTTCTTCACAAGAGTATGTCACCCCTTGGTTTGCGGATACTACAAACTATCTTGTAGGGGATGTGCTAATTAAAGGTCTTACTTCCCAACAAAAGAAGAAGTTTCTCAAGAACCTAAATACTACCTTTGGGAGACCCTTACCTCTTTAGGCAATGTGCGGTTTAAATCATAAGACGATGTGTAGATGGGCCCGAAGCTTTTAAGATCTTAGAAGCTTGCCATAAAGGACCCACGGGGGACCATTTTGGGCCTAAGTACATAATAAGTGTGTAAACACTTATCCTTTTGCCACTAAAATCATGGAAAAACAAGACCTAATCATGTGTTTTATATCATAAATGTCGGAATTACGCGTGGTTTTGTGTTTTGTGTGTTAAATAGGTACAATTGAGCAAAAGAAGAGAAAACACGGGATTTCACGGTCAAATATCGAAGAAAAGTCAAGAAAGAGTCAAAGACGAGATCAAAAGACCAAAAGTGTGCCACCATCACAGAAACCGGCTAAGTCAACTTAAATTTGAAGAAAATGATCGAGAAAGCCGAAATCGAGCTCGACTTTAGCGGATTAAATCTTTTTGAAGTTATTGGGCCAAGTAGGTTCCACATTGGGTAAAAGGGCTTTAAAGCCCATTTGAGATGATATCATTTCATTTTGGAAACTAGTATGGCCCATTTCAAGCTTTATGAGATGGATTGAGTGTTTACATTTAAATGGCCCAAGCCCAAATGATTATAAATGGTAAAGATGGATTAATTTATAAATGGGTTACAAGCCCATTTCACATCTCAAAGAAATTTTGATACGGATGAGAGTTTATAGCCATGAAAACATTTTTGGTCAAACTATATTTATCCACATCAACACACATCAACATTTCGATAATAACAAAGTATTGTCCATCTTTTTCACCTCTCAAACCGTCCCTTTTAACCAACAAACCCTAGATCAAATAAATTAGGGGTTTCCAATCTGCCCTCAAGTGAACCCCACGCGCCTAAATTAAATACCTATTTTTTCGGGAAGAAGAAGATGGTGGTCCTCAATCAAACGTGGCAGTTTCCCTTCATGTGATTGGTTATCACACCTTATCCATCATAACCCTCCAATAAGAAGAATCCACCTAGGCATCAAACTAGCACAAGTAACACAAACCCATCCACGGTGGCAATCCGTGTGATGGGTATTGTATTCTCAGCCGTTGATCAAGAGAATGAAGAAAGAGAAAAGAAAGAGCGGCCAGGATGATACGCCGTGGGCACCAAGTTCACCAAGATGCATTTGGGTTCGCCTATAAAACCTCCTACAACTTGTAATCAGAAGATATTCCATTTTTCTTTTCTTTATTTTTACTGTTTATTTTTAATTAGGAGTAGGATTTAGTTTTAAATAGATTTAGATTAAATTGTAATTTTTATTTTCAAAAGTATTGTAATCACAGTTTCGGTTATTAATAAAGTTATTTCTATTTCAATTAAATCTCGTCTATATTTCTTTTAGGTTTCTTGCAAATTTAATTTCAAACTGTTTCATTTATTATTATTATTATTATTGGTTTATTTTTCATAATTATTAAAAAGTAAGAAAAGTGGATGAAAAACTTCCCCACTGGGAGTTTTTATAAAACCTTGGTTCGAAGATTGACGCCGGTTTGGTATTGTTCGTGAGTCTGGTTGGCGACGATTGTAGTTTGATCTGGTTTCGATAAGAATTTTGTTCGTTGGAAACGATTTTAGTTCTTTCAGTTTGGAACAAAGGTGTTGGCCTGTATCTTCGATTTCAGTCTTTGGTTCGGCTCGGGATTAGTTCGCTGCAGTTTCGAGATCAGTTTATAGTGTCGACACCGTCCAGCAGCTCATCGTCTCGACATCAGCGGGCTCGTTTCAGTGGTGTAGTTTCGATTTCAGTTTTCGGCGTGTTCGATAG
Source organism: Glebionis coronaria (assembly GCA_025667525.1). Taxonomy (NCBI): domain Eukaryota; kingdom Viridiplantae; phylum Streptophyta; class Magnoliopsida; order Asterales; family Asteraceae; genus Glebionis; species Glebionis coronaria. Next base: position 41,094,256 of record CM046882.1, on the reverse strand, counting down.
CATCGTTATTCGACATCAGCGGACTGGGCTCGGATGGAGGTAGTTTCCTTTTAATTTTCTGCATTCTAATAGTATAAACTTCTAGATATTAGACATTAGTGTATAACTACTTGCAATATGTTTTAGTTTCCTGATTTTATCAAGTTCAATGTCTGTTTAGTTCAGTTGTATAATTCAAGTTTTCTAGCTGATAAAATTTTTACATTCTGTCCAAAATAGAGTGTTTGGACTTGCTTCTTATTGGACTTTTAGGATTTGCTTTGTTTTGTCAGATTTGGTATAAATCAGTAGGAATTCTGAGATCAGTGTAGTATAAGCTTGGAGTTAGACTTTTGCCTTTAAGAATCATATTCAAAGAAAAAAAAATCGTATTTCGCTAGTTTTAGAAAGACAAGTTAGAAAACGTGTAAAATTTATAGGCTGTTTCAATTTGGTCATACTTTAGCAGTTGTACGAGTTAGGCCCTTGATTTTTATGTCTTCTTTTCAGTAACAGTCCTTTAGGTAGTTACTTCGGTTAAGTTTGTTAAGTTTGATTTCCCCGTTAATTTTGATAATTGTTGGGCTTTAGAAATGCTATTGGCCCGTTTCTATAATATTTTGATTCGTAAAATTTGCTTAATGCTAGTTGGTGTTGTTTTGTTATTTGATTTTATTTTAATAGTGTTTTAATAAAGTTGCAAATTTTTTAGTTGAATAAAAATTACCTTTAGTTTTATATTTTGCATCTTATATTTGGCATTAGTAGTATAAGTTTTTATTTTACATTTTCATATTTTACGCATTTAATTGTGGTATTTGCAAAATGTTTTTAGATTAGTACGTATTATATAATATTTTTTACTTTTTACATGCTTTGCGTCAAGAAGTAGTAATAGATACCAATTTACAAGTATTATAACCAAAAACAATTAATCTCTACGATAAAGTTGTTAATCAATTCGAGTGAGTCGAGGAACGATAAAATAGAAATAAAAAAGGGTATCAAAATCTCAGTTTCAAAATGGCGCCGCTGTCGCTTCGCTCGTACGATTGACGATTTTTCGTGAAGACGTTTGGATTTTGGGATCCGTTCTTTTTGAACGTTACGTTTCTTGCACAAAAAATCAAAAATTAAAAAAAATCACAAAAGCAATTTCTTTCCTAAGAATTGCACCAAAAAAAATTAAAAAAATCAAAAGTAATACTTTTTCCTAAAAGTATTACACCAAAAATATTACGTATTCGTGTTAATTTTTAGTTCCATTTCTTTCGATTTTTCTTGTGTATATATTTTTCTAAAAAATACAAAAATATTCTTCTTTATCCTCTATTGTGTTTAATTCTTTTTCTCAACCCCTCTTATTTTTAATTCTTCATGGATTCGTCTTGCGTTCGGTGTGGGAGACCATGGCATGGTTTTCAAACATGTCAATGGTGTATTTGTGAGCGGTGTGGTTTTGATATCGACGATACACAATTTGGATTTTGTCCATTTTGCAATTCAACAAATTCGTACTTCTCCTCTTACAATACTTCTCACCCCCTCCCGTCTATGACAATCCCTATCCGCAACATGAACCGGGTTTTTCCCAATACCCGTGTTGCAATCATTGTGGGGGCCCTCACGATACTTCATATTGTCAGCCAATGAATTATTATGAGCCAAATCCGTGTCCTCATTTTTCTTCACCGATGGATTATTATGAACCAAATCCGTGTTCTAATTCTTCTCAACCGATGACTTCCTATGAGCCACATCCGTGCTATAATTCTGGTTTTCATAACTGTGAGCCCCCACATCCCATCCTCAATCATCAATCCTCTCATAGAATTCAACAAATCAATGCTTTGAATGAAGAAAGAAAAGCCCTTCTTTTGGAACTTCATGACGGCTTAATTCGACTGACCGAGACATTGGAGGAGCAACAACGACAACGACAAGAGCAAGTATCTAATCTTAGTGATTATACTCCGCCTCTTGCGCGTTCTTTCTATTATGATGATGATGACGATGAGAATACTATTTCATGGAATGATCTTTGTGCTCAATGTCCTAGTGCAATTGTAATTCCTTCTCTCGACTTGCCGGCTCTCGAGCCTAAGGATTCTACCACTCCTATTCTCGATTCTTCCACTACGGAGCCCGATGCCTCTCTCATCATGGGGGATGAGGGTCTTATCACTATTCCTTGTGACGAGACTCTTATTCCAATCCAAAGTGAGCCTACGGTTGCTTCCGATAGTGACGATGAGTGTGAATCTCTTTCTAGTAATGATTCATTACCTCCCACCGACATCTTGGGAGACGATTCTTTGGCTTTCTCTAATCCCATTTTTGATCTCGATGATGATTTTACTTCTAGTGATGACGAGTCACTATCCGATGTAGACGTTCCGAAGGAAAATTTCAAGATTTATTCGAACCCTTTATTTGATTTTGATGACGCCTACATCTCTAGTGACGTGAATCCTCTCTTTGAAGAGGGGATTGAGGACATTGATAGCTCCGACTCTATTGCTATTGATGAGCATCCTTTGTTAGTCATGCCACCTCCCATCATAGAGGAGGTGGAAAGATTTGACCCTACTTTCCGTTTGATTCGGTCTGGTGAGGTGACGCAGGTGGTAGATATGTCCTCTGATATTTCTCATATTATGTTGCCACCCCGTCCTACCGCGTGCACACCCAAGCAAGTGATGTATCGCTTTTACTCTCCTCATTTCATACCGGGAAATGAGGATGAGTGCTTTGACCCGGGAGGTGACATTGTCCATTCTTTGATTGATACCTTTACGGCTTTGCCGAATAGTGACCATCCTATGTCTTTGGGAGATGACAATTTGTCTCCTTTACCCACCCCACCTCCCGTGGATCAGGACTTCACTTACTTTTCTTATGTCGAGAGGACTTTTCTACCTTTTATGACTTATCCTCCTGCCTCTCATTTATTATGTTCCTCCGGGACCGAGGATAAGATTTTTGATCCCGGTATAACATTCGAGGCTTCCCCATGGACCATTTAATTCGGGGTCGAGTCAGGCTCGTGACTCGGTTAACAAAAACAAGCGCTTCTCGGGAGGCAACCCGATTATCTATCTTTTATTTATTTATTTTCTACAATAAGTGTAGGGGGAGCCGTGTAGGTTGTTTGTTTTGTGTGATTGTGTAGGTACATGTGCTTTGATGATCCACTTTTGGTGCTTTTGACGTGACCCGTGTTCCTGTGTTACCCATGTACCCGTTTCCTTCGATAAGTTTTTGCTATTGTGATTCATCATTTTAAATAAGACGAATAAATGTAATCACTTTAGTTGTCTCTTCCTTAGCTCGATTTAAATAACGTACTCAATGTCCTAAGTGTAGGGGAGTTTATTCTCCCACATGCTTAAACATTGAGGACAATGTTTATATTAAGTGTAGGGGGGCCTTCTATCGAATTTTAGTGGCCTTTTCCATGAATTTGACCCCATTTTACCGGAAAATTTTAAAAAAAATTTCAACATTTTTTAAAATTTTTGATCTATTTTGGCCTAGTAGTATTTTTATCTAATTTCTTTCCTTTTATTATTGCATCGTAATAATTTCCATTTCAAGAATAAAGTTAAAAAAAAATAAATAAATAAATAAAATGGTTTTAACAAATTTAGATATCTTTGATATATTAGGCCCGTCGTGAATATCTTGACTCAACCCGAGTTTACTTATCCAAGTTTACTCTAGCTAGTATCCTTAACCATATGGACCTTAATTGGTTTATTAGGCTAAGCGTCCACGAGTCTCATTCCTTGAGATTTTAAATTGTGGAGAACGAGAGATGATAGAGTTAATTATAAGTTCGGTATTCTTTCATTAACTTATGTGAGTTAGTTATGAGCTTTTTCTCCCATCACTTGTTAATAAATATATTTGCAATAAATAAGGTTGTACGATTTAAAAGGTTACTTAGCTTCTAGCACAAGATCGTTTAAAAGTTGCTCGGTATTAATTAGAGTTCATAGCCAAGGCATAACTTATTGAAACGGGACGCGAAGATTGGCTTATCCAAAAAGGCCCTAACAAGGCATGAGGATACCCGAGTCCAAAAAGGCCCTAACAAGGCATGAGGATTCACTTTTTTCTAAAGATCCTAAGATGATGTGAAGATCATTAATCCAAATCAATATGAAGGATCAAGACACACGACGAGAAGCAATTACTCCCCTAAAGATCATGGAGAAGTCTATCCAAAAAGACCCTAACAAGGTATGAGGATAAATAGATCCAAGTCCGAAAAGGAGGCGGATCGTTGTATATCAAAATCCCAAATAAAGAAGAGGATAAATGAAGAAGTCGTGGTCAACGTTTGAAGCATCTTTCACTCCTTATGAAGATGTATACCAAAATGAAGAGAAGACCATAATTTCAAGATCGTCTCTCAAGATTTGAAGTTTGAAGTACAAGCCAAATATCGGTCCGAGAAAGGTCTCAAATCGTGAAACGAGTTATGCCAAGATATGAACTTTTATGAGGTTTCGAGAAGCCGTTTTAAAAGATTTTGTCCTTTAGCTAACTATTGAATAAATCGTCCCACTTTATTTTCGGCCTTAATAAATTATCGAAATAAGTCAAAAATGCATCCTCGTGATCATTCAAGACAAAAAAAAAATACAAGAGATACACCGTAGGAATAAGGGGGTCTAAGTGATTAACTAAACCACATGAGTAAGTGTTAGTGGTGCTAACTTGTAGTAAACAATGATCTCGTTTTTGAGCTTGGTATGGGGTACGTGAAACTTGAGGGTGATTAATATTCATGACACCTAAGCCCTAATTCAAGTCTTAGATTTCTTTACGAGTTTCTTCCATCTAATAATTTCCAAGTTAATATATCGTTATAACTTTTGTTTCCTTTTAAGTTTTTATCTTTTCATTGTAGTAGTATTAATAAAGGCCGAGATGGATTAATAATGAAAAAAATGTAACTTCATGCTTTATAACTATGCATTGCATGGGGTCATTGCAATGGTCAAGTGTAGGGGATTTAATAAGTGTGTAAACACTTATCCTTTTGCCACTAAAATCATGGAAAAACAAGACCTAATCATGTGTTTTATATCATAAATGTCGGAATTACGCGTGGTTTTGTGTTTTGTGTGTTAAATAGGTACAATTGAGCAAAATAAGAGAAAACACGGGATTTCACGGTCAAATATCGAAGAAAAGTCAAGAAAGAGTCAAAGACGAGATCAAAAGACCAAAAGTGTGCCACCATCACAGAAACCGGCTAAGTCAACTTAAATTTGAAGAAAATGACCGAGAAAGCCGAAATCGAGCTCGACTTTAGCGGATTAAATCTTTTTGAAGTTATTGGGCCAAGTGGGTTCCACATTGGGTAAAAGGGCTTTAAAGCCCATTTGAGATGATATCATTTCATTTTGGAAACTAGTATGGCCCATTTCAAGCTTTATGAGATGGATTGAGTGTTTACATTTAAATGGCCCAAGCCCAAATGATTATAAATGGTAAAGATGGATTAATTTATAAATGGGTTACAAGCCCATTTCACATCTCAAAGAAATTTTGATACGGATGAGAGTTTATAGCCATGAAAACATTTTTGGTCAAACTATATTTATCCACATCAACACACATCAACCTTTCGATAATAACAAAGTATTGTCCATCTTTTTCACCTCTCAAACCGTCCCTTTTAACCAACAAACCCTAGATCAAATAAATTAGGGGTTTCCAATCTGCCCTCAAGTGAACCCCACGCGCCTAAATTAAATACCTATTTTTTCGGGAAGAAGAAGATGGTGGTCCTCAATCAAACGTGGCAGTTTCCCTTCATGTGATTGGTTATCACACCTCATCCATCATAACCCTCCAATAAGAAGAATCCACCTAGGCATCAAACTAGCACAAGTAACACAAACCCATCCACGGTGGCAATCCGTGTGATGGGTATTGTATTCTCAGCCGTTGATCAAGAGAATGAAGAAAGAGAAAAGAAAGAGCGGCCAGGATGATACGCCGTGGGCACCAAGTTCACCAAGATGCATTTGGGTTCGCCTATAAAACCTCCTACAACTTGTAATCAGAAGATATTCCATTTTTCTTTTCTTTATTTTTACTGTTTATTTTTAATTAGGAGTAGGATTTAGTTTTAAATAGATTTAGATTAAATTGTAATTTTTATTTTCAAAAGTATTGTAATCACAGTTTCGGTTATTAATAAAGTTATTTCTATTTCAATTAAATCTCGTCTATATTTCTTTTAGGTTTCTTGCAAATTTAATTTCAAACTGTTTCATTTATTATTATTATTATTATTGGTTTATTTTTCATAATTATTAAAAAGTAAGAAAAGTGGATGAAAAACTTCCCCACTGGGAGTTTTTATAAAACCTTGGTTCGAAGATTGACGCCGGTTTGGTACTGTTCGTGAGTCTGGTTGGTGACGATTGTAGTTTGATCTGGTTTCGATAAGAATTTTGTTCGTTGGAAACGATTTTAGTTCTTTCAGTTTGGAACAAAGGTGTTGGCCTGTATCTTCGATTTCAGTCTTTGGTTCGGCTCGGGATTAGTTCGCTGCAGTTTCGAGATCAGTTCATAGTGTCGACACCGTCCAGCAGCTCATCGTCTCGACATCAGCGGGCTCGTTTCAGTGGTGTAGTTTCGATTTCAGTTTTCGGCGTGTTCGATAGCATCGTTATTCGACATCAGCGGACTGGGCTCGGATGGAGGTAGTTTCCTTTTAATTTTCTGCATTCTAATAGTATAAACTTCTAGATATTAGACATTAGTGTATAACTACTTGTAATATGTTTTAGTTTCCTGATTTTATCAAGTTCAATGTCTGTTTAGTTCAGTTGTATAATTCAAGTTTTCTAGCTGATAAAATTTTTACATTCTGTCCAAAATAGAGTGTTTGGACTTGCTTCTTATTGGACTTTTAGGATTTGCTTTTCATTGTCAGATTTGGTATAAATCAGTAGGAATTCTGAGATCAGTGTAGTATAAGCTTGGAGTTAGACTTTTGCCTTTAAGAAACATATTCAAAGAAAAAAAATCGTATTTCGCTAGTTTTAGAAAGACAAGTTAGAAAACGTGTAAAATTTATAGGCTGTTTCAATTTGGTCATACTTTAGCAGTTGTACGAGTTAGGCCCTTGATTTTTATGTCTTCTTTTCAGTAACAGTCCTTTAGGTAGTTACTTCGGTTAAGTTTGTTAAGTTTGATTTCCCCGTTAATTTTGATAATTGTTGGGCTTTAGAAATGCTATTGGCCCGTTTCTATAATATTTTGATTCGTAAAATTTGCTTAATGCTAGTTGGTGTTGTTTTGTTATTTGATTTTATTTTAATAGTGTTTTAATAAAGTTGCAGATTTTTTAGTTGAATAAAAATTACCTTTAGTTTTATATTTTGCATCTTATATTTGGCATTAGTAGTATAAGTTTTTATTTTACATTTTCATATTTTACGCATTTAATTGTGGTATTTGCAAAATGTTTTTAGATTAGTACGTATTATATAATATTTTTTACTTTTTACGTGCTTTGCGCCAAGAAGTAATAATAGATACCAATTTACAAGTATTATAACCAAAAACAATTAATCTCTACGATAAAGTTGTTAATCAATTCGAGTGAGTCGAGGAACGATAAAATAGAAATAAAAAAGGGTATCAAAATCTCAGTTTCAGTACACGACTAAGAAAGTCTTCGATTCGGGTTATTATTGGCCTTAGATTTACAAGGATGCACAAGAGATGGTGAAATATTGTGATGTATGCCAAAGACAAGGAAAAATTAATCAACGTGATGAGATGCCACAAAATTTCATACAAGAGTGTGAAATATTTGATGTGTGGGGAATAGACTTTATGGGACCTTTTCCATCTTCCAAGGGAAATAAGTACATACTCGTAGCGGTGTATTATGTTTCAAAGTGGGTTGAGGCTAAGGCCTTACCTACTAATGATGCTCGAGTTGTGGTGAGGTTCTTGAAGCAATTGTTTGCTAGATTTGGTGTACCTCGTGCTATTATTAGTGATCGCGAGACTCATTTTTGTAATGATCAATTTACTAGAGTCATGAAAAAAATATGGTGTTAACCATCGACTTTCTACCGCGTATCACCCAAAAACCAATGGTCAAACCGAGGTCACTAATCGTGGTTTGAAAATAATTTTGGAACGTACGGTGGGAGAGCATCGCGCTTCTTGGGCGGATAAACTTGATGATGCATTGTGGACTTTTCGATCCGCACACCAGACACCTATAGGTTGCACACCTTATCGTCTTATATATGGAAAAGCATGCCACCTCCCCTTTGAGTTGGAACACAAGGCTTCATGGGCATTAAAATGGGCTAACTTTGACCTTAATCAAGCCGATTCACATAGGAAGAACCAACTCAATGAGATGAACGAGCTTAGAACCAATGCTTATGAAAATTCATTGCTTTACAAAGAGAAAACTAAGCAACTTCATGATGCCAAGATTAAGAACCGTGAGTTCAAAATTGGAGAATCGATTTTACTCTACAACTTACGGTTGAAACTTTTTACGGGCAAGCTTAAGTCACGATGGACCGGTCCATTCACTATAGCTCAAGTATTTCCCTATGGGACTATTGAGTTCTCTCAACCAAATGGATCAAATTTTAAAGTGAATGGCCATCGTGTGAAGCATTATTTGGGGAGGACATTTCCGTTGAAATGGTCCAAAAGACCCCTATTTTCCCCATAAATTACTTCATTGTGGGATGAGTCGAGCTAGAGAATTCTTAAATCAAGCTTGAATAACTAGTAATAGATCGTTTAGAGTAGCCTTTGGTAGGTTAGCAATAATAAGAGGGTGATATATTTGAGATTAAGTGTAGGGGGTGCCTATCTTTTATCTTTTTGGTGTTTGTGTAGGGTTTCTCTCTCTTATTTAATTCATGGAGCTTATGGAGGAGGGCCTCGCATCGGGTTCACTTTGATACTTTTGTGATTCAAACTTGGCTATTAATAATGTCTAAAATGAATTCACTTTAGTAGACCTTTCCTTAGCTCAAGTTAAACAAAGTACGCAATCTCCTAAGTGTAGGGGAGTTTACTCCAATGCATCTTAAACATTGAGGACAATGTTTATCTTAAGTTTAGGGGGTCTTCTATCGATGTGACTTTGCCTAGACCATTGCCTTTGCCTTCATGATAATTGGAAAAATTTAATTTTTCAACATTTTTCAAATTTTTGATCTACTTTGGCCACAAAAATATTACATTCATCATTTTTGCATAAATCATTTTTCATTTGCATAACACATTTGCATTGTCTTTTATTTCTTTTGTTCTTAAAAAGAAATGAAAAAGAAAAAAAAATAATAAATGATATGGTTTTAACGACTTTAGACATTTTTTACATATTAGGCGCATCATGAATATTTTGACTCAACCCGAGTTTGCTTATTCAAGCTTACTCTAGCTAGTAACATTAACCATGTAAGCATTTCATTTAGTTTATTAGGCTAAGCATCCACGAGTCTCATTACTTGAGCTTATAAATTGTGGAAAACGAGAAATGATAGAGTTTGAAGTAAGTGTAAAGGACTATATAAACCTCATATTAATTACTTGTGGCTATTTTAACCCCTTTTAACCTTTACTTTCTTGTCAACGCATGTATATATTATTAATAAATAATCAAGAATAGTTTTAATTAATTTGTAGTCTCTTATGCATTTTTGACTAATCATTCGTGGTTGGTATAAGTACGTCTTAAGATTCTAAGTTAGAATGTTTTATGTGTACTAGAATTTTGTCATGCTTAATACTTAGCGGGTGTTTTCTTTTAATTATTTTTCTATTCTTTGTGAGGAATCAAGAAAAATAAGAGCGTCTTATAAGAAAATGAGTGGCTAGAAAAAAAAAGAAAAAAAAGAAATAATTATACAAGACTCCCAAGAGGGGCAGTGTGGTTTTAATTATAGTAGTTATTAAATTCTAATATTACTCTCACAAGGATTGCGAGAATTTGGTAGTTGCTCCAATCCAATATTACTCTCACAAGGGTTGCGGGGTTGAAGATCCAAGGTCTCAAAAAGGCGGCGGATATAAATTATTGCATGAGTTTTATTTTTCTTTTCTTAGCGAGTAGCTACTTATTAAAGCATGACATAATTTTCTTACACATAAGGTGAATGAATTGTTATTTTAGGTCGGACTCAAATCAATTGTGGACGATTTTTCGAGTAAAGGATAAGATTATTAATTATCATTAAAATTGTGCTTCCTTATTTTCATATTTTACATTTTTTATACTTCACGCCAAATAATGACAAATTCGCTCAAAAGTAATTTGATCAATTAAAATTAGATAGAGGCAACATAAGTGGGGGTATATAGTAACACATTTAAATTTTATGAGTAAGTCGATGCACTTTTACTTATGACTGACAATGATCTCGTTTTTAAGCTTAGTATGGGGAACGTGAAACTTGAGGGTGATAAGTATTCATGGTAAAATCCCTAAGCAAAGCCGTTGATTTCTTAATGAGTTATTTCCACTAACCAATTCATGAAAAGCCAAAAATATATATTTAGAACTGCTTCTTTGCTATGCATTGTAAAATCCAAAATCATGCATCATATTGTGTAGCATAGTGTAAAAGCATATCATCTTGGCCAAGGTGGGTTAATTATGAGAAAAATGTACCATAGAGCTATAAAATATGTCAAGTGTCGGGGATTTGATATGAGTCATATCTCATATCAATTATAACATATAAAACCCCTAAAACACAAAGAAAATACCACGTTTTATTGTGTATAAAGTGGAATTACGTGGTATTCTTTGTTGTTTATGATTTTGTATACGATTTGGTGAAAACACGGATTCCAAGGCTTAATTATGGAGAAAAAGACATGATGACGTATAGTCCCCAGCCGGGTCAAGAACCCGACCCATGGGTACTACCCGTATCCGGCCTATCACAGATGGGTGGAATAATGTCATTCAGGCTTATGGGCTTGGATGAACAGTAACCGCACACATGTGTGCGGCCCACGGCCCGGTTCGGCCGACATAGGGTTAGACAGAATAATATTCTGTCTAGGAATATCTTTATCCCAATGGAGGAGGATATTCACTACCAGAATTAGAAGATAACAATCATTCTAAATTCTGGTAGTTATCTCTTCCTTGGGGCCGAAGCATCAGTGAAAGCCCATTAGGGTTTCACTGCCTATAAAAGGAACCTTCAAGGGTTCCACAAAGGTATTACGACTTATACTCTAAACTCACATAAACCCCAAATCGATTACTTACTCTCACGCCGGAGTCTAATCGTGGGAAACCCTCCCACGGTAAGCCTAACGCGTGTTGTTTAGTGCGCAGGATCCCAACCAAACAATTCACTTGGTGCAGGAGCCGGAGCCCAGCCAACCCGAATTAAGCCTAATTCGGGTCTAGCAAGGATCAACCAACTTTTGCATCAACAAGTTGGCGCCATCCGTGGGACCCTTACACTAAGCTAGAACAAAACCTCATCTTGAATTTCCAATGACGAAGGGGCATCCGCAAGCTAACCCCAGGAATGCGAATCCCGGGAACCGGAAGTCCCAAGGGGAAGGAATCCTCATCCCCAATCAATCACCAAGCCGCCTTGCAGGCGGGCCTGGTAACCGTGGCGTTTTTCAGTCCCTGGGGGCAACGAGCACGATCTCCATGACACCCCCACCTACCTCAACCCTGGATAACCCTGACCCAGGGAGTGCGCCAAACCCTCCTAACAAGGAACCGCGCAGACCCTCGACGGAGGAAGAAGTGGAAGTCCTGCCACTCAGTGAGGAGTGATGTAGTGCTTTTGCTACCCTTTAGGAAAAGAGCAACAAAAGTGGCAAGTATTAAGTGTCGGTTTAGGAAAACCAAGCACTAATGACCAATTAAGTTCGTTCTCAAGGAGGCTAGTGTGTTATGTGTGTAATGATATGGATTAATTTGTGATTATATTTGAGAAAGAAAAATAGAAAAGGGATTAGAAGAGAATGACGGTTACGAAGACGGATTAAACTAAGACGAAAAAGGCGAACACGTAAAACCGTAAAAACTACAAAAATTAAAATTTTAACCTAAAAATTCCTAAAAATTACTAAAAATCCACAATAAAATTCTAAGAGTTTACAAAAAATCTAAACTTGCTAAAACCTTTTAATTAATTAAATAATGACTTTTTAATGCTAATTAAAGCCCTAAAAATCACAATTAATTATTAAAAAGCCCTAAACAAGATCTAATAGTTTGTAAATCTCAAAAATAACCTAATTAAGCTAAAAAGTATTTTTTAAAAATTTTAAAACCAAATTAAACTATTTTTAAACACTTAAAAACTATTAAAATCTTTTAAAACTTAAATTAATTCTAGAAAATAAATGAAAAGTCCTAAAAAGATTTGGAAAGTTACAAAGTTCCTAATTTAATGTCTAAAATCTAGGAAAAATGAAAAAAGTAGAAAAAACCAACTTTCTATTTTTAGGAATAAAATAATATTAAAATATTCAAGAAAATAAAAAGTTTATAAATAAATTCTAAAAAATTACCAAAAACCTAGAATAATCTAACTAAGATAAAAATGCAAATAAAAGTTCCTAAAACCTTTTATTTAATTTTATATTCAATTTTAAAGTTGCTAAAAAAACCCTAAAATCAAATAAAATCAAAAATTCGACTTTTTGAAAACTTTTTTGGATGTAAACCTCAGAAATATAAATCAAGACCTAAAAACTATTTTTCTAAAAATTAAAACCTATATTAACTATTTTTAAACTAATTAATAAAATACGGCTAAATAAAAAATGATAAAAAATAATAAAAGAAAGGGAAAAATTAAAACTTAAGCCAGAAAAATCCTGAATGAGAATATAGTCCTAGGAAAAATAAACTAGGGCTAATAAGCTTAGCCAATAAGCCAGAATTGGCTTATTTAGCTACGGCTTTTAAATGGATAAGCCCAATCAAAAACCTGTTAAATAGATTGCAAATGCAACCCTAGCAGTCAAAGACCCTAGGGCGCAATGGTAACGTGTGTGTGTTGTGAGAGGAGTGGCGCAGGTTCGAGTCCTGGCCACGTCCTTTTTGGTCTTTATTTTTTTATCTTTTTTTAACTTTAAACCCAAGCCTGTTACTCTTTTTAGCTCAAAAACACAAACACAATCCAAATTAAACAAGAATTAATCAAAGAGAATCAAAAAACGGGTTCAGTTTGCTTTTTTGTAGAACACAAAGGAAATGCAAAACTTCACTTGTGCAATTTAGACAAGAGGAGCTTGTCTTGTGATTCTTGTTGGATTTTGATGGGCAATAGGGGCACCCCCACAACCAGTAGGGTTGTGGGAAGTCAAGAGCAACAAAAACACACAAGTGCTTACACAGATTCTCACACAAATCAAGTAAAATAGCCAAACTCAAGTTGCTGATGTAATATTGCAGGTCTGGGGGGGTATTATGCTTGATTACTTGCTCAAAAATGAAATTTAAAGACCAAGATCTTGCATACAAACTGAAAACATGGCATACAACCAATTCACAACCCTAGAACTACCTATTATCTAACAACTTTCCAATAATCAAACACAAATTTCAACCAAAACAGTCACTTATGGCAGTTTTCTGATTTTTAGTACTTAGACAAAATTTTAGCATGCAATGATGTTCAAAACTTGTTCCAAACTGAAAGCAACCCTACCAGCAACCTATTTGTACCCTATGGAGTGAATTAAGCCAACTTTTACCCAAGATTTTTAACAATTACCCTGCTTAAACTTCTAATCCAAACACCCCTTAATAATTCTGATATGCAATTTTTTCAAAGCAATGCTTTCTAAATCTCATCCAAACTGATTTAAAACCTGCCTAACATGCATATAACACCAACTTAACTCAAATCAAACCAAATTAACAAAACTTAAACACTTTTTATTCAAAACTCACAACTTCACAATTTTTCTGATAATTAACAAAAAATGAAACAAGGAATCACCTTGTGGGACCCACATCCAGGTCCCACAGTGACAGCAAGGTCACCTCCTTCAGGCAGGGGCCTGAGCAGAACCTTTTAACAACAATCCTTCAACAACCTGCTAAGAGAAATGAAGAACACAAGCACAATATGCAATAAACTGATTTATCTTGAAACCTTTTTTAAACCCTTTTCAAAATCTTTCCAATATTTTTCCTTTCAAAAACACCTTAAACAACAACTTATACTACCTGAAAAATCAAACTTAGAATCAAATTTCACCAAGAAATCCTCCAATTTCAGAACCCTTTTTCTGAAATTTCAAAACACACAAAATGTTTTGCACAATAATATTGGAACTCAGTTTTTAGCTACCTCAACACACACCAACTTTTTAAATATAATAAAAGGAATTATAGTTTAAATAAAAATACCAACTTTATTTATTTTAAAAAAGGAATTACAAGAGTGGATTGCTAAAAACTGGAACAAAGGGAAATGTACAAGCCACATTCTCCTTTTATAAGCTTAAACAGAACATTCTAGGCCTAGGAATAAAATAATAGTAAACTGAAACCCTAATGTATAAAAATCCTAAAATGCCCCTTGATTTTTCAGTCAAAATGTCATCATGTGAAGGATGTTGACATGCCAGTTGTGTTTTTGATCTTGGGACATCAAAAACTCCTTGGAGGCCAAGTAGAAGAATCCTGGACGTTTATCTTGTCCACTCTTGGGTTTGGGGGAAAAAGACGTGAGCAGGGGTGGCTCCACAGTCACATGGGGATGTTGGGATAGGTTAAAATAAGGTGGGTTAAGGTGAGAAAAGGGTGAATCACTAATCTGGACAAAATGGGGGAAAACCCCTTTGAATTTAGTTAATTAAGATCTGGGGAAAATTAGGGTTTATGGGGTATTTAGTGTGTGTTTAATCTGTTTTGGGTGGGGGTTTATTTAAATAAGTGTTTGGAGGGAAAGGATTAAGGGGTTTGACTGGTGGGTTGACCAGGTTTATTTAATAAACCTGGTGGGTGGGTTTGGTTACGGGTTGGATAGTGGGTAGGGTCGGGTAAATGGGTGGATGGGTGGGTTATGGTGATGTGTCAAGAGCTGATTGGGTGGTGAAGTTTGGCTGTCTGGCAGAATTGCCCCCTGGACTCCTTTACTTCTTTCATGTTGTAATAAATAGCCATCAACGCCTATTTTCCCTTTGACAACTTTTGGCAACTTGTCATTTTTGGCAAATAAACTTTATAAACTTGAAACAAGGGCCATTAATGCATATTCTTCATTTTCCAAGGGCTGATCTTGTATAGTCTTCAAACTTTAGGGACCCTATTCATAATTTTGAATATTTGAGGGGTATAAAGTGTAAATCTTCAAAAGTTGAGGGACTAAAGTTGCCAATCTTCAATTCTTCAAGGGTATTTTTGGAAATTCAAAACTTGGGCCCGGTTCATTGTGCGGCTTCGTTTCCCGTGTTCGTTTTTGAATGATTCTTGTGATCTTTTGCCATTTCCTCAATATCCGTACCTAAAAATACACAAGTAACAAACACGAGCATATATTTGGCATATTTAATGATATTTTATGCATTTTAAGCCCGATTTGGACGATGAGACCATGTATAAAAGCAGTCTCATCACTCCCCCATACTAAACCATTGCCGTGCCCTCACGCAATGCTAGAATAAAGTATCGTAGCATCTCCAAAATTCAATTTTATTCACTTTATTGGAATGATAAACTAGCTACACTACTACTATTGCTACTACTTGTGTTTTAGACATAATGTATGATTTTCATCGTAAAATGAGACGTTTAGGTTCATAGAATAAGAACACGTGAATGCTTCGTTAGAAATAATTTCGTCGTCCTCGATTTTCACCTTAATTCCATGACAAGCGCGCAACGAGATCATTGTCATTATAATTTAGTAATGCTAACACTACTCATATGCCCTAATCACGTACTTATTCTCCCATTATTCCTAAGTTGTGTCTATTATATTTTATTTTTGTCTTAATGATCACGAGGATACATTGTTGACTTATGCGATAATAGAGATTTAGGTCTAAAAATAGAGTCCTAACGGTGTAACTAAGACCATCAAATCAATAACCCCTCCTAATAGACAACGATGTTAAAAAATTAAGTTGACAAGAAGAATCGATAAACACGGTTTTATAACGGTTTTGAACATGAGACTTATTGTTGGGAATAAATTATGGGTCAGTTCACTAGACGCTGATAAGAAGAATTCAAGCGCTGATAGGATGACATTGGACGCTGATAGCCAAGCGTTGACATTTGAAGAAGTCAACGCTGACAGCCTTGAAGATTAGCACTGATGGAATATATCTTCATACGAATCATTTTGTTTATTTGTTTCTTTATTTGTGTATGGTAAAGATAAGCTCGACATTGTATTTTCTATTATTATCTTTACCTAGAATAGTTGATTCGTAGCTTATTGTACAAGACTTCTTAATCTATAAAAGAAGGTCTTTTAGGTTAAAGTTAATTATCAGTTATCATGAGTTTTCACAAGTTAAACCTCTTTCATTGTAATCAAGTTCGATCATTCTAATATAAGTGAAAGTTTGTTTAACATCTTTGTGTTTTAGATTAAGTGTTAATTCCGCATAACACTTAGTTACTTTATTCATAAGCAAAGGTTTCTCTACGTGTATTACTTGATCTAATCTCGTATACACAAAGCTTAATCGATCTAAGTTTGGGATCAACAAGTGGTATCAGAGCTTGTTGAGAAACTTTTGATCTTTAAGTAACGCAAGAACCCTAAAACACCAAACCCTAAAAACCCTAAATCTCTCAAAACCCTAAAAACATCATGTCTGGCACAAATCAGCCTTCTGCTTTGCTACAAAACAACTCCACAAACCCTAGTATCAAAATTCCCATGTTTGTTGCCAGGAACTTCGAGCTTTGGAAGTCTAATTTTGAGCAATATATAGCTATTCATGACTACACTCTTTGGGAGATTGTTGAATATGGGAACACATCAACAAAGCTCAAAAGATTGCTAATGCTATTGCCACAAGGATAGCTCTTCCTAATTGTCCTGAAGCTGATAAGAAGGAAAAGCCTGAAGATGGAAGAGCTGTATCTGCTGAAGATGTAGCCAAGAAAAGGGTGGACATGAAAATCTTGAACA
This sequence comes from Glebionis coronaria, assembly GCA_025667525.1. Lineage (NCBI taxonomy): Eukaryota > Viridiplantae > Streptophyta > Magnoliopsida > Asterales > Asteraceae > Glebionis > Glebionis coronaria. The sequence goes on along the minus strand of CM046882.1, from coordinate 41,077,112 downwards.
TCATGAAACACGCCCTAGGTCATGAGAATCAGCACAAGTACAAACGCTTTGAGTCTGCAAAAGAGCTTTGGGAAGCTCTTGAAGTAGCACATGGTGGCAATGCTGACACAAAAGAAGAAAAGAAGAAGCAACTCATGCATGAGTATGCTGTCTTTAAGGCTCAACCCAATGAGAATCTCAGCAGTGTGAGAAGTAGACTGCTTGACATCACATCCTTCATGGGAACACAGATTGATGACCCTGACTTGAATGCTACTTTTCTCAAAAGCCTTGGTGATGTATGGAAGATTGAGACAAGATCCATTCTTGTCAATAATACCCACAAGACCTCCAGGTTTGATGACATCTTCAACAAACTAAGACTGTTGGAGAATGAATGGCTTTTGGAGAGTGATAATAAATCTTCCAGTAGCAACATGGCCTTCTTCTCACAAAGTGAAGGCCAATTTGATTCCATGAACTCCTATGGACATCCAGTCACTGGATCTCAATGTGTCAACGCTGGATCACAGTCTGTCAGCACTGGATCATATACTGTCAACGCTTTATACTCAAGCGCTGACACACACAACTTTGGCGCTGATAGAATTAAACCTGCTGGTTTAGATCTAGATACTGTGTGTGCATTCATTGCTTCTTTGCCCAGTGATTCAAGGATTACATATGAAGATCTTGAGCAGATAAGTGATGAGCAATTGGAAGAGATGGACATCAAGTGGACTATGGCTCTTGTAAGTTTAAGAGCAAACAGGTTTAATAAAAGGTTCAAGAAGAAGATGACCTTTGATGCTAAGGATGTCGCTGGATTTGACAAATCCAAAGTTGAGTGCTACAATTGTCATAGGATGGGACACTTTATGAGGGAATGTAGATCTCCAAGAAGATCTGATGCTGGTAAGCCTTCAAGCCAAATGGTTAAGAGCCAATATCCCAAGGCCATGGTTGCTGTTCAACAAATTGATGGCGTTGGAGGATGGGACTGGAGCTGGAACTTTTTGGCCAAGGATGAGGAAGAGGACAGAGCCTTGGTTGCTGAAGTTAAAGAAGAGCATGTTGAATATGCTCTCATGGCACACTCCTCCTCTTCATTAGATAATGAGGTATATGATGATGCTTTCTGTTCTAAGGGTTGTCGTTTAAATACTGAAAAACTAAATCAAGAGATAGTAAAATTATTAGATGAGGCAAGTACTGAAAGATGCAAAGTATCTAATTATCAAATTGCTCTTACCCAAACAGAAAAGACAGTAGCTGAGTATAAGAAAATGGAGTTTGATTTAAAGGATCAAATAAATATCTTAAAACATGAGTTACATCAAAGTAAAGATATTCAAGATATCACAAACAGGGTTAATCTTGATTTGATAGCTCAGTTAGATGAGGCTAACAAAAATAAAGATAATGTGAGTCTTAAAATCCAGAGATTTGATAAGGCCACACAATCCCTAGGAGAGTGTGTTAGTAAACAAAGAGACTCTAAGGACATGAGTGGGATTGGGATGAAAGATTATACTGGTGTTCCACCACCAGCTGGGGATTTCTATGGTGTCCAATCAAAGGACTTATCTTGGACTGGCTTGCCAGAACTCCAAGAGAAGGAATTCATTCCTCCACCTAGAGTGACTTCCCCAGTTGAAGAATACAAACGAAAACTGACTGACCTAGATGAGTGGAAGAAAGCTAACCACACTTTGTTTGTTAAGGGAGGGTTGTTGTGTGAAAATCCAAATGAGCCCACACCAATCACGAGCCATGATCCTACACCTATTAAAATCACACACCCAACCACTGGCAAAGCTGTTGACCTTGGCCCACAAACTGTTAGAAAACCTAGTGTTAAGTATGCAGAGATGTATAGGAATACTAGGTCACCAAAAAGCCAAGTTAGTAACCATGGAACAGGCTTCTTTGCTTCTAGACCTAAGACTATGTCTAGAAAAGCTTGTTACTCATGTGGTAGCTTTTCACATTTGGCATACAAATGTGTCAACGCTTCCAATGTCAACGCTGATAGGAACCATTTTAGCGCTGACAAAAGTCAACATAGGTCAAACACTGTCAGACCCAATACCTTTGTGAACAAAAGTTCACAAGTTGTTAGACCAGCCCCATTCTTTTCTAGAGGGTCTAACTCACAAGGCCTAAGACCTTTCCAAAAGTCAAACACTTGGTCTAATAGGCAATGGGTTCCTGTAGCAAACCCTAGGTTTAACGCTGATAAAGGCAAACGGGGCGCTGACAAGAACAATTTCAGCGCTGACAGACACACTGCCAAACCTAGGTATTTGCAACCACAGGGAAATAGGTCTAAAGCCTCTACTAGCTTAACATGGAGACCAAAACAAGACCAAAACCCTAATTTTACTGGTCTTTCTATGACATGCAACAGGTTTCATTATATTTCAAAGGCCATGTCAACACCAGTTGGGGTTAACTGGGAATTTCATTCAAAAAGGGATGAAAATGGGGTTGTTATGAGAACCAAGTCTGTTCTTGTTGAACAACCAGATGAATCCAAGTCTTCCAAGGCTTGGGTTCCCAAAGAAAACTAATGTGTTTTCTTTATGTGCAGGGCATTCAGAAGAAGATCAATGATTATGGATATTGGGATAGTGGATGCTCAAGGCACATGACAGGAAAGGAAGACTATCTGACGAATTTCACTCCTATTCAAGATGGTGATAAGGTATACTTTGGAGGGGGCTATGGCACCATCACAGGAAAAGGAACCCTTATCACCAACAATCTACGGTTTGAGAATGTCTTCCTGGTAAAAGAACTGGATTATAATTTGTTTAGTGTATCACAAGTGTGTGATAACAAAAATAAGGTTCTTTTCACTGATACTGAGTGCTTGGTGTTAAGCAAAGATTACAAGCTTCCTGAGGAGAAATACATAGAATTTAGAACACCAAGGCATAAAGACATTTATAATGTGAATCTTAATGGAATTAAGATGAATAATAAAATGATGTCATGTTTTTATGCTAAAGCCTCAGTAGATGAAAGTAATCTTTGGCACAGGAGATTAGGGCACATAAACTTTAAAAATATAAATAGACTTGTGAGGCTTGGTTTAGTTGATGGTTTGCCTGAAAAGGCTTTCCACAATGACCACTCTTGTGTTGCATGTCTTAAGGGCAAGCAGCACAAGGTCTCATTCAGGTCTAAACAGGTGCACTCTAGTTCTAAACCACTTCACTTATTGCATATGGACCTCTTTGGTCCAACTAATATAGAAAGTTTAAAGGGTAAATCATATTGTTTTGTCATCACTGATGATTTTTCCAGGTTTACATGGACTTTCTTTTTAGCCAAGAAAAGTGAAACTGCCCAAAGTTTGATTAATTTCATTACCCAGATTGAGAAGAAGAATGGTAATGAGGTCAAAATTATTAGAAGTGACAATGGGGGTGAGTTTAGAAATCAGTTGTTAGATGATTTTTGTGCCAAGAAAGGGATTACTAGGCAGTTTAGCATAGCTAGAACCCCACAGCAAAATGGGGTTGCTGAAAGAAAGAATAGAACCCTAATTGAAGCAGCCAGAACCATGTTGGCTGATGTCCACTTTCCTATAGCCTTTTGGGCTGAAGCTGTTAACACAGCTTGTTATGTTCAAAATAGGGCATTGGTCAACAAAATACATAATAAGACACCTTATGAGTTACTTTGGGGAAGGAAGCCAAATATTGGCTTTCTCAAGCCTTTTGGTTGTCATGTAGTTATTTTAGAAACTAGTGATGCCCTAGGTAAATTTGATTCAAAAGGTGATGAAGGCTATTTCATGGGTTATTCAGTGCAGAGCAAAGGATATAGGGTTTACATTAAAAAGGAAAAACGTATACTTGAAAAAGTACATGTTAGGTTTTTAGAGAGTAAACCTAGTGATCCTGAAAGTGGTCCAAATTGGTTGTTTGACTTGGAACCTTTATCTAGAGCTTTAAATTATATGCCTGTTACTGATCCAGACATTGTGAAGGTAACTTCAAGTGTTTTGGAAAAGAGAATTGGTAATGTTTCAGGTATACAGGTTGCTAAGAAGGATGGACCACCAGCAGTTGAATCATCTCCCACACAAGAATATGTTACACTTCCTATATGGACAGATGAGTATTATGCTGCTGCTGCTGCTGCTAGAAAAGATAATGGTGGTGTCCAAATACCACCAAATACAAACATGCATGGTTCTTCAGGCGCTGACAAAGGGAAATCAAGCGCTGACAAGAGCAATTCAGACGCTGATGGATCAGACGCTGACAACAACAGTTCAAGCGTTGTTAGCCCAAGCGCTGACAAACAAGGTTCAGACTTTGATGACACCTTTGCACATCTTTTCTCTTCACATTTTGAACAAGGTGGACCTTCCAATGTCCATGAAGAGATTCCTGTTGATCAAAGAGAGTCTGATGAAGAAGATATTGGCAACATGGAGCGTGAAGTTGAGGACACCAGACTTTTTGAAGGAGGAGTTCTCACTTCCACAGCAAAGGATCACCCCTCATCTCAGATCATTGGTGATGTTATGGCTCCAGTTCAGACAAGAAGATCCCATCAAAATCTTGGTGGATTTATTGCCAATATACACAAGAAGGTTGATACCCCTCTTGTACAAGCATGTTTGTTTGCATGTTTTCTGTCACAAGAAGAACCCAAGAAGATTTTTGATGCTCTCAAAGAACCTAGTTGGGTGGAAGCAATGCAGGATGAGCTTCACCAATTTGCTATACAGGATGTTTGGGAGCTGGTTGATTGTCCTAGATATGTGAGACCAATTGGGACAAGATGGGTTCTAAGGAACAAGAAAGATGAAAGGGGTATTGTGGTCAGAAACAAGGCACGTTTGGTAGCTCAGGGATATACACAAGAGGAAGGAATAGATTATGAAGAGGTCTTTGCTCCTGTTGCAAGAATTGAAGCTATAAGAATTTTCTTAGCTTATGCCTCTTGTATGAACTTCACTGTTTATCAGATGGATGTGAAGAGTGCTTTCCTTTATGGAATAATTGTTGAGGAGGTATATGTCATGCAACCTCCTGGTTTTGAAGATCCTGAGAATCCAGACAAGGTTTATAGAGTGAAGAAAGCTATGTATGGACTTCATCAGGCCCCAAGAGCATGGTATGGTACATTGTCCACCTACTTGGTGGAAAATGGTTTTAAAAGGGGCACCATAGATCAGACATTGTTCACCAAGAAGAAAGGTAAGGATGTCTTACTTGTCCAGGTCTATGTTGATGATATCATTTTTGGATCTACCAATCCAAAGATGAGTGAAGACTTTTCCAAGCTTATGACAGATAAATTCAAGATGAGTGCAATGGGTGAGATGAACTTCTTTCTAGGCTTACAAGTTCAGCAGAAAGAAGATGGTATCTTCATCTCCCAAGACAAGTATGTAGCTGAAATCTTGAAGAAATATGGGTTTTCTCCACATGAAAAGAGTGCTTCCACTCCTATGGATAGGGAAAACCCTTGGGGAAAAATTGGAGCTGGAAAGGATGTGGATGTTAGGCACTATAGATCAATGATTGGTTCATTGATGTATCTTACAGCCTCAAGACCTGACATCATGTTTGCTGTGTGTGCTTGTGCACGCCATCAAGTAACTCCCAAAGAATGTCACCTTTTTGCTGTGAAAAGAATTTTTAGGTACCTAAGATGTTATCCAGATCTTGGCTTATGGTACCCAAAAGATTCTCCATTGGAGCTTATTGCATATTCAGACAGTGACTATGGTGGTGACAAGTTTGATAGGAAATCCACAACTGGTGGATGTCAATTTCTTGGGAGTAGATTGATATCTTGGCAATGCAAGAAACAAACAGTGGTGGCAAACTCTACAACTGAAGCAGAATATGTTGCAGCAGCTGCTTGTTGTGGACAAGTCTTATGGATTCAGAACCAGCTGTTGGATTATGGGTATAATTTCATGCATACCAAGATTTTTGTAGACAATAACAGTACTTTATGCATTATTAAAAATCCTGTACATCATTCTAAAACCAAACACATAGAAATTAGACATCATTTTATAAGAGATTGCTTTGAGAAAGGTTTAATACAACCAGATAGGGTAGCCACAGAAGATAATGTGGCTGATTTATTAACTAAACCTTTTGATACTGGAAGATTTCAATATTTGGTAACAAATATTGGAATGGTTAATCTCACTTAATATGTGTTTTGGAACCTTTTTGTAAAAGTATGTACAGGATAATGCATTGTTATTGGTCTTTGTGATGATTTAGATTTTTCCACTTTATTTTTCTAACACTGACAAAGGTAAATGTAACACTGATAAGTGTTATTTTGCCGTTGTTAGAGATATTATTGTCTAACGCTGACAAGAGTTCCTTCAACGCTGATACGTGTTGTCGGGGCGCTGTCAGCAACAAATGTTAGTTTTGTGGTTTTCAATCTAAATGTGTAGGTGGTGGTAGCTTTATGCCATTGGATACAGAGTTGCTTATGGATCTTTGAAGAGCTATTTGGACATGTTTTTGTTTATGGATGATGGTTGGAATATTTATATTCCTATCTTGACATAAATTTTTTTAATGTTCATATATTTTTTTGAGAAACTCATGTATCATAGTTTAAGGGGAGGTTTAAGGAACCTTTAGGACTTTTGGGTATTCTTATAATACTCTCATCACAATTCTAGATTGTGTCCACAGGTGAGTATGGGTTAGTTTTACTAAACCATGAGGCACTGTAGCATGCAAAGTTGACAAACTATGCATGCTGCCAAGACATTATTGGCCTAGAATTGGTTGTGGTCTGATGGGAGACTTGGGAATAGTTTTGTTATGGGTTTACCTGGGAGTTACAAAGAATTTTATGAAATAACTTTGTTGGTAAGTATTTTGGTTAGCAAGGGACACTAGAGGACATTTGTGTCTATCTTGCTTAAGCAAGTGTGCATAAATGGACAGTGCTTGCCGCCCAGTAATTATTATCAACTTGTAAGATATTTCCCTTAGGATAAATTACTTTGTTAAGGTCTTTTTCTTTTTAAATATTTTTTTTTTTTTAGACGCTGACAAGTTTTTCTCCAAACGCTGTTACGTCCAATCGTGACGCTGACAAGGCTTTAGGCAAACGCTGACAAGAAAATATAGCCGTTGGGCGTTGATGGGCTATTTTTGACCGTTGACACCTAGTGGGCCCTACCCAGTTGTTATTTTTGACTAATCTTTGGCCGTAATTTTGGGGAGTTGTTACTTTTAATTAATGCATGAGATAAGTTATATTTGATTCAATATTTTCATCATTGCTATTTGAATATAACTGCCTCATTTTTTACCAATCCAACTCATGCATCTCTCCTATAAATTTGGCTAAACTTTTTGTTCTGGGTATTCATATTTTCTTGTCTAACATTTTTCTCCTAGATTTTTCCCATATCACATAACCTAAACAGCTTTAAACATGGAACCAAAGTTCAACTCAACCGATCTGACATTGGAGTTCAAGAGCCAACATAATATGGTCGCTTACTTGGCTGCTGATAATGATTTGTTCCCTCAGTATTCACAAATGGTGGCATTTTTAAATGCATCCTCTATAAGGTATGCACTTTCTCATGAACCATTAGTCCCTGTCGCATACATTAGACAGTTTTGGAATACTGTAAGTTCCACAACAGCTAATGGAGTGACCACATTAACATCTACTGTTCATGGAAGAACATGGGTGGTCACTGAAGCCTTGGTTCGCCAAGCTTTGCGTCTTGATGACGCTGATGGTGTGACTACCCTTGCCGTTGCAACAATAGAACAAGGTCTTAGGGAATTGGGTTATCCCATTCCTGCTGGTAAATCTTTAAATAAATATCATAAGCAGGAATTTCCCTCTGACTGGAAATATTTGATACATGTCCTTCTTCAATGCTTAAGTCCAAAATGTACTGCTTTTAATGAAATAAACAGGTCCATTGCAAGTGCTTTGGTTTGTATGTCACGTGGGCTTAAGTATAATTTTTCAAAAATGATTTTTGAAGGGATGTGTAAAAATAAGGGAAGTAAAATGACTTTGGCTTACCCAAGATTTTTGCAAATGGTATTTGATTTACAAGAGTATTGTTCTAGGGATCATGACACTTTTTATGAGATCCCTAAACAAAAGAAAACCATTTTTGACAAGATGAGCTCCACAAACAGATCTATCCCTCTTACCCAAGCCATGCTTGAAGTAATTCAGGCTGCTCAACCACAACCAGATCCTGCACCTCAAATTGAGCCTATCCATGAACCATTACCTTCACCTGATCACATGGACGTTGACCAACCCAATGTCAACGCTGACACTCTAACTGTTGGCGCTGACACAGCCAATCTCAACGCTGATGACATCCCTGAACAATCCCAAACACCCCTTAACCAACCAACACCCACACAATCTACCTCATCTTCCACCCCATTACAATCTAGGTTGAATAAACGCCAAAGGACTACTGGAGTGTTCTCCTCTAGTGGTCCTAGCCTTGTTGCAGAGAGAACCACCTCCACAAGTGTGGCTGGTGACATGGATGAGGCTGGGGCTATTGACACAGGCTTAGAAGCTGGTCAAGACAGTCCCAACATCATTAAGACCTCATCCATGCCCTATGATTCTATTTTGGGAGGTCAAATCCCTATTCTAGCTGAGGGTAGATTGGAACCTATGACATTGACTGAATTGACGACTGTTGTCATTAGCTTGCAAAAGCAAAACGTCAGCCTTGTACAAATTGTCAATAATCAGGGCCGTAAACTCCAAGTATTGAGGGAGCGGGTAACTGTTTTGGAGAATCCAAGTAGCAGGAGTAGGATGGAGGAATCTTCCAAAGGGGAGGATGAAGAGGATGAGCTGATTCATACAACCAGTGAGAAGAGTTCACAATTTAGTGAATCTTTAAATGTTGCTGAAGTACTCACCAACTTGAAGAAGCACCCAATTATTGATACATCCAAGGTAACTCCATTGAACTTGGAAGGATCTTTCACAGCAACAATGGGCGCTGATACAGGTTTGAACGCTGACACATCCAGCGCTGACAAAGGTAATCGGGGCGCTGATAAAGGTAACTTGAACGCTGACAAAGTTGCAGGTGGTGTTGATATATTCCAGTCATCAACAATCATCAAAGATGTGTCCACACAGGTTTCTTCTTCTACCTTACCTATTATTGATCCAAAAGACAAAGGTAAAGGAATTTTGGTTGAAGAAGAGGTTCCAAAGAAAGATGCAGCACAAATTGCATTTGATGAACAGTTGGCTGCACAACTTTTGGAAAGAGATTTGAAGAGGAGTGGTAGATCACCATTTGTTGCCACTTCTGAGAGTGAGGAAGAGAGTGGTTATGAAAAAGAAGGAGATAGCTCAGATTCAAGTGTTCAAATTATTGAAGATCCAGAAAGACTTGAATATGGGGATGAGTTAGCAAAGGAAAGATTGAGTGATTTGAAGAATCAGATTGATTGGGACCTTCCAGAAATCACCAGAATGTACCATGCTTGGGAAGACAAGGTTATGGACAACCCAGGGATGAGTTTGTCAGATCAAATTTGGGGGTTGGAAGTTCTTCTCAGGGTACAAGATGATATAAAGGTGATTTTGAGATTTAATGCACAAGAGGTCAAGACCTGGCTTAAAAGAGATAGAAGGCAGTTGTATTACAAATTGCTTAGATGCCATCAACCTAGATGGACATACAAGAAGTTGCTGGCTTTATCTTTTGAGGAGTTAGAGTATAGGGCACATCCTATTTGGAGGAATGTGCAAGAAAATAATGTCTACCAGTTTCTTTCAGAAGAAAGGAAACAAGAGCTTGCTGAGGAAATGCAGATTCAAAAGGAGATGAGGATTGCTCAAAGACCAGTGAAGAAAGGAGATCCTCTCCAATTTCCCAAAGATATGGATGTGTATTATCCAACTGAAGGTGTCATAAGGAAGCATCTCAAGCTTTCTCCATTGGAAGCTTCAGATTTGGTTAATGTAGTACCTCTAGATGACAGAAATCCAATCATAAGTTTTGATGAAGATGAGTGTGGATTTTGGAAGATTGGCAGATTTGGAAAGGAGGTACATACTTTCACTTCAGTTATTTCTATCTTTGCAAGCATAGACAGAGAAGACTTGGTGCATCTATGGAGATTGATAGAGGCCAAGTATACAGCTGAAGCACCTACTTCAGCAAATGGAATAAGACTATGGAACACATTTTTGACTTTGTGTGGTCCAAAGGAAGCAGATCCTGCCATATGGAAGGATCTTGAAGATGATCTCAGTAATCATCATTGGAGGCTTTATTCTACTTGTGGTGTATTTCATTTGAGCTCTACAAAGTTTTCAGAGTATCTACTTGTGGATGCTAACTATTTCTTGTCCAAAGAAGTATTGGAGAAGATGAAGGAGACACCCTTGGAGATTGATTATACTAGTGATGTGGCCAAAGACTTGATTAGATATGTTTATCACCAACATAAGAAGTTTTTGTAAGATTCCTCCTAAGTCTTAAGTTTTTATTCAGAAACTTGATCATTGGAATAGATATCAAGTTTAGGGGAGGATTGTTGGGAATAAATTATGGGTCAGTTCACTAGACGCTGATAAGAAGAATTCAAGCGCTGATAGGATGACATTGGACGCTGATAGCCAAGCGTTGACATTTGAAGAAGTCAACGCTGACAGCCTTGAAGATTAGCACTGATGGAATATATCTTCATACGAATCATTTTGTTTATTTGTTTCTTTATTTGTGTATGGTAAAGATATGCTCGACATTGTATTTTCTATTATTATCTTTACCTAGAATAGTTGATTCGTAGCTTATTGTACAAGACTTCTTAATCTATAAAAGAAGGTCTTTTAGGTTAAAGTTAATTATCAGTTATCATAAGTTTTCACAAGTTAAACCTCTTTCATTGTAATCAAGTTCGATCATTCTAATATAAGTGAAAGTTTGTTTAACATCTTTGTGTTTTAGATTAAGTGTTAATTCCGCATAACACTTAGTTACTTTATTCATAAGCAAAGGTTTCTCTACGTGTATTACTTGATCTAATCTCGTATACACAAAGCTTAACCGATCTAAGTTTGGGATCAACAAGTGAACCAAGACTTTTATACGCCCCCTAACGGAAGGGCCTTATTATCTTTGGTTTACCTCCATCTTTTATTCAACTTCGCCATGAAGCTTTTATTATGACTTCGGTCTTGCCTTGCCTTTTATTATCCGCCTCATCGGTGGTTTTATTAGCCAAAGACGTATATCCTCACGCTAAAGCGAATTTTGGATTTTTAAAGCTTCGAAGATTAAGGCTTGATTCACTTTCAATTTTGCATAGATTTTTCGGCCTTGTGGGGCTTCAAATTGTTTGCTAGATTTAGGTGAGCACTTGAAATCTTATTATTGGGTGAAGCTTTCGATTATTAGGGTGCCAATACTTCAAAACCGTGACGCTGGTGATATCTTAATGTCTTCCCAATTTAATTACACGGAAGCTACTAGAAAAGACTAGAAACCCAACAATCCTAACTAAACCGCTAAGTCAATATTTATTGAGCAAAAAATATTTACATGCGAAGGGAGAATAAGCAAACAACGAGAACACATGAGTTTTTGAAAGAATACGAGTACTCTACGTTTAGCATAGTAACTTATAATTAACTCTATCATTTCTCGTCCTCATTTAAGAGACTTAGCCTAATATAAGTTAAGGAATCAAAGCTAAGTGCTCAACACGCACGGTCGAGTAAAAAATTACTCTTATTCTCGCCATCGGAAAATCTACATTCGTGTCTTCAAACACTTATAAAACATGAGAAAAGTTTTTAAAATTTGGCCATTTTTAGCCTTATTTTGCAACAAAAACGATAACAAAAAGATAAACTTTGGTAAGCGTGAAGGTTTGGCAAGGCAAGTATCTATTCACCCCCCCATACTAAAGTTAAACATTGTCCTCAATGTTTCGAGTCTAGGGGTGCAAACACCCCCACACTTGAGACGTAGTCGAATGCCTAATCTAGCATGGAAAGGGTGTAACCAATAAATTAATAGCCGTTTATGAAGTGTGCTATAAACCTAAGGTTAGAACATCAAAGGATATATCATACGGATATTGAGAAATGTCTCCAAAGCAAACGATCGAGTGCTCCCGTAAAACGAACACGAGAGGCTCCAATCGTGAAGATCATGATCTAAAAACCACAATTCACAAACCACCACGGAACAAAGGTTGGAAGGGCACAAATCCCCTCACATTAAACTACATTAGAAAGCAATAATATGTACATGGATAAGCATGGGTCTCCCCCACGAGGCACCTTGTTTTTGATAACCGAGTCAAAAGCTCGACTCGAATCCCCATAAATGTGATCATTTAGGGATAATCATGGTATGGTCAATTTTTGGTGGGGCTTACATGATAAACAAGGCCCAAAAACAACCGGTATTAAGGACTAAGTCCTTTGATGGTGCAAAATACCGGGATCGAAGATGGCGTTCTCGTTTTCATTGGAAAAACAAATCAAGGCCACTTCATCAATGGTCAACAAAAACTCAAAGAGTTTCAAGAAAACGGGAGAGAAGAAGTAGAAGGGTGGGACAATGGGTAAGTCTCTAAAAACATGAGCTACTCGAGGTAGACTCGCACCAATCAAATGAAAAGATTTTCCATTTATTGCATCGGTGGAAGACCGAGATTTCCCTTTATAAGCAATTCCAGGATCAAATATCTCGTCCTCGGTGGAGAAAGGGGAGGGAACATAAGGGGATTCCCCCACACTAAGTCCACACAAAGCTTCGTCAAAAGGAGAAGACGAGCTTGTAGTATTCAATACACGCGGTGATGACGGAGTTAGAATTGTAGAAAAATCTTTTAAATCCAATTAAAAATCTTTTCCTTTTTCATCTTTTAAACTCTCCTTGTGAAAACCCGATTTAATTATGTCAAAAATATTTGGTATATCTAAAGCAATGTTAGTCACACTAAAAATTCTCACATTTTGAAATCTTTTTGGTTTAGGTGGTGGCAAGTTTTCAAAACGTTTGTCAACAAAGAAAACCTCCCCATCGGGATCAACGTATTCATCATCCGAAGAATCACTCGAGATTGGAATCGAAGGCTTAACACTCTTAACCTCCACCGGCGGAGGGGACGGAACTTCATTTTTCTCAACAACTCCTAAAACTCTATTTGAAATTCTTTTGCAAACGTTTTTGATGGGATTGACATTGTACAAAGACGTGATAGAATACACATGAGAAAGCGTGGAGTTTTGGGTTGCATTAATGACGAGTTCTTCCTCATTGAAACGAAGAGTGATTTTTCTTGCATGCACATCGATAAGTGCTCTCGAGGTATCCAAAAAAGATCGACCTAAAATTAACGGAACTTTAGGATCGATGGGAATATCAACAACAATAAAGTCTACGGGATAGTAGAACTTTCCAACTTTCACAAAGACGTCCTCGGCAACTCCACAAGCTAGAATCGTAGAATGATCGGCCATTTCGATTGACATTCTTGAAGGAGTGAGATTGGGAAGATTGAGCGATTTAAAAATCTCAAGAGGCATCAAATTAATACTACCACCAAGATCGGCCAAGGCGTAGCATTCTTCCATGTCTTGTATAGCACATGGGATTAAAAACTTTCCAGGATCACCGACTTTTTGAGGTATGCGGCTTAGAAAAACCGATGAACAACTAGACGATTTTTGCAATTTTTCTTGGTTATTCAACATACTTTTGAAGTTCGCGGCAAATCGAGGCATCATGACTAAGGCGTCGGCAAAACTTATATTGAAATGCAAGTCACGAAACATTTTCATAAAAAGTTCAAATTGATAGTTATTTCGTTCTTGTGCTTTTTCCTTGTCTCGTCTTGAAGGGTAAGGTAAAGGTGGTGTGGGTTGGGGCAAAGTAGGCATAGGCATCGGCCTTGGAATCTCGGGTTCCATGATTGGTGTGGGTTCAACCGTAGGTGTGGTTTGAGCGGTACTTCGTGGGCTTTGAATTTGCTCCTTTTCAACCACCACCTCTGGTTCTTTCTCTTTTTCCTTCTCCATAGAAGTACTTGGACGAGAAATGGGTTCTTTGAAAGTTTTACCACTACGAGTAGTAATAACCTTCAATTCTCCTTTCGGGTTCACGATGGTATCACTAGGAAGACCACCCGAAGAAGAGGGCTTACACATGATAGCTTCAAACATTTTAGCCATTCGGTCCTCAAACTTAGATTGCCTAGCATCCGCTTTTAACAACTCTTGCTTAATCTCATGTTGACCTTGCTCCATTTTTTGTTGATTTTGTTGGAGACGTGTGACATTTCCCTCCATTTTATTAGCATGAGTTTTAAGTTCATTAGCAAGTTCGTTTTTAAGCTCGTTTTTCAACTCGAACCTTAAGCTAACCATTTCACGTTGCATATTGTCAAACTTAGCATCATTAGCCTTTGCATAATTCAAAAATTCTCCTTGAAGATTTTTGGTGTGATCATTTTGAAAACCTTGTGAAGTAGTTTGAAAATCACGGTTTTGGTTTTGGTTCGAAATTTGCCCATTTCCATTTTGATAATTACCCTTGTTATAATTCCTTTGATTTCCTTGGTAATTTCCACCTTGGTTTTTATTTCGATAGTTATTAGCATTTTGATTTGGTGGAGCTTGATTTTGGCGGGAACCTTGACCGATTTGGTTATAAGTTCCCGTGGCTACATAAGCACTCGAAATGTTACCATCCGTGGTAATGCACTCGGAAAGATCATGTGCTCCACCACACGACAAACAACTCTTAGAAACCGCTTTAACCGAAGCAGAATTCGAAGCTTCTTGAGCTTTCCAATGGGACATAAGGGTCGAAAACCTATCAAAAAACCGATTCTCCTCATTTGCTTCATCTTGTAAGGCATTGATACTACGAGACGATGATGAGCCCATTTCGGCAACACTCGGTGTGTTACGAGGGCTATAAACCTTAGACCTATTCTCAATTATGACCAAAGCTTCTTCAACCGTTTTACACAAAACATTACCACCCGCGGCGGCATTCAAATAATCTCTTTCATGATCGTTAAGTCCATCGTAAAACGTGTCTATTTGGTGCAAGTCGGAAAAACCGTGATGAGGACATTCATGTAACATCTCCTTAAACCTATTCCAAGCCGTTGAAAAACTTTCATTTGATTCTTGTGAAAATTTAGAAATCTCATTTTTCAAATGCGTAGTCTTAGAGGGCGGAAAAAATTGGTTCACAAATTTTGAAACGAGATCCTTCCACGTCAATATAGAATTGGGTGGCTCTTTCTCTAACCAAATTTTAGCGGGCCCCGCTAAGGAATACAGAAAAAGCATCATCTTAATCGAGTCATTCGAGACATCCTTGAATTTGCACGTGGCGGTAAGACGATTGAATTGGCGGATATGGTTGTGAGGATTGTCCTTCTCATCACCACGGAATTTGTTGTTTTGGATCATCGACAACAAACCCGTTTTCACCTCAAAATTCTCCGCAAGGATTGCGGGAATCACAATAGCTTCTCCATAACCCTCGGTGGGTGCTTGAAGTAACTCCATCATAGTTCGATTCGCCATGGTAGGTGCTTCTCGTACAATGGGTTCGTCAATAGGAGAATCCTCACTAGAATGAGTTGGAGTGGGAGTTTTGTTCTTTCGTCTACGTGCACGTTTTGCTTGATTACGAGTTAGCATAAACGTCACGTACAACGAGGAGACGAGCAAAGAAGATTCTTTTTGGTGTTTTGTATTTTTCAATTTTTTTTGTGGTTTTTGATGGTATTAACTTTTTTTGGAAATTGGTGAAATGTATTAAGTAGACAAAAATCTACAAATCTCCTCCTTAATCAAATCTCTCGATTAAAGAAGCCTTAAGGAATGAAAACGATCACGTGGAGTGAAGGCCTTCAATGACTTTAGAACGATGGTGGAACACCAAATCGTTCAAGAGGGTTTAATCAATAGAAACCAAGAAAATATATATGATATGTAATAATACTTTGGGCGGCAAAACCCTCGATTCACTCTCAAAATAAAATACGCACAAGCAAGTGGAGGAAACGAGGCGGCGCGAAGCACTTAAGACCCTTTTTCCTTTAGGTCGTGAAATACAACCGCCTTATACCCACCTTATAGTTTGTATTTTCAAGATTAAGCTTCACGAAAGTATTTATCTATTTTTGCCTTTTTCTTTGGTTTGAGATTCGAATACAATGATTGGGTAATGACCTCCCAAGTCAAGGTTGTGATTTCTCACGTATTTGGAGTACTTGTGAATTTATTGTTCTACGTATACAATATAGTAATAGTATTCACACAAAAACCAAAAAACGATAATACGTATTAGTAGAGTGCTACTAATACAAATACTATTTATGGCTAATATAAAAAACAACAATGGTTCAATCAAAATACAACACGCCTCCCCGGCAGCGGCGCCAAAAATGATGTAGTGCTTTTGCTACCCTTTAGGAAAAGAGCAACAAAAGTGGCAAGTATTAAGTGTCGGTTTAGGAAAACCAAGCACTAATGACCAATTAAGTTCGTTCTCAAGGAGGCTAGTGTGTTATGTATGTAATGATATGGATTAATTTGTGATTATATTTGAGAAGAAAAATAGAAAAGGGATTAGAAGAGAATGACGGTTACGAAGACGGATTAAACTAAGACGAAAAAGGCGAACACGTAAAACCGTAAAAACTACAAAAATTAAAATTTTAACCTAAAAATTCCTAAAAATTACTAAAAATCCACAATAAAATTCTAAGAGTTTACGAAAAATCCAAACTTTCTAAAACCTTTTAATAAATCAAATAATGACTTTTTAATGCTAATTAAAGCCCTAAAAATCACAATTAATTATTAAAAAGCCCTAAACAAGATCTAATAGTTTGTAAACCTCAAAAATAACCTAATTAAGCTAAAAAGTATTTTTTAAAAATTTTAAAACCAAACTAAACTATTTTTAAACACTTAAAAACTATTAAAATCTATTAAAACTTAAATTAATTCTAGAAAATAAATGAAAAGTCTAAAAAGATTTGGAAAGTTACAAAGTTCCTAATTTAATGTCTACAATCTAGGAAAAATGAAAAAAGTAGAAAAAACTAACTTTCTATTTTTAGGAATAAAATAATATTAAAATATTCAAGAAAATAAAAAGTTTATAAATAAATTCTAAAAAATTACCAAAAACCTAGAATAATCTAACTAAGATAAAAATGCAAATAAAAGTTCCTAAAACCTTTCATTTAATTTTATATTCAATTTTAAATTTGCTAAAAAAACCCTAAAATCAAATAAAATCAAAAATTAGACTTTTTGAAAACTTTTTTGGATGTAAACCTCAGAAATATAAATCAAGACCTAAAAACTATTTTTATAAAAATTAAAACCTATTTTAACTATTTTTAAACTAATTAATAAAATACGGCTAAATAAAAAATGATAAAAAATAATAAAAGAAAGGGAAAAATTAAAACTTAAGCCAGAAAAATCCTGAATGAGAATACAGTCCTAGGAAAAATAAACTAGGGCTAATAAGCTTAGCCAATAAGCCAGAATTGGCTTATTTAGCTACGGCTTTTAAATGGATAAGCCCAATCAAAAACATGTTAAATAGATTGCAAATGCAACCCTAGCAGTCAAAGACCCTAGGGCGCAATGGTAATGTGTGTGTGTTGTGAGAGGAGTGGCGCAGGTTCGAGTCCTAGCCACGTCCTTTTTGGTCTTTATTTTTTTTTCTTTTTTTAACTTTAAACCCAAGCCTGTTACTCTTTTTAGCTCAAAAACACAAACACAATCCAAATTAAACAAGAATTAATCAAAGAGAATCAAAAAACGGGTTCAGTTTGCTTTTTTGTAGAACACAAAGGAAATGCAAAACTTCACTTGTGCAATTTAGACAAGAGGAGCTTGTCTTGTGATTCTTGTTGGATTTTGATGGGCAATAGGGGCACCCCCACAACCAGTAGGGTTGTGGGAAGTCAAGAGCAACAAAAACACACAAGTGCTTACACAGATTCTCACACAAATCAAGTAAAATAGCCAAACTCAAGTTGCTGATGTAATATTGCAGGTCTGGGGGGGTATTATGCTTGATTACTTGCTCAAAAATGAAGTTTGAAGACCAAGATCTTGCATACAAACTGAAAACATGGCATACAACCAATTCACAACCCTAGAACTACCTATTATCTAACAACTTTCCAATAATCAAACACAAATTTCAACCAAAACAGTCACTTATGGCAGTTTTCTGATTTTTAGTACTTAGACAAAATTTTAGCATGCAATGATGTTCAAAACTTGTTCCAAACTGAAAGCAACCCTACCAGCAACCTATTTGTACCCTATGGAGTGAATTAAGCCAACTTTTACACAAGATTTTTAACAATTACCCTGCTTAAACTTCTAATCCAAACACCCCTTAATAATTCTGATATGCAATTTTTTCAAAGCAATGCTTTCTAAATCTCATCCAAACTGATTTAAAACCTGCCTAACATGCATATAACACCAACTTAACTCAAATCAAACCAAATTAACAAAACTTAAACACTTTTCATTCAAAACTCACAACTTCACAATTTTTCTGATAATTAACAAAAAATGAAACAAGGAATCACCTTGTGGGACCCACATCTAGGTCCCACAGTGACAGCAAGGTCACCTCCTTCAGGCAGGGGCCTGAGCAGAACCTTTTAACAACAATCCTTCAACAACCTGCTAAGAGAAATGAAGAACACAAGCACAATATGCAATAAACTGATTTATCTTGAAACCTTTTTTAAA
Source organism: Glebionis coronaria (assembly GCA_025667525.1). Lineage (NCBI taxonomy): Eukaryota > Viridiplantae > Streptophyta > Magnoliopsida > Asterales > Asteraceae > Glebionis > Glebionis coronaria. Next base: position 41,058,317 of record CM046882.1, on the reverse strand, counting down.
CCCTTTTCAAAATCTTTCCAATATTTTTCCTTTCAAAAACACCTTAAACAACAACTTATACTACCTGAAAAATCAAACTTAGAATCAAATTTCACCAAGAAATCCTCCAATTTCAGAACCCTTTTTCTGAAATTTCAAAACACACAAAATGTTTTGCACAATAATATTGGAACTCAGTTTTTAGCTACCTCAACACACACCAACTTTTTAAATATAATAAAAGGAATTACAGTTTAAATAAAAATACCAACTTTATTTATTTTAAAAAAGGAATTACAAGAGTGGATTGCTAAAAACTGGAACAAAGGGAAATGTACAAGCCACATTCTCCTTTTATAAGCTTAAACAGAACATTCTAGGCCTAGGAATAAAATAATAGTAAACTGAAACCCTAATGTATAAAAATCCTAAAATGCCCCTTGATTTTTCAGTCAAAATGTCATCATGTGAAGGATGTTGACATGCCAGTTGTGTTTTTGATCTTGGGACATCAAAAACTCCTTGGAGGCCAAGTAGAAGAATCCTGGACGTTTATCTTGTCCACTCTTGGGTTTGGGGGAAAAAGACGTGAGCAGGGGTGGCTCCACAGTCACATGGGGATGTTGGGATAGGTTAAAATAAGGTGGGTTAAGGTGAGAAAAGGGTGAATCACTAATCTGGACAAAATGGGGGAAAAACCCTTTGAATTTAGTTAATTAAGATCTGGGGAAAATTAGGGTTTATGGGGTATTTAGTGTGTGTTTAATCTGTTTTGGGTGAGGGTTTATTTAAATAAGTGTTTGGATGGAAAGGATTAAGGGGTTTGACTGGTGGGTTGACCAGGTTTATTTAATAAACCTGGTGGGTGGGTTTGGTTACGGGTTGGATAGTGGGTAGGGTCGGGTAAATGGGTGGATGGGTGGGTTATGGTGATGTGTCAAGAGCTGATTGGGTGGTGAAGTTTGGCTGTCTGGCAGAATTGCCCCCTGGACTCCTTTACTTTTTTCATGTTGTAATAAATAGCCATCAGCGCCTATTTTCCCTTTGACAACTTTTGGCAACTTGTCATTTTTGGCAAATAAACTTTATAAACTTGAAACAAGGGCCATTAATGCATATTCTTCATTTTCCAAGGGCTGATCTTGTATAGTCTTCAAACTTTAGGGACCCTATTCATAATTTTGAATATTTGAGGGGTATAAGGTGTAAATCTTCAAAAGTTGAGGGACTAAAGTTGCCAATCTTCAATTCTTCAAGGGTATTTTTGGAAATTCAAAACTTGGGCCCGGTTCATTGTGTGGCTTCGTTTCCCCTGTTCGTTTTTGAATGATTCTTGTGATCTTTTGCCATTTCCTCAATATCCGTACCTAAAAATACACAAGTAACAAACACGAGCATATATTTGGCATATTTAATGATGTTTTATGCATTTTAAGCCCGATTTGGACGATGAGACCATGTATAAAAGCAGTCTCATCAAGGAGGATCTTACTCGAGTTCTCACGCAGAACTTCGATTGGATCGTCCCGGGGATCGCATCAAGGTTGAATCTGGGGAGGAACCTCCAGTCCAGACTCAACTTTGGTGACACCGGACCAACCACCTCCTCCCAAAATCAGAGGAAAAGGAGAGCTCGGCCTCAGGAACAGGGCACCTTTGAGGAAACTCCTCAACCCCGGAATGTGTTTGAGCGCATAGGAGATCGCCTCATGTAGGAACTAATGCAGTCACGAGAGGGAGAAAAGTCGGATGGCTCACCCGAACGACCAGATCGAGAGCTGGCCAGAACCGCACGTCGCCCGAGTGTGTGGGACAGGATGAACACTAGGAAAAAGGCTCCTGGTTCGTCCCAAAAAAGTGGTCCCTATTCAAATTATGAGGCACCACCGCCGTCCCCGGACCCGTCCGGAGAGGACTCAGATGACCATCCGCCTAAGCGTCGCCGGCCTAGGCGCACCCCTCCACCACCACCAAACAACGATGAATATTATGGTGGCCCTTACTATCGAGATGCGGAAGTGGAGGATCTTTCGCGTCCATGGTGTGAACCATGGGATGACCCTAGGCTCACCCGGCCATGGGCGGATCCCAGGGAAGACCCGTTCACCCTCCGTATACGAAACTATTCTGAGGACACCAAACGTCGCATGCCGGCGTGTATAAAGACTTATGATGGGTGGGTGATCCGGTGGGTCACCTTAAAATATTTGATACGCAGGCTAAAATTGAGCGATGGCCCATGCCTATATGGTGCCAAATGTTCAATTCGACCTTGATCGGAAATGCCCGTGACTGGTTTGAGACACTCCCTCCACGGAGCATTGATAGTTTCACGGAACTACGCACTGCGTTTGAGAACAATTATACTCAAAGGAAGAAGTATAATAGGGATCTGGTCTCATTGGCAACTGTCAAGCAACAGCCGGGGGAGTCCACAGAAGCCTTCACTGAACGCTTCAATGATGAGTGCACGCGCACAAGAACCATGCCGGAGCTCCTGAAAATCTCTGACTACATGCACGCCATAACAGACAGAGAACTGATCAGGTGCCTCAATGACAAGCGTCCAGAGAGGTATGATGACCTCATGGAAAGGGTCAGAAATTTCATAGAAGGAGAAACAGTTGTTGCCGCGGCCTACCCATCCCGAGGAAACGGGTACCGGTCAAATGATCAGTCCCGGAGACAGTCGGGCGGTCAAGGCAATCAGAACAATAACAAGGGCTCAGACTATAAGAGCCAAAGCAAAGGAGAACGGCAGGACGATAAGTTCACCCCCCTAAAGATGTTCTACCAGGAGATCTTGCTGACGGAGGGGGCGAACTTCCCAAGGCCTCCCCCAATGACCACTCCGCAGGAACGTCGGCAAGGCAATCGCTTCTGCGAGTTCCATAATGACAAAGGCCACGGTACGGAGGAATGTATCCAGCTCAAGAAGCATATCGAGTCACTGATCAAATCAGGCAAACTCAAGCACCTAGTAAAGGATTGGAAGGATGGAAAAGACAACAACAAGAAGTATGATAAGAAGGATCCCCAAAAGGACAAACCTTCGACTATATACATGATCCAATCTAGACAGCACCGCACGAGGCAGAAAGTTGGCCAAAAATTTTCACGCGGCAGGGAAATCTCATTCCCTCCCATCACAGCAAGCGATGTGATTGATGCGCCTCTCACCATTGAGATAAGCATTGGAACACACAACGTTCGTCGCATGTATGTGGATGGAGGATCGTCCGCAGAGGTACTGTATGAACACTGTTTCGTGCAGTTATGCCCAGAAATAAGAAGCCAATTAGTACCAGCCACGTCGCCGCTTACTGGCTTCAGTGGAGACACTATCTGGCCGATAGGGCAATTACGTTTGCTTGTAACCATTGGGAATGAGGAACATTCCACTACGGCGTGGATGAACTTCATGGTGATACGCTCACACTCTCCGTATAATGGGATCATAGGCAGACCAGGCATTTTGGCTATACGGGCAGTACCCTCTACGGCGCACGGAATGATCAAATTCCCCGTTGAGGGGGGAATCGTTACCATTTACAACACAGTCGTACCAGCATCCGAGTGTCACACCGTGATAACACCGGCTCCACCTGTTCCACCCAAGGATGGATCACCACCTCCCAATTGGAAGGTAGCCATTCACCCTGACTATCTGGAACAGGAGGTATCCATAGGAGGGGCGCTTTCGGATAGCGGCAAAAGGGCCATGTGCTCTCTTTTAAGTGCAAACCTAGATATATTCGCATGGGAGCCAAAGCATATGACAGGCATGCCACGTGCGATAGCAGAGCATAAGCTTCAGATCCGCAAAGGGTACCAACCCATCAAGCAAAAGAAGCGCGGCCAGGCGCCTGAGTGCAGCCAAGTGATAATGGATGAAGTACGGAAGCTAGTGGATGCAGGCATCATGCGCGAGGTATACTACCACGAGTGGTTGTCCAATCCGGTCATGGTCAAGAAACATGACGGAAGTTGGCGCATGTGTGTGGATTTTACGGATCTAAACAAGGCTTGCCCACAGGACTGTTACCCGTTACCGGAAATCGACTGGAAGGTGGAGTCCCTATGTGGGTATCCTTTTAAATGCTTCTTGGACGCGTATAAAGGGTATCACCAAATCCAGATGGCGGAGGAGGATGCAGAAAAAACGGCGTTCCATACGAGCCAGGGCGTATATTGCTATACGAAAATGTCGTTTGGACTGAAGAACGCCGGTGCTACATATCAGCGGTTGGTGGACAAAGCTTTTGAATCACAGATAGGACGCAACTTGGAAGTCTATGTTGATGACTTGGTGATAAAAAGTCACACGGAGGAGGCACTTCTTCGGGATGTCCAAGAGACATTCGACACGCTGAGAAGGATTAACATGAAGTTAAATCCAAAGAAATGTACATTTGGGGCAACGGAGGGAATGTTCCTCGGATACTTGATTGATCCAAACGGCATCAAACCTTGCCCAGAGAAGACGGACGCAGTGATACAACTGTCGTCCCCTCAGACACGGAAGGAGGTGCAATCCTTAAATGGGAAGCTAGCCGGGCTGAATAGGTTCCTATCTAAATCCGCAGAGAAGTCATTACCCCTATTTAAGACGCTCAAGAAGTGGATTAGAAAAGGAGACTTCCGATGGACGAAGGAAGCCGAGGAAGCCTTCGGCCAACTAAAGCAGCATCTTGCATCCCTCCCTATGCTAGTGGCTCCCCGGGCAAAGGAAGAACTCATTATGTATCTCTCAGCCACTCATGGCGCAATAAGCGCGGTACTTATAACAGATAGAGATACAGTGCAAACTCCGGTCTACTTTATAAGTAGAACACTACAAGGGCCGGAGCTGAATTACTCTTCTATGGAAAAACTGGTGCTAGCACTAGTGTTTGCTACGAAGCGGCTGCGCCGATACTTTCAGGCACACCCAATTGTGGTCATCACGGATCAGCCAATTAAGCAGGTTATTTCTAGACCGGATGTAGCAGGGAGGCTACAAAAATGGAACATCCTATTAGGGGAGCACAATATATCTTACAGGCCAAGGACGGCTGTTAAAGGCCAGATCTTGGCAGATTTCCTGATCGAGAAGCCGGATGAGGAAGGACCAATCGTTAAACAAGACGAGATCCCAACAGAACCATGGGTGTTATTCGACGGATCTTCGTGTACGGACAGGTCCGGAGCATGTCTCATCCTCACAAATCCAGAAGGAATGGAATTCACATACGCTCTCTGTTTTGAGTTCACGGCCACCAACAACGAAGCTGAATATGAAGCATTAATTGCGGGTTTGAAAATCGCCGCTAGAATGGGAGTCCGCAACCTTGAGGCCTACGTAGACTCACGGCTTGTCGCGAACCATATTCTAGGTGGATATGTGGCTAAAGAGGACAACATGGTCAGGTACTTGGAAAAGGTCAAGTCGCTAATCGCGACTTTCAGTAAGTTTTCCATCAAGCAGGTCCCAAGGGGCGAGAACAAAAAGGCGGATGCCCTCAGCAAGATCGCATCAACAAGCTTCGCTCACTTGTCCAAACAAGTCCTGGTGGAAATACTCAAGGAGAAATCTATAACGGAAGGGGAGGTTGCTGCTATAGTTGAGGAGGATGGACCTACATGGATGACCCCGATTATCAACTATCTGACTAGTGAAGCCCTTCCAGACGAGGAAAAAGCAGCACGGCGCATCAGAAGGAAGTCGCAGCATTTCGAACTTCGAGAAGGCATCCTTTACAAGCGCTCCTTCTTGCAGCCATGGCTACGGTGTGTGGGACCACGGCAAGCCGCATACGTAATCAGTGACATACATGAAGGATTGTGCGGCATGCATGCAGGTCCACGGTCCGTGGTAGCTAGAGCCTTACGGACAGGATACTATTGGCCTACCATGCACAGAGACACGCGCGACATGATTCGCAAGTGCAGTGATTGCCAGGTGCATAGGCCAGTACCGCGGCACCCGCAGCAGGAACTTACACCTATCACGTCCCCATGGCCATTCTATAAGTGGGGAATCGACATTGCAAGACCATTTCTTGTAGCTGCGGGGGGAGTTAAATTCTTGATTGTCGCGATGGACTACTTCACACGAGGGATAGAGGCCAAGGCAGTCAAGTCTATCACAGACAAACAGGTTAAGAAGTTTGTTTGGGAACATATTGTGTGCCGTTTTGGTCTACCAGGAGAAATCATCTCGAACAACGGCAAGCAGTTCACTGACAACCCATTCAAAGATTGGTGTGCATCATTGAACATCAAGCGGCGCTTCGCATCTGTTAAGCATCCGCAAACAAATGGCCTTGTCGAACGGGCAAATAGAAGCTTGGGGAATGGCATCAAGGCGCGTCTGGATGAACGAAGTGGCAAATGGGTCGATGAGTTATCACATGTACTATGGGCGCATAGAACTATGATCAAAACAGCCAACGGAGATACTCCATTTGCATTGGCTTACGGCACTAAAGCCGTTATACCAGCAGAAATAGGGATGCCTACCATCCGCACGCCGGAGGTTAATGTCGTCACAAACGATGAACAGCTGCGAATCAACCTGGATCTGTTGGAAGAAAAAAGGGAAATAGCAGCCATCAATGAAGCTAAGTCCAAGGCTAAGATGAAGGCTTATTATGACGCCAAGGTCAAGGGTGTTTCTTTTCGACCGGGAGACTACGTCTATCGTGCTAACGAAGCAAGTCGAGCAGAGAATACAGGAAAGCTGGGCCCTAAATGGGAAGGACCGTATGAAGTCACTGAAGCCTTGGGACGAGGCGCGTACAAGTTACGTGACATGGATGGCCGCGACCTAGAGCGCACATGGAACATCTCCAATCTCAAAAGGTACTATCTTTGAAAGCTACGGCTTCCGCATGGGTACTTCGCTATATGCGGTCTTAATAAAGAACCATGCGGTCTATCTGTTTTGTTTTTTCTTATGTTTGTTTAGTTTCCTTTCTTGTTTTTAGGACTTGTCATCATTGTTCAAACAAAAGTGTAAAATGTTCTAATAAAATGCCGTGGTGCCTAGCTAGCTCCACGGCCTGTTTCGTGCAAATCATTTTTAGATTTTTTGTTAGTCGTATGAATTTTACTTGTATTATAATATGCCATGTTTCATTCATATGCATTCTTTCAAATTACTGTACATGTACTATACGCCTCCAGGTGGGGTAAGAGGATTAAGTGAACCTACTAATTCAACTTGCCGCGTAAGAGGGATGCAACCCCAGCCGCACGGATCATGTATCCTTACTAGACACCTTACTCACAAGACGTTGGGGTAAGTTTCATATGCCATAGTCGCACAACGCTCCGCATAGTAAACACGCACGTCGCATGTCTAGTAAAATATAGACTTGTATGTATTTTCTTTCTTTGTGTGTAAGACGTGATATATCATGCAGTATTGAGGTACAATATTTAACACAGTCAAAATACACAAGTTTCCAAAATAGATAGCAAAATTGCCGTGGTCACTCACGGACTTATACACACAAAAAAAAACACAAATGTTGTTAGCCGTTTACATACACGGACGAATAGAAACAATATTCAGAGGTTACAAACCAAAGTATCTGAAAGAGATCATAAAGTAGGAGCATCCTACATAGGGGGGGAAAACTTACCCATTTCCTCTTGTTCCTCGACCAGACACGACAACCACTCATCACTTTCTTTCCGCTTTTGGGCTTGAGCCGCATTCCTCTCCAGCACCACACTTAAGGGTTCTTCATCAAGCACGATCCTGGTTACGTCCTCGTATATGGGGAGCGTCAGGTGGCTGGGCGAGGGAGTGAAGGAAGCACGGGAGAACGCACTAAGACTTAGCCTTTCCATGATTTCCATATTTGACGCATCTTTGGTGGCCTCCAGCTCATCCAAGAATGGATAGTGCAGATCCCGCATCGCGGCCATGGAAGCGGTCATCTTGCTAGCAGCTTCAGGCTTAAAGAAGGCATGATTGGTAAAGTTTTCTCCTTTCTTAATCAGCTCAACGGCCTCAACCATCCCCTCGTGACGTCCGTGGTCAATACCATCGGACACAAGGCTTACAAATTGTTGCACAAAATCCGAGGCCTCTAAGACCTTCATGACGGCCAGGCGTGCTCCATGTCCGACCATCCACCTACGGCCGGTAATAGCCGTTAGCAGTTGGGGGCATAGCACATTGTCACGCTCAGCGGTGAGGGCATCAATCATCAACTCTTTTTGGGCAAATGCCTCTTTCAGCTCTTGGATGACAGCCCTCTCATCAGCAAGTTCCCCTTGTACTTTCTCCATGCCTTGGACGGCCAGGTGCGCGTCTTCTAGTTTCTTGTTAAGCACGTCTACCTGGCTGGAGTATGAGTGGGCAGAAGCTTCCGCCGTGGCTAGCTATAAGGAATAAAGTGTTAGCATATATTTCTTTTAGAATATGGGTGGTGCGGCATGGATATGTACCTTGGTGGTTGCAGCATCTAGTTGTGACTCAAGATTGGCCACTTGTTGGTCGTATTCGTTCGCGCGGGCTGACTGCTATTTAATGGTCGCCTCAGCGCTGGCCAGTTGGGATTGGAGGTCGGCAATTTGAGCTTCATTATCTACAATCATCTTCTCCCTCTGTCCAACTTTCCTCTTGAGAGATTCAACATGCCCAAGTGCGGCTTCAAACCTTACCCTCATCGAGGTACCCATCGCCATTTGGTGTATCAGGGCACCATTATACTCATCCGCCAAGTCTGCATGACTGAGCGCGTTTACCTCTCGCACCAAGCCTGGTGGTATGCAATTGTTGAGATACTCCCGACACTCATCGGCGTCCCTCAGTCGTGATGCCGTTGTGATATTCCATACAGGATTGAACGGTTGAGGGGGGCCGGACGCTGGGAGATCTTGGGAGGCTGTGGGTGAACCTTCTTCAAATACAGGGCCGGACTTTGTGGGCGCCGTGGGGTTTCTTTCCACTTCTTTTCCTTTCCCCTTATCAATTTGGGTGTCAGAGGGAGGCGCGGCACCAGTCTGGGTGTCCCTGTGTAACAAGTATTGAGAAATATATTAAGTATTGCTTACAAGGAAATTTGCCGTTCTTATATATTGGGATGAAGTCTTACATGTCGTTTCTTGCTACTTCGGAGGCGGTTGGGGCAATTTGAGTGACGGGATCGACATGTGCGGCCCGGATAATCTCGGAACCCTGAGTAGCACTCCCGACAGATTGGTACAAGGGGTGGTCTTCTCGAAGTCTCTTGGCAGGAGCGTTGTGTTCGCCAATCTCAACAGAAGCAGTTCTCCTCGCTCGGTTGCTTCTTTTTCGGGTACGCCTGGCGACGGGCTGAGCTGTTGCTTCGTCGATCTCCTCCTCGACCTCTTCTTCCACTTCTTCTTCCTCTTCTTCCAGGTTGACTTGTTGTACTTCTTCCTCATCATCACCCATCATTCGGCGAATGCTGGAGGTGGTTAGGTCAATATTATCCCCCTGCTGTTCCCTATGCGGTGAGGAGGGCCTGGCTCCTCCTTCATTCATCTGGTTATCACCACCACCATTGTCTCCATGCTCTTCCTCGTCCGAGTGGGGATCCGGCACGGCTTCAAGAGCAACCGTCACGTTTCGGGTATGCTCAAGAAGGGGTCGTTCATTCTCACGGAGAGGACGGTAACCCTCCGGTACGAGCTTCGGGTCGCCCTGGCGCAAGAGTCCAAAGAAGTTCATTTCTGCCCAGCACAAAACAACATATGTTAGCTATTTATCAAATAATTGAATACATTTTTTGCATACGGATGTTAGCCTACCTTCACCCTGCCTTCTCCAAAAAACGGGATACCTATTGGATGGACCAAAGTAATTGCGGCTAATCCCTAGCAAACATAGGAATGACTCAGGAAGGCTTCTATGGAACCCGGTCCTATTCAGATCTAACTCTTGGGAATGATGGGGATTGTATGTACTTGTGTGCGGCTTGGGGTCGTGCGGTATCCTAGTTCTAAAGGTGTAATCGCCCGGCCATACCACTGCGTCAATGAAAAAGTAGTGATCATACCAGTTCTTCAATGAATCCATTGGTTTATTGTGCGATTGGGGACTGTTGTAGGATCGTTTCTTAAAAGATACCCAACCGTTTACTATGTTGGGAACATAAAAGAGCCGGAATAATTCTACGATTGGGGGGATTCTCCTAGCACGGCAGAGGATCTCGAATTGACTAATCTTACAGGAACCTATGCAGTGGAGCTTACTAATGTGTACATCATAGTATCCTAACAGATCTACAAGGAAATGGGTGAAGGGGATGCGGTAATTAGCCGCATCAAAGAGGCGAGTATACAGGCCAATCTTACCCGCTAGAGCCTCAGTTATGAGGTCTCCGGCGCCAGGAAGTGAGGGGTGTAGGTTGGTAGGGATGAAATAGTTTGTACAAAAGTGGTTTAATTGGTCTTGGGTCATAACATTCAGCACGGATCCAATGGTAGGGTTGTTTCTATGAGCCATTACTAAATAAAAGTGTAAAGACGTGGTGTTCTAACCTGCGTGTGAAGGGATCCGTGCGTATTTGGTTCGAGCTAAGAGGAAAGCTTTAATGGCAGAAATGGAGGTTATAACTGTGTGTTTCACACAGCCGTGGGGGTGGCTTATTTGTAGGGTTGCCTCGTGGGTCACGACCTGTTGGATGTGTGACACGTGTCTGCCACTATTCTTAATCGTGTGGCTAGGGGTAAGTGGCAAGTGAAACGTCAGGCGGGACCCACGGGTCACTTCTGACTCAAACGTTTGCACTGCTCAAGGTTCTGACTGTTTGCACTTTTGTCAGTCAAACAAGTCAGATGAACAGTTATTAATGTCGGGTTATGCGGCTCTTACGTAAGACTTGACATTTAATGTTATATTTAATTTGTCTCGGTCGCTATATGCGGCTGAGATATTGATGAAATAGCTTCTTCAGCCAGGTTGCCACATGCGGCCAATACAAATTCTTGGACAACTTATCATTCCCTATTGTTTCCTTGGTACGTCCGGGGAGCATCTGGGTAGTCTAGAAGTTACACCTATGGTGGTAACAACTAGACTGGGGGGACATGATGACGTATAGTCCCCAGCCGGGTCAAGAACCCGGCCCATGGGTACTACCCGTATCCGGCCTATCACAGATGGGTGGAATAATGTCATTCAGGCTTATGGGCTTGGATGAACAGTAACCGCACACATGTGTGCGGCCCACGGCCCGGTTCGGCCGACATAGGGTTAGACAGAATAATATTCTGTCTAGGAATATCTTTATTCCAATGGAGGAGGATATTCACTACCAGAATTAGAAGATAACAATCATTCTAAATTCTGGTAGTTATCTCTTCCTTGGGGCCGAAGCATCAGTGAAAGCTCATTAGGGTTTCACTGCCTATAAAAGGAACCTTCAAGGGTTCCACAAAGGTATTACGACTTATACTCTAAACTCACATAAACCCCAAATCGATTACTTACTCTCACGCCGGAGTCTAATCGTGGGAAACCCTCCCACGGTAAGCCTAACGCGTGCTGTTTAGTGTGCAGGATCCCAACCAAACAATTCACTTGGTGCAGGAGCCGGAGCCCAGCCAACCCGAATTAAGCCTAATTCGGGTCTAGCAAGGATCAACCAACTTTTGCATCAACAAGACAAAAGAAGGACCAATTATGACAAGTCTCCAAAGTTCAAGGGCCTTATTCGTTGATCTCAAAAGTTGGATAGTTAAAGATGACATTTTTAAAAAGCTCTCATGCTAATACAAGAATCTGCCAAAGCATAGGGGCCACTTCTGCCATTTTTCAAAGACAATTTTGGACTCAATCCTTGTGAAGTCTCAACAACCAATGGGAAGCCAGCATTAGAGAGGTACAGATCATTGACTTTTGGTCAAACATATTAATGGCGCTGAAGTGGTATTAATGGGCGAATCATAAGAATGATTCCCATTATCTTTTGTCTAACCAATTAGAGCGCTTTATACCACTTCACACGGATAGCCAACATCACCCACTCCTAGCCTGCCGCGTGTCGCTATACTTCCAGAACGAAGAAGACGAAGGAGAGCATTTCATGAGAAACTTTCAACATAGAAAATGATCACTATAAGGAGACGAACTCAGCCATGCTATTCAATTAAGCTCAAATTCATTCAAGCATAAAAGCCCCAATTCTAGGAAGGAGATGAACCCTAAATCGATTTCACTCAATTAGTACACGTGGAGCTACTTAATTGGTCAATACACGTCTACTACCTCACTAACATCACTTCCCCCACCTTTTCCCTCTCCTATAATACCGCTATGCCTCCTCACTCGTAATTCGTGTAGTGAAAAGTAGGAATGAGCCATTTCTTCACATAGTTGTAACTAAAACATCTTTAGTTACATCAATTTTGTACTTAGACTAGTGTATGTACTTAGAGCTTATAACAAACCTTCAATCAATATAATTCACAGTTTGAGTTCATACTTCTACTACTCTGCCCTTATCCTTGCATTTTGTTATAATCTGACATTGATTATGTTACAACAGAATTGTGAGGTGTTTGTTGAGCAGTTTAGAAGAATTGTTACATTGATCCAGTACAAATTTTAGTTCCTGTTGATAGTTACAGATTTCAGAATCCTGAAAACCAAAAATAAGTCAGACATTATGGATTATGGTGTTTAGATGATGAGTAGATGACTGATGTGGTGTTGATAAGTCTTAAAGCAAGCTCAGCGCTTAGCTTCTTCACAAAAGGATCCTTCAAAACAGTTTAATAAGTTCTCTTTATGATTTCCTCTCAAAAGTAGTGTTTGCATGCTAATTTGAGTACAATTGTTGATCATTGCTGATTCTTGCTTGATTCTGTTCTTAATTGTTCTCTTTTAGTTACTTGTTTAGTTTGTTGGGTAATTATGTTAGAATCTCTCATTAGTCCCTGTTTATTTTCTAAATTTCTAGCTTAACTATTGTTTGGATGTATCTTAATATGTCAATCTAATTAGAAGTTCTATTAAAGACTTCTTGGTGACTCATTTATGATTTGTTCCTTAGTCAGTATTCACCTTTACAAAGTCAATAACTCAGTAAAACAAGGAAATACCATTGCAAAACTTTGGGTCAGAATATTCTTTCCAAAACAGCCATTTTCAAGTAATCGTTAGTACTTTATTTTTTGATGTTAGAATGAGATTTTTGGTGTTTTGGAAAGCTGAATATATGAACTTTAGGCTTGTTATTATTTCATACCTTGTAGCTTATCACAGAAAAAGATATTAAGCCTTAAATTTCTCTTTGAAGAATAAGCTTTTCTGCCAAATATCATTTTCAAATCCAGCTTATCCACTTCATAAACCTAGTCATTTTATTACACAAATAGCTTGTACAAGTTGTCAGAATAGCTTTGAACTTGGTAAAATTTTGGTCAACAAAAGTCAATGTCTAGTCAACATAAGCTACTTTTAGCTTAATTTCATTTTCTGGCTTATTATGTTGACCAAATCAGGATTTCCTTGGATATGTTTCATTATTATCAGCTCATTAATAGATTTTAAGCTTTTCAGCTCATGTGCTTATCTCAAATAGCATATCTCTTAAATTGTGGCTTACTGAAAAAGTTGTTTGTGTGATCCAACTTATTTCAGAGAATTTCCTTTAAGCTGTCTAGGTAAAATTTGATTTTAAAGCTTTTGCAAAAAATTAGAGCTTATGGGATGGCTTAATGAACTTGTTCTGGCTTACTGAATCCTATTGGCCCATTTTTTTTATTTTGAAATTGATTTTTTGTCACTTTTGGCCCTTAAGGTTTCTTGGCAGTTACATTTTAGTTAGGGTTAGTTTTAAGTTTGTTGTTTGGCAGTTCTAGTACCTATAGTTTGTTAGATTGTTAAAAGGTGGTTATTAGTTTGTTAATTAGTTACAATTGATACTTGTGTTTTCCTCACTTTACGTTTAGCATATTATTACTTTGTTGTGCATTGTAGACTTGTACATTGTGCTTACATGTTTGTATGTGCAACGTGTTTGTAGATTAGTACGTATGATTTACATAGAAAATATTTTTATCTTTTTACGTGCTTGATAAATCGAAATAGAATACCATAATTTCACTATTATAACAAAAAACAACTACGTGACTTACTTGATATCAATTAATCAATTCATAAAGACACCGAGAGAAAATCTAACTTAAAAACAAATTATTACCTCTTCCGCGTGCACGACATGACCGTGACCCAGACAACCGCGTGCATCTTGTCGTGGCCCGGGCTTAATGGTTTATCCAAATATAACCTGTATCTCGGCAAATAATCCCGTAGGAATAGTAATGGGTTAGACGGTCCATAGTCCATACTGTACATCATCATGTCCCCTAGTCTAGTAGAAGTGGTCGTGGCCGCGACTACTAAACTACAGTATAAAACAATATTCAAACCGTTCAAGAGACACTTCATTTTCTCAACCATTACATAGGACCCACACGTGAACCCTAAACCCCACTCTCGATACACGTAAGATAAGCTGACTAATTAGACCCGTGGGCCCCTAGTACCTTTTCAACTACTCATTTTATCCCAGCGTTTGATCAATTATCGTGGGTAACACGTGTCCACCATCCACCATATCACACATCTCGAGGAAAGACTATAAATAATGAGAACTCTCATTGTTTATGTTTCACATAGTTTATTCAATTGCCAGAGTGCAACTGATACACGTTAGTGTTGGGATGTGGGTAAGTCATAGTTAGTATTTTATACGGACAGGGGTACGTGTTGCCTAAAGGAACACACACTTAGACATCAAGATTATCTTTTATTAAGATATATAATGCAAAAATGGCTTTATTTATTGCATATACTTAATATGATAAATGTGAATACTTAACGATAATAATTGTAAGTTAAAAGCTTTAACAAGGATTAATTAAAAGACTTAAGACTTTAAGATAATTAATGTATTTACTTAATGAAATATTCTAGAAATTCAAAAAGTCAATCCCCAAGGGTGCTAGGTATATACTCGACCAAAGTTAATGAAAAGAAGAGAATAAAAAATATTTAGCTTGGATTAGAAGAATGGTATCTGTTCTTTAAATAGCTTAAGTGTTGCACTATATAAAAAAGGAGATTTGATCACTTTGTTCATAATCAAAAATCAAAATCCCTCATTCTTCTTCTCTTGTAGCCGTCAACCTCCATGAAAGAACCAAGGGGTTCTTTTTGCCTCTTGGTTTATTAGGTATTCTTTTAATCAAGATCTAGCAATCGAAGGTGATTGATTGAAGTGTTGTGTGGATTATCTTAGAGAAGATCTATTGTTGATATTTGGGTTTTATTGGTGAATCAAGATATATTCGTTAGAGGGGTTTTCTTGATTGGTGTTCTTCTTGTTTTCATCATTCTTACAAGAAAAGGTAAGAGATTTTAATTATTTATGTTAATTACTTATGTACATATGTGATATATTCTATCCATTTAATTTTACTCTTGATGCATGTATATTTGATACACTAAGTTGTTAAATACCAACAGTGGCATCATGAGCCAAATCACATGCCAGGTAATTACATAAAAACGCAAACCGATGTAAAAGAAATCTTGATGTTTTATTATGATTTAATTAAAGATCTTGAAACTGTTAATATAGATGTAATGAGATCCATAATATTCTGGAAAAAATGAATTTGCGTGATTTTTAGTTAATAGCAAAACATTAATTACAACTACATGTGCGATTTACGTGTTTTCCGATATGCTATGCATGTTGAAGTTATTTAAATCATTATGATCCACACATGCTTAACATGTTTATAAATGCTATTGAATCTAGAAAACGATAATTAGGTTGGTGTATCCATGCTAGAGATTGTGTTAATAAAATTATTTTAGGGTTGAAAATTGTGAAACTCGAACAAAAAATAATTTTTATTAAATAATATTTACATATTCTTACCTTAGTTTTTATTAAATAATATGTATATATTCTTACCTTAGTTTTACTCTAAAGTTGGAAACATTGTCTTCGTGTCGATTTTTTGCGTTTCAAAACAGAATCAGAATAAAATCTCAAAATTTGATTTAGAATATTATATAGTTAGTGTCAAATCATGTTATTTATGTGGTAAATAGCATGTTTTATTTAGAGTTAATATGATTGATATTTTAGTCTTAGTTATTATGATTTAAATTGTGATTTGATTTATTTTCTAAAATTGTTTAGTATGTAATAAATACAAACTATATTTTTTAGATATAAACCGGACTAAATAGAGTAAGTAAATGTTTTTTTATTTTGACTTGATATTTACTTATCCTAGAACTATATAAAAAATTATTTTTTATTTGACACTTATAATATTTTAGTTAGACTACACTTGAAAGGTGTAGGCAAAATGCTCTACGTTCTTAAAGAATGATGTGCTTAATTAGCTTCGCGCTGACCAACTTCTCCGGGTCTTTTTGTGTGTCTTCCAAGACGCCATATAGTCAAATGTGACCATAGCAAGGTTAGATTGAGTTTTCCGTTGGTATTCGTAAGAGGTGTGAGGAAAACCCTATGGAACAAACCTATGGCACATTATAAAACTAATATAACGTTTTTAAAACAATAGGTATCTCGGTTTTGATCACTGATGGATTCAAGAACCAAGACATATGCTTTTTAAAAGAAAGTTTAAAAATATGAAAAACTCATTATTTTAGAAACTTTTTATAAAAGGAATTATTACATGTTTTCTTGCATAAAATTTTTGCCATTTGTTTTCAAAATTTAAATACCTACTAAATTAAGTGAACTAATGTACTGTGGTCACTTGAACTTGATCATTTCATCAATGACATTCTTAAGTCATGATCAAGACAAGCCAATACAATAATCGTATGACTAAACCTGAGACCATAGAATTGCATATTAAGTATTGGACGACTTACAATGAGTATGTATGGTTAGACCTTTTTCTCGTGGTACTAGGTAAGGAAAAACATGATGTGACTATGATTGATAATGTATTCATGGCCCCATAGGGGCTAAGAGGTGCACTAATCGTAACTATCATTCGATGATCACCTTTTGAGTTATTATCATCTCTTGTAAATCAACTGCATTAATGATAATAAGTTAAACTTGGATCTTATTCTCTTGATAAAGTTAATTCTTTAATCCATAAACGTGGGTAATTAATTTTATAAGAGAGTTATTATTGTTGATACAAAAGTTGGATGGACCTTGTTCGACCCGAATTAGGCTTAATTCGGGTGTCCAGGGCTCTGGCTCTTGCACCAAGTGAATTTCTGGTTGAGATCCTGCACACTAAACAACACGCTGTTAGGCTTACCGTAGGAACATATCCCAATATTAGACTCCAGCCTGAGATTAAGTAATCGGTTTTAGGGTTAGATATCGGTGAGGTATGAGAGTGTAAATTAAATCGTACCTTTGTGGAACCTTCGGGGATTCCTTATATAAGCGGCAAAGTCTCAGTTGGGCCTTACTGAGTCTTGAGCCCTAAGCAAAGGATAATTACCATCTTTGTGTTTATCACAATCTGCTAATTATGGTTAGTAGATATCTCCTTGCTTTAGGGTGAATCACAATCCTAATTAGATAGTGATTATACATAAACCTTGCTGCATGTGACGGGTCGTGGGTCGTACACAGTACGTGCGACCATCATTATCTAAAACCCATAGTTCCAGAGTAACATTAATCCAGCCCATCCATGTTGGTCCGGATACGAGTAGTACCCGTGGGCCGGTCCAAGACCTGGTTGGGGACTATACGTCATCATGTCCCCCCCCCCAGTCTAGTTGTTACAGCCGTAGGCATGACCTCTAGACTAACTATTGCTCCCCAGCCGTACTGTGAAATAGAAAACAACTAAGTGGAAGTGTGTCAGAGAACGTATCATGGCCGAAACAATTATAATGAGGGAATTAATGTTAGTCAATAAACAGCTGCACTGTATACTATGTAAACGACTGTTCATATGTCTTATTCAAAAAGAGTGCAACGAGTGGGTCCCACCCTTGAGCCACGTTGAAAACTGACCTCGAAGTCACTTGTGGGCCCGACTGACTTTTTAGTTACCAAAAATCCCTCACCATCGAATGAACCGAGTGGTTTCCACGTGCCAAGAATCCAACGATGCACCAGCCCCAAAGCAACAATATATAAAGCTAGGAATGTGACTATACACGCACAGTTAGTAAACCTTCATCCACCATTGTTGCTTAATACTTCCTTCTACCTTCTTTATCCACGGACCAGTCATTTACACAGGTTAGATCACCGCTCCCTTTTCTAGTATTATATAAATCATGGTTAAGGATACGCCGACCATCACGTCCGTACTAAATGAGTACCCTATGGAGAAGTTCATGGAGTTTTGCTCCGAATATTTCATCCCCCAGAGATACATCCCACGTATCCTAGGGAAGGTGATGCGATCATCAATTTTCCAGATAGGAAAATAGGTTTATACACCCGTCTTTTTGATACGGCGAATTACCGTATTCCGTTCTCTAAATTTCTTGTAGATCTTCTCACATATTACGACTTCCACATCACCCAAACTTCACGCCATTGGTGCGTGTAAAATAAACCAATTTGAGATCAGTTGTGAAACTTTGAACATATTTCCATCTGTAACTTTATTTAGAGTCTTCTACACACCCCAATTAGTCAATGGCTAGTTTTCGTTTAAAAAACGATCCCTAACCATGCCCTAATGCTATAACAAAGCCCTCGATTCTCTAAAGAATTGGTATAATAGGTTCTTTTTTGTAGACATCGTCGTTTTCTCAAACCCATTCGCATTTAAATATAGTGTATAGATTACCCACCTCGGGCTGGTACATATGATGCGAATGATGTGAGAATGTTGGATACTCACCGGACCATGTTCCACAAAGGGTTGTCAAAAAACTTTTATGCTTGATAGGCATCAGCCGCAACTATTTTGGCGGGGACGACCAATACCCCATTTTTCTAAATAGCCGCAATGAGGGTGGGTATAAATATTTGCGTTGCTTTGCATAGAATATGTGTCTATAATAAACTAACACTTGTGTTACTTTTGTCCGCAAAGATGAATATATTTGGACTCCTTCGACATGGCAACCCTATGGATGTAAAGGAGGGTACCCGCGCCCGTCGGGAGAACGAGCCATCACTGCTAGACCCGATGGTAAATGTGACCATCCCTCTGGCTGTGAACCCAGAGCGTCATTCAGACATGGGGGGCTCCCAAACTCAGAAGTCACCCCTGGATTTTGCAAATGAAGATGGTGAAAATATTATGTTAGAAAATGAAGCCACCTTCACAGCCAACATGACTACCACCCATCCGACCACTGAAAGACCCACAACGGAAGAGGAGATCATGACAGTGGACAACGATGAAGAGGAAGAGGCGGTTGAGGGTGATGACGGGGAAGGAGTGTTAGTCGTGCATCACTCATGGAGGAGTAAGACCAGAAAGAGGAAGTTCTCGGTCAAGGAGTACGATTAGACTAATGCTCCTCCGAAGAAGCTACGAAAAGACCACCCCTTATACCAAGAAGACAAAGAAACCTCCATTCCTGAAGAAGCGGGGGCTTCCCAAGGGGCAAAACCTAATGTAGTATGGAACCTCATCCCTTTCGATGTCGTGGCACCCTCCGCGTCACAACAAGCAGAGGATAACTTGTAAGTAATTTAAAAAACCGTACAACGCTTGTGCACCCATACTTATCGATAAAAAATGATTAAATATATATCACATGATTGACCCATCCGAAGCCGCGGCGCATGAGGGAAGCATGCATAGGCAGAAGGAGCCCGAAATCGAGACAAACACCTGAGCGCCGTCTCCCACCTTTGAGGATATGCTAAAGTCTCCCCCCCCCTACCAGGCATCCCGAAGAACAGATCATGGAAGAGCCACCTCCCTTACCCTTTCATCCGAGATGGAACCTATCAAGGGCGCACAGGCTTGACACCTCTAAGAGATGCAAGGAGTTCATACACCATATTACTCCACCTGGGTACGCGGCTGACCTAAGCGTGCTCTCCCATGATGAGCTAATGGAAGAGTACAATATATACGTCGCGCAACAAGTGGCTATTGGTGCCGCCATGCGATTACGGTTTAAAGAAGCCCTCTGCCGTAACCAGAGTGCGGATAGGAAACTAGCTCGCTGAGAAAAGATGGTTGAGGACCATGAGCAAACAATTGCGACGCTACAGGATAAACTTTCCGCCACAGAGGCTACTATTAAGGAACAAGCTCAGCACGCCACAAGTCGTGATGCTTTTGGTCGTGAAGCTGGAAGCAGAGGTTCAAGCTTCAAACAACAAGGTACAAAAAGAAATTTCATCGCGACCCTTTCCCTCTAACACTTAGCTAGTTTGATGGAATGTATATGTATTTATTTTACCATTTCTTGATATTGGTAGCCACTACGGAGGCAGTTGTCCAGTCCTTGACCATGAAGGTTGACACCCTTACCCGAGATCGTGATAACCTCCAAGTACTGGTGAAGGGTGAGTAGCGGTTTTCCGAGGAGTTCTACCGGTATAGAGAGGCGAGGGAAAAAATCGTTGACGACCAAATGAAGGATATGGACACAAGGTTGGAAGCCTTGGCCATTGACTTCGACGAAGAGCTGTATCCCCACATGCTTACGGCCATTGTTGGTCATAGGTGGATGATTAGGCGTGGTTGAAGGCTTGTCGTGATGAAGATTGCTGAATCACCCAAGATGGCCTGGCCCTTCTCCAAAGTCGTGTTCGACGGTATTGACCGTGGTAGGCATGAGGGTCTATTAGCTAGAGTCAAGTGGTCCGAACAGAAGAAGGCCGTGAAAGATCATATCTATTATAAGTCGGACGCTAAAAATAATATGATAGCTTCCATGACTGCGTTGAAAGACGTCCAGTGCCCATTGTTGAGTGAGTTGGAGGCCCTGAAGGACGCTCCCATTAACTTGATAATGGAGCATTTGCATCTGAACACGAACTCTGGTTCGTAGAGTGCCCTCGACTAGTGGGTAGACTTGCAGCCTCATTCCTTCCAGCTTAATATCCTGGTCTATGCCGTCAACATTCCTCCCAATGATCCATGGGCATTAAAGGGAGATAAGACTTTAAGGGAAGATATTAAGGACAACCAAGTCAGGGCAAGGGGGAAGAAGGAGAGTCGGATCCTATGCAGGACTCCGACGGTTGGATCTGCACACTTGCCCAGATCTGACGGGACTGCCGTGGCTGCCCCCACCCGGCCTTGTTTAGCCTTGGTGCTAGAGGACCCTAAAGCTAGCAGTCCCTCCAACCTTGCTTCGATTATCCAGCAAAAGAAAGACACGTCTTCAAACATCCCCCCCTCAATAATTGTAATCATGAACTTTATTATTTTATTCAAACACTTGTTAGTATTTTTAATATTCGGCCGTGGATGTCCATGATATTTTGTTGTGTATAAACTTGTCTTATTCGAGTATATGTTTGGATAATTATATACCTTTTTGCGTAGTACGTCACGACTTGACTAGAAAACACATAATATTTATAAGTTACTAGACATGTATAGTGTGTCTTTATCATGTCCGTCATTTTGTTAATGAGGTATGTTTAAACGTATTACAACGTCTTGAAAATAAGGTGTCTCGTAAGGATGCATGATCCATGGTCGCGGGGGTTGCATTACTCTTATGCGACAAGTTGAATTACAAGGTTCACTCAATCCTCTTGCTTCACATAGAAACGGATAGTACATGTACGATTGAAGATAAAATGACTAAATAGAACTAAAAAAAACAAATACACAGACAAAAAGTTTTGAACAAGAACTGGGCATGGTGTTATCTAGGCACCACGACATTTTATTATCACGTTTACGTTTTTATAAAACAATATGAAAAAAATCCTAAGACAAATAATTCCTAGAAAACATAAGAATTACATGGACTTAATTGGTGCTGACTACAACTACATGTCCATGTCGAAGGTCGTAGCCTTAAAGATAACATTTTTTGAGATTGTTGATGTTCCATGTGCGACCCAAGTCTCGTCCGTCCATGTCACGCAACCTGTACGCGTCGTTCCTCAAAGAATTCGTGACCTCATACAGTCCTTCCCACTTTGGACCAAGTTTCCCTATGTTTTTAGCACAGCTTGCTTCATTTGCCCGATAAACAAAGTCTCCCGGCTTAGAAGATACACCCTTCACCTAAGCCTCGTAATACCCTTTCATCTTTGCTTTAGCTCTCGCCTCATTGATTGCTGCCAACTCTCGTTCATCCTCTAACAAGTCTAAGTTACTCCTTAGCTCTTCGTCGTTCGTGGTAAGGTTTACTTCTGTAGTGTGTATTGTTGGCATTCTATTTTCTACTAGTATTACTGCTTTAGTGTCGTACGCCAGTGCGAATGGGGTATCTCCATTAGCAGTTTTGATCATTGTTCGATGCGACCACAGCGCATGTGGTAGATCATCAACCCACTTATCATTTTTTCCATCTAGGTGTTCCTTAATACCCTCTCCTAGGCTTTGATTGGCACGTTCTACTAGACCATTGGTCTGCGGATGTTTGACAGATGTGAAACGCTGCGTGATATTCATCGCCATGCACCAGTCTTTGAACAGATTGTCCGTGAACTGCATGCCATTGTCAGAGATTATCTCCTCTGGTAGACCAAAGCAACATACAATATTTTCCCAAATAATTTTTATTACCTTCTTGCCCGTGATTGTTGCTACTGCTTTGGCTTCGATCCACCTTGTGAAGTAGACTATGGCAACGATTAAGAACTTGACGCCCCCGAATGCCACCGGGAATGGGCCTGCGATATCAATTTCCCACTTGTAGAATTTCCATAGGGATGTAATAGGTGTTAAATCTTGTTGTGGATGACACGATACGGGCCGGTGCACTTGGAAGTCATTACATTTGAGTATTAGGTCTCGTGCGCCCTTTTGCATGGTTGGACAATAGTATCCCATCTGTAAAGCCCTTCCTACGACTGATCTTGGGCCTGCATGCATGTTGCATGACCCCTCATGAATTTCGCTAATCACGTAGCTTGCTTGCTTTGGTCCGACGCAACGCAGCCAGGGTTGCAAGAATGACCTCTGGTATAAAATCCCATCACAGACCTCAAACCCTTGTGACTTTCGCCGGATACGGCGTGCTTCAACCTCATCCTCCGGGAGTGTTTCGTTTTTCAAGTATTCGATGAGTGGGGTCATCCACGTAGGTCCCTCCTCCTTGACTATTCACAAAGCTTCTTCTCCTGCAATCGATTTATCCTTGAGTATCTCTACCAAAACTTGTTCGGACAAGTGAGCAAAGCTAGTGGATGCAATTTTTCTCAAGGCGTCCGCCTTCTTGTTCTCGTCCCTAGGCAATTGCTTTATGGTGAACCTGATGAATCCTCCAATGAGCAACTTTACCTTCTCAAGGTATTGGATCATGTTGCCCTCCTTGGCCTCATACTCCCCATGGATGTGATTCGCGACTAGACGTGTCAACGTATGCATCCAAGTTTCATACTCCCATCCGCGTAGCTATTCTTAAGCCCGCGATCAATGCTTCGTACTCAGTTTCATTATTTGGGCTATGAATTTGAATAGTAAGGCATAAGTGAACTCCATACCCTCTGGATTGGTGAAGATAAGGCCTGCGACAGATCCATCTGTGCATGAAGATCCGTCTGTAAATAAGACCCATGGGTCTTGGAGATTTTCCTCTTTAGGGGCCTTCATACTTTCTTCCTCCAGCTTCTCTATTATAAAGTCAGCCAAGATTTAGCCTTTGACTATCATGCGAGGCCTATATGAGATATTGTGTTCCCCCAACAAAATACTCCATTTTTGTAAACGCCCTGCCGTGTCCGGATTTGATATGACCTGCTTGATTGGTTGGTCCGTAATTACCATGATATGATGCACCTGGAAGTGCCGGCGTAGACGTTTTGTGGCATATACTAGTGATAGAACCAGCTTTTCCGCCGGTGTGTAATTCAGCTTCGGTGCTTGTAGCGCTCGGCTAACAAAGTAAATGGGAATCTGTACCATGTCCCTATCCGTCATCAAGACTGCGCTGATCACGCCATGAGTGGCTGACAAATAAATGATCAAATCCTCCTTGGCCGCCGTGCGACCAACATTGGGAGGGAGAACATATGCTTCTTGAGTACACTAAAAGCTTCCTCTGCCTCCTTTGTCCAATTGAAGTCACTTTTCTTCATACACCTCTTGATTATTTTGAAGAGAGGTAAGGATAGTCATATGGTAGTATACTGTTGAGTCTTAGGATCTAGACTCATCTGGGATATCATTATGCGGGATATACCTCCCGCATAATGCTTGCGTAAACCAGCTTCTTTACTTCCTGAAGTATTACTTGGCTTCACTCCGGGGCTTGTTCATGTTTCTTTTGCTTTACCAGGGGATATCCTGGTCGGATTTGTAACCTATTCTCTGCTATCGAACGCGGTACGCCCGTCATGTTTTTTGGTTCCCAAACGAATACGTTAAGGGTTACTTTTAGGAGATCGCACATGACGCTCTTGCCTTGGTCATTTAAGGTTCCTCCTATTGATATCTCTTGATCCGGATAGTCTGGGTGGATTGCTACCTTCCAGTTTGCTGGTGGTGACTCCTTTCCCTTGGGAGCTAGCTGTGCTGGTGGGGTTATTGCATGACACTATGATGGTGGTGCCCCCATATTGAAGATAGTGACAATTCCTTCGTCCACAGGGAATTTCATCATGCCATGTGTCGTGGATGGTACATCCCAGATAGCCAATATACCTAGTCTTCCAATGATACCATTGTACGGCGATGGTGAACGTATCACCATGAAATTCATCCATGTTGTGGTTGAGTGTTCGTCATCTCTGATGGTAACTAGGAGTCGTAGCTGGCCCAACGACCAGATGGTTTCTCCACTAAAGCCAATGAGCGGCAACGTGGTCGGCATCAACTGCTTCTTCACTTTTGGTCGTAGCCGTGCAAAGTAGTGTTCATAGAGTATCTCGGCTGATGACCCTTCGTCAACGTACATGAGGCGGACATTATGGTCCCCTATGTTTACTTCAATTATGAGGGGGCCTTGGGCTACATTGCTTGAAGTTATGGGAGGGAACGAGATCTCTTTGCAAAGAGAATTTTTTTACTGATCTTCTACTTAGTCCTGCGCTGCCACGATTGTACCATAACTATGGTAGCAGGCTTATCCTTAGGGTGATCTTTTCTGCCACTCTTTTTGTTATCCTTCCCATCCTTCTAGTCCTTGGCGATATGTTTGAGTTCTCTTGACTTTAACAGCAACTCAATATAGTTTTT
The DNA here is from genome assembly GCA_025667525.1 of Glebionis coronaria. Taxonomy (NCBI): domain Eukaryota; kingdom Viridiplantae; phylum Streptophyta; class Magnoliopsida; order Asterales; family Asteraceae; genus Glebionis; species Glebionis coronaria. The sequence continues at coordinate 41,033,048 of CM046882.1, read as the reverse complement.
GAGCTGGATGCACTCATCCGTGTTGTGGCCCTTGTCGTTATGGAATTCACAGAATCGATTCTCTTGACGACGGTCGACTGGATTTGTCATAGGGGGTGGTATTGGGAAATTTACGCCCTCTGACAGTAATATCTCTCGTGGAGAAATTCTTAAAGGAGTGAACTTGTCACTGCCCCGCCCCCTTTTTTTGTTGACCACGATAGTCAAGGCTTCTGCCACTCGCCTGGTTTGATTGTTTTTTGGGTTGGTCGTGATTCCAGTAACTTTGGTTTCCTTTTGTGGAATAGGCCGTTGAGACCGCGGTCTCTCCTTCCACAAAGGACCTAACCTTTTTCATTAACTCATCGAATGTTTCAGGACTCTTATCATTCAAACGTCTGATCAATTCTTTATTCGTTACGGCGTGCATATAGTCGGATATCTTTAGAACTTCAGGACATGCCTTGATTTTCGTGCACTTGTCTTTGAAGAGCTCTGTAAAGTCTTTCATGGACTCCCCATGCTTCTGTTTCACCGTGGCTAGTGAAACAGGGTCCCTGTTATACTTCTTTCTCTGCGTATAATTCTTTCTTAATGCACTCCGCAATTCCTCAAAGCTATCTATGCTTCAACGCGGGAGTCTTTCAAACTAGTCACGAGCGTTTCCAATGAGTGTTGAATTGAACATCTAGCACCACAGAGGCATATGCCATCGATCAATCTGTGCTTATGTTTCGAAAACTTTTAGATGGTCATCCGGGTCGCCAGACCCATCATAGGTTTTCACACATGTGAGCATGCGCCACTTTTTATCCTCGGAGTGGTCCTGAATACGACTTGTGAATGCGTCCTCTCTCTCCTGGCACCATGGGAGGGAAAGGTCTCCATCACCCCTCTAGGAGCGATGGTGTGGTCTCCTCCTGTATTCCCTTCTACTATCTGATGTCTCGGAGGAGGAATATCGTGCCCTACGGAGTCTTGGATGGTGCTCATCAGAATCGGATTCAGACTCATAGATGGGCGAACGTATTCCGCTCCTCGACCGGCTGCGGTGACCGTATGTCATTTGTGAGGGGGTTACATCTCTCCCCTTAGGAGGATCTGTCCTCTCAAAGACACTAACGCACCTAGTGTTTTCGTGTGGCGTCTCTTGGAGAGCGCGGTCCGTAGATCCGCCCGAGAGGTTTGCATCCCTTGATTTGCCTCGAGATCCTCGAGTATCCTATCTCCAATTCGTTCAAAGACATCACGCGGTTGAGGTTGTTCTTCCCTTCGGGGAAGTGCCTCGGACCAACGTCTTATGTTCCTCTTTCGTGACCGTTTGGGCGTGTCCCCAGCAACACTGTCGAAGTTCAGCCTGGCCTGGAGGTTCGTTCCCAAGTTCATTCTTGCCTTTATGACAGGAACAATTGATTTGAAGTTCTACGTCACGTTGTTTTTGATACTCCCATCATTGACAGGGGTGTTAATGTCGACTTCTGTATCGGTGACCGGAGGTCTCTACGCCTCCCTGTGGGGAGGTATGGATGCATACCCTAGATTCGGGTTATTCACAGGGATGGTAGGTGTGGGGGTATTGAATTATGCCTCTATCCCACGTAGGGACTGGTCTGCCATGTTTCGAGTAGCACCCCCTTCCATCTGATCCCGTGATCGGCTGGATGACCGGACATCTCTGTTGTCGGTCTTTGTTTGCTTTCCGCTGGTATCCCTGATCAGGGTTTCCATTTATCATTGGTAAGGTTTAGTGTAGGGTCCCACGGATGGCGCCAACTTGTTGATACAAAAGTTGGATGGACGTTGTTCGACCCGAATTAGGCTTAATTCGGGTGTCCGGGGCTCCGACTCTTGCACCAAGTAAATTTCTTGTTGAGATCCTACACACTAAATAACACGCTGTTAGGCTTAGCGTGAGAACATATTCCACAATTAGACACCAGCGTGAGAGTAAGTAAACAGTTTTAGGGTTAGATATCGGTGAGGTATGAGAGTGTAAAGTAAATATTACCTTTGTGGAACCCTTGAGGGTTCTTTATATAAGCGGCAGAGTCCCAGTTGGGCCTTACCGAGTCTTGAGCCCTATGCAAAGGATAATTACCATCTTTGTGTTTATCACAATCTTCTATATGGTTAGTATATATCTCCTTGCTTTAGGGTGAATCACAATCCTAATTAGATAGTGATTCTGCCTAACCCTTACCGCACGTGACGGGCCATGGGCCATACACAGTACGTACAACCATCATTATCCTAAACCCATAGTTCCAGAATAACATTAATCCAACCCATCCATGCTTGGCCGAATACGGGTAGTACCCATGGGACGGGTCCAAGACCCGGTTGGGGACTATACGTCATCAATTATAAAAAATACTGATACTGAGAATTACTAGTTTGTTTAATGTATTAATGTAATCTAATCCGTAAGCATGGGTTTGGTCTTTACTTGACAATGACAAACGGTGTTCTTTTTCCATAGGAAAATTTTAAGGTTCGTTCCTGTACTTTTCACCAGTGAAGTAATTATAAAAGGAATGACTTAATTATCCCTAATTCGAATCAAACATATGAAATACCTAAATCATAAATTAAATTGCATATCTTGTTGGATAACTAGAAAACTTGTGTCTTTAGCTACCAAAGGTACATATTTTGATACGATCAAGACATATTTAAAGGTTTGATTATAAAGACAAAAATGTCACCATGCAAATGGTAAAAGCAAAACCTAGAGAACCGGTTGTTTTTAGTTGTTTGTTTGGACCAAGTAGATGACGCTACACACCCGGAGGGTACATGTAGGCGTGTATAAGAGAGGAGAAATTGCGTGCCAATTTTTAAAGCTAATAAATCATATATGTATATATGAAAAGACCATCATAGGCATACATATATAGAACTTATTACACTTCTTTGAATATCTAAGTAATTGTTAGTAGTCAATGTGACTCAGACTAGCAATAATGTGTGAATATTTAATACACGAAAAGATAAAATGCCACTTAACATCACTAGTAATGAAACACTCTTAGTTTTGTCAAAACTAGTGAGAGTAATAGATTTGATACAAATGACATACTTGAAAATTGTCAATTTCAGTGGGAGATATAAGCTACTCACTTTATTTCTTGTTGGACTTGAAATAATAAATTACTTTTCAAGTGTGAAACATATTCATTTAAGATCACCGTGTATTATCTTAGATAACTTGTTGCCTTTTGTGTTGTCGCTTCCGTTGTTCAAGTTATCTACAAGATAGTTATGTACGATTCGTTATGGTTTAGTCGTTTATGTTGATTATTATTGATCGTTAGATAAACCCCGTTAAGTAACTAATTAATTAACGTTCGTTATGTTTATTGTTTCATATCATTAATATAATAAATATATTAATTATATTTAATTGAATCCAAACATATCATGTGCCATTTTTATATGCTTGAAACGTATCAAACACGTGTTATTTATGTATACATATTCATTCATATTGGAGGGAAAGTGGGTTCACTGGTTGATAAAGGTGGAAACAACATTGAAATGGAATTACATGTTTTCTTGGGTTGCTACAACAATCTTTTTCGTCTTCTGAAGTAGTGAAATACATGGAATTCGTAATTTTATAAAACAAGTTCAACACTTGGGACTCGTAATTAGTGTTGTAAAAATCAGTTTTGGCAGCCGATTAATAAGGGATAAATCGTTAGGTGGGGATTAACCACAACGATTTTCATTAATCGGCCTTATTAATCGGTTTAATCAAATCGATCAAAAATCGAATAAATTGGAGATATATCGAGGATAAATCGATCAAATCTTAAAAAAAAAGATAAATCGACCAACTTGGTTTCGAATATAAATCAGCCATATCGGATAAAAAAATCGGATAAATCGGCCTAATCGGGCATATACTTTTAAAATTTTATAATTTTATACATAAAAAATCCAATCCGATTAATCCCCGCCAAACGGATTAATCACTTGGCGGTACCCAATCGCCTAGCTAGCGCCGAATGATTTTTGCAACCTTGGTCATAATTTTGTAAAATGATTTAACGTAAATGATCAAATGGGAATATTTTTTGCTTATGAGTTAACTAATTACTAACTGAGTCTACTCGTATATGATCAAAAAAGTTAAGGTACTCGTAGGTAGCTAAATGCCGAAATGCACTTGTACTAGATATTTGGTGTATTGCTGTCTGTTAGAGACAATTAGAAATAACAAAAAATTATAAAGTTTAGAGAATGATATCGAAAATATTTTTATGTGAGAACTCAGAAAGACATAAAAGGAAAATGTTGAGACATGCGATGCTCACACTTTTCTTAAGAAAGATTCGTCCTCTCCACGGTGCTTGAGAATCGTGGACGTCTGTCTTCCATAATACAACAACAACGAATAATCTACTTAAGCACGAACGGATCATCTAGGCTACCCAATTTTTGCCTTCCCTCTATTACGAACTGAATACACAAGACGTAAATATGAACAGTAGTAAAAGGAGAGGAATTTTTAGAGTTGGGTATTTTCTTGGTCTCTAAAAATTTGATGAGAGTATACAATATATAGTGAATAAGGTTAAGAAAATGGTCATCTAATTAAATCATACTAATGACTCATGAAAAGAAAACTAATTTGATCGTTACATTTTAACCACACATTTATATTTGTATCATACCGTTAGTATGTTTGATGACAATCAATTGTCGTTCAAACTCATTATATGATGAATTTTCCAACAATCCCCCACATTAATGAAATTGATGAAAGGAAAAAAATTCCAACGATTTGATCTTGTAATAGAGTTTCGCAGTTGATATTTTCATAGGATAGGTAGGTGTTACCCTTTGAACCTTCCCTCTTGAAATATACTTAGCCTCCTAGCAGCCAGTAGAACTTGATGTCTTTGAACTGTCTGTCGTTTGTGTAGACAACAATCTATATTCACAAATATCTCCTTGACACACTTTGGTTCTCATAGTATTGTTCGTTTTGGTAATGAACATTTGCCTCGTTCTATAAGAGCTTTGAAGAATTGTGCTCCCATAATTCCCTTTAAAGAGACCTCACCCCTCTCTCACATAGGTGATTCTCCATTAATCATTAAAGGCCACATGCCTAACACCATAGTGTCACTTTCATAAGAATGGAATAGGAACTTTACTAACTCCCTTATATTAATATGGAGTTTATTACTCCCTCAAAGTGTCCTTAGTTTATACAAGTAGGTTGTCATATTGAACATAGATCTTGGGATCTCCAGTCAACTAGGTTAGCTTTTCTTTCATATAAACTTTTTAAGGGCTTTACTCTCATTCCTTTTCATAAATTTCTAAATATCTCTCTTATTGGACTTCTATAAGTACAACGTCATTCTTTGAATTCATATTATCTATAGAGATAACTCAAGTTGAGAGTAGTTTTCATTTTGACATAGTATGTCTTGACACACTATAAGAGATTATGATATCAATTATCTACCAATTCCTTAAGGGCTATCACATTGCGCTGGTATGTCATCTTCTAATTATATATTTCACATCAGGTCTCAATGTATTTTATTATGATAAATACGATCAAATTCCAAACCACGCTATATCAAAATATAGTGGAATTTTATAGAGTGTATACACAGCCACCCATTAGTTTGGAATCGAAAGGTCAACATTAACTACTCATAAAAAAGTTGTTACATTTACTTTAGATTAAAACTTAAACAATTGTACTTTTAGTTATCCTTGAGTATTTCAAATGGGCGACACCTTTCAGTATCCCCACATTGAACCTATCTCAAAAATCTTGTAGAAAGGATTTTTCCTTTTAACTTTAATCTCGTTTAGAGATAAAATTTTCTCTACAATTATCTTTGATTCAAGCACATATAGTAACGTATCTTGCAATCACCATGAAGGTAACAGACTATATATACGTGTATGTATCCCCTCTTATTATTTATTGATACTCAAGATCACATTACCATGTATCAAATTTAATGGGTTCATATTTCTCCCAACTAAAATATTGGAAGACATAGTCAATTTTATCAATTACACAAGTTTCTCACTTGTCTTGATAGCCACATAGAAAATTAGGATATGGTTATAAATGTTAATTATAATGCACATTTGTAATTGACAAAACAAAGTCTAGCATGTTAAAAACCATGAAACACATAGTTTCATTTGATATCTAATAAGAGATCTCACATCTCTTGCCCAAAACATGTCCGCTTTTGACAAAATTTATTTATGCGACTCAAACATTTTTCAAAGACAATGAACAATAAAGAGTCTAATGTGTGTCACACAAATACATCACATTATGCGCCTTCAATCTTTTCAATATATCATTGATCACATAGAGCTTTATCTCGATCTTATACCCAGACTATTGAAGGTATATCCTTACGCTAAATTTAATAGATTGACACAAATATCTTAAATTATATCCATGGCGTTAACGACACTGGCCTCGTATCTACTGGCGTTAAGCCATTCATTATTTCTCATATGAAATCCACAATTTCCATGTCATGTTCTTGATACTATACACACTACAAACGTGTGATAATTAATTAAAACCAAATGAGGAAGTAATAATTCTTCCATAATGATAATATGGCTCATAACACATTTATCATATAGTGATGGATCACACAAGGTTCAACATAGCAAACGATGTTACATTCTTTTTAAAACCAACAAACTATAGATGTAAGTTGTTAAGCAAATGTCTAACCATTAATATTATATAAAATATAAATTTGCAATCATATGGTTCATTATTTTATGTACAAACTTTAAATAAAGTTTAAATTCATATCTATTCATTGTAAAATATTTAGTACAAAAGTTTTCGTTTACAATGAGTAACATATTTTCTCGTGACAATACATCTTGGACAACAACGTATCCCAAAAAGAAAAATGTCTATACGAAAGTAGAGTTTTAATTAGCTGTTCAACCGTTTACGCTTAAACTTAACAAAAGTCAAGTGTGCACGAAACACATTCTTTTACTATGCAAACAAGCATTCGTACATCTCCGTGGGCATGAAAAAATAAATTAGATTTCAAATAGGCAAATGATAGATGGATTTAATTCGCAAACCTAAAAAGAGGTCTAATCACAGTATTGAAACAAGTGGCTGAATGAAAGGCTAAGATCAAGAAAGAGAAAATATGAAATAGTTGGCTCCTACATTTTACCAATCATAAAACAACACGTAGGTTTAAGTCTATTTTTAGGCCTGCAAATTAGATCCATATATCAATACTCAAATAGACAAATAACACCAAATTTTCATTTTGCAAAAATACGTTTAATCTCAAATCATGAAATCAATACCAGTTACACAAACCGATATCATAACGATATTTTAGTAACATGCTTTGAACAATATACAACAATCCTTGTAATCAAACATCTCATCTCTCCCTTAATAACGTAGACATTAAAAAGATCACAAATCAATTAGTCATTTGCAATGAACAGATACTTCAACAATGCAACATACCAAGATCTTTTCCTACATGTATGTTTATTTTTTTTTAAAGTAGATTAGACGCCAAAAGTATTCATTCTCATCTAGACATAAAGCAAAAACACACATACACGATGGGGAAAAGATCTTGTCAATATAGAGTGTCCCAAAAAAAATTATACGTTACATACCGTAGACAAAAATAAGGTCCACGTAATCATCAATACATTTATTAAAAAAAACACTAATATCACTAAAAAATAAATAACATTTACTTACTCAAATTTTTTACTTACTAATAAGATTTACAACTATTTAAATCATTATAACTTTTTCTTATTTAAACACAATGAATATAAAAGTAAGTAAAAGAAACTCATAACTTTTGTTTACTCTTTTGCTTACTAAAAAAATAGTCATTAAAAGTTTTACACTTTTGCTTACTCTTTTTGAGTAAGAATAAACTTTTAGTGCTCTCCTTTATTACTTACTTTTTTTTCTTAAGAGTAAGAGTTGATAAAATAACCTTTGGTGACTCTTTTTAATATAAATTGATAGAAAATACTTTTAACGCCTCCCTCTCTTATTACTTACTCTTTTCATATTTAATTGAGTAAGCAAATATTATAAATTTTATAATGCACGTTTATTACTAAAAAAAATAACATGTCATTTATAGGAAATCATCAATACATTCAAACCCATAAAATGGTTTGCCACTCCACAATTTCATTAGGATCAACATTAGTAGTAACTAGTGACAGAGACGGAGCCAGGAATTTAGATTAAGGGGGCCTAATTTTTCGGTAGTAACATACATATATTTTTGCAAAAGATGAATTGAATGTCGAAATGTTCGACATACTGGTTCACTCGTATATTATCGATGGTAACACACATTTACTTGATTAGATGAGAAATGAACATAAGGGCAAAGATTGTCGTAAATAGTAGTGAAGTCGGTCAACCAGACTACAGACTAGTGTGGTTGTTTTTTACAAAACAGATTCTGTTATGGGAGATGATTTGTACACTCTAACTTTTGATTGGCACACTCAAATTATTTGTGTGTTGACATTTATACCCTTACACTAGTGGAGTGGATAAATTTCAACTAGAATATTAAGGGTATAAATGTCAACAAACAAATAATTTGAGTGTCCCAATCAAAAGTTGGAGTGTGCAAACCACCTCCCTTATGTTATAGTACTAAACTACTACTGTATTAAATTAAGCTAACTAAGTTACTAAAAATCTAAAGTGAAAGGACAAATATAAAACATTCTAACAAAGGTAAAGCGCCAATAATAAAATCTCAGTTTTTTAAAAGGACTATGATAACGTCCAAATCCAACATATTTTCTTAAGCATTATCCGTATATTTTGCATGGTATTTGGTTATACTAACGGGCTTTATAGCTCATATATGTGTAAAGTTGTGTTTTGTGTTGTTAGTTAGCCAAGAACAAGAAAAGACAAAGAAAGAAGGAATAAATGACGATTCATGCATATATGAAGGAATCCCGACTAGCTACAAGCATTTGAAGATCAATCTCGGGTGTAAGAACAAGTGTTTTCAAGAAGTGTACAAGTTACTCAACATGGAAGTTGCCACTGGCGGAATACAAGTTGCCACCATCAAAACACATCCAACTTGCCACCATCACATTGGAGCTGATTTGCCTCCAACATAGTTCAAGTTGCCTCCAACATGACTCAAGTTTCCTCCATCATGAGTGAAGTTGCCACCAACATTTGTCTAGACAAAATTGTGTCCACATTCATGCAAGCTTCTTTGGAGCATTCTAGAACAACTTTGGCTCCAAGATATTTGCTTTGGCTCCAAGTTTATTTCTTTGGCTCCAAGATCATGCATTGAATACCAAGGCCTTAATTCCACTATAAATAAGACCCTTGGGTGTCATTGTAACATATCCCTTGAAGGTAATTCATTACCAACTTCATTATTCACCAAGAAAACTCTCCCAACCTTGGTGAAGAACCCCATTCCCGGATTTAATATTAGTGTGCCAAAAAGTGACGTTTTTGGAGCTCCAATTATCAAAATAACCTTGCCAAACTCTAAGGGATCATTACCCTTATCATTGGTAGTGTTTCTTGATACCTAAATCACCACCAATCTTCACCAAACCTCTCCAAAACCAGCCTCAAATATCAAATACGAATTTCAAATACATAACCCGAAAGACCACATAACTTGTAGTCAATTGGAGGCCTAAGGATTGCTCTAATTCCTTCATTTACTTATTGTATTAGCAATTTGGTAAAACTCTTTTTATTATTTCAAGAATGATTATGAATGTTATGAATATTGTTCGTATGAGTTTTGTTGAAATAATTATGGAATAGTTTTCTTATACTTGTTTGGAATAATGTAAACATGGATATGGAGTGTTTGTTATTTTGCAATATTGAATTATGATTTTTTTAATGAGTTTGTTTGAATTGATATGAGTCTTGATAACTTGTTGGTAAACCATAATTGGGTCTAAAGGTCGAAAGGATTCCTTGTTATGTTTTGTTCTAGATGTTAATTCCCATATATGTTTGGTGTATCATGATTGACAACCATGAGTAAACAAGTTAAATGAGTTTATAAAGATTTAATCTAGAGTATAGGTCGAAAGGGCTCTAATGAACAAGTTGGCCAAAATCATACTCCTCACAAATGGCTTTAACTACCGGTTTGTAATATTGATCATAGGTCGAAAGGGTTCATTATTCTAAACCGTGTCATGTGGAATTACATGATATTACCCATTGACTTGGAAATGTATACTTATAATTTTTGTGCTATTGCTTAACTATCTACCCGATAATCTATTCACTCCATTGAAATGAATACTAGTTCCAAGCAAGTATCGTTATTATTATTGTTATCTCATCTTATTAGTTTAATCATCATCTCAAGTGTTACTTGTTATTTATTTGCTTATTTGTTACTTGTATGGTAATTATGGGAGTGACAATCATTTTTACCACTAACGTTACATTGTTACAAAGACTCTTTACAACCGAAAACACCCAAATCCTAGTGAACGACCTCGGCTTACCACAACAAGCTAGCTACAAAAAAGGGTCATACTTGCCCGTGTGTTATTAGCTTATTCGTTAATCCTTGTAAAAATTTAAAACTTGTGTATACTCACAAAGAACGCATCAGACTACTACGTAACTTTTTGGTTTCACTGTCATCTTCCTCGTAAAACACACAGATCTCAAAACCTCCATAAACAAACATCTCAGATTCTTTGTTTTCTCTTCTATTCATGATATGATTATTGAGCTTTTTGTATTTCTTTCTTAATAATGCCTTGTACAGCTTTATAAGGCTTCGAAATCTAAGAACGTAATTTCTAGGAACCACCTTCTAGTAAGCTACATCCGCCAATGTTAGGGGGGTCGAGCACCCTCCAGCCCCCCCCCCCCCCCCACTGGCTCTGTCCCTGACTAGTGACATACATAACATAATACCAGTATTAATTGAATTTCATGAATTGTACTCAAACAATCAATATTATAAAAATTAGACATATGACTTGTGAAAACTTAAAAAAGATCAAACGGTTACATAATTGATTAATCAATAATTCATTTGCATTCTATTTCCACCCAACCAAGTTTGGCAAAAAAGATTTCTACATTTGTTGGTATGTTTCCGTTTAATTTATTCACATCTATTTTTTTATAAACACTCAAAATCATCTAATTGTTGTCAGTATACTCATTAGACTTGTAATAAAGCCATAAGCATATGTGTTAACTTACATGCAAATTATAACTCTTATCATCCCTATCTATTATATCTAAATTTTAGTTCCTTAACTTTGAAATACAAGAGTACATTTAAGGCTAGTATAATGAACCTAAGCTATGTTAAGTATGGTACAAGTGTTTAACGCTCAAATACATACGGGTTAAACAAGTTCTTGGCGTACATACGGGTAAAAACAAATTCTGGGCGGGTTGTGCATCCACTGTTGAGAATGCAGAACATCTTAGGGGTTTTACAAGAATTAACTTTCTGGAATGTAAAACATCAAGTAGTTACTAAGATTATAATTGAAATCCTCCATTAATGTTTTTGTGTATAAATGTATGGCGATAGTCTTTGTATTCCTCACATCGTAACTGAATCTAATCAAGTAGCAGCCATGTCTTGCAATTCTTCCTAGTCTGCCATGTCTGTTTATTCGCCCAAGGAATCCTAAAAGATGTCGGAAAACAAGATTGTCTGAAGTTCAGGCAAGAATACTGAATCTTCAACAAAAAATTAAAGTCAGAAACTAAGTTTGCTGACATGTCTGCTGATAATTCTTCCAAGCATTCGCCAAAAGAGTCTGAAGTTAAGGTTGTATGCAGCACATCCAAGGCTACTGAAACATCAAATGCAAACGGGAGCGTGAAATCAAATACCAATACCCTGTAAACAGCAAAGCCTTTGTTCTTGAGCCAACTGGATATGAATATCACAGGTTTTATCATTGTCATGATTGGGAGGATATGGGATGTGAATGCTCCAAATGGTCATTATTTGTCTACTGATTTTGTAGTGTTTGATAGCAAGGTAGCATTAACATAAAATTGTTTTTTTAATTTGTTTTTTGAGGTTTTGGTTGTGATGGTTAACGTTTATTCTTACAGTAAAAGCTCATCCATCGTAGTGCCAAGGCTAATGTTGCTCACAATTTTATGCGGGTAAAAGAAGGAGGTATATATTCAATAAAGAACTTTGTTGTTCATCAAAAGAAACTAGAGTATCAAATTTTTAAAGATGATACCTTCATGTTGGAATTTGATGGTGCGACTGTGGTGCGAAAGATTTCTATTCCACATGAAGGCTTTATTAGATATCCTTTTAGAATAATTCCTTTATACCGCATTGAGGTTACAAACAATAAGTTTCTGTTTGGTCAGTTTTCCCCCCTTTCCTTACAATAATAATAATTATGACGTTAGTTGGTAATCATGGTTGATTATCCGCTTATGGATGTGTGATTTGAAACTGAAGATGTTGTTGGGTATGTTACAAATGTTGGGAGAACTTCCGTTAAAAAGTCGCGATCTAAAGCTCTGGATTTTTTCCTGAATAGTCCAAGGTTCTTTTCACTATTATTTTTCTTTCCTATATTTATATTATCCAAATTTAGTTGTAAATTTAGGAAAATTTAGTATATACTATGTTTACATGAAATAGTGGGGAGTCTCTTAGAGTTACATTATAGGGTGCACTTGGTGAGGTTCTAATAGAAAAGAAAACCAAACATCTTGGTGACTGTCCAATTGTTCTAACTTCCCTATCAACTAAGATATGGCAGAGTAGGTGTCCTTTGTACCCATATAAAGTATTCATATTTGAGACTCTAATAATAAACATTGAATCACCTTTCAGATAAGTTATGCTTATCCAGTAGCTCCTCGACAGCTATTTACGATGACTCAGATATACCTATTATCCAAGAACTGAAAAGAAACAATGGGTAAGTATGCATTAATAGTTTATAATACATTGTATAAAAAATTATGGCATCACCTTTAATTGAAAGCCAGTGGCGAAGCTAAAACTATGATTGAGGGTGACTTGATTGATCTAAAACAACCGCGGGCAGGCATGCTGGAAAACCTATTGATGTGGGCACGCAATCGTCATAATGATGTAAGGTTTTTTCATTACAAGACCATACTTTGTGAGTGTATTACATTATACTTACAGTAATCTTTATATGCAGTATGCGGTTTTCCATTGTAAGGTCAGGCTTGACCATGTGCGAACAAGAAAGGGCTGGAATTACCCCTCATATGGTTCTGCTTCCTCCAAGAAAGGAGTAATCTGCCAAGATGGGGGGTTTTTTTGCGAAGCATGTCTGAAATCTGTGGATTATCCTGTATTAAGGTTCGTATATATTCTTTAATGTGGTTCTAACATTGTAATTACAAACCAACCCAACATCTACTTATATGCGCTTATGCTTCATCATACTTGCAGGTATCGGCTTGAACTTGGTGTAGCTGACGCAACGGCCACAACTATAGTTGTGTTTTTTATGAGACGGCTACACAGTTGACTAGATGCTCAGCTGAAAGCATCGTTTACGGAGAGCTTGAAGACGAGTCAGACTTGCCTCCTACTTTAACCAATATCATCGGGGAAACTCGCACTCTGGAAATCAAAACTCACACCTACTATAAGTTTTCAAACTTTGAAAGCTTTACATGCTGGGCAATCATTCCCCCCCCCCCCCCCCCCCCCCCCGAGGAAGTTGATGAGACCAATCGTAGTACTGACTCAGGTACTATGGATCATATCCCTACACCTGTAGTGGAAGTGTCTACCCGCAAAAGTAAGCGTTTGAAGAAGTTAGCAAAATAGCCTTCGGTGCCAACACCCGCCAAGACATCTGAAAAGAAGAAAAATAAGAGGCATGTTCTGTGTTGTCTATTAAAATTGAAATATTTTAAGGAATAAACTTCATTCGTGTTTATTCTAAATTTTTTGGTAATCACATTACAATAGCATTAACCTTGAAGACTCGGACTCCGAAGCATCGTCTAAGGAATACACCAACAATGATTCGGTTAAGCAGAAAAGCAAGCAACGGTTAGTCTACATAAAACAGCTCCCCTCTTTTAATGAGAAATCTTATGGTATCCTCTAATCAGCTTTAATCTAACTAAGTAGTTGTAATGTGATTACAGGTATGTAGCAACAGGTTCCGACTCGACGTAAGAGGGTTGATAAAACACAAGGGCTAGAGAAATGAGCTACTAATCAAGCAAGATCAACTACCTAAGCTTTAGTAGCCAGTTTTTTTGTTTTTTACTTGATGAATAAAATAGAAGTACATGTATTGTTATCCTTTTGGTTTTCTTTATTTTTTTGCAAAATTACATTGGCTTACTTTCACAATATTTGTAAAAATTATAAAAACAAAATTTGTAACCAACTGCACTTTAATTCTGTTGACACACACATTACACATAAAAATAACAAGCATGAACTTTTTAATATTTAAGTACTAAATCTTGCTGATTATTTATAAGATCTACAATTGTAGTGTTGAATTAAACTGTAACCTTGAATTCATATTAAATCTAGCCTCTCTTAAACCTATATCAGTTATAATTTTTGGTTTGAAACATCAAATGATAGCCTTAAGTGGTATATTAATGACTTACCTGTTAAGTTGTTTGCTAGTTAATTAATTGAACTACTTATTAATTATAGATATGTGGTTATGCCTTATCAGTTTCACAATTTAAGTCCCTGTCTTCATAAATAGAATTCTTTGATAATTTTTGCACAACAAAAATGAGTGGTGCTATAGAAAATAATGGTATATCAAACATACTAAATGGTTCTGTAACCATAGAGGCAAATTTAATTATGAGGGATGATGGAAAGGTTCAAAGTTACTGTAGGTTGCAATTAACAGGAAAAGACACAATAGGTTAATCGTCTAAGGTAGCATCCAAACTTGGACGGAAAATTTCAGCAGGTAATCATTTTATGAAACGCAACAAAATCGAGACTTACTATGTGAAGTTGACTGGTGATTGTTTCCATTTTGCAGGACCAGCAGCTGAATCATCAAAGGTAGCATCAAAACTTGTAAAGAAAAACTCGGAAGGTAATCACTTTATGAAACTCAACAAAAGGAAGACTTACTATGTGAAGTTGACTGATGATTGTTTCCATTTTTCAGACCAGCAACTGTATGATCAAAGGCAGTATCAAAATGTTGAAAAAAACTCGGCAGGTAATCAGTTTATGAAACTCAACAAAAGGAAGCCTTACTATATGTGATTGAATAAAGTTCAATTTGCAGAGTTTATATTAGATAATATAAGTTAAATTGTATTTATGGAGAGCATATTTGTAAGGTGTTGATGTTATTTACTATGATGTTGGTGCTCCATCGTACAAATGTCAAAATTATCATGCGCTGATATGGTATGAAGAAAGAAGCAATAAAGCGAAAAAGTCTGTAAATCCAACTTTCTCCATAAGCGGTCAAGATGGTAAAGCCTTACTACCGAATTTCCTACCTTCACCACCACCATTAGACCATTTTCTAGATTATAATGCTCCGGCAACATCAAAATTTAGAATAAATCATTCTATCAATACAGGTAGAGGCCCATATATTATTAGAATAAATGGCCAAAACTATCATAGAACTTTATTACATCAGGAACAATTTCAACCAAGATATGCACAGCTATACTTCTTTGACACACAAAATGAGATAGAAAACAGGATGGTCGCTTACATTAACAAAGAGAAAGGCCAATCTGTTGATAGAAATATTATAGCAAGCCCAATTCAAATGTCGGACGAGCACAGTGCAGTAGCAATGGCATTGGATAAAACGTATTGGGATTTGAAAACATGGATTTATTTCTATTTGGTGGGATAACAGTTTTGCTAAGTGGTGACTTCAGGTTGTATGGACATCATGGTCAAATTGTCATTGAAAAGCACGATTTCAATCACTGGGTTTTAGAGATTGGCCATAGTCTCTAAAATATGTTCACTTATACTTACCTAACCTGATTTTCATTCATGCACAACTTTACGTGACACTATCAAGAGTAACAAGCCCTAAGTGACTAAAGATCTTAAATATTGAAGACCAACCAAAGGAACTAAGGCATCACACCCGTAGCATAGTCTTTAAAGAGCCCTTTAGTCACTTATCTTTATGTTAGACCAAAAATGAAATAGCTGAACACTAACTATGTGTATGTTACTTTCAGTTTTAATGAGTGTTTAGTCTTTAAAGAAACGTTTAGTCACTAATCTTAATATGAGACTAAAAATCAAACAGGTGAACACTAACTGTGTTATAGATGTTCAATTATTAAGAGTATGTTACTTTCAATTTTAAATGATATTTTTATAATATATAACATAAGTCACATATAACAAATGAACACAAATATGAAGAACTCTTATTTTATTTAAGTGACCAACAAGACACTACATGACAAGTATGATCAGGCCACCCCTTAACTCCTTCAAGCTGCGACTAAGATTCAACCAGTGAAATCCTTCAAGCTAGAAATAAACCCAGACTTATCATGCTTCTTCCGCTGAGCATCCTTAGACATCAATCGCAGAGCAATACACTTGGCCATATCGTCCCTATGAATTTGTGCTAACAACTCAATTCCTTGTTGTATTTCTAAATTACCACTTACCTTCTAAAACTGAGTTAGGTATACAGCTCTCTTGGAAGCAAATTCTTTTAACATAATAGACAAAACTTCTAAACTATCAGCCACCTTATCATCATGTATCATTTCTTTTTTAAAAGCCTCTTATAGCATATTCATTGGACTGTTATTATCACCAGTCTTTGAAAGGTCAGCGGTTAAAGATGTGGGAATAACACTATCACCCATGACAGAAATATAGGTGAAACTTAATTAGAACTAACTTATATAGGATTAATATCATATAAAACTACTTAATTAACCCTTACTTTCTAACTGCTAATAATTTAATAAAGTCACTAAACAGACTAATTTACCAACTCATATTTGTAACTCCCATCCCATTCACATCCTCACATTAAACTGGAAATAACAGTCATATTCATGCCTATATAATGAAATCCTAATAACAAAGGTCAATCACAACCTACATACATATATCTCCTACTATGGCTAAGCAAAATAATAGTCACTACAAAATCAACTTTAACCACAAACATGATAATCAACCAACAGGCAACCGAATTATTCTACCATCATCACTAAAAGAGGGATCAGCATATATGAGAGTACTCGAAGAAATAGATTAACCAACAGGGGAACAAATTATTCTACCAGCATCACAAAAAGATGGATCAGCATATAAGAGAGTTGTTGAAGAAATAGAATCCAAGTGGTACGTGTTAAACGACATAACATCTAAGCCACCAAGGAAAAAAACCAAATACAACACATAAATTTCCATTCTTCCACTGTCATAACTTTTAATGTCATTGAGTAATTTAAATGAATAAAACCATCTTTTATTTCCATGTGTTTTGTTCTCTACACTAAAGCTTAAAACCTACAGGTTAGCACCACATATGTGTGCAACATCGTTTTAACTCACATGGATTGAAGTTCATTTAAAACATGTTATGAGTGACCAAATTCCATATCACCCACTCTCACCCTGAAACACATACACATGTTACCCAAAAACTCTTTTATGATTATTTGCCTTTTAAAACAGAAATAATTGGATAATCACCCTTCAAACGCACACACAAACACCCCCTAAGTACTGTAGTAAATAACATGTTGAGTAAAGTGTGTGGTACCCTTTTAATACTCAACGGAAAATTTTCTTGATTGGAATGAACACGATCCAAATTTATCCACACATATGGCACTTGAACAAAAACACTCCATCTTGTAACTTCTTGAACCTAGAATTATGAGGGTCATAATAAAAAGTTAGAAAACCTACTCTTTAGATCTCTAAGCGTTAACAAGCAGCTCTACTAACCTTTGTAAAGAGTTCCTTTGTGATATCAAAAAGACCTTTTTCTGCCAAACCACACCTACACCATTGGAAACATACATATTAGCAGGATGCTCTACCAAGACATGATATTTGCCACAAAAACAATTTATTAGGTCAAGTGTATCTTTTGTTGTACCTGGTATCATTTGATTTGCCCATGTACAATGCATCCAAGTTTTGTAGTCCACTTCAAAACCATCACAGATCTACAATAATAGAGAATATCAATGGAATGAATATGTGATTAGTTCATGTAACATAAAAGCATAGACTCAGATATCTGTTTAAGAAAATTTGGAGGTTTTGTGTTTTTATAGTACATTTGCCCATTGTAAGAGTAATTTAGACACTCTATCACAAAGGATTTCCTTGAACTAACAAGGATGTATAAATCGATGAATTAGTACTACTGATCGAGCACAAATGCTACACTTGGCCCGTCAAATGCTTCTTTTCAGTTAAATATTCAAATTATTTGCCACTACAGAATTGAAATTGGAACATTTAGATACATTTTGCTATGGAGAAACGTACTATGATACATTTTACGAAAATTACAGGGATTCGTATTAGTTCCATTAGCGACCTTGTAAGATCAACCTATATCTATGGCTAATATTGATAATAAAACTGCAAATGTAATTTTGCATTAGACTTAGAAACGAAGCTGAACCAACCTCATGCTCTGCGCATCCTATATTTTTGAACAAGGAAAGCATGTACAATATAAGTTTAACAGTAATACCTTCAATGAGTAGGACAATGCAACTATGTTGCTGAAAAATGCATTATACATGTTTGCTACTTTGGTCATACATAATCTGCATAACACACAGTACTATATCATTTTGTGATTACAGAATAAGAACTTACCAGCTTCAAAGTAAAGCAAAAAACAATTACCATAGATAAAACACTTTATTGACTCGAAAATGTTACTATCAACTCATATCCAGACTGTAAATCACATAATAGATAATCACAACTAAATTAATCTACACTTTATACTGAAACTATATACACACTCTAACATCACTAAAGCATCTAATGCTCATATCCAAACTGAAACGTATTAAAAATAACAAACAATAAAGATTAATAACTAAAACAGCACAATAAAATACCCCCAAGAGTTACAGACTATTGTTCGTGGTTCATAGACAAATTACACCCCATTGTTCATGATTCATAGATAAATATAACATCATTCAAAAACATAAAAAATTAAAATATAAGGCAATCTTCATGAACATTAATAGATACATAAAAAAACTTCACAAGCTTATCACCAGAACACTAAGGATCATGAGCCTTCATCAATTCAGAAGTTGTGCCTTTCATAGTCCTTCTGGCACTAGCAGATGCTAACAAAGCATTCAAAGCGGCAAGCTTCTCGACCTCTCTTGCCCGAATGTCTCTTAAATGCTCACACCCTTCCTCGACCTCTTTTGTCTCCTCTTCTTGATCCTACAGTTCCCCAATCAACATTCCAAGGTTCGAAATAAAACCACTAACCATTTTAGCTTGCCCCCGAATAACATTAGCATAGTTTTCTGTTGGAAATACCTTTTTACGTATTTAGGAAGATTCGGTCACTCCGACAATATATTAAGTAGTAGCTCGTAGTCTAGATTTATTTATATATATCAAACAAGGAAAAGCCCGGTCCATTCTTGTATGGTCGGCCCAATTGTAAGCCCAAGCCCATCTTACGGGCTTGGTATATAAACCCTCTCCTTAGATGGAGAGGGTGTTGGTTCACATATTTTCACATAGTAAGAAAGTGTTTTCTTCTACTTTCTCTCTCTAAAGTGTGTGTGTTCTTACCATCTTTCTATCTCTTTCTCTCTCTAAACATAAGCAAGATTTACAATATCCTACAAATGGTATCAAGAGCCATGGGATGATTGTATTGTTTATGTGTTTGTGTTCTTGATTTTTTACGCCTATTTTGATCCAAATACATTCGAACCAAAAAAATATTTGTGTTTTTTATGGTTTTTTCTTGATACAGATCTTCTACATAGTTGTGGTAGAGATTTGGTATATTTACTTTGGCTAAAAACACAAAAATTTTGGGTATTTTGATCATTTTTTGGCTTAAAATCTCGAATTGGTTGAGTTTTGTCCGAGAAAAGTGGGTAATATTCCGACAGAAACCATCGGAAAAGGGTTTAGGTATTCTAATAAGTGTGAAAACACTTATCCTTTTACCACTTAATTATAATAATAACCAAGCCAAAACGTGTATTTTATGTCGTAAATGTCGGAATTATACGTGGTTTGTGTTTTGTTGTGATTTAGGACCAAAATGAGAAAAGGGAAGAAAACACGGGCTTTCACGGGCTTTTATCGAAGAAAAAGACAAAAGACGAAGTCTAAAGATCAAGAGTGCAAAAAGAACGGAAGTCCAAGGCCGATTCTGAAGATTTATCGAAGAACAAGTCTAAAGACGGAAGTTTAATAAAGCCAAAAAACTCAAGTCTAATTAATGAAGAAATTACAAGACGAGTTTAATTAATTCCGAGACAAAGTCGAAAAAGTCGAAGAATTAAGAAGACGAAAAGACGAGAAAGAAAAGACGTGAAGAAGAAAGAAAAGAGCAACACATGCTTCCTTCCCTTCTCCCTATAAATAGACTTCATTTCACCTCATTTTAGTGTGTTGGCTATTTTGACAAACTAGTCTTCCACCATTTTCATTACTTGCACATTTATTTTCATGTCATTTACTTAATTGTCAATTTAATTACCTTGTTTTGCACCTTAAATTTCTTGCCTTTAATTCAAGTAAGTCTTTTAATTTTGTTATTGAATCTTTGTTTTCCTTTAATCAAGCTTTCTATTATCCATCTTATTCTACTTTTCTTGCTTTTGATTTTGATTATTAATTCGGATTAAGCATACTTTTGCTTGATCTTATTGCTTATTTGTGTAAAAAGTTTATCTTTTTATCTCTATCTAGGCTTTTATACGAATTAAGGTATAAGCTTGACAATCTTATTGGCTTATTTTGTATTTAGCTTATTTGTTTTAAAGTTTTCTTAAAAGTTTTATCTTTTTAAAAGTTTGCTTATTTTGTTTTCTTATCTTGTGTTTTGAAAAGTTTTTAAGTTTTAGTTTATTTTGTTTTGCTTATTCTTGTTTTAATTAAGTTTTTGTTATTTGCGTATTGTCAAAAGTGCTTATTTGGTATTTGCTTATTTGCTTATTGGATTCCATCGTAACTTTCTTAAAGGTTTCTGCTTATTTCGATCGAGTAAGTGTGATCGCATAAACCCCTAGGGTTTCTACTTGCGATCCATTACTGCGATCAAGGACTAGGATCAGACTACGATCGTCCATCACGATCTAAGTGACGATTGCCCTGTTGTGATATGTGACTGCGATCGTTGGTTGCGATCTGTGGATACGATCACTTGGTCACGATCGTCCACTGCGATCCACTTGTTGCAATCGTGGTGGAGTGCGATCTAAGCTACGATCGCTGGCTGCGATATGTGGCTACGATCTAGAGTGTGATCGCTTGACTGCGATCCAGGGTACGATCCAAACCACGATCGTTGGTTGCGATCGTGACAGCGATCTGACTTTTCTCTTTGTTTTTATCTTATTTTTCCAAGCTTACTTTTCATTATGTTTTAATTTCCAAAAATTGCACGCTTCTCGAAATCTATGTTTTTACCAAGTGTTTTTCTAGTAATTTTTAGTTTAATTTTTTAAAGCTTATTTTTCCGCCATTTTACTTTAGTGTTATTTTAATTGTCTTTCTTAATTTTAAATTTCAAGTTTGCATTTTTATTACATTGTCAAATTTACTTTTTGTCGAGTTTTAATTTCTCGTCATTTACTTTTTAATTAGTTTAAGATTTAATTACCGTTATTTACTTTAAAGTTTTGCACATTTAATATACTACAATGACCAATCTATTATTGTTTCCACCAAAAGACGACTGAGTCGCACGTTTACCCTTTTTCAATTCGATTAGACCGATTCAACGAACAAATTTTTCTAACTAAAATCTAGTTATTATATTCCGACAGCTCCCATCGGAAAAGGGTTTACATATTCCAATCGTTATTCCGACGGGTACTCCGATACTGGTATTCCGACAAGTCATTCCGACAGGTGATTCCGACGGTATTCTGATATTTATATTCCGACAGGTTTTCCGAATGGTTATTTCGAATGATTATCCCGACAGGGGTATTCCGATAGATTATTTCGACAGGGTTATTCCGATAGATTATTCCGACAGGGGTATTCCGATAGTTTATTCCGACCGGGGTATCCCGATAGATTATTCTGGTAGGGTATTCCGATCAGTTATTCCGATCAATATTCCGACGATTCCAAAATTATTCCTTAAAAAATTACGAACAAAATTGCAGTTTGTGGATTCGTGTGTTTTTTGTTCGTCTTGGAATTTTTTGGTCATCGAGAACATAACTTAGGGGAATTCAACATTATTTCTCGGATTTAACACACAACAACAAACACATTTACTTTCTCTCATTGTTCGATCAACGTTTGTAAATGTTAACTTATCGAAATGGAGTATACATCTCTTACGGATAAGTCCATCCTCTCGGGTACGGATAATCGTCCACCAATGTTGGAGAAGACTATGTACGAGGATTGGACTTTCCGAATGGAACTTTACATGTTGAACAAAGAGAATTGACATCTCATTTGGGCATCGGTGCTCAATGGACCATTAGATTATGGTACTGTGACGGAAGGTACAGTTACTCGTCCTCGCACAACGGGTGAATTGACCGGAGATATGAAGATTCAAGACAAATGTGATTAGTATGCTACAAACATCATTCTCCAAGCCCTTCTTCCAGATGTCTACAAACTCGTCAGCAAACATAAAGTTGCCAAAGAGTTATGGGATAGAATTCGTGTTCTAATGCAAGGCACCTCGTTAACTAAACAAGAACGAGAGTGTAAGCTTTATGATACTTTTGATAAGTTTGCCTATGTCCCCGGAGAGACTCTCAACGACTACTATTTGAGATTTACCCTATTGTTGAATGAGCTCAATATCTATGGCATGGCAATTCCTACGTTTCAATTAAACACCAAGTATTTGAACACCCTTCCTTCAGAATGGCGTAAGTACGTGACGGATGTTAAATTGGCTAAGGACTTGCATAACACCAATGTGGATCAACTTCAAGCTTTTCTTCAACAACACGAATGCCATGTGATCGAGGCTCGGTTGTCTACACCTCAAGTTCATGATCCAATTGCCATGTATGCTTCTCAACAAAACATGGCTTATACTTATCAACAACCATCATACTTGCAGTAGCCACCACCACACACCTATCAGCAACCACAGCAACCATCTTATCAACCACTAATGATGCCACATCAAGAATTTCAACAAAGTGTTCATCAACAATCTTTTCCACAGTAACCACTACATCAGACATCACCATCACAAGCCAACACTTCTCCAATGGGCTATACTCCTCAGCAAGGATATTTTCTAACTGAAGCACAACCATCATAAGCCTTCTACTCCAATGAACTTCCACCAATCCAAGCACTGGTCTTTACTCCAAATGATACGCCAGCTGATGTTCTAAACCATCTCACTGCCTACTTGTCAAAACTTGTTACAAACAATCAGCTCCGCACCTCTTCAAATTCTCGACAACAAGCCACTGTTCAAGATCGTCAAGTGACGGTGCAACCTATTCAGGAAAGGCAAACTTCATATGGACCTCCTACAAGGATTGTGAATGCTCAAGCTGTGAATTCTCAAGCTAATGGAAATGGAAGCCCTATTGGTCCACAAAAGGTTGTGACTTGCTACAATTATACAGTACAAGGTCATATGGCTAGGGAATGCACTCAGCGAAAAAGGAGAAGGGATGCAACGTGGTTTTGTGAGAAGATGTATTTGGTCGATGCTCAGTCTAAGGGAAAGATTTTGGATTCAGAGGAGTTAGCATTTCTTGTAGACCCAGGGGCAGCAGATAATGAAGGCATTGTAGTCGTTTCTACTTCTAATGCAGCATATCAAGCAGAGGACTTGATGCATATGATTCAGATTGTGATGACATTCACTCAGCCTCAGCTGCTCTCGTTGCTAATCTCTCTCACTACGGTTCTGATGTCGTCAGTGAGGTACCCACCACAACTAATCTTGGTAACGATGATAACCCACATCAAGTTGGGCATGAAAATGACAACCTCGAATAGAATTCGGGAACTAGTAACTCAAATGATGTGGTACCCAATCCTACACATTTGAGTGAACCTCAACCAAAATGCTACGACGGGTATGGAATCTTATGCTCAACATGATTTGGTCATGGTACCTAAACATATAATTGATCAAATGCATATGGCTCTCAGACAATTCGTAGATACGAATTCCACCCTTACAGCTGAGCTTGAGTTGCATAAAGAAAAGGTCAAAGCTTTTGAAATGGTCCCTCAAGCAGAGAAAATAACATGTTCTGAATTTGACCAATTTCGTTTTGAAAAGATTGAACACTTAAAAGAAATAAATCATTAAAAGCTAATCTTTCCAATGAATTAAAAGAAAAAGAGTCGGTTGTAAATGATTTTCAGAAACTTAAATTGGATTTCGAAACTCTCGAGTCTAAAAAATTTGAATCAGAAATTAATGCTACCAAACTTCTTAAATTCAAGGAACAACAGCTTTTAAAACAATACGTTTCCACAGAAAAAGTTCATCTTTTAACTAAATCATTTAAAGAACTCGAACTTAAGCGTCTTCAGGATTTACCACCTAATCCCGGTTATGCAAAACAAGCTCAAGAATATATTCCTTGTCTTTATGATGTGACCATAATTGGCAAATCGAAATAAGCACCTTATGTTCGTAGTACTGAGGAGACACGGTAACTTGCGGAAGAAACTCATTCTAAAATGCTTTCAAAATTCCATAAGATTGATTATGATAAGCATAATAAAGATCAATTTGATAAAAAGACTCGTATTCGATTACAAAAGGAATTATCTCAATTAACAGCTTATGTGCCCCAAAGTTTATCAACGGAAAACCTTCCTAGTACGGCTCCTATACTTGTCAAAAAGGATTTAACTAAGTTAATTCCACCGGTAAGTAAGGCATCCGATAGTTTAAATGCGGTGCACCAACACTTAGCCGATTTTGACAAGGTCGTTGTGGAACGTACGACGGCTTCGGCCATAACGGAAGGTGAATGGAATTTTGAGCACACTAGGGCTGCATTTCGAGACGAAATTGTTCCATTTGTAAACAATATTAAAGCTTGTCTTTGCAATGTTGATCAAGAATTGCTTTTGGAAATAGAAGAAGTTAGACGCGTTTTCAATGAAATGGATGATGCTTATGAAAATGGTTTAATTGAAATAGAACGGGTTTCACGCCAAATGATCAGCTTCTTAAGCAAGTGATGTCTCATGATATTGTTTCCGTCTGTGTGAATAAAAGTGTTGATAATGATTCTATTGTGCATAATGTTGAATCTGTGGATAATGTGGTAGATAGTACTTGTCACAAATCTGACGCTGAATTTTTAAAGCTTCAAGATTCTTATACTTTTCTTTCACAAATTTTTGATGAGATCCAAAAACATTGTATTTCACTTGAATGCAAGCAACAATTTATTCAAGAGATCTTTGAAACTTCATTCAAAGGTGTTAATATAGATGAGGCAAATTTTCAAAAGAATTTTTGATTGGATTTACAATCAAAACAGCGTCAGCCAAGTGACAAGGTTGCTAAATCTTTGCCGATAGACATAGAGAAATCTAAGAAGCTTAACTGTGTGAACGTACTTGAGGACGCTGAGAATATTAAACTTGATCTAGATAATCAAGTTTCCAAAATTTTGTCTGAAGTTGATAACTTAAAACAAAAAAATACACAACTCTTCGATTCAGTAAAGCCCGCATGTGCTAATACCACTGCATAGAATCAATGATTGATTAAACAATTGAATCGAAAGTCGGTGGAAATATCTGATTTGAGGGAACAAATTTGTGATAAAAATCTGGCTTTGACTGAGATAAAGGAAACACTTCGTGCCCTAAAAGGTAAGAATGTTATGGATAACGCAGCCACTGTCTCAGCATCGTCCTCTAGTGTAATCAAAACGAACCTCATCGCCGTAACACCATTTAACAAGGGCCCTAGGACTAAACCATCTCAAACATTGGTCACCAAAGATAAGGCAAAATCAAAACCAGCTTCTAATATTCCCGTGTTGCCTTCTACAGGAGTAAGCACCACTACTATGGCTCAAAGATCTAAGCTTAAAAGAAACCAGAAGAATGATAGGATCTTGCCCCCATCTAGTAGTCAAGTGGAGAAGAAAGTAGAAGCCCATCCTAGGAATGTTATTTCTGTTTTGAATAAAAAGAATCATGTAGCTAAACCTAAAGGCTCTGCGGTTGTGTAGCGTTCTAAGCCTACTGTGAATTCTGATTTGAAATGTTGGAATTGCAATAAATGTATGTTTTCTAGTCGTCATGATTCTTGCCTTATTGACCATGTGAATGAGATGAATGCCCGTAAAAATGGTTTAGAATGGAAACCGACTGGGAAAGTGTTAACCCAAGTTGGTTGGATGTGGCGTCCCACTGGTAGAACTTTCACTATAGTAGGAAATAAGTGCCCTTTAACTAGGATCACTCCCACTAAAGCGATGAAAGCGTGCCCTTTAACTAGGAGTACCAAGGCTACCAAACCACAAGCGTGTCCTTTAACTAGGAACACCAACACTACCGTAGGAAACAAGTGCCCTTTAAATAGGTCTACTCCCACTGTAGTGCCCGCTAATACTCCAAAACCTCAGAAAGTTAGAACAGTAAAACCTGTTAGTGCTAAAACTTACATTAGAAAACACAGGAAATCTAAGGGTCACACAAACGTTAACACTTCTGATAAACTTATATCTGTATCTGCTAACACTCCAGAACCAATAGTCTCCAATGCATTGTCTACTGTTGTTACTGAAAACAGGTGGTCCAAATTGTTCTCTGGTATTTGGACTCTGGTTGCTCCAAGCATATGACCGGAGATCGCTCTCAGCTCAGAAATTTCATCAACAAGTTTCTTGGTACGGTTCGATTTGGAAATGATAATATTGCAAAGATAATAGGTTACGGTGAATATCATATTGGGAATGTTATAATTTCAAAAGTGTATTATGTGGAAGGTCTCGGTCACAACTTATTTTGTGGGACAATTTTGTGATGCAAACCTAGAAGTTGCTTTTCGAGAGCATACCTGCTTCATTCGTAATTTGGAAGGGGTTGATTTATTGAAAGGTACTCGAGGGAATAATTTGTACACTTTGTCTCTACAAGAAATGATGGCCACTTCTCCCATATGTCTTCTCTCCAAAGCATCGAAGACTAAGTCATGGTTATGGCATCGACGGTTATCTCATCTTAACTTTGACGCTATTAATCACTTGGCAAAAAACGAACTTGTTCGTGGTCTTCCTAAACTTACATTTCACAAGGATCATTTGTGTTCCGCGTGTACAATGGGGAAAAGCACTAAGAAATCATACAAACCCAAGACTGAAGACACCAACCAAGAGAAACTTTATCTGTTGCATATCGATCTTTGTGGACCAATGCGTGTCGAAAGTCTTAATGGTAAAAGGTACATCCTCGTCATTGTGGATGATTAATCTCGGTTTACATGGGTGAAATTTCTCACAACAAAAAATGAGGCACCTAAATTCATCATCGGGTTTCTCAAGATGATTCAAGTGCGTCTCAATACTACTGTCCGACGCATTCGTACAGATAATGGAACCGAATTTGTGAATCAAATCTTGCATGATTATTATGAAGAAGTTGGCATATCTCATGAAACATCCGTTTCTCGCACTCCACAACAAAACGGTGTCGTTGAAAGGCGAAATCGCAAACTTATGGAAGCTGCTCGAACGATGTTAATTTACGCAAAGGCTCCATTGTTTTTATGGGCAGAAGCAGTATCTACAGCAGTGTACACCCAAAACCGATCACTAATTCCTAAACGCCATGGCAAAACACCTTATGAGCTTCTACATGGAAAAGTACCAGATTTATCATACCTTCATGTATTTGGTTCTCTTTGCTATCCAAATAATGATGGGGACAACTTGGGAAAACTTCAACCAAAGGCTGATATTGGTGTTTTCATTGGTTACGCACCCGCAAAGAAGGCATACTGAATCTACAACCGTAATTCTCGTAAGATACTCGAAACTATGAATGTTGATTTTGATGAGCTGACAGCAATGGCTTCTAAGCAAAGCAGCTCTGAACCCGCACTTTATGAAATAGGATCTAGTAACATTAGTTCTGGTCTTGTCCCAAATAACCCTACTTCATCATCATTAACACCACCTTCTAGGAATGAATGGGATACGTTGTTTCAACCGTTCTTTGATGAATTCTTTACTCCTCCAAGTATTGTTGCTCCAGAACCTGAGGTAATAGCTCATGTAACCGAAGTTGTCGCTCCAGCAACCGAAGCACAATCAGATACGTCTGCACCTACAATTAGTCAAGATATACCTTCAATGAGTAATTCTCAACCTACTAACGAATCAACTACTCATGTAATTCCTATTGATGATGAAGACGATGATGATGATCACGATTTGGAATTCGCTCAAATGCGTGAACTTCCATTCTTTGGTGTACCAATTCCCGACTCTAATCTAGCCGGGTCGTCCACCTCATAGGAAGCTCCTACTACGGTCTACTCCAATCCACGGATTCGTGAACATGACAACAAGTGGACAAAGGATCATCCTATAGATTTTATTATTGGTGACCCTAATCGTCCGGTATCCACACGAAGTCAGTTACAAGAAAATGCAATGTTTTGTCATTTTGATGCTTTTCTCACTAAAGTTGAACCAAAGACATGGCAAGAAGCTTTTACTCTATCATGTTGGATGGAAGCTATGTAAGAAGAACTTAATGAATTTATACGTCTTGAAGTATGGGAACTTGTCCCATGCCCGGATCAAGTGCAGTTACTCACTTTGAAATGGGTTTACAAGGTAAAACTCGACGAGTTAGGCGGAATATTGAAGAACAAAGCTAGACTAGTAGCTCGTGGATACAAGCAATTATTGGGCATCGACTTTATGGAATCCTTTGTACATGTTGCCCGTTTGGAAGCTATTAGACTATTCATTGCTTATGCAGCCCACACGAATATGATCGTCTATCAGATGGATGTGAAGACGGCATTTCTCAATGGTGAAATCAAGGAAGAGGTCTATGTTTAACATCCGGATGGTTTTGTGAATCCTAAATATCCTAATCATGTGTACAAGCTTAAGAAGGCTCTCTATGGGTTGAAGCAAGCTCCACGTGCATGGTATGATCTATTGTCACAATTCCTCATTTCGCAAGGCTTCGCTAAAGGCAAGGTGGATCCTACGCTGTTCATTTAAAAACGAGGTAAATATATGATTATGGTACAAATATATGTTGATGATATTATATTTGCTGCCTCGAACCAAACCTTATCCGATGAGTTTGGGACACTCATGTCTTCCAAGTTTAAGATGTCAATGATGGGCAAGGTATCATTCTTATTAGGACTTCAGATATCTCAGAGTCCCAGAGGCATCTTTATCAATCAATCCAAGTACGCCCTTGAATCTTTTCATAAATATAAGATGGAATCTTGGGACCCCGTGGATACTCCAATGGTGGAACGAACTAAGCTTGATGCAGATCCACATGGAGTTGTTGTTGATCCGACACTTTATCATGGAATGATCGGTACTCTTCTGTATATCACAGCTAGTCGACCTGATCTTCAGTTTGTTATATGTACGTGTGCTCGGTATCAAACTCGACCTACTGAGTTACACTAAGCTACTGTTAAACGGATCTTTCGATATCTTAAAGGAACCATTAATCGGGGACTTTGGTATTCGAAGGACTCTTCGATTGCACATATGGCATATGCAGATGTGGATCACGCGGGTTGTCAAGATACACGACGTAGCACGAGTGGAACTTTGCAACTACTAGGAGATCGACTAATCAGTTGGGCATCTAAAAGGCAGAAAAGCGCTGCAATTTCAAGTACGGAAGCAGAATACATAGCTATGTCCGGTTGTTGTGCTCAAATTCTTTGGATGAGATCGCAATTAACCAACTATGGTCTAGGTTTCAACAAAATTCCGATGTACTGCGACAACAAAAGTGCAATTGCCTTATGCTGCAACAATGTTCAATTCTTCCGGTCGAAGCATATTGACATTCGCTACCACTTTTTCAAGGAGCAAGTGGAAAATGAAGTGATCGAGCTTTACTTTGTCCGATCTGAGTATCATTTGGCGGATATTTTCATGAAGGCTTTAGATCGCGCTCGAATAGAATTTTTTGCCGACAAGCTAGGTTTGAGAACTTTCTCGCCCGAGACTCTTAAGGAAATGGCAGATGAAGTGAAAGAATAGTGGTGGTAAGCTATTCTCCGTATCCTTGGTGATCATCTGTATATATTGTATATATTTTTATCCTCAAAAGCAAAATACAAAAATATAAAACCATATAAAAACCATAAAATTGAAAAACTCTAGAAAAATCCAAAAACATTTTTACTTTATTTTTCAAAAGCATGTCTTTTAGTACGATAATATTTACGGCCTTAGAAATATTGATTAATATCGACACGGCGCCATAAATAGAGTTCGTACAAAAGTTGTAAATATTTCATAAAAAATGCCTATATGGCTTGTAGTTATTTCAGACTGCAACCCGATTTTCACATTAAAGTCAAGTAATTCTTATGAAAGCTTTGGCTCATAACGGGAATTAACTTTCTCGGGCAAGGTTTACTTTAAAACCTTGTAAGGGATCAAGTTTATTTTATAACTTGGTCTAACACGGATATATGTACGCTTCAGTGCATTTATTTGTTAAAACAAGAGAAGTCTTGTTTTTATGAAGCTATCATCTCTACAACCATGGCTATCTACATTTGGTATCCACATACTCGATGATGCGACTACTCATACGACGACTACATCTCTTTCAATAGAACACGGGTCAACAATTGAGGGGGAGCAATTGTCAAGCATTTAGAATCTTCGATGCCGAAAGTGCTAAGTTCACAAACTGGTGTCAAGACAAGAATACCAATCGTACATGTGGTGTCAAGAGATGACTTCAGATGGGACGAGGCGACCAACATTTGCCGACAAGAACCATTTGATCTTATCATATGATGTTCTCATCAATCAGGTCCAACCTTGTCAATTTATTCTAATATGGTGAATATGTGATCATGTTACAAATCGATATCATATCTCACAAATTGGTCTCATGAAGATTAAAAGGACTTGCATTTTTCTTCCCAGAACCTTTGTTAAAACTTCATTAAATCAATTGATATTAAAAACATCGATTGGGTTAATATTTTTAATATGGGGGAGAAAATGTGATTTAATATGGGAAATTATCACAAATGGTTTGACTTAACGTGATGGCTCATCCCGACATATGCGAAATGTTTTCGAATATCCTGGCATATGTTAAGGGGGAGCAAAATGGATTTTCTATATCAAAATGGATTTCATGGTGATTTATACTTACCCACAACCCATTTATTTCACGACGATGAAGATTGTGGTAACATAAGGATGGTAGGATTGGTTAAGTCGAATGATTCTTCTAGAACCGGGGGAATCTTCCCAAGGACATTCCATAGCTAGAAATAGTAGTCCTTAGGAAAGATGGAGAAAGATTGTGAACATAGATGAATGCCGACCAAGTACTTAAGTTAGTACTGGAACAATCACAACAAGGTTCTAGTTATGATGTATTGGTAAGCATTGAAGGGGTTGAAGAATGAAAAAGAATTGTAAAGATAAAGGGTCTAAAGAAAGAAGCCCTCCTTACAACCTTAGGCAGAAACCGGGTCAACACATATGCTATTGAGATCATTTTAATGATGCTCGATATCGAAGATAGACATCATGGACCCAGTGATGCAATGCACAACCCATCCCAGCTAAATCAGATATCTCTCAAAAGGCATTTGTTTTAATCATACGGAGACAACGCATTATCTATTGATTTATTCACTCCGGATAAATTGGTATTGAAATGGTGGCACTCCTCTCCAGCCTCCGGTCACTAAAATCCATGCACGATCGAGTATAGAGCCATTTGAGATCATCAAATATCTCATTAGGACACGCTTT
The DNA here is from genome assembly GCA_025667525.1 of Glebionis coronaria. Classification (NCBI taxonomy): domain Eukaryota; kingdom Viridiplantae; phylum Streptophyta; class Magnoliopsida; order Asterales; family Asteraceae; genus Glebionis; species Glebionis coronaria. The sequence continues at coordinate 41,000,833 of CM046882.1, read as the reverse complement.
TATAATTCCTTGCTTCTTCACACACTGTGAAAAGTAAGAAAGATATTAAGAGTCCTACGGAAAATCTTCATGATCTTGCCTGAACATCCGAGTAATACGAAAGTATATACAATGAAGATGGAAATCCTTCTTGAGCAAATATCAAAAAGCTCATGGTAGGTGACTTGTGCGATTCTGTATGAATCAAACTTGTGATAACTGGAAAGCAACAGTTGTTTAATTCTTAACTGAACTTAAACACGTTCCAGGCCTCTACGCAATATCTTAGTGATCTTGCCAGAACACTCAGAGTGACACTCTATAGTGTTCACAATGATGAGTGGAAATCCTTCTAGTGTTAACCTTAAACAGCACTTGGTAGGTAACTTGCAAGATTCAATATGAATCAAGCTCGTGACAACTGGAAAGCAACGATGGTGTGATTTTTTAATGAATCAAACTTGTTCAAGGAATCAGAATTAACGGCTTCAATCATGCGGATAATTTTATCCAAATGATTCACTCTTTACGTTCGCAGTCAGCTTTGGACGGTCGAGTAAAGAGAACGGGTTTACCCGCAAAATCTTGTCAAGGATATTTTTAATTAAATCTACCTGCCACAAGTACGATATTTTATATCATCCAACGGTCTTCACCGATCGGAGGTAAAATGCTACCGAATCAGAATGAAATGTTCAAAGCCATTTGTTTTATGTCTACTTATGTTGCGGCATTTGAAGACGGTGGCGTTGCGGAATCCGAGAAGAAGTCGTCCCCGCATGCTTATACTTTATGCACTTAATACTTCATCTAATTCAAGAAAGCCTAAAAGTCAAAGTCTTCCGTTGTATCGAACTCTGAAGCTTTCAAGAATTACGAAGGTATAAGTATGTGGGACATGAAGTCACGAAGAGGCGAATATCACAAGTGATGGATGCACAAGATCAAGGCAAGAGATTAATGCTCAAGATTGATATCAATGATCACATCAGCATGTTCACCAGAAAAGAAAAAGAAAAGAAAGACAAAGACTACGAGCTCAAGACAAGCATAGAATGCTAGGTTTATTTTATTATTGTAACTTGGGTAACGCCCTTGTTTGGAGTGACCTCCCTTAGGGGGAGATTGTTGGAAATACATTTTTACGTATTTAGGAAGATTCGGTCACTCCAACAATATATTAAGTAGTAGCTCGTAGTCTAGATTTCTTTATATATATCAAACAAGGAAAAGCCCGGTCTATGCTTGTATGGTCGGCCCAATTGTAAGCCCAAGCCCATCTTATGGGCTTTGTATATAAACCCTCTCCTTAGATGGAGAGGGTGTTGGTTCACATATTTTCACATAGTAAGAAAGTGTTTTCTTCTACTTTCTCTCTCTAAAGTGTGTGTGTTTTTACCATCTTTCTATCGATTTCTCTCTCTAAACATAAGCAAGATTTACAATATCCTACATTTTCTTCCTCCACTTGCATTTGATTAAAGCAAAATACCAAAGAATGTGCGATGCTTCTCACACTAGTCACATCCTTGATTTCATTGATGATCGGATTAATCTTACGCTTGGTCATGGTGGGTTAAGATTCGAACAAAATTAGGGTTTTGATAAACTATATAAGCTATAATGATTGGTAGATACAACCGAGGGAGAATATATATATTGAGATACTTGTGGCCGGTATTCATGTCATGAAATGAAAATGAAGAGGCAAACACTGTTACTAGGGTCAATGTAAGCGTTTTCAAAACATATTTACAAAATAACACAATTGGTCCCTCTAATACAAAAATGAAACAAAAATGTATCAACATTAGCAAGATATTTTTAACCACGACTCTAACATAAACTTTTTCGTATTATAAAATAGTGAAGCAAAGCGACTGAATTTTCATAAAATATTTAAAATTTTATATTACCACGCTACTGTTATATATTCGATACACTGTAAACAATTATTGAAAGTGATACACAAAACTTAAATTATAATAAACGACGTACGATAAACTCACCCATCTCCTTATAACATGATCAACATACATGCTACGAGACATTGTAAACAAAATTGTAAATACCTGATAACGCAACCAATTTTGAGTCAACCATGGCCCCAACCCGCATGCATCGCGCGGGTCTACACGCCTCGTCTTTCTTAAATTAATATGTCTCTACAGAACAAATTAAATGTCCAAAATTGTTTATGATTTCCTCTATGATAAGAATATCATGCGATTGTTTTATGCAATAAACAATTATATTTTGTTATTTTAAACTTAACCACCTCTAATAGCAAATACAAATATTTGTCTTAAGATTGTAGTAGGTATATTGGGTGTACTGCTATTAGTGACAGATAAAAATAACAAAAAATTATAAAGTGTGGAGAATGATACTGGAAATTTTTTTCAATGTGAAAACTCGGAAAGACATACAAGAAAAAAGTTGAGGCGTGTGATGCTCACACTTTCCTTAAGACATATTAGTCCTCTCCATGGTGTATGAAAATCGTGAACGTCTATCTCCCAGAATACAACAATAACGGATAACCCCGTTTAGCACGAACGAATTATCTATGCGGACCAATTTGTGCCTTTCCTCTATTACAAATACAGGATACACAAGAAGTAAATATGAACGATGGTAAAAGGAGAGGAATCATAGAGTTGTGTATTTTCTTGGTATGTGAAAATGAGACGAGAGCATACAATATATAGTGAATAAGGTTAAGAAAACGGTCATCTAATTAAATCGTACTAATAGCTCATGAAAACAAAATTAATTTTATATTTACCTATTAGTATATTTGATGACAATCAATTGAATCGTCATTCAAATCCGTTATATGACCGATTTTTCCAACATCACTTTCCTCTTTGTGGGTTAATTATATACCCAAAGTGCTTAACTTAGTTGTATCAATGTAATTAGTTGATAAATTAATTGTGGAACTAATCAAGAATTTGGGGATTCTCAAAGTTTCAACATATACGAATGTAGTGAAGAGTATGGAATTTTAAGTCAAGACTATGAAATTTAGTTATGTTTGAGTTTCTAATAATATTGTAATAAGAAAATGGAAGAAAAAGATCAAATATTTTTGTTATGTTCGTGTTAAATCATGTAGAAAGTTTGAAAATCTCTAGGTGTTCATAATGTTTCAATTTGAAAAAACAAAAATTCAAAGAAAAAATATAGGAGTAACACGACGAGGATGCTTATTTCATTGGCCGGAGACAAAAACGAAGCCAAAGTTTCCTCACAGAAAAGAGAAAGGTCGCCTGCAATCTCCAATCCATAAAGACTCAACATTCAATTTGGCGTCAAGAACGATTTTGCTGTTTACTCATTACTAAAGACTATCTTCAACACATTTAGCAATCTGATTTTCAACAACTTTCTTTACAATAAACTATTTAAATTGTCTGCAAATAAAAGCACTTGCTGAAAGTTACTAATGAGTTTAAAGTAAGTAATATTAAATTCTGAGCTAATGATGTATGTTTTTCTCTCTTTTTATATGCATTATCCACCAATTGTAAATGTAAAATATTTAGAAAGTATAGAATGGTTGAAAGTTAAATACATTTGAGTGTATATAACTTTTAGAGAGAATGGTTGGAACTTAGCCACATTTGAGTGTATGAGCTTAAGACTCTTGACATTGTTTTATCAGAAGAAAGTTTTAACCTTCAAGTTTCAGTAGGTCACTTAAAAATGGTTAAGTTAAGACATTACATGACATATACTTTCTTAACCCTCCTACCAAGAAATGAAACTGAGGCCAGATAAGTTTTCATTATACAATATATCATAATCACAAAACATCAAGTAAAAAAAACTTTAGGTCCACAATGTTCACACCATAGCATCTGAATTTCTACTACCATCATGGGAAAACGATGGTGACGATGAAGAAGACGACTTATTAAAGAACTCAATACAGTCAGATATGGCTTCATCATAATGTGTGTTTGAAGAATAATAGGAAGAGTTGCATGAAGACCTTGGAGGATCAGGTCGATCACATGATCGTCTTCTTAAAACCGCAGAACCGCTGCTAGAACTTGTGGTCCTCTTTGAAGAAGGGATAGAAAACATGAACCTCACGAAAATACGACGAAAACGATTGAAAATCTTCATGGCAGAGAAATTGTGTGTTTGTTGAGGCTGTTGTTGGTGGTGCTGACCTTGTATTTGTATGACAAAGTTGTTTGATTGAGGATTGAACATGTCTTAGGTTTAGGTGCTGGAATTGTCCCCGGGAAGTGTAATGCTATTATGGATGTCACAACTCATAAGGGGAGCTTGTATAAAAAGAATGAGACTTTGGTTTTATTGTATAAGATTACATCATGAGAATATTAGCAAAAGAATGTAATCAAGTTCTTTCTTGTCTCTAACCATGTGACCAAATCATGATATTTGCCCAATCTCTCTTAAACAAATAACCAATATTTAACTATTGAGAAACCCTAATTAAATATTATTGCACTATTACACTTTTTCAGCTACATGCTTACCAAAACAAGACTTAACGGGATAACTAAGTAATCAATTAATTAAAAAAAAATCAGTGCATCTAAGTTCAAAATTCTTATCAGATGACTTATAATTTTTCATATCTATTTATTTGTATAACAGGTACACACCAAAATTCTTTCTAAAACATTACAATGTTTAATTATGAATTACTAATAAAAGAAGATAGGTCATTTATTCACTATATTAGATTTTTACTTTAAATTATAGAGAAACTACATGTGAAAGTCACCCACACTATCAACGTCAATTTCACAACTGTTAACTTAGCGCATAGAGTCTTTTTTCTCTATACTTTAATTAGTTTGCTACCAACTTCGTATAATTCTTTTTGAACGATGATTTATATATATATAAAAAGAACTTTAGCAATCGGCTAGAAAAACGATTATAACAGATAATTTAACCAAGAGTTCTAACGATGAACTTTACTACGTCTACATTTAAACCAAGAAAAAGAAAAAAGAAGAATGTTATCGAAAATATCACATTTCCACATAAAAGTTGAATATGACGTCATTTCAATATAGTCGCAATAATAACATAAACACCATCTTTAAAATCCTTAGAGGCTCTCCAATCTTCTACCATTGAAACCATTCGGAGCAAGAAGAAAACGTCAGCATACTCACATGGACCGACACACGAATCTATCTCCAAAGAACAATAGCAGTATCACATCAAAAGAAAATATGATCGTTAAATTCCACTCCATCATTGCAAGAAGGGCACGTGATAGACGGAATTTCTAAGCCCTGAAAAGATAAACTCAAACGATTTGGTTATCTACCCAAAACAAGACGCCATATAAAAAATATATTTATCTTTCGGGGCAAAAACTTGGACCACATAATGTTTGGACTTAATGAAGAAGAAGACACTCATCTATGTGATTCCTTGTGGCGTTCACCGTAAATATGCCACTGAGATCAATATTCCAGTGCGAAGTATCAGGTTGATTACTCAAGTTAATGTTTCCTATCTGAGCCACTATAAACAACAAAACTTCTTCATTTCGACCCCTAAACCTTGTCTAATCCAATTCCACGACCAGATACCATTCGTAATCCTCTCCCTTATCAACCAATTTTCACGATTATCCAAATGAAACAATCTCTTATACTTAAATGCAACGAACCATTTCTTGTCCAGTCATCCATCCAAAAACTACCAAAGAACCACATCCCACCTTGTGACGTAACGTAGAAATAAGGATAATATTTCTCTCGTGTAACTGATAATTGCTAAATGTTATCTGTCCGCCTAGTTAACGCATAGCTATTTTTGCAACCATGCCTAAAACACGTTCTTGATAGAGCTATTACGGATAATGCCATATGTCATCCTACCATATATGTTTGTGGTGCACAGGGCCGTCTCATGATATTTTGAGGCCCTGTGCCATAATTTTAAAATAGGCCCTTTCCTTTGAGTACTTATTTATATATCGGGTTTGCGATATCAATCAAAACCAGTGTTTAAAACCCGGGTTGACCCGGCCAGTTAAACCGGTTGAACCGTTACCTGGTAGAGTGACTGGATGCAGATTTTAACTGAAACCCCGGTTGAACCGTCGGTTACACCGGCTGGACCGTGACCCGGTGGCTCGACCAGATCAATTGAAAGCTGGTTTAAAAACATTGATCAAAACAACATCTTTTCATATTGTGATCTACATTTTGTTTCCTAGAGGTGATGATTGAATTTATAAAACATGTTACGATAAACATGTGGAGTCTCAAGTGTTACCAGTTTTCGTGAATTATATATGACTGAACTAAACATAAATTCTTTGGGTAAAATATATGGGAGCTAAAAGAGATTTTTCACAATGACATGTGTGAAATAATAGTTCCAATAGCACTTTGTAGTTCTTTTGATGAAAACACAGAAGTTTATTTTTTCAATTTTAAATCTCAAAATTTCCACTTAAAAAAGGGTTATATTGAAAAGTTTTAAACTAACTAGACCTAAATAGAAAATTAAAAAAACAAAACATTATACTAAACAGCCAACAGTGTTGGGAGTCATCTTCCGCACCATTCATTTTCTTCCATTAGAGAACACGAAAAGTTTTCTTATGTATGCTATAAAAACCCTATATTCTCCATCTTTATCACTGGTAACATGATCAAATCCTCCATAAACAAGTTTATACCAAAACTGAAGATTAGAAAACGGAGGCCCCTAAAAAACGAAGGCCCTGTGCGGTTGCCCCTACCGCACACCTCTAAATCCGGCCCTGATGGTGCATTATATATAAAGAGAATGAAAACTTGGATGGCTTTCACGTATATCATTCATTAATTTAACTCGTGGTTATCAAGACTACGTTGATTGTAGGATTGTAGAATTCTACGATTTAAGATGTAAAAAAAAGAAGAAGAAAAAATTCTCTTAGTTACATCCATGGAAAGGATTAATCTGAAACAACTATCAAAGCTCAAAAGGCTGTGTTTGGTGACATGTCAAAGGCATAAAATTGTGGTTTTGAAATGTTTTTTTCGATATTTTTAGAAAAGGGATCGATGTTGGTATTTCCTAGGTTGTTTATCACTTTTACTTGTCACTTTTTATTTTAGCTTGTTGATAGCAATCTTAATGAAAATCTGCCGTTTCTTATGAAAATCTTTGGTTTGACGTTTTAGTATACCAAATTTTATCGAGTTCTATTGTGTATCAATTACACAACATATGATAAGTTTACAACAAGTTCACCGATCAAGTAATAAAACAATAGCTTTAATAGGCATTAAAAAGGTCTTTATTTCGTCTTCAATTCGAACTAGCAACCTTTTTTATTTTCAAATTAGTGGAAAGAAAGTATAAGAAGAATTAAAATAACATAGTACAAGAAACTCTCTTCTCATACTAGTGGGAAATTTTAGCACACTTCATACACATATATTATTTTTATCTTATAGTACATTTACATAATCAACATGCAAGTTTCTTTCCTTATATGAGATTTCGGATTAAATATTTGAATTCAGATCTTCGAGTTAGAGCCGATTCATATTCGATATAGAACAAAAGAGCTCGTGGATTTCAAATCCGAACGGATTTTAATTTCTAACATTTCATTCCTTCACATATCATTCTTTAAACAAGTTTTAATTAGGTCAAAAACATTATACGAACCAAACAGACCTCAATAGTTCGCCCTCTATTAAGAATTATTCAGGATCGGCCCTTGATTATTTTACTGATAACCAATAATTAAATAAAAAGCAAATGTAAGATACAAGTACAAGATGCAAATCTCTTTTCTCTTGTCACAAAAGTGTTTGGTCGATTGATGATTAAACCTTCTTTTTGTCTGGAGATTAACTTAACATATCACTTAAGAGAACACTTCTTAGCCAATGAAAACCTAAGGAGATAATTACGTGGGCCTAAATCTTTTTAAACATTGTCATAATCATGTTGTTTCAGTTTTAATCAAGTCTATGCTTTTTGTTTTCCTTTACTTATGGAATCTAATCACAATGTTGGTCGATTTTATCACTAACTTGCTTTTGAGGTTCAATGCACTAGCAATATATTAATGTGCTAACATCAAAGCTATAGAATTAGAGGCGAATGTATTGTTTCGTAACTTTAAAGTCTTCATTTGGGATTTATAGATTTCAGCCAAAATATGAAATACATAATATAGTGTAGCATTCATAATATATAATATGATATACATAATGTAGTATATCAGAACACGGTACTAAGTCAAAAAATAAATATAGTTAACAAAGGATAATAGTGTAGCATTCATAAAAGAAATCTTTGCAATAAACCTTTGAATATGATTATGGAATTTACATGTCATTTCACATTCAATTTTTATTGTAAACAAGTTTTTTTTATATATAATACAATGAAAATTATATTAATCTAAATATATTTCTCATTAATTACTATATTATATTATAAAAACATACTTCTTTCGTCCCAAAATTATTGTTACTCGACATAAAATACATAATTTTAAAAAAATACATTTATTACAGTTTTCTTTTTTTCTCTCTTACTTTTTAATAAGATGATAGTTTTATCCCTAATGAATTAGTTAAGTTCTCCTTTTAATGTGTGCAATACTAACTTCAAGCAAAAGTAATATGATAAACTTGATTAAACTTTCTTTCTCCAATTTTATTAGTGAACAATTAATTTGAAACGTATTACGTACCAAAACAGAAACGTGGACTCCTAATTTGGGACAGCGGAAGTACACAAACTAGGCGCCCGACCCGTATTTTGCCGGTGCACCCGATTAGTATTTAATATCGCATTTAATATCTGATTTTGCGAGTGTGTATTGTTTCTTTTCTTTAATGAGTCAAATCTTAATAGTTGTAAGATTATCAACTTAACTTAATCAAATATTTGATTTTGATTGTTATTATATTTTTTTACTTTCAATTTTGACTTTTGATTACATGTTTTAAGTGAAGATGTTAGGACTCCTAATGGATATGATTAGTGTCGTTATGGTGAATATAATGAAGATTTAGAAAAGGTTATTCCCAAATTACAAATCATTTATATAAATAAATGTTATCGAAACACAATATCACAGACAAAGCAGATTTTACACCCAACCAACCACCCCTTGGTGTAATTTATTATAAATCAGAGTTCAAAATACAAAGATAAAGATTAGTCCCCAAACGGGTGCTAATCGAACGATTACAATAGAAATAGTGAGAACGTCCCAACTAGGTTGATCCGTTCTCCCTCAGAATACAAGAGATCACTCAAACACTCAGCTATACAAGATGAAACATCAAACTCCCAGGTCAGACCTCCATGGATGAAAGGATGAGATGAGAGAGCGAGAGAGAGCTGCGCACACACACAAATATGTGTGTTGTGAATGTGTGATGAGAAACCCTAGTCAAAGACTAGGGTAATATACTTGTTTTGGTCAAGGGGCTCCAACGGCAACAAAGCCCATCAAGATAGAAACCAAAGGCCCAAAAAGAATAGCTAAGGCCCAAAACCTGAAAACACAAAACATGCACAAGAAACAAAGAAAATATAACACAATACCAAAGTTGCAAGACTTTGGCAGATTGTAAAAACAACACCCTTCCTCAATCAGACAAAGGAGAGAGCAGAAATCATCATTTCCCAAATATATTCACAAGTCTCAACTGTTCACAAAGTTTGAGATGCTGTTGAATCCCATGAGCCTTAGTGAAAATGTCAGCAGTTTGATCAATAGAGGCAATTTTGATGGTGTTAATGACACCATTCTGAACTTTTTCCCTTACCAAATGAACATCAACTTCAATGTGTTTAATCCTCTCATGAAAGACAGGGTTGGCAGCAATTTAAATAGCTGCACTACTATCACAATAAAGGTTAACAGGGAACAAGGATTGCAACTTTAGATCACTAAGAAGGTTAGTGATCCAAATAACCTCACAAGTGGCATTGGCCATGCACCTATACTCAGCCTTAGCAGAGGATCTGGAAACTGTGGGTTGCTTCTTGCTCTTCCAAGAGACAAGAGACCTTCCAAGGAATACACAGTATCCTGACACAGACTTCCTGGTTTTAAGGCATTTAGCCCAATCAGCATCAGTGAAACAAGACACTTTTAATGATGTATCCTTATAAAACTGAATACCAATACCAGGTGAGTTCTTGAGATACCTAATAACCCTTAAGGCTACTTTAAGGTGAGACGAAGGGGTGCATGCATGTGTTGGCTAAGGCAATGAACAGCATAAGATATATCAGGTCTAGTATGGGTTAGATAAATAAGTCTCCCAAGTAACCTTTGATACTCAAACACATTCAACAGAAACTTATCATCATTGCTTTCATCAACAGCCAAAACACAATTTTCAGGAAGAGGGGTTGCAACAGGTTTAGCAGCAAGTAACCCAAACTCATGTATGAGTTCAAGACAGTACTTCCTTTGGGTCATACAGATCCCATTGGAGTTTTCAAGAACTTCAATACCTAAGAAATACCTCATAATGCCAAGGTCTTTAATCATGAATTTGGTTTTAAGAAAGCATTTAAATGATTCAATTTCCTCAATGTAGTTACCAGTAATGATAAAATCATCAACATAAACAAGAAGAGCAATAAACATATTACCATTCTGCTTGGTGTAAAGAGAGTAATCAAATCTACTTTGGCAAAAGCCATGCTCAACCAAAACAGTGGTAAGTTTAGCATTCCACTGCCTTGGGGCTTGCTTGAGACCATACAAAGCTTTATTAAGCTTACACACCTTACCTTTATCATTGCAATTGAACCCCAAAGGAAGAGTCATATAAATGTCCTCATCAAGATCACCATACAAGAAAGCATTGTTAACATCAAGTTGGAAAAGAGGCCAATCATTAGAAACAGCAATACTAACAAGACACCTAACAGTAACCATTTTAACAACAGGACTGAAAGTCTCATCAAAATCAATGCCTTCCCTTTGACTATAACCTTTAACAACAACCCTAGCTTTAAACTTGTCAACAAGACCAGAGGACTTGTATTTGATCTTATAGATCCATTTATTGTTGATAGCCTTTCTATTAGCAGGAAGATCAACTAAGGTCCAAGTATTATTCCTTAAAAGGGCTTCAATCTCATTGTTCATAGCCTCAACCCACCTACTATCCTTAACAGCTTCATAGTAGGTGGAGGGTTCAACAGAATTGTTAAGAGTGGTAGCAAAGCAAAAATTGGTGGTATTCAGCCTAGAGTAATTAACATGCTTCTCAATACCATACTTGAGTTTGCTATTAAGGATAAAATCATTAAGCTTAGCAGGCAACTTAGTAGGTCTACTAGATTTTCTAACAGGTTGCTCTTCTTCTATAGAGTGGTCCTACTATGATCAATAAAATAACTAGAGCTTTCATTTTCAAGATTGCCCTCAGAGCAGGTTTACACATTCTCACCTATAGTGGTTGCAGGGTTCTCCTCTTGATGATCCTCAAAGGCATCATCAGTATTGGGATGAACCCTACCATCCAAACCAGGTGATGCTCTCTCATCATCATTGGGACTTGTGTTAGTTTGGTTATCAAAAAATGTTAAGAGATCAACATCACTTGTAATGACTACATCAGTTGAGTCCTTTTCACTATTGTTTTTCATTTTGAAAGGAAAGACAGTTTCATAGAATTTCACATCCCTAGAGAAAAGAATTCTTCTATTATCCAAGCTAAACAATTTATAAGCCTTTTTAACAGAAGAATAACCAATGAGAACACATTTCTCAGACCTAGGTGTGAGCTTATCACTGTTATTCAAATAAGTAGAAAAACAAAGACATCCAAAACATTTCAAGTGAGAGAGATTTGGTTTTTTGCTAAATAGCAATTCATAGGGGGACCTACCATTTAAGACAGAAGAAGGGAGCCTGTTGATCAAATAGACAGCAGTTAAAATACATTCAGACCAAAAAGTGATAGGAATCCCACCCTGAACCATAAGACTCCTGGCAACATTGAGAAGGTGTCTATGTTTCCTTTCAGCAATCCCATTTTGCTGAGGGGTATGAGCACAAGAGGTCTGATGGATGATACCCAAGGAAGAGAGCATAGTGTGAACTTTGTTATTAACAAATTCAGTCCCATTATCAGATCTGAAAATTTTAACTTTGGTATCAAACTGAGTTTTAACAAGGTTAATAAATTGGGTTAACCATTCAAACACTGCATCCTTAGATTTTAAAAGATAGGCCCACACAGCTCTAGAGTAATCATCCACAAAAGTGAGGAAGTATCTATACCCTTCCTTACTAGAAACCTTGTAAGGGCCCCACAAGTCCAAGTGAACAAGATCACCAAGTTTACTGGACTTATGATCACTCAAGGGAAAGGGTTCCCTTGTTTGTTTAGCCATATGACAAGTCTCACAAACAGATATGGAGGTGTTTTTAGAAAGATTGAGGTCAGTTTTGAGGGCATTAAGAACTTGGTCAGAGGGATGACCAAGTCTACAATGCCAGATATCCTTAGAGGTATTAAAAGTCATAGCAGTATTAACAGTACCAAGGCAATTAGTCTTAAGGTCATCAAACAAGTAGAGCCCCCCAGATTCACTACCAGTCCCCAGAGTAGTCCCCTTGGCCAAGTCCTGAATGTAACATTTATCCTCATCAAAACCAACAAACAATTTACTATCCTTAATGAGTTTGTTAACAGACATCAAGCTAACACAGTAACCAGGAACAACCAACACATCATGAAGAACAACATTGTTAGAAAGTTTGAGGTCACCAATGTGACTGATATTGGCAACAGTGCCATTGGGGTGACCAACAGAAATGTTGAGGTTAGAAATATCAACAACATTGAACATACCCACTGTGGAAGTGGTAAGGTGTTGGTTAGCCCCAGAATCAATAATCCACCCCAAAGTAATAGTCTTAACAAAAAATTTAGAATTGCCACAAAAAAACTTAGAGAAATTCACATTAAACCAGACATTAGCATTATAGAAGGAAAATCTACCTGCCATGTTGGACTGAGTATTGCCAGAGGAATCATTGATCAAGTTGAGGAGTTTCTGCATTTGTTCAGTGGTGAAAGAGTTTGGAGAATTACAAGTGGAAGCTTGTTTTTCTCCAGTTTTAATGTCACAATTAGCATTGAAATTGGGTTTAAAAACAGTTTGCCTTTGATTATTACCCCCCCCCCCCCCCCCTTTTAACATAACCAGCAGGATAACCAATCAATTCAAAGCATCTATCAATAGTATGACCAATCTGATTGCAATGAGTGCACAAAAGATTAGGGTTAGGACCCCTAAAGTTTTTAGACCCATTGCCTTTGTTAGGGGTTCTATTAGAAACATTGGAAGTGTTTCTCCTATTTTGATTAAAGGTCTTAGCAGCAAAGGAAGTAGCATTCAACTTTGCTTCAGCATGATCAGAGTTATCAGGAACACCCCTATGGGATTCCTCTCTAGAAACAGTGACATAAGCTTCCTTAACATCAGGGAGTGGGTCCTTGGTGAGAAGAGCAGTCCTAACAGGCTGATAACAGTCATCAAGCCCCATAAGAAACTGCATAAGCCTCATGATTTGCTGATGCAAAGCTAATTCAGTGCTAGCAGAACAAGAACATTTAACAGCACAAACACATTTAGGAATCTTAGACACAGCATCAAACTCTCTCCATAGAGAGTTCAACCTATGATAATAATCAGAAATAGAACTACCCCCTTGTTTAACAGACCCAATTTTTTGAAGCAAATTATAAACAATGGAACCATCAACCTTGTCATAAGTTTCATTAAGCTCTTTCCAAACATTAGCAGCATTTTCAGAATAAACAAGACCCATGTAAACATCACTAGAGACCACATTCATAATCCAAGTAAGAACCATAGCATTACATCTATCCCATTGAGCACACAACACATCATCAGTATAAGACTCTCTTAAATAGGACCCATCAACAAAAGCAAATTTGTTCCTAGCTTGTAAAGCAAGTCTCATAGCATTGTTCCACATCCTATAGTTCTCAGTCCCCAACAACTTGAAAGGGACAAGGACAGAGCTGCTATTATCACTATTATGAATGTGAAGTGGATTTCCAGCATCCAAGTTGCTGATGAGAGCAACAGGATTGGTGGTGGTCTCAGGGAAGGCCCCACCACCATTGGGTGGTGGAGGAGGAGTACCACTAGCACTCATAGGTCACACACAAAAAGAGCAACAAACAGAAATAAACCAACAGAATATAAACCAAGGCAACAATCAGATAGCACACAAAATATATAAACCAAGGCAGGAAAAAATAAAGCAGATAGAACAAGACAAAATATAGCCACAATAAACACCCAGAAGGTGAGCACCAGAAATGTCAGGCTGTGGACTGGGATTGGCCAGAGCAGGTATCCACACCAGTCAAGGCTGGAGGGTCAAGATGTTAACCGAATCCGTTTGCACCCACACACAAGACAACAGTGACCCACAAAAGAACCAAGAAGAAGGCAAGAGGGAAAATGAAAGAAGACTTACAGCGGAAATAGCAAGAAAATACACCCAATCTCTAGATTCACTTAGTCTAGAGGATGGGTGAACCACCAATCAGAAACCCCCAAAAAATAATAAAGTTAGGGTTAGCAAACCCTAACAAGTGTACCTGTGTAAATAAGCAAAAAATTGGTAACGGCACCACCAAGGTGATACCAGGATACCAAAAAAACCCCCAAAAATTAAATTAGGGTTTCAAGAAACCCTAATCAAATCTTCTAGGTTTTTAACGGCACCACCAAATAAATCAACGGCAACGCCTACTAAAGCTTCCTGGGCACCTTAGAGACAAAACCCCCAAAAAATAAATTAGGGTTTGTGAAAACCCTAAAAATATTTTCCAAGAAAACTAACGGCACCACCAAATCAAGCTTCCAGAAGTGACAAGAGAGCAAGAATCACAACCCAAAGTATAAAACCCTAAAAAATTAATTAGGGTTTCGAAAAATCAAAAAACTGATTATAATAAAAAAGAACCGAGAGAGCTTCGATGGCTGAAAGATCTATAACCAGAGCTCTGATACCATGTTATCAAAACACAATATCACAGACAAAGCAGATCTTACACCCAACCAACCACCCCTTGGTGTAATTTATTATAAATTAGAGTTCAAAATACAAAGATAAAGATTAGTCCCCAAACGGGTGCTAATCGAACGATTACAATAGAAATAGTGAGAACGTCCCAACTAGGTTGATCCGTTCTCCCTCACAATACAAGAGATCACTCAAACACTCAGCTATACAAGATGAAACATCAAACTCCCAGGTCAGACCTCCATGGATGAAAGGATGAGATGAGAGAGCGAGAGAGAGCTGCGCACACACACAAATATGTGTGTTGTGAATGTGTGATGAGAAACCCTAGTCAAAGACTAGGGTAATATACTTGTTTTTGTCAAGGGGATCCAACGGCAACAAAGCCCATCAAGATAGAAACCAAAGGCCCAAAAAGAATAGCTAAGGCCCAAAACCTGAAAACACAAAACATGCACAAGAAACAAAGAAAATATAACACAATACCAAAGTTGCAAGACTTTGGCAGATTGTAAAAACAACAATAAAAGATAAGTTATTTTAGAGTTTTATTTGTACATGTACACATATATCTTTCTCTTATCATGGTCTGTTATTGATGTTGCGAGAAAACTATATGAGTTAATATTTAGAGATCGGAAGAAGAAGAAAACGATCTTTAAACGAGATTAAAGTGGGTCAAGTAAGGCTAAGCCACCATTTTTTATCCATGTTTATGTACTTTGTAAAGTTAATGTATCAAATCATGTCATGTTTACATTATGTCTAACTATAACGACTCAACTGGGTCGAAATCACTGTATTAATGTATGTTGTCTCATTTTCTTAGGTTAAGATCAACATTAAACTTATGTTACCTTATCTATCATGTTGAGAAATTGAATAAAAATAAACCTGTAATGGTGGTTAAAACTTTTTAGAATTTGCTTATTACGCTTTGAATTTGCTTTAAATAAAATCTATTGTCTTATTTATAGCGAGTTACATGGACACGAGGAGGAAATAAGTGGTTATATGAGAAATTTTCTATACAAGGGTAAAAATTTAATGGGGTGTTTGGATTAGCTTATATTTTGAATCCTTGACTTGATGGATATTGATAACTATGATCCAAATGGGTGATGGATTTTTCAGATTCAAATTCATTTTAGTAAAAAGATGGGACTGATTCATTTTGATCCGACTTTAATATGTATCGACAGATTGTCACAACGTGGTAGAGTATTCATGTGTGATTAGAAGCGGAAAGATAACACAATTGATCCAGGTAAAATCTCTCTCACACATACGTAGCTGAAAAAACTAAACTTTATCAACTTTTACAAATCTTAATAAGCTCAAAAGCTCTTAAAATAAGCTTCTCCAAACACCTCTTTGATATAATTTCTTTCATTTAAGTTTAAGGTCGTGTCTGAGATTCACAATTTTTTGTATCTATAAATTAAGTATATTTTGAGATACTTAAGTAGTTGAACTACAAGTATACACGGACGGGAGTAGGGTGATTTTCATGTTCCTCTGATCTCTTGAATGTAAAATATAGTAAAATGTTTCGAATTTTCTTAAATACTCTTTGTTGAGAAAAATGACTCGTGGGATTGTCATTGTTTCTAAATTTGCATATGTAACAAATCAATTAACTAAATACAAGTGACCCAATATAATTGTGGCCCCTAACTGTTTCTTTAAAATTACTAGATTAAAATTGAAGTGCATGTATATTTGTACATATGTTTATCAATTTGTAACTTATAGAATGTAAAAACAATATGAACATGAAAGAGGTAGACTCGATTGAACCCCAATCTTTATTAATCTCACTAAAAGCTCTAGGAACCTCTTATTTTGACATGCACTGCTTTCAAATGTGGCATTGTGAATACATACATTTTTTGTTTTGTTTAGTATACATGATATTAAAAACAAATATACTAGCGTAATTTACGGATTTAATAGCAAATACTATCAATTTGGGATCTTGGACCAACCATATCAGTGGTCATAAGATATGAAAAAATTGGATATAAGTACAGGTAATACTTAAACGGTGTTTGGATATGCACTTTAGAACTTTTTATTTTCTTGTTGTATAACTTACGTGTGATTCAATAACTACAGGATGATGATGAATCAGAAAACTATTTTGACGCACATGCATTATGATCGTGGCATGAAGGTTCCCATCTTACCTCGCGAATCTGAATACATTTTTAGCGGCTACATGGTAGACTATTAGTTACATATGGTTATTGAGATCATAAAATATACACCAAAGAGAATAAGCTCATACCTTTGAAAATAAGCTGAAACAAATACCCTTTAATCTTTTTGGTTTTTTGTGTTTTGTAGGAGGTTGTAACCGGAAATCCTAGTCACCTAAGAAACTATAACGGATGTCCAAATACGAGCAACGACATAGGACAAATTGGAATGTGTAAAATATATGGTATTGTTACCCTTTTTAAAATCTTTTTACCATTATATACTTCTGCTCTTACTACATTATCAGAGACGGATTGGTAATATTCTATTTTATAACGATGTTGCAGGTCTGATGAAGTTTATTTTTATAAGCAAATTGAAACTAAGGATGTTGCCCAAAACGATTAAAGAGTTGCATAGACGTCGTATTTGATGTGCCAATAAGTGCTAGATCAGAAGGTGAAAATAAGAAATCCGTAAGCATGAAATTGAGATAAACCTTCATTCTTTTCCCTGTAAGAAAGGTGCGATACAAAAAATATGCGATATAATGTCTCCAGCATCAAAGTATACATTTACCGGTTTACTCATTGATATTAAATACATGTTCTTATTACTTTTACAGTAATAATATGAGCAAACTCCTAAACTACAACCCAAGTTACAAACTATAACATATAACTGTACTTGATACAAAAATCATTAGGCGATACATTAAGATTTAACATGTTCAACATGAGCTTCAAATGTTGGTACAAGTTCATGAACAGAAATACCATTTTGTTCCTAAAGGTATAGCAAATCCAACATTCACCTCTACACCAACTTAACAACTAAAAAACTGGACACACGATTAACAATCATTTATTTTAAAAGAAACACTTTTTGGCTCCAATCTTCTAGCTAAAATATATGGACTTTACAAGAACCCACCAGAGGAAATTGTTTTATATTGTATTAGTATTCATATATGTATATGTGTGTATGCATCGAAATCGCTTCGGATCATTGTTAATTGAATTTTTGTATATTGTGTTTATTCATATATGTATATGTGTATATGCATCAAAATCACTTCGGATATTCTAACTGTAGTGTTTAGATGCTACTTGCAATAAAAAGAAGAGTTGCTTTCACTTACACCCTGTTCTCAAGTTTTTCTAAAGGAATGGGAAAAAATAGGAAGGGAAAACAAATAGTATCTATGTTCTTAAGTTTTTTCAAGAAAGAAAGGACATGAAGGGGAAAGGAAGGGAAATTATGAGCTTTTTGTGTAAATTTATCCCTCCCAATATTAGGGGGGGTTAGGTTGAGAAACAAGTCACTAACATTATGAGTTTATGTCAAATTACAATAATATCCTGATTTACTTTTGCAAATATCATAACTCATTGGAATAAATTGAACTGTGGTATTTGAGATTGTTAGCCATGCCTTCTTTTAATGGTTGAAAGTGGATCATGACACATAAGTTGCTTTTTTAAAGTGATTTATTCCATGAAATTATAGAGAAGGCCTAATATTGTATCTTTATAACATGCATAGCTCATTGTGTCTATGCACTATGCTTCATGGATATATCACATACCAAATAAGATTATAAGTTTAAAACGATTTAGATTTATTAGATGTCCAAATCATGACTATTTTTTGAAACCATTCGTGTTAGCACAGTTGGCCACCAAGGTTCTACAAAGTGGTTTCCTTAAGGGAGGTTGTTTTCCTGGAGGTCTTCGGTTCAAGTCCTGCCAAGTGGTTTTCCTCTCAGGCGAAGCGGATAAGGAGCTAATAATACTAAGATGAAGGTTCGAGGAAGGCATACTGCCCGCTTGGATGTCACTGCACGACTCGACCCACTAATTACTAACCCGTCGTTCGAAGAAAAATGATTGTTTTTTGAAAGACTCATAATATATAAATTCGTGAATCTTATGGATCCTGTGATAGGCACTTAACAAATAACATAATAATTAAAACTTTAGTAGTTATTTTTATGTGAAGACAAACTATTTTATACAAGCATTGCTTGATTTGAGAAATGTTAGTTTCTGGGATGTATTGGTAATTTTATTACCTCTCATGTGTTTTCTTTTTAAAAAAAATACAAACTCGAGAACACATATTGCAATAGCCATTTTCTTCACATTGTCATCCATTACTTTCCATTCACATCTCATCTCTTTCCATTATTTAAAAGTTAGACTTGAGAACAGAGAGTTAAGAAATATGATGAAGATCAATTTAGGGAGCTTATACAAAGGAAACAAATAGAACTCAAGAAAAAGTTGAGAGTGGAAAATGAAAATGTAAGATATGATTTCTCTTTTTTATGTGCTAGAAAAACTATTTGAACCATGAAATAAGAAGTTACGATCGATAATATAAGGCTGTAGTTTCTCTTTCATTCATCATTTTATGTGGAACAAGAGTATGTAGCTCATACTCAAATCTTTTTTTATGTGACCAATGTTGTTTATTCATACAGGATATACAGTTTTAATTCTGAAACTTTTCATTTAGCTTTTAGGTTGAACCAGGACTATAAGAATCTTAGGTTATAATTAGTGTCATGATCTACAAATCATTGTTCAAAGATTTAGGCAATTGGAACTATATTATATAATTGAGGAAAATAACCATTCTAATATTTTTCAATGGTTTGACGTTGTATTTGGGATTGCTTATTGGAACTTGCTTATATGTAACTCGGGTTGTTTAGCATTGCCTACGGAAACAAATATAAGATGGTGTGCTCATGTCTCATTTACTCCCTTTTTTTGAGTGTGCGAAAATTAATGAAGACAGAACTGAAAAAATATGAAGAGTGGCTATATGGTCTCTGAAATTTTGTAAAGATAAACAAATAAGTTTATGCACATAAAATTTTGTACTTTTTTAAGTAGCACTTTTAAAAAAGGTTGCATGCGGGCGAAAATAAATTTTAAAATCATACGGTTTAGTCACCACATTTTACATGTGGGCAAATGATGTTTGTATATTTGCTATGTGTTTGTGATTTTGTACCCCAAAAGCATGAAATCATAGCTAGAATGAGGTTTATTTATGTCTCTTGTCATAACGTCATTTTCAACTTCTATTATGACCGGTTTATCACATTGAATAGAAACTAAGTAACACACTTGATTGGATGCAACGTTAGCATTACCCTAATGCATTGATACTTTAAGATTAGAGTTTGATTATTTAAAATGATCTATATTGTAAATTTCATTGATTGATAGTTTTTCATCCTTTAGATGTTACACAGGCAGCATATCAGATATTTTTAACCTATAGAAGTGTAGAAATAAATTTGATGCGCCCACTTTTCTTAGTGTTATTACTATATTAAATCTTTTATTTCTATCATAGCTTGAAGGAGGATGGAACACCTAGACCTATGTTGCACGGAATCTCACCTCGGGTGCCATGTCCACCCCGAAGACGTTTTGGAAACGAGAACTAGCCAGAAACGCTTGGAAATGTTTCCAAAAAAAGAGAAACGTTTCATTATGATCGAAAACGTCGAGGCTTGAGAATAAACGTGAAGGAAAACGTTTTTTCAGGCTTATGACATGTTTCTGGGTTGATTATTAGTGTTTTGAATTGTGGTTTCATTTGATAAAATGGTAGGTTACAGTTGAACAATAGCTTTTGTGAAGACTATAAATGTGAAGGTGAAGATGAAGAGAGTATAACCAGGTGAAAGTGAAAGGCGACTGTATTTTTTACCTAATAATTAAAACTTGTTGGTACACTAAGAACTATTATAATTGGCCATATTAATAAGTTATTGGGCCTTTGTAAAATTAGTCTAATTATATCCAAAATAACACATAATGTAAAATTTTTCAACAAATATATCTGAGATATAAACTAAAAATAAAAGAATACTAATAAATTCATAAATATATAAAGTACACAAACGTTTCTAGCCATACCCATTTCTTTAATTTTGGGACATTGGTGTTTCAAATTAACTGTTCCCATCCTCATTTTCGTATCCGTCAACCATCTGGTCAATCCCAGACTTGGCCGATGTGGGATCGTAATAATTCACGACACATTAAAGAACCAACGTCCTCGTTGGTTGTTGGAACTTCAAAGGTAAGGCTGTCTTTGATACCGATTTGTGTACTCCATTCCAGGTTCACTAAGAAATGAAATACGGTTAACCAAACAGTTGGGCGGATCAAGATAGAAGGAAGAATGAGTCACGAAAGTAGTTTGATATCTATAGTTTATAAGCTAACTGTAGAACTCGCTCCAAAAAGATAGCTTGTAGGAGGAGGGAACACCTAGACATTATAAACCATTGGCCAATCCCATACTTGGTCGATGTGGGATCGTAAAATTGTTTTACATGTACTTGTTTTGTCTCATTTAAACACATATCCATTTATTCAAACAAACATATCACTTCGTAGATCTTTGTTGAGGTGCCCATGCTCCACATATGGCACTCGAACCATTATTTGTTAGCTTTATAACGTTGTATGCCCATGCACCACCTATGGCACCAGTCGTTAGTCTAAAAATGCAAACTGATAATCCGTTGTTCCCGTTCCATACAAGGGCTGACCCTGTGCTTCTTGTTCGGTTTGTTGGCGCCCCTGATATTGGGTTATCATCAAAATGCACGTCTTAAAACACATAATAATAGTATTTATTGTTGGGTTTAATCTTGAATGAATAAGGATTTTACTATATTAAGTATTTTAATTGAATAAATCATGTGATGAACTAGTCTCTGTTAAAACCAAATTGCATGAAAAGTATACGTTGCATGGTGCAAGAGTTGGTCTCCATGTATACCGGTTCTCTAGATAGACTGAGTAGTTGCTAATTTCATGTATGTTAGTTACTTTTCACAGGCTATATAAAGCCACATTTGTTATGAATACAATGCAGTTTCTCCAGTTCACAAAGGCCTTTCATTTTGTTTTCTTCCATTTTAAAAAACACACTTATATACACGTAAATAAAGATATGATATTTAAAATTTGGTATTATAGCCACTTGGGCTCATATAGGAGAGAGTAGCATGTTCATGTGAAGTGCAGAAAGAAGTGTGAAGACCGGAAAAACACTGACGCCATAGAGAAGATCGAGGAAGCTCCGGTGTGAGACCGAAGACCAAAAAGAACGACGCTAGCAAAATAAGACCGTGAGATCGTGACTGAAAAGTAGAAGCAGACCGTATCCGCAGAAGGAAGCAAGAGACCGAAAGAAGAAAGAAAATAGAAAAGGAAGTGAAGAATGGCGATGATACAACCAAAATAAGCACGTGCGATGTTTTACCAAGTTTCGGTTCTGACCGCAACCAATATGGTCTATCAAAATTAAGGCCATATAGGATGCACATGGTCTATTGGAGACGGTGGAACCAAGGACTCTTGTGGAAGAACCCGATGTCAAGAAATCAAAACAAGCTCTAGCCTTTTTGCTTCAAGCAATACCAGAATAGATGGTGTTGCAATGTCGAGTCACACGGACCCAAAGAAAGTATGGGATGGATTGAAAACTAGATACTTGGGTGTAGATCGGGTAAGGACAGCTTGATTTGCAACATTAAAAAGAGAGGTTGAAGGCTTGAGAATGAAAGAAGGAGAGCTTGTTGATGATTATGATACTAAGTTAAGTGGATTGGTTTCAAAGTTGAGGAGGCTTAGGCATGAAGGTGATGAAGAAGAATTGGTGAGAAGGTTACTTGATGCAATTCCAAAGTCATTCCTTCAAATTGTGGCCTCGATCGAACAATGTTTTAGGTTGGATACGATGTTCTTTGATGAAGCGGTTGGAAGGCTTAAGGCATGCGAAGAAAGACTCAAAAGCCAAGGTGAGAAGGAAAGAGATCACGGGCAACTCATATGGGCAAGTGAACATAGTAATGGTGAAGGTAAAGGATGTGGAAGGAACACTGAGAGAGGTGGGAGAGGCCAAGGAAGATGAAGAGGTCGAGGTGATAAGAGTGGGATTTGATGCTATGATTGTGGAATGTTTGGGCACTTCATCTGTGAGTGCACGAAGTGGAAAGACCAAGATAACACCAAAGATAACGAAGCCCATTTGATCCAAGATGAAGAACCTGCATTGCTTTGACGAGGAAACGATTCAAGATTAAGGGGGTGAATTGGTATACATGGAGACCCACTCTTGCACCATGCAACATATACTTTCCATGTAATTCTGTTTTATCAGAGACTAGTTCATCGTATGATTTATTCTCTATAAATTAATATAGTAAAATCCTTATTCATTCAAGATTAAACCCAACATTCACCCCCTTAATCTTGAATCATTTCTGTAACAACCCAAAACCGTGGTCATTATTTAATTATATTTTTACGTATATTTTTGAAATTTTTGACGAGGTTGATTGTCATGACGATTGGTAATTCGATTTGGATGATGTTGAAATTTTATTTTTACATTTTGACGAGTTGCGAGGATTATTAGTGATGACGATGTCGACGGATGCCCGAGAAATTTTACATTTTATTTTAAACATGTCGATGTATAATATTTTGACGTTTTTATTTTAATGTCGTATTAAGTCGTGCCGGGACTATATAATATCATATTTTGTGTGCATTTTAAGTTTTGAGAAGCATTTTTATGAAACCCGAGACCCGTAAAAATTTTCAAAAGTGACTAGTAGTCATTTCCCGTTTTTTAACAAAGTATTTGCACTTTGCTCCAAAAGAATCACAATTGGCAAAAACTACCCTAAACTTTTACCATATAAATGGAAATTTAAACACAAAATAAACACACAACACCACTCCACTCACAAATTTCTCTCTCTCCCTCCCTTGCTCTTCTTTCCCGTCCACCCCTAGCAACACCAACACCCCAAAAATTTTGATTTTGAGCTTGATTCATTAAAAAATAATCAAAGGCCCATTCCTAGTTTTTGATTCTCTATCCATTGGTATGAAAATCTTATACATGCATTGACATTTTTGAATATGTTGTTGTTCCAGTTAGAGATGTTGTTGTTATTCTGGAAGATTCTAAAAGGATATATGTGTGTTGAATCTTTAGGATTGAGAAGAGATGCGGTGAAGAGTGTCGTACGACTATTGATGGTAATTGGAAAGGTGCAACTATATGGATAAGTTTGAGTAACTGATGGATGTTTGATATATCAATAGTCAATTGGGAATGTTCAACTCAACGAAAATAGATAGTAATTTAAAGATTGATCCTGATTCGAAATTAAGTGTGGCAAAAAAGGGTAAAGAATGGTATTGTTACGAATGACAATAAGGAATAGGAATTTATTTCCTCTAATAGAAGGTAAACTTGGAATTTAATAGTCTAAGATAAGAAGAGATGGTATTCAAGCAGTTACTATAAATCGGGTAAACAGGAGGAAGTATGATGTGTAGATCACATGTATTTTATATCACTTAAGTAATTATCTATTTACTTGACGTAAGTTCGGACTAGCTGGAGGTCGAGCTGCTAAAGGAATAGCAAGGAGTGTGGTATAGGAATTGGTATTTCTGTGGTAATGGAATGTTTTTATTTCGGTAAAGGAGATTGAATAAAGGAATTATTCAGATAGTGGAAAATCAATATGAAAGGAATGTTGCTGCTATTATAGTTTATATTTTGGAAATACTGATAAGATTTGAGATTTAGATGTAGTAATTTGTGTATTCTTATCTGGTAATTATTGAGTTAGAATTTTATTGAAATACTGAAAGTGTTATTGATGGTGTATTAAATTCTGAAGGTGTTATTGAGGATATATCGAGATTTGAAGATGTTAGATTTTAGCAGACTTGAGGACGAGAAATCAACGAGAATTTGCGATTGGTTGAAATGAGAAATTCACCGACGGAAGAATAATATATATATATATATATATATATATATATATATATATAGGAAATATTTTCTGATTTTATGGAATTAAGAAGTATAGCGCAATTAACCGAACTAGAGTTGTGAGAAAGTTAACCAGGATAAGGATGAATATCATAGGATATGATAAATAAAGGTGGAAAGAACTAAATTGGAATGTTGTTGAACATTGAGTACTGATTTCAGGGAGTAGTTAGTGGAATTTCTATTTGACGATTTTATTGGTCAATGATGAGAAGGTATGTAGTAGGAAACTACAATAAGTCAAATTTTATGTGCGCTTTACTAGTAGTAGTCGAAAAAGAATGGGAAGATGAGTTAGTACTTGAGGATACTATGTGATTATTCTGCGGAATCGTAGAGTTCATTGTCGTCATGGGAAAAAGGAAGCTTTGTGTTAGCTTGGTGATAGGAGTTATGCAATCTGATTGTATATTTTATTATATGGTATTATCAGGAAGTTGAGGATGGTAATATGATTGATTGTAAGGATTGGGAGATGAGACAGTAAGGATAATCTAATTTGACTAGAAGGGTAAGTCATCAGAGAAGTAATAACGGAAGAAAGTAAAGAAGCTGGATGTTCTGTGAATAAGATGATTGTTGTGAGGTTGAACAAACTAAGCACCAGAAATTGGTGACCATTATTGATTGCGAATGTTTAGTGATGAATAGATAATTGAAGGAAAGAAAAGTATTCCCTAACAACTGGAAAATTGTTATTAAAAAGGAATGGTATGTAAAATTCTTTGGAATAGAATTTTAGTTGGAGTAATATAGATGTTTTAGAATGTGCAATCTATGGCTGAAGTGATCGTGAAAATCTGACTAGATTGAAACGATTGAGGCTTTGTCGATACCGACGAAACCGACTGAAGCTTGTTAATTCCTTTGTGTATGCTGAGTATTATCGGAGGTTTATCAGGAGGTTTTCACTGATTGTTGAACCAAGGATAAGGCTGACAAAGAAGAACTAAATGTGTGAAATCCATTCATATATTTAAGTTGTGGTTGTGAGATCTGATTTTATAATTGAGGAAGTTGTTTATGAATGCTGAGGATAGATTGAAGTTCTATGCTGTATAGTTAGTATTGGAGGAATCTGAAGGAATTATAGAGTTGCGATGATGATATTTGGATAATATCAAGTGGAAAGAAAAGCAATAGTAGTGTGTTGACTTGAATAAAAAAGTGTAACGGGGTTTATATGATCATGAGATTGGACATTGTGGTATTTGTTTTGGGATTGAAAAGTATTACTTGTATGGAATCAAGTATGAAGAAAATAAGAATAAGAAGGACTTGTGTATAAATACCATTCCGGGATTTTAAAGGAAGGAGTTAAGGATTACTTAATGTGACGGGGAAAATAATAATCGGTAAATTTTAGATGGGGTATGTTATAGTTCTGTATTATGAAGTATGTGTCAGATTATGAAGGATAAGTGTGGATAGTGTCACTATCAACTAGTGAGTATTTAGTAAGAAGGAAAAGGAAAAAGGGCTTATAAAGTTTCTGAAGTAATTGAGAATTGACTCTTGAGTTTTGAGATAATTGGAATATTGGTAGCAACAAGCAGAATGGATAGAATGGAAAGAACCTTAGAGTTGAATTGATAAACTAAAGGAAAAGGAATATTAAAGAAAGAAGATCAACAGATTGTTGGAAATTTGAAATAGAATGGTAATAGAAATGAGAGAGTCGAGATGTATGTTTTTTGTGGGACAAAAGCGGTTATTGTGATTATTTAATTTTTCTCCTATTATATCAGAGAGTTTGTTAAGAATGCAAGGACCAGTGGTGAATGAGTTGTTCAGATTAAAAAGAGAAATTAATTATTCTTAGAGTGCTGAGAGTGTCGCATGTGGTATTGAAGGGATTTTACAAATTAAAAGTATTAATACAAAATGGTTGGAATAAAATATATTACGATATCAGGAAGTGATCTAACCACTATACATTTCAAATTTGAATATATGAGGCTAACGGAGTTATATAAACAGTATATGATACGAGGAAGATGTAATAATGTACTATGGAAGGTACAGTAATTCAGTGATCTAGCAAGCACTACGCTCGGGACATAGAGATTGTTAGAATGAATAAAAGTGGAAAATGAGTATGGAAAGTATATAAGTGACTTGTAAGAATTATGGATAATCTCATTGCGTTTAGTTTAAGTGTAACTCCGAGACATAGAGGCAGAGTAAATTTTGAATACTAGAAATCGCTGTGATAAAGTATGATTATTGATTAAGGTTTGAACATATTATATGTGACCCAGAGATTGAGATTGACTTTTGGATATTAGATATTTTACAGAAAGTGTGAAGAATTGAGTTAAGAAGGAATATTGCGTATTTTCGGAATGCAGTGGACAGAGTGAAAGGATGAATTGAACGATGGTAATTAAATTTGGTATCAATCACATCAACATATAATTGAAACTTGGAAACTAGTGAAAATGGAATCTTTATGCGATGATAATCTTCATACCAGTAGTTAAGAGGTGTAATCTGACAACTTGAATCACAACTATGTATGTTGTCAGAGTATTGGAGCAAGAATGAAACTGAGAAAGTAATGCAGAAGAGTATGAATGATGAAGGAATATTAGCATAATAGAAAGTGAAATTGAAAGTTCAAGTGTAGTAATAATTATGGATATAGTGATATCATAAGAATTGAGTTGGACTGGTGTGAAAGATGTGAGTATCTCTTGAGGATAAGAGGTCACGTTGACTCTAGAAGTGAGGAAGTGCGAGTGTGAGGCGGGTTGAGCGTCAGGACGTCGGTCTCTTTTAGGAGGGTAGGATGTAACAACCCAAAACCGTGGTCGTTATTTAATTATATTTTTATGTATATTTTTGAAATTTTTGACGAGGTTGATTGTCATGACGATTGGTAATTTGATTTGGATGATGTTGAAATTTTATTTTTACGCTTTGCCGAGTTGCGAGGATTATTAGTGATGACGATATCGACGGATGCCCGAGAAATTTTACATTTTATTTTAAACATGTCGATGTTTAATATTTGACGTTTTTATTTTAATGTCGTATTAAGTCGTGCCGGGACTATATAATATCATATTTGTGTGCGTTTTAAGTTTTGAGAAGCATTTTTATGAAACCCGAGACCCGTAAAAATTTTCAAAAGTGACTAGTAGTCATTTCCCGCTTTTTAACAAAGTATTTGCACTTTGGTCCAAAAGAATCACAATTGGCAAAAACTACCCTAAACTTTTACCATATAAATGGAAATTTAAACACAAAATAAACACACAACACCACTCCACTCACAAGTTTCTCTCTCTCCCTCCCTTGCTCTTATTTCCCGTCCACCCCTAGCAACACCAACACCCCAAAAATTTTGATTTTGAGCTTGATTCATTAAAAAGCAATCAAAGACACATTCCTAGTTTTTGATTCTCTATCCATTGGTATAAAAATCTTATACATGCATTGACATTTTTGAAAAACCTATTTTTGGATGAAAATCTTGTTGTTTGATCTTAAATTGTTGTTGTATGTAGGTGTTTATGTGTTTATACATTAGTTTTGATGATTGCATGTTGATATTTTTGAGTTGGGTTTTTATGAGTTGATCATCTAGGATGATTTAGTGTGTTATGATATAAACTAGTAGTGTAAGAATGATTATAATGGTAAAAATGGGGTTAAAATGTGGTGAAAAATTAATTTTGAAGGATATTTAAATATATATTTTATAATAGATTATTAAAGTTAATTTTCTGAAAATATGAGTTTGAGTTTGAGATGAACTAATTAGATATTGTTGTAGAGGATGTTTTTAGCTTCGTTTATGACTTCTAGCTCCAAACGAGCGAAAAGTTACGTTAGTTTGATTATTTCGTGTACCAGGAGACGAGTATCGACACAATATATAATTGTTGTCGATATTTGGATCGAATCTCGGGGACTATAAAATGGATTTTTAAATATGTCATGGACTGATTTTGAATGTTAAGTATGAGGAAGTTGAGTTATTTTCAAAGTTGAGTGTCGGTTTATTAAACGGAAAAAAAAATGTGTTAAAAGACTATATGAATTGTTGACGTAAAACTGTCCGGTTTTTGTAGTTCAAAGATGTGTCGGGCAGGGAACTTTAAATGTAAAATATTTTGATGAGTTTTTAACAGGTCTTTCTATATATAGTAAGTGAAGCTTCTGATTAGTATCATAAAAATTTGACGTGTTTAAGTGGGGTAAATGAGCTTGTACATTTGGTGTGTACCGGCAGATTTTTATCGAAGGAGTTAACTAACAGAATAAACATATAGAATGGAGTAAAAAGGTCACTTGTATTATTTTTATTTTGGATTGATTGTGATTTTATGATTTTGAGTTTGATGTTACTAAGTATGGATTTTACTCGAGTTTATTATTGATGAAAACGCCTTATTTGATAGGTTGCGGTTTTTGTGTTTATCGGGCATCAACTATCATCGAAGATCGTCTTGCTACTGCTATTACTTTAGGTGAGTCTATAGCCTCGCTTTCTACTTGTTTTAATGATTTTAAAACCCGCGAGGGGGATACATACTATTTGAAGTAAAATGAACATATGTCATGAGTAATTGTTGGACCCGATGTTGCCTTGTTTGCCTTTGTTGACTTTGATGAAATGAATTGTATAAGTACCTAATTGCAAAAGTCCCTAAATTCATGAGCCATTAACTATCTTCTGACTTGATGTTATGAGTTGGGAATAGCCGCTTATTCTAATAATAGTACTATTGGGCTGACAACCCTATCTAGGACCAGGGCTTTACGCTGAGTAACCCGCTGGGAAGGATAATTTTACGTGAATGAGAATTGGTATTCTTGCAATTAATACCCTAGTAGGGGCATTGGTAATTTTCTAGTCATGCTGGCATTTGGCGTGGGTGACTAAGTTAAGGGGTCAGTGTCATGAGCTTAATACAATTCAATAGCTACTGATATAATATGATATACCTGATTAATAGATTGTATGGCCACAATTCTATTAAACAATTGTGAATGATTTTTACGATGTGTTCAATTATGTTTTGTAAAACCTATAGACTTGCTCAACCTTTGTGTTGATGATTTTAAGCATGTATTTTAGGTACTTGAAGTTGTTGAATTGCGGAGCTTGCTGGAGAAGGATTGCGGGAATGCTTTTGTAGTAATTTGGTCTAAAACGGATTTCTTTCCCTATTGTCATAAACATATATTAAATGGTCAAGTAATTTGGTAAGAGGTTTGTTGTCTTGATTAAGATCCTAGGAAAATCTGTACGCTACTCTGATATATTTTAAACTGATTTTACTTAGGATTGAAGGTTTTAGACATTGATTTAAATTATTTCCATATTTATTCTTAAATATACTGTTTTTGGGTCATTTAAAAAGTTTGTGAAATGAAGTTTGTTAATAACACCCAATTGTGTATTTCCGTTGCGCAATGTAAATTGGGGGTGTTAAAATTTCCTCGTCAAAGCAATCCAAGTTCTTCATCTTGGATCAAGTGGGCTTCGTTATCTTTATCATTGTCTTGGTCTTTCCGCTTCGTACACTCATAGATGAAGTGCCCAAACGTTCCACAGTCATAGCATCTAAACTCACTCTTATCACCTCTACCTCTTCTTCTTCCTTGGTTTCTTCCACCTCTCTCGGAGTTCCTTCCACGTCCTCTACCTTCACCATGCCTTTGTTCACCTGCCCGCATGGGTTGCCCGTGATCTCCTTCCTTCTCACCAGGGCTTTTGAGTCTTTTTTAGTATGTCTTAAGCCTTGCAACCGCTTCATCAAAGAGCATCGTATCCAACCTGAAACACTATACGATCGAGGCCACAATTTGAAGGAACGACTTTGGCATTGCCTCAAGTGACCTACTCAACAATTTTTCTTCCTCAACTTCATGCCCTCCTCAACTTTGAAACCAATCCACTTAACTAAGTAGCACAATCATCAACAAGCTCTCTTTCTTTCATCCTCAAGCTTTGAAGCTCTCTTTTTTATATTGGAACTCGGGCTGTCCTTACCCGATCTACACCCAAGTATCAAGTTTTCAATCCATCCCATACTTTCTTCGGGTCCGTGTGACTCGACATTTGCAACACCTCTCTTTCGGTATTGCTTGAAGCAAGAAGGCTAGAGCTTGTTTTGATTTCTTAGCATCGGGTTCTTCCCGAAGAGTCCTTGGTTTCACCGTCTCCAATAGACCATGTGCATCCAATATGGCCTTAATTTTGATGGACCATACTTGATAGTTGGTTGCGGTCAGGATCGAAACTTGGTAAGGCATCGTACCTGCTTCTTTTGGTTGTATCATCACCATTCTCCACTCCCTTTTTCTGTTTTATTTCTTTTTTCGGCCTCTTGCTTCCTTTAGCGAACACGATTTGCTTCTAATTTTCTCCCATGGTCTCACGGTGTCCTCTTGCTAGCGTCGGTCTTTTTGGTCTTCGATCTTCACGTTTCTTTTTGCAGCTCACATGAACATGTCTCTCCTATATGACACAAGTGTTAAATATCAGATCCTTATTTACCTATATATAAGTATGTGTTTTGAAATAGAAGAAAACAAAAATGAAAGGATTTTTTAAACTGGAAAAACTTAGAATGCAACAAGATACCAAGAGAACGTATCAAGAAAGGTAGCAAGAAAGCGCAGAAGAAAGATAGCTAAAGTATGTTTTTGGAAGGCAAGAAGGTAGAAAGAAATCACAGCAAGGAAGAATGAGAAAAAACAAGAGTAAACAATTGTCATCACTTTATAATAAATAAAGCATTGAAACCAAGCTTATTATTTTCATTGACGTTCATCGAGTTTTGTTTTCACGTTCAAAGGGACAGAAGTCTACACGTGGTATTAGATCCACGGGGGCTCATACCCGATGTGAGGAGAGCGAGAAAGGGACGATTACATCTAAGGTAAGAAAGACAAAAGCAAGTCGGCAAGTTTCTTGATAAAATCGGGTGACAAGAAGAATGCAACATGAACGCGGCAGCATGGACTGTTTGAAAGCATAAAACTAGCAAGAAGAAAAGTAATAGAATGAAGCAAGATACCAAGAGAATGCATCAAGAAAGGTAGCAAGAAAACACAGCTGAAAGATAGCAAAAACTGTGTTTTTTAGAAGGCAAGAAAGTAGAAAGAAATCCGAGCAAGGAAGAATGAGAAAAAAAAGAGTAAACAGTATCCATCACTTTATAATAAACAAAGCATTGAAACCAAGCTTGTTGTTTTCATTGGCTTTCCTCGGGTTATGTTTTTGGGTTGAAGGGGACTGAATTCTAAAGAAAACACAACTCTTTGAACGTCAATCAAAACTTGGTGCTTGCCTGATTACATAAAAAGCAAGCCGTCCTTTCTTTCTTGCCACCCACACCATGTATGAGCCCCTATGGCTCTGATACCAAATGTTAAATATCAAATCCTTATTTACGCGTATATAAGTGTGTGTTTTGAAATGGAAGAAAACGAAAATGAAAGCCTTTTGTGAACAAGAAAAGTTGCATTGTAACTATTCATAACAAATGTGGCTTTATATAGCCACTAAAAAGTAACTAACATACATGAAATTAGCAACTACTTAGTCTACCTAGAGAACCGATATACATGGAGACCCACTCTTGCACCATGCAACGTATATTTTCCATGCAATTCGGTTTTAATAGCGACTAGTTCATCACAAGATTTATTCAATTCAAGTACTTAATATAGTGAAATCCTTATTCATTCAAGATTAAACTAAACATCCACCCCTTTAATATTGAATTGTGTTCTCGTCAAACCAATGCAGGTTCTTCATCCTGGATCAAGTGGGCTTCGATATCTTTTTCATTGTCTTGGTCTTTCCACTTCGTGCACCCATAGCTGAAGTGCCCAAATATTGCACAATCATAGTATCGAATCCTACTCTTATCACCTCGACCTCTTCCTCTTCCTCTTCCTCTTCCTCGACCTCTTCCACCTTGTTAGCCTCAAAATATTGAGTCAAACAAGAATGCTCGGTCATATGTTTATTATGTATCGTATTTTAGAACGTTGTAATAGGTAGTAGGTTAGTCGTGTTTTACGGGCTTAACTTTAAGCTAAAGTTCATTCATAAGTAACTAAAGCCTAAAAGGAAAGCCCGGCCCATTATCATATAGCCCATTATGCCACATGTAAGCAAAGCTATAAATACCTCTCCTTGCATGTAAGGAGAGGTTGGTTGGTTCATTATTCACTCTCTCTAATCTAATATTCACTAAGTTTCACACACTTCTCTCTCTTTTCTCTCTCTACTTTCTCTCTCTAGAATTCATCTATCTTCTATCTACCTTTCTTGTTTAATCATCATATTATATGGGACAACAATTGGTATCAATCGCCATGGGGTAGATTTGTGATTGATTGTTGTGTTTTTGTTTGATTCGTATGATTACATCTCTATAACATCTCTCAAATTCAAATTTTTTGTGTTTTCCGTGCTCTAAATCTTGATATACATCTCCTACATAGTTGTGGTAGGGATTTGGTTGTTTTGGTTTGGTTAAAATCACGGATTTCTTGTCAAAAATCTCACTTTTTTACCTAAAGTTTCAGAACTACACAAGTATTCCGACAGAATTACATTGGAAAAGGGTGTTAATATTCTGACAGTTATTCCGACAGAATTCCATCGGAAAAGGGTTTTATATTCCGATAGTTATTCCGACAGAATTCCATCGGAAAAGGGTTTCTATATTCCGACAGTTATTCCGACAGTTATTCCGACAATTATTCCGACAGTTATTCCGACAGGTATTCCAACAGGTATTCTAACAGGTATTCCCATAGCATTCCGATAGAACATTCCGATGACACATTCCGATAGAATATTCCGATGGACATTCCGATGGATATTTTTATTCGAGTATTTTCCGGACTTAGCCACTATCTAGACTAGTCGCGGAACATAGTTTACACAAAGATTAAGAAAAAAAAAGATCTTTTTGCGAGAAAACCATAATAAAATTTATTTTTTCCTAGACCATTTTTAGGCCATTTAAGCTTCGATTTCAAATTTTGGCGATGCGAAAAACATTTCGACCAAAAATTCAAATTTTCGAACCAAAATTCAAATTGTTAGGCCAAATTTCAAATTTTTTAGGTTTTATTTTTCGTTAAAATTTTCATTTTTCAAAATTTTTTCCTACTAGTTATTGGCTATTTCTAACTCGATTTCAAAATTTGGTGATGCAAAATTTTTCGGTCTACCTTTATATCGGTCTGGTGAATTTATTGTCGGACTGAAGAAAAATCGCAATTTTCGGAATTTCAACCACAACTCAATCACACCATATCTACTTAAGATCCAAAGTCACTTCATCAATTGAGACACCATCATCATGGAAAAGAGCAATGCGTGTTAAGACAAAGAAGAACGAGAGATGCAACTACAAGAACAAGTCCTTAAACAACGTTGTATGCTAGCTTTCAGTGATCTTAAAACGAATCTAAAACGTCTTGAAAGAGAGTCCTTCTCGTACAATCCTTTGTATATGCGTGCTTTTCATTGCTTCTTCGGAAATAACCATCGCACGTTCACTTATGAGTTAAGAGACCAATTGAAAAATCTTGAGAATGTATTACTCGACAAAAATCTTCATGAGACAAATTCCAAGAAAGCCCTCAAAACACTCAGAACACCATTTCAACCATTCTTTGCTTCAAAGCTATTCAAGAATCCCAATTTTGATTCAGAAGTTCGAGATGCACAAGAGCACTTCAAAGACTACACTACAATGGAAGCAAAATCCTTCAAAGACTTGATATTTGGAAACATGGAATCAATTGAGAGGCTTCTGGATGAAAGCTTACTTCATGCAACAGACATGGTCAAAAGACGGAACATGCAAGAGTGCACGATTGCAAAGATTCATGTAGAGGATACGAGTCTAGTTTCAACTGTAAGTAACGGGATAGTATCAAGGAATGCAACTGACATCTGCAGATCAGGGAACACAAAGCATGGTGCGCAGAATGATCATAGCATTTCTGGGAAAGAAAGCAGCCGCTCTGGAAAACAAAGCATTGACTCTGAGAATGACATCAATAGTACACCTTTCTATGATAATGGCCCTGTTTTCGATTCTGAGCCATTGGAAGAGGTACACAATGCTGAATTTAATGTGTTTGCCAATATCAATACGCATGAGCATAGTGATCAAACAACAACCCTTATTGACACATGTATGACAGAAAAGGTTGATAGCAATACCACACCCGATTCATCAGACATGTGCAATAATGAGTTTGAGGATGATCAACATGCAAATGAGTATGATGATGAGGAGCGTTTCGCGCTTGCTAACTTAATTGCTAGTTTACAAAAAGATGTCAATGAAACTAGAATGAGTCAAAAGCAATTAAAGAAGGCAAACGCAACGCTCACTCAAAACTTTGAAGAATGCAAAGCTGCTCTAATTAAATCTAATGAGACCCTTGAAAGTTATAGAGCTGAGCTTCTTCAAGAGACCAAAGAGCTTGAGGGTTACAAGGGTAGTGCGTTAAAAAGTCAAAAGGACGATCTTGAAAAGAAATACAACGAAACTCTTAGAGTTATTAACCAAAGAGAAACGTCAATATAATGTTTTATTAATGGGTGAACGTCAAAAAACGTACCTTGCTACCACCAAAGTTAACGAAGTTGAACAACGGCTTTTGATGGATAACACCGAGACTGCTAAAATTCTTGATGTTAAGAAACAAGAGGTTGAAACGTTAAAACAAGATTTCAAAAGTCGACATGAAAAGATACTGAAAAAGCAACGGAACTAGAAAAACAAGTCGAATTTTTGAAGAAAATTGTTTATAAAATGCATGATTCTATTCAAACCGTAAGAATGATAGCACCTCCGTCGATGTTTAAGGGTCAAGATAGCTTTGCAAGTCATTTGACAAATATTGATCAT
Source organism: Glebionis coronaria (assembly GCA_025667525.1). Lineage (NCBI taxonomy): Eukaryota > Viridiplantae > Streptophyta > Magnoliopsida > Asterales > Asteraceae > Glebionis > Glebionis coronaria. Next base: position 40,964,770 of record CM046882.1, on the reverse strand, counting down.
TTCATTTTGCAATACCTCTATGAGGTCAAATCTCGTTCCTTTGAACGGAGATTGAATACAGAATCCCATAAGACAACAAGGAGATACAAACCCGTCGCAAAGAAAAGTAATAACAAAAAATCTGAAACGTGGATTCAAAAAGGACATAGTTTCTCTCCAAAGAAGTCTTCCGCTGTGTAAGAAAAAACTACTCCTAAATCTAGTCTTTAGTGGAAACCAACGGGTTGGATCTTCACGGAAGTTGGTCTTAAGTGGATTCCAATAGAGAAGAGTGATGAAACCTGCACTAGTACGAATGCGAATGTTTTGAACGTAGACATGGAATTTGTTACTCCTAACACTAGTATTTGTACGAACTCTTCTTCATTGATTGCAGGTACCTCAGCGGATTCCGAACTCACTTCTTCCTCCAAGGGTTCCAATTCTGTGCATTCGATATCACCTTCTTCTGCTATACAAAAGTCTATTTTGGATTATTTTCGAAAAACTTGAGAAAACACAAAAATATTATAAAACGTAAATATCCATAGAAAAACAAAATAAAAAATGGAAAAACTTTCAAAATACCAAAAATATTCTTCTCGAGATGTCTTTCAGTATCGATAATATGGACGTGCCTAGAAATGTCACTCAGTAACGACACGGGTGTGTACATAAAGCTCGAATGAAAGTTGTAAATATTTTTCAAAACATGTCATTTAAATGATTTACAATTACTTCATATTGTGACTTGTGCCTCAAAGAAAGGAAACTTGATCACGAATGATAACTTATCCTTAACAACGGGAAAAAAAAATTTCTCGGTCATGAGCTCTCAATAAAAACATTCAAAGTTTTTAAGCTGATGTAAACGACTTACAGTTAAATGTCAGACTGTAACTTGAGCTTCAAATAAAGAAATGTGTATCTTTAAAGATAAACTTATCCTAACAAACGGGTAGAGAAATCTATCTTGGGTTGAGCTTGTCAAAAAACATTCAAAGTTTTGAGCTCAACACTATGGCTTGTAATCACTTTCAGATTGCAACCCGGATCTATATTCACGGGGGAGTGTACGATTTTGTGCTCTTACCCTCAGCAAAAGAAGAGAAATATTCTTACACTTGAGTGGATTCGTCAAGACATGCAAAGTCTATGAACTCAAGTTTATGCTTTAGAAAAACCTCTTCGCCAAAAATAAATAGAGTTTTTCGAAAAGCGTCGAACAAAATTTTTTCAAGAGTTTCTCAATGATTATTCAAAATCTTTCAAAAATTGTGTGTTCAACAACTCCCATCCTCAAAAAGCGAAATGTGGATCACATCCTCACAATGACAATTCAATTGGATCAAATTTTGAGGGGGAGCATTTCAACTTCATGCAAAGATTGACACATCTTTCTCCTGGAGATTTTCAAGACTATTTTTCAAAATATATTTTAATCAAATTTGGTATCTCTAATATCAAAAGATTTTATATATTAGAGATAGGGGAGAAAATGTGATTAAAATGTGATCTTATATAAGACTCAAACACTTTAACTCTTACCTACATGTGCAACACACTTCCGATTATCGATGCACATGTGAAGGAGGAGCATTTCAGAAACGACAAAACTAGCAAGGTGTTAAATGTTTTCAAACACTTTGTTAGAATTTAAAGTTGTTCTTATGGTTACGATCAAATGCCCACAACATCTCAAATTCACGACGTTATTGGTGTCAAAAGGGTGGTTAGGTTTAAGTCCTATGATCCAAACAGAACCGAAGGGATCTTCCCAAGGACAATCCAATAGATTATTAGAACTCCTTAGGAAAGATAGAGTAGAATGTGAACGTAGTTGAATGTCGACTAAGTACTGATGCTAGCACTGGAACAATCACAACAAGGTTCTAGTAATGATATCTTGGTAAGCATTAAAGGGGTTGAAGAATGAAAAAGAAATGTAAGGATAAAGGGTGTAAAGAAATTAGCCCTCGATACAACTTAGGCAGAAACCGGGTCAACACATCATAAAGACAACTCATCATGGACCTAGTGATGTAATGCACAACCCTTTCCTAGCTACTCAGGCTTCTCTCAAAAGAAGTTTGTTTTATTGTCACGGAGATCAACATGACTTCTATTAGCTTTCTCACTCCGAGATAGTTGATATTGAATAGGTGGCATCTGCTCCAGCCTCCGACCACTAAAAGTGCACAAATCGAGTCTATAGCCAAGAGATCCATCAAATCTCGTTAGGACACACGGATGACGTACAAGAGAGTCCTACGCTATATCCTTGCGATATTACTAGAACACTCTGAGTGATACTACTTAGTATTCACAATGATGTAGGGCTGAGCACGGCAGACCCAAAACCGACCCGGACCGGAAAACCGGACCGAACCGAACCGGACCGAGCAATATCGGTCCGGTCCTCGGTCCATGGTTTTGGACGAATTCGGTCCTCGGTCCGGTCGGTCCAGTCCGGTCCGGTTCGGTCTTACCAAAATTACGTCAAATATGTCTAATAGGACCGGACCGGACCGAGGACCGGACCGGACCGGACTAACCCGGACCGGACCGGACTATTTCGGTCCGGTCTCGGTCCGGGGTTTTGGACCATTTCGGTCCTCGGTCCGGTCCGGTCTTGGCCGGTCCGGTCCGGTCCCGGACCGATGCTCAGCCCTACAATGATGAGTGGAAATCCTTTCGGTGTTAACATCAAACAGCACTGCACTAGGTCATATGTAAGATTCTTTATGAATTGAACATGTGTAAAAATGAAAAGCAACGGTGGTTTGATTCTGAATTGATTCAAACTCGTTTCAGGTCTCTACGCAATATCTTTATGGTCTTGCCAGAACATTCAGAGTGATATTCATTAATATTCACAGTGACGAATGAAAATCCTTCTAGCGTCAACCTCAAACAGCGCTACGGTAGGTGACTTGTGAGATTCTTATGAATCAAGCTTGTGTCAACTGGAAAGCAACAATGGTAAGATTCTTTATGAATCACACTTGTTCCAGGAATTTGAATTGACGACTTTAATCAAGCGGATATTTATCCAATTGATTCACTCTTTATGATCTCAGTCTTGCTTCGAGACGGTCGAGTAAAGAGAACGACTAGTACAGCCGCGAAACCCTGTCAATGAGATTCTTAACTGAATCTACCTATCACAGGTATGGTATTTAATATCATATAACGGTCTTCACCGATCGGAGGTAAAACTCTACCGATTTAGGAGGAATGTCAAAGCCATTCAGTTTGTGTCTATGTTTTGTCTCAAGAAGGTGACGTTACGGCGTACTCAGCAAAGTCAAAGATTCAAAAAAAACACATACTCATGCCTAAAGACATATTCAACAATTAATAGTGTGAGCATGTGGATAAAGATACAAGATCGCAAGATGGCAAAGACAAGTCAGGGATGATTTGAAGATCTCAAGATCAAAAGACAAAGTCGAAAGACAACGACAAAGGCTCAAAGATCACAGCATGAAGGAACAAGACTACTATTACACGTTCAAGACTCATTTATGGCGAGATTAGTAATCTCTACAAATCTCCAAATGACGATGGGTAATGACCTCTCATAAAGGGTAATGACCTCTCATTGGGGGAGATTGTTAGCCTCAATATATTGAGTCAAACAAGAATGCTCGGTCATATGTTTATTAGGTATCGTATTTTAGAACGTTGTAATAGGTAGTAGGTTAGTCGTGTTTTACGGACTTAACTTTAAGGTAAAGTTCATTCATAAGTAACTAAAGCCTAAAAGGAAAGCCCGACCCATTATCATATAGCCCATTATGCCACATGTAGGCAAGGCTATAAATACCTCTCCTTGCATGTAAGGAGAGGTTGGTTGGTTCATTATTCTCTCTTTCTAATCTAATATTCACTAAGTTTCACACATTTCTCTCTCTTTTCTCTCTCTCTCTACTTTATCTCTCTAGAATTCATCTATTTTATATCTACCATTCTTGTTTAATCATCATATTATATAGGACAACACACATCTCTCGAATTTCCTTCCACGTCCTCTACCTTCACCATGCCTTTGTTCACTTGACCACATGATTTGCCCGTGATCTCCTTCCTTCTCACCATGGCTTTTGAGTCTTTCTTCGTATGCCTTAAGCCTTCCAACCGATTCATCAAAGAGCATCGTATCCAACCCGAAACACTGTCCGATCGAGGCTACAATTTGAAGGAACGACTTTTTCATTGCATCAAGTAACCTTCTCACCAACACTTTTTCCTCAACTTCGTGCCCAAGACTCCTCAACTTTGAAACCAATCCACTTAACTTAGTAGCACAATCATCAACAAGCTCTCATTCATTCATTCCCAAGCCTTCAAGCTCTCTTTTCAATGTTGCAACTCGAACCCACCTTACTCGATCTCCACCCAAGTATCGAATTTTCAATCCATCCCATACTTTCTTCGGGTCTGTGTGACTCGAAATTTGCAGCACCATCTCTTCCGATATTGATTGAAGCAAGAAGGCTAGAGCTTGTTTTGATTTTTTAGCATCGGGTTCCTCCCCAAGAGTCCTTGGTTTTACCGTCTCCAATAGACCGTTTGCATCTAATATGGTCTTAATTTTGACATATCATACCGGATAGTTGGTTGATGTCAAAATCAGAACTTGGTAAGACACCATACCTGCTTTTTTTGGTTATATCATCTCCATTCACATCCTTTTTCTATTTTCTTTCTTTCTTTATTTCGGTCTCTTGCTTCCTTCAGCGGACACGGTCTGCTTCTACTTTTCGATCACAGTCTAGCTAGCATCGGTCTTTTCGATCTTCGGTCTCACGTCGGATATTTCGGTCTTCTCTACAGCGTTGCTCTTTTTCCGATCTTCACACTTCTTTATGTAATTCACATGAACATGTTACTCTCTCCTATATGAGCCCAAGTGGCACTGATACCAAATGTTAAATATCATATCCTTATTTACATGTATATAAGCGTGTGTTTTGAAATGAAGAAAACAAATATGAAAGGATTTTGTGAACCGGAAAAACTGTATTGTATTCACAATAAATGTGGCATTATATAGCCTGTGAAAAGTAACTAACATACATGAAATTAGCAACTACTTAGTCTACCTAGAGAATTTGTATACATGGAGACCCACTCTTGCACCATGCAACGTATACTTTCCATGCAATTCGATTTTAACAGAGACTAGTTCATTACATGATTTATTCAATTCAAATACTTAATATAGTAAAATATTTATTCACCTAAAGATTAAACCTAACATGAATGTAATATTTTTAATTTATGGATAAAAGGTTTTAATTTAATACGTTTATTGTTTTTAATTTCGTACGTTTACGTTTATATTTTTATTTACTTTTTATGTTACGAATAAAAGTACTTAATAGGTTACAAAAAGTGTGTTTTCCACTCACCACTATGGTTGAAAAATAGGTTGAGTGAGTGAAGAAAAAAAGTTGAGGTGACAGTGAGTTTCCTAGTCACCGCACTATCCAGCCTTACACTACATTCTTTAATATTCTTTTAATAGTGTATATGGAATAAAGGGGGAATAAAAATGAAACATACTAAAAAAAGTGTGTTGTCCCATATATTTGTGATGATTAAGCAATGAATAGAGAAAGAAAATAGATGAAGAAGAGATGAATTCCTAGAGAGAGAAAGTAGTGAGAGAAAGTAGAGAGGAGATGATTAACTTGGTGAGATTAGATTAAGAAGAGAAGTTGTTACAAATGACCATCCACCCTCCTAACATGCTAGGAGGGTAGTATATATAGTCCACCCACATGCGGGCTTTAATGGACTATATATTGGACCGGGCTTGTCTTTTGGACTTTAATTAGTTTAAATCCAAGCCCGTGAATCACGACTAAATAACTACTTATTACAACGTTCTAATAAATATTACAATAGAAACCTATGACCGAACATTCTTGTTTGACTCAATATTTTGAGGCTAACAATCTCCCCCAATGTGAGGTCATACCCTTTTGATATTTGAAGATCAATGGAGATTACGAATCTCGTCATAAATGAGCCTTGAACGTGTAACAATAGTTTTGTTCCTTCATGCTATGATCTTTGAGCCTTTGTCGTTGTCTTTCGACTTTGTCTTTTAGTCTTGAGATCTTCAAATCATCCTTGACTTGTCATTGCCATCTTGCGATCTTGTGTCTTTGTCCACATGCTCACACTATCAATCGTTGGATAAGTCTTTGGGCTTGAATATGTGGTTGTGAATCTTTGACTTTGCTGAGTACACCGTGATGCCACCTTCTCGAGACAAAACATAGACACGGACTGAATGGCTTTGACATTCATCCTAAATCGGTAGCGTTTTACCTCCGGTCGGTGAAGACCGTTATACGATATTAAATATCGTACCTGTGATCAGGTAGATTCAATTAAGAATCTCCTTGACAGGGTTTCGCGGCAGTACTAGCCGTTCTCTTTACTCGACCGTCTCAAAGCAAGACTGCGAACATAAAGAGTGAATCAATTGGATAAATATCCGCTTGATTAAAGTCGTCAATTCAAATTCCTGGAACAAGTTTGATTCATTAAGAATCTTACCATTGTTGCTTTCCAGTTGACACAAGTTTGATTCATGAGAATCTCACAAGTCACCTACCGTAGCACTGTTTGATGTTGACGCTAGAAGGGTTTCCATTCGTCACTGTGAATATTAATGAATATCACTCTGAATGTTCTGGCAAGACCATAAAGATATTGCGTAGAAACCTGAAACGAGTTTGAATCAATTCAGAATCAAACCACTGTTGCTTTTCAGTTTTACATATGTTCAATTCATAAAGAATCTTGCATATGACCTACCGCAGTGCTGTTTGATGTTAACACTAGAAGGATTTCCACTCATTATTGTGAATACTAAGTAGTATCACTCTGAGTGTTCTAGCAATATCACAAGGATATAGCGTAGGACTCTCTTGATCTTCATCCGTGTGTCCTAACGAGATTTGATTGATCTCTTGGCTCTAGACTCGATTTGTGCACTTTTAGTGGTCGGAGGCTGGAGCAGATGCCACCTATTCAATATCAACTATCTCGGAGTGAGAAAGTCAATAGAAGTCGTGTTGATCTCCGTGACAATAAAACAAACTTCTTTTGAGAGAAGTCTGAGTAGCTAGGAAAGGGTTGTGCTTCACATCACTGGGTCCATGATGAGTTGTCTTCATGATGTGTTGACCCGGTTTCTGCCTAAGTTGTATGGAGGGCTTCTTTCTTTAGACCCTTTATCCTTACATTTCTTTTTCATTCTTCAACCCCTTCAATGCTTCCCAAGACATCATTAATAGCACCTTGTTGTGATTGTTCCAGTGCTATCATCAGTACTTAGTCGGCATTCAGCTACGTTCACATTCTACTCCATCTTTCCTAAGGACTTCTAATAATCTATTGGATTGTCCCTGGGAAGATCCCTCCGGTTCTGGTTGGATCATAGGACTTAAACCTAACCACCCTTTTGGCACCAATAACGTCGTGAATTAAAGATGTTGTGGGTATTTGATCGTAACCATGAAAACCACTTTAAATTCTAACAAAGTGTTTGAAAAACATTTAACACCTTGCTAGTTTTGTCGTTTCAGGAAAAGCTCCCCCTTCACATGTGCATCGATAATCGAAAGTGTTTCGCACATGTAGGTAGGAGTTAAATTGCTTGAGTCTATAGATCACATTTTAATCACATTTTCTCCCCCTATCTCTAATATATAAAATCTTTTGATATTAGAGATACCAAATTTGATTAAAATATATTTTGAAAAATAGTCTTGAAAATCTTCGGGAGAAAGATGTGTTAATCTTTTGCATGAAGTTGAATTGCTCCCCCTCAAAAATTGATCCAATGGAATTGACATTACGAGGATTTGATCCACATTAAACTTTTGAGGATAGGAGTTGTTGAACACACAATTTTTTGAAAGATTTTGATTATCATAGAGAAATTCTTGAAAAAAAAATTGTGTTCAACGCTTTTTGAAAAATCAATTCTTTTTGACGAAAAGGTTTTTCTAAAGCATAAACTTGAGTTCATAGACTTTGAATGTCTTGACGAATCCACTCAAGTGTAAGAAGATTTAACTTCTTTTGCTAAGGGTAAGAGTATAAAAGCGTACACTCCCCCGTGAATTTAGATCCGGGTTGCAATCTGAAAGTGATTACAAGCCATTGTGTTGAGCTCAAAACGTTGAATGTTTTGTGACAAGCTCAACCCAAGATAGATTGCTCTACCCGTTGTTGGAAATATTGTCCAAAATAGACAATTTCCTTTTGAAAAGATAGAAATGACATGTTTTGAAAAATATTTACAACTTTCATTCGAGCTTTATGTACACACCCGTGTCGTTATTGAGCGACATTTCTAGGTACGTCCATATTATCGATACTGAAAGACATGTCGAGAAGAATATTTTTGGATTATCGAAGATTTTTTAATTTTGTATTTTGCTTTTTGATTAATAGTTACAGGTAGATGTTTGATAGATGAATCAAGCAGGCTTCTTTGCCAGAACCTCCAGTTCTGCTGGAGTCAAACATCTCATACCAATTTGCCTAACTAGATACGCAAACCTCTCTTTCGAAAGAGCTTTTGTAAACAAGTCAGCTAATTGGTAATCCGTTCCAACAAAGTATAGTTCAACGATACCTCTTTCAACTTGTTCCTTTATGAAGTGGTATCTGACATCAATGTGCTTCGTGCGTGAATGCTGTACCGGATTGCAGGAGATGGCTATGGCTGACTTTGAGTCACAGTACATAGGTACTTTATCAAAATGGAAGCCATAATCCGTGAGTTGTGTTCTCATCCAAAGAACTTGAGCACAACACGCAGATAGAGACACATACTCCGCTTCGGCTGATGAAAGTGACGTGCAATCCTGCTTCTTGGAAGACCATCCCACAAGCTTGTCTTGACCTAGAAATTGTGCACCACCAGAAGTACTTTTACGTGTATCAAGACACCCTGCATGATCAGAATCTGAATAGGCCGTTAGAAAGAAACCGGTTTCCCTCGGATACCAGAGTCCCATGTGAATGGTATTCTTAAGGTACCGAAAGATCCGTTTAACCTCCTTGAGGTGCTTTTCAGTGGGTCGTGCTTGATATCGTGCACAATAACACGTAGCATGATGATTATCAGGTCTGCTTGCTGTCAAGTACATGAGGGACCCGATCATGGAACGATATCTCGTTTGATCTATGGGGTAATCCCTCCAAATCAGCATCTAGGGATGTGGTTGATAACGGTGTCCCAACGGGGTCACATGATGTCATACCATGCTTTGTGATTATCTCTTGACAATACTTAGCTTGGTTAATAAAGATACCACTTGGGGATTGGTGAACTTGAATTCCTAGAAAGAATTTTAGTTCGCCCATCATAGACATTTCAAATCTGCTGTGCATTACTTTTTCAAACCATTTTGAAAGTTTTGGGTTTGTAGACCCGAAAATAATGTCATCAACATAAATTTGCACAAGCAAAATGTCATCCCCATATTTGTAAGTAAACAAAGTTAAATCAATGGAACCTTTTGAGAAACCTTTGGAGAGCAGAAATTTTGCGAGCTCGTCGTACCACGCCCTTGGAGCTTGCTTGAGTCCATAAAGTGCTTTGTGGAGACGATACACCTTGTCAGGATAATGAGGATTGACGAATCCTTCCGGTTGCGTGACATAGACTTCTTCCTTCAAAGGACCGTTAAGAAACGCCGTCTTTACGTCCAATTGATAGACAATGAATCCCTTATGTGCAGCATAAGCAAGAAAAATCCTGACCGCTTCCATTCGAGCTACTGGTGCAAATGATTCTTCAAATCAATACCCTCTTTCTGTCCATACCCTTTAGCCACTAGCCTAGATTTGTTCTTGATGATCGTGTTTTCTTCATCTATCTTGTTTTTCCAGATCCATCGAAGATTTAATGGTGTTACATCGTATGGTCTGTCAACAAGTTCCCAGACTTTAAGTCTTTCAAATTGTTGAAGTTCATCCGTCATCGATTCAATCCAAGCATGATCAGCCATGGCTTCTTTGATGTTTTTCGGTTCAACAGTACTCACGGTGAGTGCGAACATACAAACATCGCCATCGGTTGCTAGTTGTCGTCTTGTACGAACAGGCTGTGAAGGGTTTCCAATTACGTGAACCAAAGGATGATCTCGGGTCCAATGATGTGTTGAAGGATGTCGTTGGTAAAACGTATGCATATTTGACGGATCAACATGGCGAGTAGAAGACTCTCCAGTTTCGTGTACCGGTGTACCGAATGGGTTGATAAATTCGTCTTCGTCAGATAATGCATCGTCTGCTTGATTTGTGTTCTCTGGAGCTATGACAGTATTTGTGGATGTTGTAGGATCGATTGTTGAAGTGATATTCTGAGGAGGTAAATCTGCAACAACCCGTGTTGAAGTAGATGAAGTTGTATCCTTTTGTTGATGATGATCGATATCGTCATTCGTATCATGAGTGACAGCGGAAGACTTCGATACAACTTGTTTCTCCCCCGTGAAATATTCATCATACATTGGTCCATATAACATTTCCAACTCTTCAATGGTCGTGTCGACTGTCATATCAGCTCTAGGAACATTCTCTGGAACCAGCGTTGAACTTGACGGTTCATTGCTGTGGTCTTGAGTTTCGAGTTCCGTGCGGTTGTGAACGGAAGTCGTTTGTCGTTGTGGATCGGGACTTAAACTCTTTTGTTCAAGTGCCATTTCTTGAGATTCATCAAATCGGATGTGAATTGTCTCGACAATCAATTTTGTTCTTTTGTTGAACACTCTATATCCCTTAGACTGAGTAGCATATCCCACAAGAATACATGCATCACCTTTTTCTTTCATCTTATCCAAATTTTCACCATCTCGTATAATGTAACAAGTACATCCAAAAACATGAAGGTGTTTGAGTGAAGGTTTTCGATCATGAATTATGTGATATGGAGTCTTTTCGTGTCTTGGGATAATTAAGGAGCGATTTTGTGTGTAGCATGCGGTTGACACGGCTTCGGCCCAAAAGTACAGTGGAAGTTTTGAAGCGGATAGTAATGTTCGAGCAGCCTCAACTAAAGTACGGTTTCGTCTTTCAACAACGCTGTTTTGTTCGGGTGTTCGAGCAATAGATGTTTCATGTTCAATCCCTTCGGATTCAAAATACTTTCTCAGATTTGAATTCAAAAATTCTGTACCTCTGTCAGTACGAACCACTTTAACTTGAGCTTGAAGACCACGTTGTATCAATTTAAGGAAGCTAATGAGAACATCGGGTGTTTCATCCTTGGACCTCAAGAAGTGAGTCCATGTGTACCTTGAGTAATCATCGACAATTACCAGAATATATTTCTTTCCATTGATACTCTGAACACGCATTGGACCACACAGATCCATGTGAAGAAGATCTAACCGTCCTTTAGAGCTTGGTGTGGTCTTTGTTTTGAAGCTACTTCGTTTACAAAGTTCACAAGAAGAACAAAGATGATCTTTGATGAATTTCAAGCTTGGAAGGCCTCTCACAATATCTTTCTTGGAAAGCAAGTTAATGGTATCAAAGTTGAGATGAGAAAGACGTTGATGCCATAACCATGCCTGAGTCGTTGAAGCTTTTGCCATGAAGCAAATTGGAGTTGATGAAGTTGTGTCTTGAAGTGAAATTGTGTAAAGATCAGTACCCCGTGTACCGGTAAGTAAGTCATTCCCATCATAATCTCGAACAAAACATGTCTTCTTTCTGAAAGCAACTTCCAAATCCGCATCACAGAATTGACCAACCGAGAAAAGATTGTGATTGAGCCCTTCGACGTAGTATACCCTTTTAATCGTGATATTCCCCTGAACCAAATCTCCATATCCTAGGATCGGTGCAAATTGATCATTTCCGAATCGGACCGTACCTAGGAACTTCTCCACGAAGTTAATTAGAAGCTTGAGATTCCCCGTCATGTGCTTCGTGCATCCGGAGTCCATTATGAAGAGAATTATTTGTATCACCTACAGAAGAGTTAGAACACGATGGAGCATTTGCTAAATTTGATACCACAGTAGTTGTGATAGTAGAATCATTAGTGTCCTTATCAACATTTAAAGGCAAACTAACACTCGTTTTCACATTTTCTGTCCTAACTTTAGGCATCCATTTATATCCGGGAGGACATTGATTAGCAAACCACCATTTCCAAGACTTGCTAGCAGACTCATATAATTCCTTAATTTTGCTTCTAGGATTCTTAGTGGTGGAGTCTGATGCATTACTATTCTTAGTGGGGGTTGCACCAGAATGGTTCACTTTGCGTTTGGGTTTACTAGCTCTAATAGGCATTGCAACTTGCTTCTTAGTTCTAGTATCTACGCCTTTGACTTTATTTATAGCACACATAGAATGATTAGCATTAGCACACTTGCCACATTTGACACAAACAAATTTCACATTCATAGCATTCAAATCATTCACAGCATTCAGATCGTCATTACATGCGATTACAGACTTTTTATTCTTAAAAACGTTCAAATTCCTAGGGTGTTCTTCTACTTCCTGCATCTCCCCTTGATTCTTGTGTTTCCAGACCTTATCATTCACTTGAGTGCACTTAAGCTGAGGCCGGCTAACACTAGTAGTGGAGACTATTCCTGTAGTAGAAGACACACGAATATTAGTGTTTCTAGAAGTCTGAGGCGAGTGAGTATCTTTGTTTGTGGGCTTCGTGGACATTCTATACATCCCTGGTTTAATCACATTATTGTGCTTAACGCTTGGTGCTATAGGATTCCTTATGGGTTGAGCTTGTGGTAACCTTTCCTTTCCATCCATCTTGGGGGCAAACACAGGTTTTGCAAACGAGGAATTAGATAAAGCAGATGGTTTTCCCAAGATAGAGGATCTATTCTCTTTAGAGGCATTGGGTTGTCTAACAACATTTTTCTTAATGCTAGGTTCCACAATTTTTCCACCCATTTTAGCAATGAGTTTCTGCAACTCTGCTATCGCTCTATCCCTGTCTTGTAATTGAGCTTTCAACTCTTTAATTTCCAAATTCTGTTCATTCATTTCTCGAAATGTTTGGGAAAGTTTTTCTTGCAATTTATTATCATGTGGAAAACGACCAACGTCTTTTTGCAAAGCAAGTTCAAGTGAATGACAATGTTTTTGAAGGAAATCAGTTTTGTGTTGAAGTAACTCAAAAGCCTTTTTGTCAACATTTTCTTTCCGTTTCGAAAGCTCAATTTCAAGACGTTCACATTCTTTGATCTTATCAAGATATTGGCATGCAACTTCAGAATATTCATCAATATCAGCACAAGATGTAAAATAAGCACACATAATATCTTTAGAAACGCATTCTTGCAAGAGTAAATCATATTCATCAGAGAAAACGGACTTGTCCATTTGAAGATCATCGATTGCTTTCTCAAGAGACTCAACATATTGTAAATCATCAAACATTTCAGACCGAATTAAGCTTTCGAATTTAAGAACATTTTCTTTTAGTGTTGCCACGTTCGGTATTAAGATTTGTTTGACAAGCACAGTTATGTCTTGAGGAATTGGTTTCTTCCACTCGTCATTTTGTCGTTGTTTCTAATCATTATCAACAATGGACTTAATATTATCTATGTAATGAGTAAGAAACCCAAATATCTGCCTACTCTTGCTTTTAGAAGCATCTAGGGGCAAGTAGTTGATGAACTTAGAAACGTTTGTTTTCTTAGTGGCAAACGCTTTCTTCCATTGAATTCTCTTTTGCCTGCATTCTAAAAATACTTCCTCACGAGATTTCTGAGTTTATTTGTGGAACAGACCATAAAGACTATTCTCATAAGCATAATTATATGGTTTCACAAACTCCTTATTAACTGATGGTTGACTATCAGCATCCCAAAGGGCAATCTCTTCACTATTGGCACTTAGAGGCATGCAATCAAGATCTGTCCTTTCAGTCTCATCAAGATAAAGATGTGGGTTCGCAGCTTGAGCTTTGGCAAGGTTCTCAGGACTTGCAAAGCTAGCTTGACCCTTAAACATCGATGGAGGAGCTAGCATTCTTACGAATTGAATAGAATCATGCGTTTTATAAACAACGTTCTTCAAAAAGTCGACTTGTGCTTCTAGTTTCGTAACTTTTTCGGTTTCTTTATCATATCTACTTTTGAAGTCTTGTTTTAACGCATCTACCTCTTGTTTCTTATCCTCTAGAATTTTAGCAGAATCAGTAGTGGTCATAGAGAGCTTTTGTTCAAGTTCATTAACTTTGGTATTGGCAAGGTACGTTTTTTGACGTTCATCCATTAAGAAAACATTATATTGACGCTTCTCTTTAGCTAATAACTCAAGAGTGGTATTATATTTGTTTTCAAAATCGTCCTTTTGACTTTTTAACGCACTTCCCTTGTACCCCTCAAGCTCTTTGGTTTTCTGAAGGAGCTCATCTCTATAGCTTTCAGTCATCTCAGTAGATTTGATAAGAGCAGCTTTGCATTCTTCAAAACTTTGAGTGAGCGTAGCGTTTGCCTTCTTTAATTGCTTTTGACTCTTTTTATTTTCAGTGACATCTTTTTGTAAAGTAGCAATTAAATTAGCAAGCGCAATACGTTCCTCTTCATCATATTCATTTGCATGTTGATCATCCTCAGACTCATTATTGCACATGTCTGATGAAGCGGGTGTGGTATTACTATCAACCGTTTCCATCATACACGTGTCATTAATGGCATTGGGTAGATCACTATGCTCAGGAATATCATCAAACACATTATATTCATCAGTAGTGTGTACCTTATCGATTGGCTCAGTGTCAAAGATAGGACCATTGTCATCTTCAGTGACTTTGAGAACTTCTTCAACATGTGCCATGTACGAGTAATGTGCTTCTAATTCCTGGTCGGAGGCTTCATCATCAGTGTCATCAAGCATAGCTCCTTCCTCAGCTGACAGTTTGACCCCTGCTTCCATCTTCTTGCATAGCAGCATCTTTTCCTTATGGTAGCTAGAGTCCCTAACCCGTCTCGGCTTCCTACATTCCTTTGCCATATGCCCATAACCTTGGCAATTATAACACTGAATCCCACTTTGTTGAACCACTTGAGTTCCAACAGTTTCCCTATTCCCAGTAGCAGCAGCAATCCTCTGAGTATCATACTTGGCAGTTTGACGATCATATCTTGCAGAACCCTCAACATGTGTTGGATTATGTCGATCATACCTAGAAGGACTTTCACCACGTCGACGTGTGTCATACCTTGGAGGACTCGCAACATATCGGTTCTTTGTGTTAGATGATGTTCGAAGATTGTTGTTGGTGGGTTTGTAGATCTTCTGGTAAGTCTTCATAATGAAAGCAATTTGTTGTTTCATCTCACGATTCTTCTGAGCTTGATCTTCATCACTATCTTCTTCAGAAGATGACTCAGATGGTGGTGAAGGTGCTCTTGGTGCTTTGCCGCGTGATCTTGTGGATGATGAAGACTTAGATGATGTGGAATATCGTGGTGAGGATGATGGGCTAGAGTATGGCTTAGGAGCACGAGATCGATGATCTTGGACATTTTGAGTGGTAGTTAATAAAGCAAGTGGATTAGCCGTCTTTGCAACTCGTTCAGCTCGAATCTCATTTGCTTCATGCTGAAATTGTTTCAAGATATCAAAGAGAGTGTGATAGTTTACCTTGTCTAACTGCTTCTGTTGTTTCACCAAAGTGACAAAACGTGTCCACTCTGGTTGGAGTTGTTGTAAAAATTGCACATTGACTTGCATGGTGGAGACTTCTAAGTTGTTTCTTGTCATATCATTCATCATCTTGTAAAATCTTGAATAATAGGACTCAATTGATTCTCCATCCAATGCAGTAAACTTACAAGAGTTCCAAAACAAGTTTGTTTTGACATCTTGCTTGTTGAGAGACTCTCCTTGTTGCAAGCGTTCAATGGCCGTCCACATTTCTTGTGCTGTAGGTCATGCATCGACTGTGGAATAAATATCATCTCCAATTCCACTTAGGATCATATAGATCGCTTCTTTTTCTGCATCATGCCAAGCACGTTTCTCGGGTGTAAGGTCAGATAAAGTTTCCTTTTTCTTTGTTGCAGGTACTTCTGGACATGTGTCTGTGGCTGGTGTATAAGGAACATCAATTTCAGAAAAGACATATGGGCCATGGTTAATACATTGTCTCAAGGCATCACCATTAGGTCTTGTATCAAGATAGCGAAGAAAGCGTGAATGCCATTGAGCATATCGACCAGCCACAAGCATTGGTGGTCTCTCTTTATTACCCGCGACCATGATGTTGTTGTTCGTCACACGATATTCTGCAGTAGAATCCATCTCAAAATTTTCTGAAATGATGAAGTGAATATGGATCTTAAGTAGATTTGTTGTGATTGTTGTTGTGGTTTAAATTCCGAAAATTGCAATTTTTCTCCGGTCCGACAATAAATTCTCCAGTCCGACAAAAACGGTAGACCAAAAAATTTTGTATCGCCAAATTTTGAAATTGAGGTAGAAATGTCCTAAAACTAGTATGGAAAAAATTTGAATTTACTTGACGGAAAAATTTTAACTCTTTTCTTTTTTTCTTTTTTTATTTTTTTTTTATTTTTTTTTATCTTCGTGTAAACGATATTCCGAAACTAGTCTAGATGGTGGCTAAGTCTAAAAAATACTCAAACAAAATTTAGCAAAACACATCATCGGAATGTCCCCTAATCGGAATGCTTGTCGGAATGATCGATCTAATCGGAATAACCAATCGGAATGTTATCGGAATGCACCAATCGGAATGTTATCGGAATGTACTAATCGGAATCCTTGTCGGAATGATCTAATCGGAATAACCAATCGGAATGTTATCGGAATGCACCAATCGGAATATTTGAAGTCCAGTCGGAATATTCGAAGTCCAATCGGAATGTTGATCGGAAAGAGCTGGTCGGAATGTTGTTGAATAATCCTTGATCGGAAAGTCAAATCGGAATACTGATCGGAATGTTAAAACCCTTTTCCGATTGCACAGATCGGAATATATCCCCCTTTTCTCGGACAAAACTCAACCAATACGTGATTTTAAGCCAAAAAATGATCAAAAAACCCAAAAATTTTGTGTTTTTAGCCAAAGTAAATATACCAAATCACTACTACAACTATGTAGAAGATGTAGATGAAGAAGTAGAGCACGAAAAACACAAAAAAATTTAAATCCGAGATGATTTATGGATTAAATCATTCGAATCAAATATAATAACAACAATGAATCACAAATCTACCCCATGGCGATTGATACCAAATGTTGTCCCATATATTTGTGATGATTAAGCAATGAATAGAGAAAGAAAATAGATGAAGAAGAGATGAATTCCTAGAAAGAGAAAGTAGTGAGAGAAAGTAGAGAGGAGATGATTAACTTGGTGAGATTAGATTAAGAAGAGAAGTTACAAATGACCATCCACCCTCCTAACATGCTAGGAGGGTAGTATATATAGTCCACCCACATGCGGGCTTTAATGGACTATATATTGGACCGGGCTTGTCTTTTGGACTTTAATTAGTTTAAATCCAAGCCCGTGAATCACGACTAAATAACTACTTATTACAACGTTCTAATAAATATTACAATAGAAACCTATGACCGAACATTCTTGTTTGACTCAATATTTTGAGGCTAACAAAGTGTTCTTAAGAATTTTGAAGAAAAAGTAATAGAGGTAAACAAAATGAAAAGGAGGTAAACCTCCTTATATGTTTTAAGTTCTTATGTCCCAAAAATATGATGGTAATAAAGAAAATAGAGTGTTAGATATAAAAAGTTATTAAAACTATTTTTTGTATTTTACTTTCAAATTATATTTTAAAGATTAATTTTATTATTGAAATTTTCGATTACTTTTCTTAATATTTTAATTAATTTGAGAACACCAAATAAACCATTACTCTCTTTTATTTTCCTTTTATCTTCTTTTACTCTGCTATATTTTCATTTCTTTCCTTTTCCATAGAAATTTAAGAGTTTTTCTTTAAAATATTTAAACATGCTCTTAATGAGCCAAACCTCTTAATCGATCAGATGTTTTGAGTGTTAAAATCCTTCGATTTTTTTTTTGTTCAGACGCGTTAAGATGTTAAAACATCTTAATGATCTATACTTGGGAGGAGCATCCTAATATCTCTTGTTGACATTAATAAACCTAAAAAAGTATACTTTTATTCACGTTATGCTTATTTTGATAGTGTTTAATCTTTACAACATTGAAATAAATTATATACGAGCATTGCTGAAAGTCTATCCCATGTTATGCTTGTTTGAAAACACGCTATCCATTTGCAACACTAAAACAAATTAATCTCAATATTCATTTGCGTGTTCCACCCATTTACATTATGTGTCATCCTATTAGTTATTAATATAACGAGGTGTATAGCCCGCGCTTCGTGATGGAGAGTGCAAGACAAACGACGGTAGTGAATCAATAATATAAAAGATTGCTAGCGTAAATGACTGGACTCGCTCAAGACGAATAACTGCAAGGTCTATTTCGACAAAGAAAAAACAAAACATGTATTAACTTTCAGTATTTAAGGGGCGCTTTGTGGATTATTTTTTATTTAGGTCCTCGGCTACTTCTGTTTTAGGACTTCGTTTGCGACGGGATTTAATACATAGCGAGGTATGTAACTCTTGTTTCGAAGTGGATCGTGCATGACTAACACTGTAGTGGACCGATAACACAAAAGACTGTGCACGTGAACGAATGGATTTGAATGGACGATTAACCTGAGGGATTACTTTCGTAAGATATTTTAAACATATGTATTAACTTTAAATATTTTTTTTAAGATTATACGTATGTCAGAAATATTGCAATATTGAGCTCGTTTGGTTCAAAATTCGATGAACTTTTTAATAGTATTTTTCTAGGAATAAATCGATAATTATACGTTCGATATTTAATAATTAAAGTTTGTTATATTAAAAAAAACGTAAATAATAAAAAGAATGGGGGTTGTTTTGTAAATGTTTAGTTAGTTTTTTTTTTTTAGTTAGTTAAGAATGAAAAAGACAGACAATCAAAAGCGTTTCAAAACGACACACGCTGAAAACAAAACGACATCCAAAATGCTATTACGACGTCGTTTCCTTCCATAAACAATATATATATTAATAAGTTAAACAAATTAATTATTAATATGAACCATTGTTAGCTAAAAGTTTATATGTGGCTATCGAGATTTGACTACGATAAGATGTCTTTGGATCATATGTCTTTGAATAATTTAGATTATGACATCATATTTGCACGTCGCTAGACTATGACACTATGTTATGTTATGCTTCAAATATTTAAATGTGTTTATGTTTTGTAAAATTGAAACTGTTTTACTTTTACAATATTCAAACGTTTTTTAGTAACAAAAACCAACAATCTTATTAGATTCAGATTCAAACATTACGCTTTAGATTCAGATTCGATTCAAATTTAATTTCAAACTCTCTTAATAAACAAACACCTATCTTACAGTTTGAAAATGAAAGAAGTTAAATTGACAAAAGGGCCAAAGTACATACAGGTCCATTTTTTTGAAAATATATTGGACTTGAGCTATGCGGTTTTTGAGGCTATACACAAGCAATGAGAGGTAAACTGGACCAGACCCTGTATCCTTATTTCGATTAGGGGCAATGAGAGGCAAACTGAACAAGGCCCAATTATTACTTTTAACGTAAATTTTCTTTGCAATTATGTACAAGTAACGAATCCATAAAAATAACAAGTAAGAGATTATACTCCGTAATAAATAATGAATTACGTTACCAACTTTTGGGATAAGAGCATCTACAATGGTATGTTTTCCAAAAGACTTTTTCTTATTTAAAAAAGCTATTAGTATTGTTTTAAGCATTGAAGCAATGACTTGATGAATAGCTTTTTAGAGAAAACTTTTAATCTACCAAATGTTTGACACAAATAGTGAAAAGCTATTGACATATAAGAACTAAAAGCATTGATGATGAAACAAAACATTTATATACATTAAGTGCATTAAGTCTTTGAAGACTTGATAGCATTGTGCAGTGGCAGAGCCAGGATATTATGTCGCAGGGGGCAAAAATTTTTTTTTATCGATACGACATTTCATAAAAAAAACATAACAAAAATTGTTAAGACTTTGCGTAAGAATTGGAGCAGGAGCAAAACACAACCAAGAAAACAGCTCTAACAAAAAGATATAGGATAAAATAAATTTTTCATAAATTTCATATTGTATTTTGGGCTTGCAATGGGCCATTATCTTTTTGTAAATAGACTTTTAACATATTTCAATATCAGTCAAGATCTTAACACGTATTAAAAAATTAAGTCAACTTCATCTTCAACATCTAATAGAAACACAAACCACTGCGCGTATAAGAGGACGAGTTCTTTTATTTTCTTTTTCTCCAACTTCGTTGAGGGCATTTTCAATTTTTGGTTGAGGGCATCACAATTATAAGTTCCAAAAGTAACAGTAAAGTATGTGATTACTGAAGAAATTGTTGGGGGCAATTGCCCCCACTATGTTAAACATGGCTCCGCCCCTGGCATTGTGTATGCTCGAGAGAATGTTTAGCTAAAAAGAAACTCGAGGCTTAAATGCTTAATGCCATCATATCGATTTTTTACGATGAAATACATACAAAGTGGCAATTCGTATCGAGTTTGGATTGACAGGTTGATGGGTCAGAAAATCGTAATCAAATGCGATTTATTGAAATAATCGAATCAATTATGTCAATCATAACATATTTACACATAACTTGAAATTGACCCATTTAACTCGCATATATATTTATGTTTGCAGGTCAAATACGTTACATGAGTTCAATAAGTTAAATTTTTAGGTTGACTCATTTAACTGATTTTATATACAGAAATTAACACATTAAGTTAAACAAGTTAAATTAGTTATAGAGACACATAAAACTAATTTAACCCATATAATATAATATAATATAAATAATTTTAAATTTAAGAAAGAAAAATTATACATGTCCATCCACTTAATTTATTCTCGATCCAAACCTGATTTGTTTACTAAACGGATCAGATGGGTTGACCCAAATCTATTACTGTGTTACTCAATTTAAACCTGTTAATTTTTGTTTCGATTCCAAATCAGTATCGAATCAAAAATTGTCACCCCTGCATACGCCTACTGACTTCAATCATCGCTACTATCTTCAGTCTAATATAAGGATGAACTCGGTACCAATCTCGTCTCGAACCCGTCCCGATTTAGTGCTTTCGTTTTTTTCCCGATCTAAAAAGTTATGTACCGATCCCGTACCAAACGGGATTCAGATATCGATACCGGTACCGGTACCTTGAAATCGGGAATTTCCCGTTTTTTTCGAGAATTTCCCAATTTGATACCGGTCTCGTACCGAATTAGTGGTTCTGGATTTTTTTTTCACTTTATTTCATAGTCCTTATATCTTACCGAACGAGATTCGAATATCAAAAATTGATACAATTCCGAATACAGTTTCAGTTTGAATTTGAGATTTGGATCGAAATGCTGATCACATATTATGCAAACTTATTTTGGTTGCATATGATAAGTACATAACATATATAGGTAGTCATTGTTCATGTTTTTAAATGTCAACAAATCAGTTGTCTTTCTCTTTCACGTCGTTGTGAGACCCAAGTGTAGGTGAAAATAATACAAGTCTGATAAGGTACGTACTAAGATGATCAACACTGTGATATTCCGTAATTTACATACAGAGTCCGTATGTAGAGTTATATCGAGTGAGTTGGAAGATCGGAACCATTAATGAGGTAGATTTGAGAAGAACCATAAATTGATATTGTACCTACTTCCACACAATAAGTTATGATTTTTTTAATGATATTGTGATTCTCATAATCAATATATATGCATACTGAAACCGAGAAGGTACATGAAAGACGCGTATGTGATCGGTTTTAACCTTATCGCAAACAAAATGAATGCCTATCTCAATGTGTTTCGCGCGCTAATGTTGCACGGGATTAGGTGGCATGTAGACGACATTAACATTGTCACAAAAGACCACTCGCTGTATAAAGAGGAGCATGAAGCTCACGAAGAAGATTTTTAAGCCAAGATGTCTCTGCTACGGCGTTCACCATTCCCCGATATTCTGCTTCGGCACTCGATCGAGACAATGTTTCTTGACATTTGGGAAGACCACGTAAGAAGGTTGTCCCCAAGAAATACACAATAACCATATGTACACCTACGAGTAACGGGACAACCAGCTCAATCTGCATCGAAATATGCTATTCTGATGTCTTGGAGCGCTATAACTAGAGTCCAAGATCAGTAGTGCCCCGAAGATTGCGACGAATACGTTTCATAGCGTTCAATTGAGGCTCGCGAGGATCATGCATATAAAGACACAGCTGTTCAACGACATATGATAAGGTATAGTAAAATTGAGATACTTAAGATCCTCAGCAAGGCTGCGATATGAAGTGTGATCATCAACGGGAGGTCCTTCAGGCCCTAGCTTCTTCTATGTATCAACTAGAGTCTTGCAAGGGTTACAGTTAAGCATGTGGGCTCGCTCAAGTAATTCTGTGGCATATTTAGTTTGAGATAAGAATATGCCAGATTAGGTACGTGTAGTAGATATGCCAAGAAAATAGTTGAGTGGGCCAAGAACTGTCATAGAAAACTCTCCTTTCAAAGAGGAAATAATACATTGTAACAAGCCTAAGGAAGAAGATGTGAGGATAATATCATCCACATAAAGTAGTAAATAAGTTGTGTCCACACCGTGGGGCTAGATAAATAAGGACAAGTCACTTTTAGTGTGCTGAAAACCAACTCGTAAAGCATAACTTGCAAAGCACTGAAACCACGCACGAGTTGCCTGCTTTAGACCATAAAGATTTCTACAAGGGAAAGACATAATGAGAGTGAGAAGAATCAGTTAATCCCAGTGGCTGATGCATATAGATTGTCTATGTCAGGTGTCCATGAAGAAAAGCATTCTTCACGTCAAGTTGGTGAATATGCTACTGTCGTGATACAGAAAGACTAAGAACGGTGAGAATAGTAGTGGGTTTAGCCATGGGGCTGAAGGTTTCATAACAAGCGATGCCTTGTTGTTGACTATTTCCATTTGCAACCAAACGGGCTTTGTACCTGCTAAGAGATCCATCTCCATGAAACTTATATATAAAAAGACACATTGATCGAAAAACATTCACATTACGTGGACGCAGGACAAGGACCCACGTGGCATTTTTAATTAACGCGTTAAATTGATCTTGCATAGTATTTTTCCAATGGGGTTGTGAGAAGCTTAGATGTGAGTTTTTGGGATTGATACCAGTGTAGTAGCATGAAGATTTAGGCGTTGTACAGGTTTTGTTATGCCATCGCGAGACCGTGTGACCATGGGTGACGATAGGAAATGTTGAAATTTGGGCGAGTGACGGTGGATTCTGGTAAGTTTGTGTGGGCCTTGTTGTTTTGTTGTTTTGTTTGTTTGTTTGTGTTGGACTAGGCACGATGCGGATAGTAACTGGTTTAACCACGGGGCTGAAGGTTTCATAACAATCGATGCCTTGTTGTTGACTATTTTCATTTACAACCTAACAGGCTTTGTACCTGCTAAGAGATCCATCTCCATGAAACTTATATTTAAAAAGACACATTGATCGAACAACATTAACATTAGGTGGACGCAGGACAAGGACCCACGTGGCATTTTTAATTAACGCGTTAAATTCATCTTGCATTGTATTTTGCCAATGGCGGTTATGAGAAGCTTGGATGTGGGTTTTTAGGATTGGTGCTAACGTAGTAGCATGAAGATTTAGGCGTTGTACAGGTTTTGTTGTGCCATCGCAAGACCGTGTGACCATGGGGTGACGAGGGGGAATGTTGAAATTTAGGCAAGTGACGGTGGATTGTTGTAAGTTTGTTTGGGCCTCGTTGTTTTGTTGTTTTGTTGGTTTGTTTGTATTGGACTAGGTGAATTAGATTTAAGGGAGGGATCGTAGACGACGATGTGCCTGATGGTGTTTGTTGTAGGATATCTTCATGTTGAGCTGGTGTGTGAATTGTGTTTGATGTGTTTTGGGAAGATGGTTCGTGCGTATGTGAAGTGTAGTTTTAGTTGTATTGGTGAGGGATCAATATTTTATTCTAAAAATTGATATAAGGGTGGTGAGAAAGGTGATATTTATTTGAAAGGAAATACGGATTCCTCAAAGTTGATGTGCCGATAAATTATGATTTTATTTGTCTCAATGCTAACACAATGGTAGTCGTGGTGGTTGGTAGGGTAGCCAAGAAAAATGAACGGGGTAGATCGATGTTGTAGTTTATGGGAAGTATGTATATATGGATAACACAAGCATCTAAAAATGCGTACATGTGTATAAGATGGTCGTTTGTTAAAGATCTTAGTGAATGGAATGGCGTTTTTATGGATGTGGAGGGTAAGATGTTAAGTAAATGGGTGGCCATAAAAAGTGCTTCGGTCCAACAATAAGGTGGTAAGTGTGCTTGAAAGAGTAATATACGTATAAGGTTATTGATTGTTCTTAGCATCCTTTCGGATTTGCCATTTTGCTGTAATATTTTTAGGCAAGAGAAA
Source organism: Glebionis coronaria (assembly GCA_025667525.1). NCBI lineage: Eukaryota > Viridiplantae > Streptophyta > Magnoliopsida > Asterales > Asteraceae > Glebionis > Glebionis coronaria. The sequence continues at coordinate 40,940,139 of CM046882.1, read as the reverse complement.
CAAAATTGGATGCCATTTTCTCTAAAAATTTCATGTTGTTAGTTGTTTTCAAACTCACCCCTGTGGTCACACTTAAATGCTTTGATAATTTTTTTTATTAAATTGAGTTTTCACATAGGCCCGATAGTGAAAGAGATTTAGAAAATGCATCACTTTTCTTTTTAAGATGATAACCCACAAAATATAAGAGAAATGATCAATAAAGATGACATAATACTTGAAACCACTAGTACACAATATTGGTGATGTCCACACATCCGAATGGACAATGTCAAAAGTGTTTGCAACATAAGTAGTAGAATGCGAAAAGAGAAGCTTTACATGCTTACCAAGTTGGCACGCATGACACAAAGTCGTGTACTTTGGTTTATTACACGATATAAATTTATTCAAAACTAAAAACCGTAGCACTTCAGCCCCGGGATATCCAAGTCTTTGCTGCCACGTGGAACGGTTGGGATGTAAAGAGAGCATTCGGGTCCGATGTGTGAAATGGATATAGGTCTCTGGTGCTATTACATCGGAGGAGCACCTGTTGGGTCCGAAAATCTTTCAAAAAAAAACAAACTCGTCAAATTCAACGATATATTTATTATCACGGGTAATTGACGAACGGATATTAAGTTTTTAATTATGTGAAGGGTTATGAGAACATTTTGAAGGTATAGAGGTCGATGCAAATATGGCAAAATAGCATGCCCGGTGTTAGTAACCGGTATGGTGGACCCATTACCAACAACAATAGATATATTAACACGTTTATTAAGAATGATTGTGAGTTTACTTGCGTCTGATGCTAGATGTGATGTTGCACCAGTGTCGAAATAGCACCCCGAGTCCAGATTATTGTTCATGTAGCTAAGGGTTGTGGCGTTGAATGCTCGAGGAAGAGTAGTAGGCTGATCACTATATTCCCAGTAGCCACGAGAGGCATGTGGGCGTGATCCATATGGGCCATAGGCAGATGATCTGACCTAGCTGGACCTAGAATAGAACCATTTGGGCCAAAAGCATATCCATTGTTAGGCTGAAATGGTGGAGTACCAACAGTGGTGTGGTAACTTATCCACGAACATTTACTTGTGGATAATGAACTTGTGGAACAACATGCGCATTATTGTTACCAATGTGTTTATCATGCAAAAACATATATTTCATCCATCTCAAAATAAGTGTTCACATTAACTTTTAAAGTCTTTTTTACTCAAAATTTTGATCGAAAATGCATTTGTTTATGTTATATAATACTTGATAAAAATTATATAAATAAAAATTCATTTAAAACTCTATATATTCATGTAATTTATATCAAATATTATTTAACACATATAAATATAATTAAAATCAAAGGTTACAAAAGAAAATTTTCAAAATTTAAATATAAACACTAATTTTAAAACAAAGGTAATAATTTTAAAACAATGCACGTGTATTGCACTAATTATAAAGAACCATAATTAAATTATTGATTAAAAAATACTCCGTAATAATTGGTGTTTTCGAAAACACATTAACAAAATCCTTTTTTACTTGGTAGGAAAATAGTTTGGTCTTTGGACGGTTCAATTCATTAAATGCAGTACTCGACTACTCGTGCATCTTCAATTCGTATAAAAATAATTGGGCAAATTGCATAAAAAGGTACTCATCTTTAGTCTAAATTCAATTAAAGGAACTCAACTTTTTTTTTCTCAATTTAAGGTATCGATCTTTTTCCTTGTTGCAATGTTGGATAATTAACGAAATTAAAAATGACCGTTTACTTTGTTATTACACCGTTAGTCCTTTATATTAACGACACTTTATAATAAACTCAAAATCCGTTTTTTTATAATTTTAGACTGTTATCTGCCTTTTTCGTCTGATTTTTATCGTTTCCAGTCAAAAATGGTAAAAACACAAAAACGTCAAAAAACTGACGAGAAGTGTAAAAATGGACGAAACTGATAAAAATTATACGAAAAACATAGAAAATGGTTGAAAACTATAAAATAATTAATTTTGAGTTTATTAGAAAGTGTCGCCAAGATAAAGGACTAACGATGCAATTATAAAGTAAACGATCGTTTTTAATTTCGTTAATTATCCCAACATTGCAACAAGAAAAAAGATCGATACCTTAAATTGAGAAAAAAAAAGTTAAATACCTTTAATTGAATTTAAACCAAAAATGAGTACCTTTTTATACTATTTATTTAAAATAATTATAGTAACCGTGCAGGCTTCCATTATCATATTAACGTATTAGTAAAGTACTAATATATTTCGTATTAATTATATATAGAGGTACGATCAACAGATTTTAAATGTTAAATAATACTATATGAACACTATTAAAAAGTTGAAGTTTTCCATAAATGTACAATTGAATACTCTCGTGTTGAGAATCCGGCCAATTGCTGCTTTGTTAACATGTACTAGTATTAAAAGTTTTCCATAAATTTGGAGTAACTATGACGATAAAAGGTTGGCACGAGCCCGACTATGGGTGTTTTTCGGTTGTTCGATTTTTTATTTTTTTGGGATTAATTTGAAAATTAAATCCAATCGAATTAGATTTCAATCGAAAACTAAATTTGAATTTGATTCGGTTTTTGAATTGACTTGAATAACCCCAAATTATTTAATAATACAAATTTTTCTTAAAAAATACATAATTATTTAAATATTAGAAAAAAAATTATTTCTAAGTATAAAAATTGTATTTTTATATTAAGATTATATTTTAATAATTATTTTATATATATATAAGTATATATTTATATAACTTCGGTTTTCGGTTTGAGTCCGATTTTTAAACCCATATCTAATTCGAAAACTAAGTTTATAGTTCGATTCGTTTATGAACAACAACTCAAATTCTAGACACGACGATAATTAAAAGATGTATTCAACCTCTAATTTTTGTGTAACAAGAGTGACTATGACGAAATTATGCAATCGCATGCTAATATACGAAGCCGAGTTACAAACATTTTATTTAAAATTGAATACCTTCACTCTTACATTTTATTTTAAATTTATGTCAACGAAGGCAGAAGCAGTTGAGTAACCTATAATAGCATGCTAACATGCGAATCTCAGTTACCAACAATTATCACATATATATTAGTTGGCTGACAACACCAAATTGTTATTTAATCGTATTGCTTGTTTACTCACTCCACTTGATGTGCTCTAAATAAAAGAGATACGTCACACATTTGGTAATTATTTTCTGACAAAATAATTATCGCTCTTCATGTAACTTATTTGTGCAAGAAGGTCATTCTACAGATATGAAGGTTTCAAAGTAACAGTCATTTGTATGCATTACGATTTCTTTTTTTCTTTTGTTAATAAACAATTAGAAACAAATATAGGATTTCCTCTATTTATTTCTCCCTTAAATCTCGGTCTATCCATTACAGTATATGTTTCCTTTTTTAGGTGATTGTTTGGCTTATTTATTTTCCTTCTCTGAGTAAGACAAAGATCAATCAAAAACCAAAAGTATTCTTCTGTTCTGTCCCACCATCGATTTCTAGATGGTATCAGAGTGGTTTTAAATCAATCGATTCCAGCATCATGACCGAAAAGAAGGGTGACAAAGGTGGATCCAGCGCCATCGATTTTTAGTCGCCTTACTACCTACATCCTTCGGATTCTCCTAAGCAACTCTCTGTCAATGAGTGTTAGCCTCAAAATGTTGAGTCAAACAAGAATGTTCGGTCATAGATTTATATTGTAACATTTATTAGAACGTTGTAATAATTATTAAAATAGTCGTGACATTACGGGCTTGATGGCTAGCTTAAAAGGCCTCTTTCAAGGTACTAAGCATTTATTCAAGCCCGACCCAAAACAAATATAGTCCAATAGAAAACCCGCATGTGGGTGGACTATATAAGCACCCTCCTAGCATGTTAGGAGGGTTGGTTGTTCTCATTTTCTAAATCTAATATTCACATAGTTAATCATCTCTCTCTACTTTCTCTCTCTAGAAATTCATATATTTTCCATCTCATTTCTTTAATCTATAATATGTAATTAGGGACAACAATGAGGTTCTTACAGATGGAAACTACAACGATTGGGTACGAGAGATGATCAACTTTCTCTTTACGAAAAACAAAACAGATTTCGTCGATGGGACCTTGAAGAAACCGGAGATTTCGTCTCCATAATACAAACCATGGATGAGGTGCGATGCGATGATAAAGGGGTGGCTTATCACAGCTATGGAGAAAGGTATACGTGACAACGTTAAATACGCCAACACATCATCAGAAATTTGGTCAGACCTGAAAGAAAGATTTGGGAAAGAAAGTGCACCGGGGGCTTATGAATTAAAACAGAAAATCGCCGCTACACGTCAAGAGGGCAGCAGTGTTTCGACGTACTACACCCGTCTCAAGTCATTATGGGACGAGTCTCATTCAATCTTTTCTTTTCCATATTGTTCATGTAACAAATGTACGTGCGAACTGGGAAAGAAAATCACCGCTCATCTAGAGAAACAACAACTCTATGAGTTTCTTATGGGCCTGGACAACGACTTTAATGTTATCAGGACCCGTATCTTAGCAACAAAACCCGTTCCTACCCTAGGAACGACTTATCACATGGTGGCAGAAGACGAAAGACAAAGGGCCATATCACTCGAGAACCAAGTTGCTCATGAACCAGTTGCGTTCAAAGCATTCCAGAAACGTGATTTTAGATCTTTGAAAGGGAAGTACACGGCCAAAAAAGAAAACAAACAAGCCGATGAGTGTACCTTTTGTGGAAAAAACGGGCACAAGCGAGAAGGGTGTTTCGAACTAGTTGGTTATCCCGATTGGTGGCCCGAGAAGAAAAACGATAAGACAAAGCCGAAGCTGCCTGTGTTAACACCCAAACAAGATCCATACCCGGATTGAATGAAGAACAATACAAAGAGTTTATGAAGTTTTTTTTGAGTTTGAGCAATAATGGTGAGACAAAATCCGAGGCCAACATGACAGGTAATGGGGACGATGTATGGGTTGTTGACACATGTTGTACCGAATACATAATTCACAAACCCAACCTTCTTAAAAATAAGAAGGGAATCTCAAATGAAGCCCATGTCGTCATACCAAATGGGGATGCAATTCCTGTTGAGGGAAAGGGAGATTTTTTGCTACCAGGGGGAGAAAAATTAGAAGGGGTCCTTTATATCCCTAATTTTAAGCATAACCTTCTTTCTGTTAGCAAAATATGCAAAGATCTCCAATGTGCTGTAACTTTTTTCCCTAATTTTTTTGTCATGCATGGCCTTCAAAGGAGGAGCTTGATTGGATCGGGTAGGTGACAAGGGGGGTTGTATCTCATGGACATGTTCAAGAAAGGAGGACGAGCCATGATGGTCAACATGGACACATGGCACAAAAGATTAGGACATGCTTCAAGGGATAAACTCTCCAATATTAGTCTCTTTAAAAATAATTCTTGTAGACTTAGCAATGGCTTTTGTGATTCGTGTGCTAAGGCCAAACATGTTCGTAATCCTTTTCCTAAGAGTTTTATTAAAACCAATGGTTGTTTTGAACTTATCCATTGTGATATTTGGGGAGGCTATCGGGTTTCTTCATACACACGTGTAAATGTTTTTCTCACCATCATTGACGATTATAGTAGATCGGTGTGGGTTTTTTTAATAAAACACAAGAGCGATGCTAGTCAATGCCTAATGAATTTTCATAAGCTCGTTGAGGTTTAATTTGGAAAACAAATTAAAAGGATTAGATGTGATAACAGTGGGGAATTCACATCCAACGCCATGGTTACCTTTTATGAGAAAAATGGAATTTTCTTATAGACTACTTGCCCCCATACCCCTCAACAAAACGGGGTTGTGGAAAGAAAACACAGACACTTACTCGAGACAGCACGTGCAGTACGCTTCGAGGCAAACATTCCAAAAAGGTTTTGGGGAGAATGTATCTTGACCGCTGCATACATAATAAATTGCCTCCCATCGGAAGTAATTAAAAACAAGACTCCTTACGAACTTGTTTGGAATGAAGAACCCAAATATGAGCATTTGAAAGTATTCGGATGCTCAGCTTATATTAGAAACACCAACACCGGAGGAGACAAATTTGAAGAAAAAGGGAAACCTGGAATTTTTTTGGGTTACCCGCAAGGAACAAAGGGATACAAAGTTTATGACATTAAGAGTAAAAAAATCATTATGAGCCGAGACGTGTTATTTCTTGAAGACAATTTTCCCTTCAAGCACATTTCCGATAGCTTTGACTACAACAAAGATGAACCAACCAAAGTTCATTTTGAGTCCACTAACTCCACCTTGGATAGTGGTAAACTAAACAATTGTTTTGATGATCCATCACAAGATTATCCTAGGACTACATCAGAAGATACAAGAAGTAAAGAAGAAAACATTACTCAATTTGAGGATGTTTTTTTGAAAATAACAGCCCCATTCTGGATCAAGAAATCGAAGATAATCACACCATTCCTCACGACGAACCGAAACCAAGAAGCAAAAGGGTTCGAACACAACCAGCTCATCTCAGTGAATACGTCGTGAACCTCCCCCCTTCGGTCACCAACTCACAACCCGGCTCCAGTCAAGCAAACTCGACGGTACACCCCATTTCTCTTTTGGTTTCATATGATAAATTTTCTCATTCTCACAAAGCTTTTTTAGCGGCAATAAATTCTAATCAAGATCCAAGCTGTTTTGAACAAGCTTTACAGGATGAAAAATGGCGGAACGCCATGCATCAAGAAATAAAAGCTCTTGAAAAGAATAGGACGTGGACTTTAGAAGAATTGTAGAAAGGAAAGCGACCAATAGACTCAAAATGGGTTTATAAGACAAAGTTCAAATCCAATGGAGAGGTTGAAAGATACAAAGCCAGACTCGTTGCAAAGGGGCACACACAAAGGGAAGGTGTATACTATCATGAAACCTTTTCTCCGGTAGCCAAGCTTGTCACTGTTCGAACTCTATTAGCCGTTATAACCAAGAAAAACTGGATCATCCACCAACTGGACGTCAATAATGCATTCTTACATGGGGACTTAGATGAAGAAGTATACATGAAGATTCCAAAAGGGTTTGTAAAAGAAGGAGAAACTAGAGTATGTCGTCTTCGAAAATCTCTTTACGGGCTTAAGCAAGCATCAAGAAACTAGTACAGAAAGTTAACAAGTTTCCTTATCTCCTTGAACTTTGAACAATCAAAGGCAGATCACTCCTTATTCACTTATCAAAAGGGAGGTGTCTATGTTGCTATCCTTGTTTATGTGGATGACGTTATCATCGTTGGGGATAACTTCGACAAGATTCAACAAATAAAACAGCAACTCGACAATGAATTCAGTATCAAGAACCTTGGCCCCCTAAAATATTTTCTTGGAACTGAAGTAGCCAAAACGAGCGATGGCTTAGTTTTGAGTGAACGAAAATACATCTTGAACATCTTAAAGGACACAGGAATGTTGGGTTGCCGGCCAAGTGCTTTCCCTTTCGAACAAGGAACCAAACTAGGCAAAGGAGAAGAAGACGATCGAGTGGATGCTACCCGATATCGCAGACTTGTGGGAAGATTGTTGCATCTACAAGCTACACGACTCGATGTCACATATGGTGTGAATGTTCTCAGTCAATTTGTAGCAGACCCTCGTCAAAAGCATTTGGAAGCCGCAAATCGGGTCTTAAGATACTTAAAAAGAACACTGGGCCAAGGGATTCTTCTTCCCTGTGAAGGACCTTTAAATTTAACTACTTACTGTGACTCGGACTGGCTTGGGTGTCCTTTCACAAGACAGTCCAGAATAGGGTACCTTCTTTTATTGGGTGGCGGCCCCAACTCTTGGAAAACGAAGAAGCAATCAGTCGTCTCTTGGTCTTCGGCAGAGGCAGAATATAGAGCGATGGCTTCCACTGTTAGTGAAGTCATGTGGCTGAGATAGTTACTCAAAGATATGCAAGTTCAAATCACAACACCAACATCCTTGTTTTGTGACAATCAAGCGGCTCATCACATAGCCAACAATCACGTTTACCATGAACGAACAAAACATGTCGAGATGGACTGTTTCTTTGTTCGTGAACGTTTAGAAACCAGAGATATCGAACCACAACCAATTGAAAGCAAACTTCAACTTGCAGACCTCCTAACCAAGGGTCTCGACAGCTTCGTTCTCTACTAACCAAGATGGGCATTCGCGATCTCCATGCTCCATCTTGAGGGGGAGTATAGGATTTCCTCTATTTCGTCCATATATTCCTCTCTTAAATTTCGGTCTAAAAATTATCTGTTTCCTTTTTTAGGTGATTGTTTGGCTTATTTATTTTCCTTCTATGGTTGTAATCACAGTAAGACAAAGATCAATCAAAAACCAAAAGTATTCTTCTGTTCTGTCCCACCATCGATTTCTAGAACAAAGGTATCACAACAAGCATTCCTCTCTATATTTTGGTCGCACAGCTGCCACATTAGCGTTACATCAGCACAACACAACTAATGAAAATACCCCTCACTCACAACACACACAACCCCTCTTCACTTTGGCCCCACCACTATCTTTTCTTTTTCTTTTTTCATTTTCACACAAATTAAAATTCATTTCATTTAAATTAAACACTACAAATACGGAAATAAAAATTATAAATAAAATTAAAAATATAGAATTTAAAAGTACGATACGATACGGTACGGTTCGACAGAATTTAATCACTTTCGAGATCCGAATCAGATTCCGATGAAATGCCCAAATAATTCTTGATGAATTCGATAGAATTTTCGTTATTGATTTGCTTCTCCAACTCTTGTTTATCCCTTTCTTATTCTGCTAATGTTTCACGTAATGCTTCTTCATCAAGAAGCAATTGATGTTCTTGTTCCATAGTAAGACGAAACTCAGCAGGTATCTCGTTTTTTTAATAGAGCTCTCTGGTTGATCAACAGTATGAACTGATGATCCACCCATCGTGTTTGGGTAAGGTTGTGGAGGGATTGTGTCTGGTACCTTTTTCGGTGTCGATGAGTTGCTTCGAGTAGCTTTTCGTTTGTTTTGTTTCTTGTTTGCAGAAGTGTGTTCTTGAGACATGTTTAAGAGTATGATTTTGTGTGAGAAAAAAAAAATACTAAATGGAAGTAGTATTTATAGAAAAATATAGCCGTTGGAAAATTCAAATTAAAAGCATAGCCGTTGGAAAATTCATTAATGAAATTAAAATTATAACATAGAAAATAAAATTACATTACTGTAAAATTACAGTATTAAAAATAAAATAACATTACTGTAATTAAAATAACATTATTTAAATGAAAATTCTCTCACCCGTTCTTTTTTAAATTCCATCTGTCTTTCGATTTTAGTGGCTTCATCAAACAAAGCATCATGTATTGCATCGTCTTTGTTTGATTCTTTTTTCAAAAATTCGATTATCTTATCACGCCACTCTTTTGTAATATCATCGCATTTTTCACATGCTTCATGAAGTTCAAATTTTGAAGTGGCTGCACTTTCAAATTTGAGGGGCTAAATCCGCAACCGCTTTTTGCCGAACGTTGTCTTCTTTAATTAGGTTAGCAACCAATGTTTTGATTTGATCAAAAGTGTGTGGAGCTGAACAAGCCATTCTAGTAATTTTTTTGATTTTGGGGAATAAATATGTTCGTTAAAAAATGTTAAATTAGGAGTATATATAAAGAAAAAAAAATTAGCCAACGGATATTTTTTTTGCCAACGGTTATATTTTTGTTGAGTAGGCTCGTCGTTCAGATTTCGGTTTTCTGAAATCTCTACGGCGATGAGGGGGTAGGTGTGGCAACGACTGGAGACGAGAGGCGACGAGGGTGCCACGTCATCACGATGAACCAAGCCATGTCGTGACACCCTCCTCTCTCACAATGGGTAGATTATTGATTGTTCGTGTTTGGTTTGTCAGTGGTTCGAGTACAAGATATGAGAAAATTAAGGCTTGGGATGAGGTGGTTAATCATTTCTATAATAGGCTTTTCAAATGGAAAGCTAAGTTACTATCAATGGGGGCAAACTTACTCTCGTAAAGGCAGTTCTTGAGAGTTTGCCTCTTTACTATTTTTCCATTTTCAAAGCTTCTCTAGAAGCTGTCATCTCTCGCCGCGAGTCAATTAGAAGACGGTTTTTGTGGGGTATGGATGAAGGCGAAAAAAAGATGTCTTGGGTCTGTTGGATAAAGAAGATGGAGGGCTAGGAATCAAAAGTCTTAAGGCAAAAAATATAAGGTTGCTCGAAAAATGGAAATGGAGATTTTTAATGACTCTAATGCTCTAAGGTGCAACGTCATCTCAGAAATCCATGGCTCGGAAGGAGGTTCTGATGTAAGTGATATGCCTTCATCTAAAATCTAAACTGGTGTGTAGGTTTCTTTTGCCAGATGTTGCTCAAACCTGAATCGTTTTAGTATTGATCTCAACGAGATAATGGTGAGAAAAATATGTAATGGCGCAAATATTCTCTTTTGGCTTGAAAATTGATTACAGTTTGTGGCCCTTTAAAATATAGATTCCCTCGCCTTTTTGCCTTTAAACAGCTCAAGTCGTGTTCGGTGGCTGGTCGATGGGTTTTTTCAAGCAGGGTTTGGACTGCAAATTAGGCCTAGCGCAAGCAGCCCTCGGGGCGATATTTCATCATTCTTAACCTTATAGATGATCTCGTTTTGGATAATTCGAATGAGGATGAATGGAATGGAACATTGAAAGTTCAAGTGAATTTTCCGTGAACTCTTTATGTTCTCTTATTCAATAAAAGATGTTGGTTACCTTTACTAAACCTCCTAAGTTTGTTTGGAACTTAGGGTTCTACGCAAAGTTAATGTTTGTGCTTTGAGGTTTGCCTTGGATCACCTCTCAACTAGAGAAATTTTGTCGCATTGGGGTATTCTTCAATCATATTCATCTTTTTGTTTTTCTGTGAGTCAGAGGTAGAGTTAAAAGATGTTGGTCCATTAATCTTGTGCAAACATCGGATCTATGACGAACATTTGCACAATTAACCAATTGACTAACTAATAACCCAAGCTTGTACTTTGCATCGTTTGTATATCTTATTAATAATGAATCAATAGATTTACAAGTATTGCCCGGTTGTTTGCGAAATAACAACCGGGCGATGATGACAAACTAAACTCCCATGTTACAAGAAGGAAAGAACCAATGGGAGGGAGAAATCCTAACACTACACTTTGTGTATTTTGTGGAATGAATGTCTACAACTATCTCTAAACAATGAGACCACTATATATAGTGGGAAAGTGAAGCTTCCTTTGAAAGCTTCAATAAAGTCAAGGAACCACCTTGCACTTTTTATTCTTCCTTTTTCACCCAAGGAAGTTCCCACTATGTCTTCAGTATCAATACTTCAGGTCTTCATATTAGAGATGATCTTCAGGGAGTTAGCGAGTTATTGTCATCACTCACTAACTGCATCATCCTAATCTTGGTTCTTATCTTCACTGGCTGAGATCCGCTGCAGTAGTGAAGGAGTCTCTATGGACTTCTAAGAACATCTTGAGGATGACTCGGTAAGCTAACATAAGTTTACCGACCTATATAATACTTAGGGTATATTTCATTCAAATCAGTACAGGGACGATTTAGGCTATAAATTGGCCCAACAAAAGATCATTGCTTTCTTTTTTGTCCCATAATAAAGCTTATTTGGTTGAAAATTTGAAGTTGGTAGAATTTGGCTCCTTTATTTGATCCTTCTTTAGAAGACATCCTACATGGGATTCCTGACATCTTTTCAAACAAATGGAATGCCAAGTTATTTCACGCAATTTGTTTAGGATTTATATGAAGTGCTTTAGGCTTGGAGAAATCGTATTTTGCATGCGTCCTCGGACCAGGGGTGAAGCCACTTTGCAAGTAGTGGGGGGAAAGGCCTCCAATAAACCTTTGGCGGAGAAGCTTAAACTAGTAGAAAAATGGACAAAGTTAGTCCTGAAAATCTTAGTGCCCTCACTTTAAAAACAAAAATGCCAAATATGCACGAAATCAAAATCAACAAATGCATCTTGAAAATATTAATGGTAATCATTGATAGTATGAAATGAAAAAGAAATGGGGAGGAGTGTAGATGAAAAAAAGAATGAACGATGAAGAGTGAATGTTAGCCTCAAAGTATTAAGTAAAATAAGAATGTTCGGTCATAAGTTTATTTTGTAATATTTATTAGAACATTTTAATAGTTAGTTAAAATAGTCGTGACATTACGGGCTTGATGGTTAGCTTAAAAGGCCTCTTTCAAGGTACTAAGCATTTATTCAAGCCCGACCCAAAACAAATATAATTCATTAGAAAGCCCGCATGTGGGTGGACTATATAAGTACCCTCCTAGCATGTTAGGAGGGTAGGCAAGTGATCATTTTCTCAATCTAATTTCTCCTAGTTAATCATCTCTATCTCTACTTTCTCTCACTACTTTCTCTCTCTAGAAATCTTTGATACAAGATATTTAGTATGTTGAAAGTTCGTTTCTCGGAATCCTCTCGAATTGATCTCAGTTCTAAGTGGAATGATTTGTTCTTGGTGACAAAAAGTGGTTTTGGTTTTCTATTTTACTAAAACAGGGAAAAGAATAAAGTAATAAAGATTTACACTTAAAACAATTAAAAAGTAAAACTTGAATAAGAAATTAAATCAAACAGTACTGGAAAAATGCCCTAACTGAAAATACTCTAATCGGAATAAATTGCTATAAAAGTCCTATTCGGAAAAAGATGTAATTCGGAATAAAGGTTCTCTATGCGGAATCAATTTCTTATGCGGAAAAAGGTCCTATTCGGAAAACAATCTCCTATTCGGAAAAATACCATTATGCGGAAAAAGGTCCTATTCGAAAAACCTCCTATTCGGAAAACATGTTCTATGCGGAATAAAAGTCTAACTCGGAATAAAATCCTATTCGGAAAAACAAATCTATGCGGAAAAATGACCCTATTCGGAAAAACTGGCTTAAGCGGAAAGAATTCCCTATGCGGAATAAATTCAATTCGGAATATATAAAATATTCCGAACAAGGGTAAAAAATGGACAGGCTATTCGGAATTTCTGAGCATTCCGAGTAAGAGACTTAAGCAAATCACTATTCGGAATAAATCTGGCAATGAAGAACAGTAGCAGTAACGCAAGTACAGGAGACAAGGTTTGAATCTAAAATCAAGATGAATACGCAAAAAGGTTTTACCAAATTAACCAATAATCATCTAAATACCATAAGTAATAAATCCCAACAATAAAAACACTAAATCAACAACTTTTTAAGATCAAACTTGAACCAAATAAAAACTTAAGAACTTGCAATAAAAAGATGATGAAGAACAAGATGGATAGAAAGATTGGAATTGAAAGATTAATGTAAAAGTAAACAAGTGTAATGATTGAAACTTACAAGATTGAAGAAAAAATGAAAAATCACCAAACACCCTAATGGTGTTGGTGAAGATACGAACCAAAGAGACTGGAAAAAGAAAAATGAAAGCTAACTACTAACTCCCTAATTGTGTGTGTAGGAGATCCTTTTATAGTCCTTAGTGATTGGTTGGTGAGTGGGCTTTCTTCTCTCTCTTTCGTCTTCTCGTCTTTTCAGAAAAGTTGACGTTTTCGATTCTGATCCGGGATTTGTCGTCGATTAAATTCAACTCGTCTTTTAATTTCTTCCTTTAATAGACTTGAGTTTCTTCGACTTATGTAAATCTTCCATCTTTGGTCCTTTTCTTTGATAAATCTTCGAATAGGCCCAGTGACTTCAAATCTTTTGCATCTCTTGGACAATAGACTTTAACTTGAGTCCTTTTCTTCAGTAAAACCCGTGCAATCCCATGTTTTCTTCAATATTCATCCGGTTGGCTCTGAAAACACAATAAACACAAAAACCACGCATAATTCCAAACAAATGATATTAAATACGTGTTTTGGTCTTGTTTTAGCCAGAATTAAGTGGTAAAAGGATGGGTGTTTACACACCTATCAAATCCCCTACACTTAACCATTGCCATGCCCTCATGCAATGCTTAGTGATAAAGCAATATTTACACTTTTCTCATAATCAATCAACCTTGGCCTTATTCAAATACTACTAAATAAAAATTAAAGTACTAAGAGGAATTAAAACTTTAAAATAAATAATAAGGAAAGAAATAACTTGCAAAGAAATCAAGGACTTACATTAGGGCTTTGGTGCTGCGAAGATTTATCATCCTCAAGTTTCACGTTCCCCAAACTAAGCTTAGAAACGAGATCATTGTTATTATAAGTTAGCAATTCAAACACTTACACACATGGCTTAATTAAATGCTTAAACTCCCTTATTCCTAGGTGTATCTCTTATATTTTATTTTTGTCTTAGAATGATCATGAAGATGCATTTTTGGACTTATTTCGATAGTTTATTTAGGATGAAAGCAAAGTAGGACGATTTGATCAATAGTTAGCTAAAGGACAAAATCTCTTAAAACTGCTTCTCGCGATATCAAAAAGTTCATATCTTGGCATAACTTGGTTCACGATTTGAGACCTTTCTCGGGCCGATATTTGGCATGTACTTCATACTTCATATCTTGAGAGACGTGCTTAAGATAATGGTCTTCTCATCGTTCATAGAGTTTCTTCACTTGGAGACTTTTGAGAGGTACTCCAACTTTGTTGACCACGACTTCATGATTATTTCTTCAATCTCTATTTGGGATTTTGAGATACAACGATCCGCCTCCTTTTCGGACTTGGATCTATTTATCCTCATACCTTGTTAGGGTCTTTTCGGATAGACTTCTCCATGATCTTTATGGGAGTTGATTGCTTTTCGTCGTGAGTCTTGATCCTTCATATTGACTTTGGGAATAATGCTTTTCACATCACTTTGGATCTTTAGCAATAAAATGGAATCCTCATGCCTTGTTAGGGCCTTTTCGGACTCGCCAATCTTCGTGCCCCGCTTCATAAGTTATGCCTTGGCTATGAACTCTTATCATTACCGAGCAACTTTTAAACGATCTTGGGCTAGAAGCTAAGTAACTTTTCAAATCGTACGACCTTACTTATTGCAGATAATTTATTAGCAAGTGATGGGAGAATAGGCAAATAATTACACCAAGTGAGCTTGTGCAAGAATACCGACTTATAATTGACTCTATCATTTCTCGTCCTCCACAATTTAAAATCTCAAGTAATGAGATTCGTGGATGCTTAGCCTAATAAACCAATTAAGGTCTACATGGTTAAGGATACTAGCTAGAATAAACTTGGATAAGTCTATTCGGGTTGAGTCAAAATAAACGCAACGGGCCTAATATGTCAAAGACTTCTAAACTAGCTACACCACTTTATTAAAATTTGACTTTATTGCGGGATATATACATATGAAAGCAACGATAAAATTTTTAAAAATTACGACTAAATGGCCAAAGTTAATAAAAAATTTGAAAAATGTTGAAAAACATGATTTTCCGGTTAAATGAAGGCATTTTCATGGAAAAGTCTACTTAAAACTTCGATAGAAGTCCCCCCTACACTTAAGATAAACATTGTCCTCAATGTTTAAGCATGTGGGAAAAATCTACCCTACACTTATGACATTGTGCACGTTGGTTAACTCGAGTTAAGGAAGAGACGACTAAAGTGATCAATTTCAAATGTGAGTATGAAGAAAATTGAATCACGATAGTTGAGAGATAGAACCGGATTCCAGATAACACGGGAGCACGGTTCTTCAAAGATTCCAAGAGTACATTTATCCCTGTAATTACATCACCACACAACACAAACGACCAAAATAGGTCCTCCCCTACACTTAGGGGGTTAAAGGGATTGATACTCGGGCTGCCTCCCGAGGAGCGCTTGTTTTTGATAACCGAGTCACGAGCCTGACTCGACCCAAAATCAGTTCATGGGGAACGTGGTGAGGGATGGAATCACCTCCTGAGAGGTGTCCTCACCAAAGTACAACTTCACTCGTTGACCATTCACCTTAAAATTTGGTCCATCAGGTTGAGCGAGCTCGAGAGTACCATATGAAAAAATTTGGGCAATGGTGAATGGGCCGGACCAACGAGATTTGAGCTTGCCCGAAAAGATTTTCAACCGAGAGTTAAAAAGTAAGACTTTGTCTCCAACATGGAACTCTCAGTTTTTGATCTTGGAGTCGTGAATGAGCTTTGTTCTTTCCTTATAGATCAAAGAATTTTCATAAGCCTCATTACGGAGTTCATTTAGCTCATTGAGTTGGATCTTGCGTAGGTCACCGGCTTTGTTGATATCAAAATTAGCCCACTTCAAGGCCCAGTAAGCCTTGTGCTCCAACTCAATGGGGAGGTGGCACGCTTTCCCGTACACAAGACGATAAGGCGTACAGCCGATCGGGGTCTTGTAAGCAGTACGGAAAGCCCACAAAGCATCATCAAGTTTATCAGCCCATGAGGCACGATGCTCTCCCACGGTTCTTTCCAGAATTCGCTTTAGACCTCGGTTGGATATTTCAGCCTGGCCATTAGTTTGTGGGTGGTAGGCTGTGGAAAGACGATGATTTACACCGTACTTAGCCATGACTCTTGCAAATTGGTCATTGCAAAAATGAGTCCCACGATCACTAATAATGGCACGAGGCACACCGAATCTAGCGAATAGAGCTTTCAAAAAGTTACAAACCACCCTTGCGTCATTAGTAGGTAAAGCTTTGGCTTCAACCCACTTTGAAACGTAGTCAACGGCTACAAGGATGTATTTGTTTCCTTTAGAAGAAGGGAATGGCCCCATAAAGTCGATACCCCAAACATCAAAGATTTCACATTCTTGTATGAAATTTTGAGGCATCTCATCTTTATGTGTGATCTTGCCTTGTTTCTGGCAAGCATCACATCGTTTAACCATATCGTGAGCGTCACGATAGATGGTGGGCCAATAAAATCCCGAATCAAACACTTTTTTGGCGGTGTAGTTGGGACCAAAGTGACCACCAGTGGGTCCTTTGTGGCAAGCATCAAGGATTTCTAAAGCTGCCGGTCCATCAACACATCGGCGAATAATCAAGTCGGCACATTGTTTGAATAAGTAAGGTTCGTCCTAAAAGTAAGTCTTAATGTCGGTGAAGAACTTTTTCTTTTGTTGGGACGTCAACCCTTCCTTGAGAATTCCACCCGCCAAGTAGTTTGCAAAGTCCGCAAACCACGGGGTTTCATTAGAATTCGAATTTATAGACATTAAGGTCTCCAAGGGAAAAGAATCATTGATTTCTTTGGTCGGATGATCCCCTTGGTAAGGATCCTCAAGTCTGCTGAGATGGTCCGCGACTAGGTTTTCTGCTCCTTTTTTATCGCGAATTTCGATTTTAAATTCCTGGAGCAGCAAAACCCAGCGAAGAAGTCTTGGTTTGGAATCTTGCTTTGTCAACAAGTACTTCAACGCGGAATGATCGGTGTAAACGATAGTGGTGGAAAGGACAAGATAGGGGCGGAATTTTTCAAAAGCATAGACAACAGCTAAAAGCTCTTTTTCGGTTGTCGTATAATGCAATTGTGCCCCCGTCATTGTCTTGCTAGCGTAATGGATTGGTTGGAAGTGTTTGTTCACTCTTTGTCCCAGAACCGCACCAATAGCAAAATCACTAGCATCGCACATCAACTCAAAGGGAAGCTCCCAATTAGGGGTAACCAAGACGGGTGCCTTAGTTAGCTTATCCTTAAGCGAGTTGAAGGCTTCAAGACACTCTTTGGAAAAGATAAAAGGAGTATCTTTTTCCAAGAGGTGGGTCATCGGGCGAGCGATTTGAGAAAAATCTTTGATGAATCGACGGTAGAAGCCCGCATGACCAAGAAAACTTCTCACACCCTTCACGGTTGAAGGTGGAGGCAACTTGGCGATAACATCGACTTTAGCACGGTCTACTTCTAGACCAGATTTGGAAATTTTATGTCCCAGCACGATACCTTCTTTTACCATAAAATGGCATTTTTCCCAATTCAGAACAAGGCGAGTGTCTTCGCACCGCTTAAGCATACATTCCATATTGGCAAGGCAAGAAGAGAAGGAATCCCCGAAGACCGAGAAATCATCCATGAAGACTTCCATGGTTTGTTCAACCATGTCATGGAAGATAGCTAACATACACCTTTGGAAAGTCCCGGGCGCATTACATAAGCCAAAAGGCATTCTTTTGTAAGCAAATGTGCCATAGGGACAAGTGAATGTAGTCTTCTCTTGATCTTGGGGATCGAAGGGTATTTGAAAATAACCCGAGAAACCATCAAGAAAGCAGTAATATTCATTACCTGCTAAACGTTCAAGCATTTGGTCCATAAAAGGTAGAGGGAAATGATCCTTTCTCGTGGCATCATTGAGTTTGCGGTAGTCTATACAAACTCTCCACCCAGTAACGAGACGAGTGGAAATCAACTCGTTGTGTTCATTGGGAACAACGGTTATTCCGCCCTTCTTGGGCACACAATGGATTGGACTAACCCATGGGGAATCCGAAATAGGGTAAATCATACCCGCATCAAGAAGTTTGATAACCTCTGTTTTGATGACTTCATGGATTTTTGGATTCACCCTTCGTTGGCTTTGAATTATGGGCTTAAAGTCGTCCTCCATGAGAATTTTGTGTGTGCAGAAGTGAGGATCAATTCCACGAATGTCAGAAATCTTCCAAGAAATAGCTGTTTTATGCTTCTTCAACACGGCGACAAGTCGAGTTTTCTCTTCATCCTTCAAATCCTTAGCAATGATGACTGGCGACTTCTTCTCTTCTTCAAGGAATACATACTCGAGATGGGGCGGCAACTCCTTAAGTTCCAAATCCGGAGGATTTTCGACGGGAGGCGTTTTCAAAGTCGGAGTATCGATAGCAATGACCGTGGGAGATGGAGGCGAAGGATTGTCGTCGGTTAGAAGATTGTCAAAGAAATTCATGTCTTCATTCCCATCGGTGGGAGAATCATTAGTAGCTAAATTCACATCTCCCATGGTATCTTCAAGATTGTTCCAAAATAAATCACTATCTCCAAATAGAGACAATGATGAATCAATAGAGGACACGGTCTCAACACTGGGAAGAGAGGTAGGAATACTTTTGCAAGCATCATTAAAGTGTTCTTCACAAGCCTCATCCAGAATGTCAATACAATTAACACTCTCATATGAATAAGGTTGTTTAGACAACTTTCCCATGTTGAAGACTACTTTATCGTCACCCACTCTCATGATAAGCTCACCGGCTTCAACATCGATGAGAGTGCGACCGGTTCTCAGAAATGGACGACCAACAATTAGTGGTACACGGGGGTCCATCTCGTAGTCGACGACAACAAAATCAGCAGGAAAGGTGAATTTGTCGACTCCTACAATGACATCTTCGGCTATCCCCACTGGATAAGCAACCGTACGGTTGGCCAATTCCAAAGTCATTTTGGTGGGGACTAGCTCTGGGAAAGATAATTGCTTCCAAACGCTTAGAGGCATAAGATTAATACTGGCACCTAGATCGGCTAGGGCCATGCAATTCTCTACTCCCGGGAAATTGCAAGGGATAAGAAAACGACCCGGATCACCAAGCTTGGTTGGCAATTTCCTTAAGAGCACTGCAGAGCAATTCTCATTAAGTTGGGTGTTGGCTATATCGAGGAGATTTTCCTTGTCGCTCAGAAGGTCTTTAAACATTTTCGCATACTTGGGCATGTGAGCGAGAGCCTCAGCGAAGGAGATATTGAAATTCAATTGTTTAAACATTTTAAGAAAGTTAGAAACCTGAATATCGTCCTTGATTTTGAGCTTCTCTTTCCTCAACCTAGATGGATAAGGTATATTGGAAGAAGAGGAAGGCTTTAGGAGAATAGGATCACTCACATCATTGGGTGGAGGAGGGGTAGAAGAAGGAGGTGGAGAAATTGGGGAAGGAGAAGGATGAGGAATAGGAGCAGGTGACTCGTTCTCCTTAGTAACAACCACCGGTGGAGGTATAGGAAGCTCGGGTTCCTTGGTACCCTTGCCACTTCGAGTGGTGATTGCTTTCATCTCCCCTCTTGGATTCGCAACGGTGTTACTCGGAAGAGTACCCGAAGAAGAGGGTTGATTACCTTGGAAGAAACTAGCCATCATGTTCCTCAAGTCATTTGTTTGGCTATCCAACGTATTTCTCATGTCGGCTCTCAAATCGTTTCCTTGCTTGACCAAGTCTACTTTCAAATTGATCACTTCACGCTGAAGATTTTCCACGATCACATCGTTTGTCCTCATGTAGGTCTGCACTTCTTGGTGTAGAGCGGTGGATTGGTTGGGAGGAGCATTGTATGCGGGTGGTTGATAAGCAGGTTGTTGGTAAACTTGGTTGTTACGTTGAGGTGGTTGTTGCTGCTTGTGAAGAGGGATGTATGGTGTACGAGGTTGTTGTTGTTGTTGAGGAGAGCGGTTGAGGTTTTGTTGTTGGTTTGGGTTGGTAGGAGGAAAACCAGGTGGGGAAAGATAATTGTTAGAGCGGTAGCTAAGCAAATTACGGTCACCTTAAGGTCTAGCTTGATAAGCAGGTTGAGGATAGGTGCCATATGCTGCATTCACATTCTCAGCAGGGTAGTCTTGGGTGGCAGTACAAGTGGTGTAAGAGTGAGGACCACCGCATATCTCACAAGGTTGGCTGACAGCGTTAACTTGGGCGTTTTTAGCGTTATTGTTGTTGTTGTTGCTGACGGTGTGGGTGACAAGCGATTCAAGAAGCGTACTGATTTTGTCCAATCGCTTGTCGCTGTCATTAGTGCTAACACTAGCGACATTGGTCCGAACACTCTTGGTTTGCACACGAGATTTATTCTCAATGATGTCCCAAGCAGCATTAGAAGTCTTAGCCAATAGATTACCCCCCGAGGCACTGTTTAGTGAATCTTGGTCACTCATGTTTAAACCATTGTAAAAAGTATTAATTTGATGTACTTTGGTAAAACCATGTTGTGGGCATTTTCTTAAAAGATCTTTGAAACGATCCCAAGATTCACTGAACGACTCATCGTACTTTTGTTCAAAATTTATGATTTCATTCCGCAAAGCGGTAGTACGAGAGGGTGGGAAAAAGTAATTGATAAACTTTGTTTCCAAATCCGTCCACGAGAGAATACTCTGTGGCGGTTCCTTAGAAAGCCAATGCCGGGCTTGTCCCTCTAAAGAAAAGGGAAAAAGTTGTAACCTGATAACCTCTTGTGGAACACCATTGAATTTGACCGTGTTGGTGAGTTGCAAGAATCTCTTGATGTGGTCGTGTGGATCATCAATGGTTCGTCCCAAGAATGGTTGAGCGGAGACCATCTGGATAAAGCCTGATTTTAGCTCAAAGTTGTTGGCGGCAATTGGAGGTATGACAATTGGATCCGTGTTGCCATCTACATGAGCTTGCAGCAATTCAATCATCGGGTGATTATCCGGAAGGGGCTCATTGTTGTTGTTATTGTTCATGTTGTTGAAAGGCGGGTTGTTGTTGTTATTATTCTTGTTCGGAGGTGGTATGTTATTGTTGTTTTGTACACCAGCCATGTCTAAGTTATCGAGAGGCTCGGGCTCTTGATAAGACGTGGATCGAGTGCGCATACACCTGCAAAAGAACGAACAAAGAAAAACAAAGCAAAAATATTTTTGGTTTTTATGTTTTTTTAATTTTTTTGTATGTTTGAAAATTTTATATTTTTTAGGATTTTTTG
The DNA here is from genome assembly GCA_025667525.1 of Glebionis coronaria. Taxonomy (NCBI): domain Eukaryota; kingdom Viridiplantae; phylum Streptophyta; class Magnoliopsida; order Asterales; family Asteraceae; genus Glebionis; species Glebionis coronaria. The sequence continues at coordinate 40,918,442 of CM046882.1, read as the reverse complement.
AAAATTTTTGTGAAAAAGTAACGTTCACGGGGAACGGATCCCAAAATCCAAGTTCTCACAAAAAACTTTTGATCTTAACGAGAAGAGCCGGCAGCGGCGCCATTTGATACAAGATATTTAGTATGTTGAAAGTTCGTTTCTCGGAATCCTCTCGAATTGATCTCAGTTCTAAGTGGAATGATTTGTTCTTGGTGACAAAAAGTGGTTTTGGTTTTCTATTTTACTAAAACAGGGAAAAGAATAAAGTAATAAAGATTTACACTTAAAACAATTAAAAAGTAAAACTTGAATAAGAAATTAAATCAAACAGTACTGGAAAAATGCCCTAACTGAAAATACTCTAATCGGAATAAATTGCTATAAAAGTCCTATTCGGAAAAAGATGTAATTCGGAATAAAGGTTCTCTATGCGGAATCAATTTCTTATGCGGAAAAAGGTCCTATTCGGAAAACAATCTCCTATTCAGAAAAATACCCTTATGCGGAAAAAGGTCCTATTCGAAAAACCTCTTATTCGGAAAACATGTTCTATGCGGAATAAAAGTCTAACTCGGAATAAAATCCTATTCGGAAAAACAAATCTATGCGGAAAAATGACCCTATTCGGAAAAACTGGCTTAAGCGGAAAGAATTCCCTATGCGGAATAAATTCAATTCGGAATATATAAAATATTCCGAACAAGGGTAAAAAATGGACAGGCTATTCGGAATTTCTGAGCATTCCGAGTAAGAGACTTAAGCAAATCACTATTCGGAATAAATCTGGCAATGAAGAACAGTAGCAGTAATGCAAGTACAGGAGACACGGTTTGAATCTAAAATCAAGATGAATACGCAAAAAGGTTTTACCAAATTAACCAATAATCATCTAAATACTATAAGTAATAAATCCCAACAATAAAAACACTAAATCAACAACTTTTTAAGATCAAACTTGAACCAAATAAAAACTTAAGAACTTGCAATAAAAAGATGATGAAGAACAAGATGGATAGAAAGATTGGAATTGAAAGATTAATGTAAAAGTAAACAAGAGTAATGATTGAAACTCACAAGATTGAAGAAAAAATGAAAAATCACCAAACACCCTAATGGTGTTGGTGAAGATACGAACCAAAGAGACTGGAAAAAGAAAAATGAAAGCTAACTACTAACTCCCTAATTGTGTGTGTAGGAGATCCTTTTATAGTTCTTAGTGATTGGTTGGTGAGTGGGCTTTCTTCTCTCTCTTTCGTCTTCTCGTCTTTTCAGAAAAGTTGACGTTTTCGATTCTGATTCGGGATTTGTCGTCGATTAAATTCAACTCGTCTTTTAATTTCTTCCTTTAATAGACTTGAGTTTCTTCGACTTATGTAAATCTTCCATCTTTGGTCCTTTTCTTTGATAAATCTTCGAATAGGCCCAGTGACTTCAAATCTTTTGCATCTCTTGGACAATAGACTTTAACTTGAGTCCTTTTCTTCAGTAAAACCCGTGCAATCCCATGTTTTCTTCAATATTCATCCAGTTGGCTCTGAATACACAATAAACACAAAAACCACGCATAATTCCAAACAAATGATATTAAATACGTGTTTTGGTCTTGTTTTAGCCAGAATTAAGTGGTAAAAGGATGGGTGTTTACACACCTATCAAATTTCTATCTTTCTTCTTTATTTCTTATAATCTATCATGGTGAAGTGAATAATTATGGATATAACATTTGGTATCAGAGCTTCTGCCACTAAGAAAACTAATGTTTTAAAAATCTATTGAGTACTTTCCATATAAAGCTTCTGTAAGTAAGAGTAAGCAAGCATTTAGTATTCTCAAGTGTAGCATTGAAAATTTCAAAAAAGTTGTTGATGATGACTGGAAAAAACGAGAACTTTCGAAAGGAAACAAAGAGATTCCTCACGATATAACTGTGCTTGTGAAAAGTATTTTGATTCCGCTTGCGGAAAGAACGCAAAAACATATTTTGGAATTTAAAACATTAATTAAGCAAGAAATTTTTGATGATTTGAAATATGTGGAATCTCTTGAACAAGAAGTGAACGACCATCAACCTAAAAGAGACGAGTTTTCTACAGCATATGATCTACTCTTACACGAATGTCTCTCAAAAGATATTATGTGTGTTTATGTTACATCTTGTGTTGATATTGATGAATATTCTGATGTTGCATGCAAATATCTTGATCAAGTCAAAGAGTGTGAACGTCTTGAAACTGAGCTTTCGAATAAAATTGACCAAAAAGAGTTTTCGTTACTTCAACATAGATATGATTTTCTTCAAAAACATTGTCATTCACTTGAACTTGCTTTGCAAAACAAAGTTGGCAATTTTTCAAATGATACACCTTTGGAAGTAAAATTATTTGAGTCATGTCGTCTACTAAATGAAAAAAGTCTTGATATTTTGGATTTGAAAGCTCAGTTACAAGAAAAAGACATAGCAATAGCAGAGTTGAAGAAACTCGTTGCTAAGATGGGTGGGAAAGTTGTGAAACCTAGCGTTACGAAACCTGTTGTTAGACAAACCAATGCCTCTAAAGTGAATAGATCCTCTATCTTGGGAAAACCATCCGCTTTCTCAAATTCCTCGTTTGCAAAACCTGTGTTTGCCCCCAAGATGGATGGAAAGGAAAGGTTACCATACAATCAACCCATAAGGAATACTGTAGCACCAAGCATTAAGCACAATAATGTGATTAAACAAGGGATGTATAGAATGACCACTAAACCCACAAACAAAGTTAGTCAATCGCCTCAGACTTCTAGAAACACTAATACTCGTGTGTCTTCTACTACAGGAGTAGTCTCCACTGCTAGTGTTAGCCGGCCTCAGCTTAAGAGCACTCAAGTGAATGATAAGGTCTGGAAACACAAGAGTCAAAGGAAGATGAAGGAAATAGAAGAACACGCTAGGAATTTAAATGTTTTTAAGAATAAAAAGTTTGTAATCGCGTGTAATGACGATATGAATGTCTTGAATGATTTGAATGCTATGAATGTGAAATTTGTTTGTGTCAAATGTGTAAAATGTGCTAATGCTAATAATTCTATGTGTGCTATGAATAATGTCAAAGGCGTAGATACTAGAACTAAGAAGCAAGTTGCGATGCCTATTAGTGCTAGTAAACCCAAACGCAAAGTGAACCATTCTGGTGCAACCCCCACTAAGAAAAGTATTGCATCAGACTCCAACACTAAGAACCCTAGAAGCAGAATTAGGGAATTATATGAGTCTGCTAGCAAGTCTTGGAAATGGTGGTTTGCTAATCAATGTCCTCCAGGATATAAATGGATGCATAAAGTTAGGACAGAAAATGTGACAACGAGTGTTAGTATGCCTTTAAATGTTGCTAAGGACACTAATGATTCTGGAATTACAACTAACGTGGTATCCAATTTAGCAAATGATCCATCGTGTTATAATTCTTCTGCAGGTGATACAAATAAAACTCTTCATACTGGACTTCGGATGCACGAAGCACATGACGGGGAATCTCAAGCTTCTAATTAATTTCGTGGAGAAGTTCCTGGGTACGGTCCGATTCGGAAATGATCAATTTGCACCGATCCTAGGATATGGAGATTTGGTTCAAGGGAAAATAACGATAAAAAGGGTATACTACGTCGAAGGGCTCAATCACAATCTTTTCTCGGTTGGTCAATTATGTGATGTAGATTTGGAGGTTTCTTTCCGAAAGAAGACATGTTTTGTTCGTGATTATGATGGGAATGACTTACTTACCGGTTCACGGGATACCGATCTTTACACAATTTCACTACAAGACACAACTTCATCAACTCCAATTTGCTTCATGGCTAAAGCTTCAACGACTCAGGCATGGTTGTGGCATCAACGTTTATCTCATCTTAATTTTGATACCATCAACTTGCTTTCCAAGAAAGATATTATGAGAGGCCTTCCAAGCTTGAAATTCATCAAAGATCATCTTTGTTCTTCTTGTGAGCTTTGTAAAGCTATACGAAGTAGTTTTAGGACAAAGACTACACCAAGCTCTAAAGGACGGTTAGATCTTCTTCATATATACTTGTGTGGTCCCATGCGTGTTCACAATATCAATGGGAAGAAATATGTTATGGTAATTGTCGATGATTACTCAAGGTACACATGGACTCACTTCTTGAGGTCCAAGGATGAAACACCCGAAGTTCTCATCAACTTCCTTAAACTGATACAACATGGTCATCAAGCTCAAGTAAAAGTGGTTCGTACTAACAGAGGTACATAATTTTTGAATTCAACTCTGAGAAACTATTTTGAAGCTGAAGGAATTGAACATGAAACATCTATTGCTCGAACACCCGAACAAAACGGCGTTGTTGAAAGACGAAACCGTATTTTGGTTGAGGTTGCTCGAACATTACTATCCGTTTCAAAACTTCCACTATTCTTTTGGGCCGAAGCCATGTCAACCGCATGCTACACACAAAACTGATCCTTAATTATCCTAAGACACGAAAAGACACCATATCACATAATTCATGATCGAAAACCTTCACTCAAACACCTTCATGTTTTTGGATGTACGTGTTACATTATTCGAGATGGTGAAAATCTGGACAAGATGAAAGAGAAAGGTGATGTATGTATTCTAGTGGGATATGCAACTCAGTCTAAGGGATATAGAGTGTACAACAAGAGAACAAAATTGATAATCGAGACTATTCATATCCGATTTGATGGATTACAAGAAATGGCACTTGAACAAAACAGTTTAAGTCCTGATCCACAACGACAAACGACTTCCGTTCACAACCGCACGGAACTCGGAACTCAAGACCACAGCAATGAACCGTCAAGTTCAAAGCTGGTTCAAGGAAATGTTACAAGAGCAGATATGACAGTCAAAACGACTATTGAAGAGTTAGAAATGTTATATGGACCAATGTATGATGAATATTTCACGGGGGAGAAACATGTTGTATCGAAGTCTTCCGTTGTCACTCATGATAAGAATGATGATACCGATCATCGTCAACAAAAGGATACAACTTTATCTACTTCAACACGGTTTGCTGCATATTTACCTCCTCAGAAAATCACATCAACAACCGCTGCTACAACATCCACAACTACTGTCATTGCTCCAGAGAACACAAATCAAGCAGACTATGCATTAAATGACGAAGACGACTTTATCAACCCATTCGGTACACCGGTACACGAAACTGGAGAGTCTTCTACTCACCATGTTGATCCGTTAAATATGCATACGTTCTATCAACGACATCCTTCAACACATCATTGGACCCGAGATCATCCTTTGGTTCAAGTAATTGGAAACCCTTCACAACCCGTTCGTACAAGACGACAACTTGAAACCGATGGTGATGTTTGTATGTTCGCACTTGCTGTAAGTACAACTGAACCAACAAATATCAAAGAAGCCTTGGCAGATCACGCTTGGATTGAATCGATTACGGATGAACTTCAACAATTTGAAAGACTTAAAGTTTGGGAACTTGTTGACAAACCATACGATGTAATACCATTAAATCTTTGATGGATCTGGAAAAACAAGATGGATGATGTTGGAAATTCACTTTATGTGATGACATTTAAGAATTCCCGTTAGTTATTATAGTCACACACGCATAGTGTAGAACAATGATAATCTTTATGAATCAAGAGGGTTGATGTTTTTCTAGAGAGAGAAACTTAGAGAGAGAAGTGAAAGAAACTTGTATTATGAAAAGTAAGAAATGAATAACCAACACCTCTTTCCATGGTGGAAAGAGGTTTAAATACCCCAAGTCCTTAATGGACTTGGGCCTCCGGCCCATGAACATGCTCATGGGTCGGGCTATTTAATAAATGAAACTAAACACTACTACGAGCCTATAACTACATTGTTGGAGTGACCGAGACTTTCTATATACGTAAAACGTATTTCCAACAATCTCCCCCAAAGGGAGGTCACTCCAAATTTACAAAGTCCTAATCTAGCATGTTAGATCTTTTTCTTGATCTCGTAGTCTTCTTTTCTTTCTTTTTCTTTCTTTTGTGAGTATGTGTTGAATAATATCAGCCTTTTGCTTGGAACACGTTCTTTTGGCCTTTCACGTGCAGTCTTTATTTTCTTGTGATGTTCGCCTCTTTGTGACTTCATGTCCCACACACTTATCCTTTGTTGAATTCTTGAAAGTTTCAAAGTTGATACAGCGGAAGACTTTTAGGTCATACTTTCTTGAATTTGCAGGAGTATTTGATGCAGAAGGAATAAGCATGTGAGGACGTCTTCAACAGGTACACAGCAACGCCACCGTCTTCAACAGGTACACAGCAACGCCACCGTCTTCGAATGCAGCAACATAATAAGACACAAATAAAATGGCTTTGACATTTTATTCTAATTCGGTAGCATTTTACCTCCGGTCGGTGAAGACCGTTGGACGATATTAGATATCGTACCCGTGACGGATAGTTTCAATTAAGTAACTTCCTGACAGGATTTCGCGGGTAAACCCGTTCTCTTTATTCGACCGTCCAAAGCTGACTGCGAACATAAAGAGTGAATCATTTGGATTATAAATCCTTATGATTGAAGTCGTCAATTCATGAAACCTGGAACAAGTGAATTTCAATTAAGATATTCACCATCGTTGATTTCCAGTTGTCACAAACTTAATTCAAATTGAATCTTGCTTGTCACCTACCAAGTGCTGTTTGATGTTAACACTAGAAGGATTTCCATTCGTCACTGTGAACACTAAAGAGTGTCACTCTGAGTGTTCTGGCAAGATCATACGATAATGCATAGAGGCCTGGAACGAGTTTAAGTTCAATTAAGAATTAAGCTACTATTTCTTTCCAGTTGTCACAAGATTAGTTCTTAAAGAACTGCACGTGTCACCTACCATGAGCTTGTTTGATGTTGGCTCAAGTAGGATTTCCATCTTCACTGTAATACTTGCGTATCACTCGGATGTTCTGGCAATATTACAAGAATACTGCGTAGGACTCATAAAGATCTCTTACTTTTCACAGTGTGTGAAGAAGCAAGGAATAAATGGAAAGTGTCCTAATGAGACTTTTGATGATCTCGTGGCTCTAGACTCGATAGTGCGTTTTGATTTAGTGATCGATGGCTGGAGAGGAGTGCCACCTATTCAATATCAGTCTATTCGGAGTGAATAAACCAATAGATAACGTGTTGATCTCCGTGTGATTCAAACAAATACCTTTTGAGAGATATTTGAGTTAGCTGGGGAGGGTTGTGCATTGCATCACTGGGTCCATGATGGCTTTCTTCAATATCGAGAATCATTAACAAATGATCTCAATAGCATATGTATTGACCCGGTTTCTGCCTAAAGTTGCAAGGAGGGCTTCTTTCTTTACACCCTTTATCTTTACAATTCTTTTTCATTCTTCAACCCCTTCAATGCTTACCAATACGTCATTACTAGCACCTTGTTGTGATTGTTCCAGTGCTAGCTTAAGTACTTGGTCGGCATTCAGCTACGTTCACATTCATTCTCCATCTTTCCTAGGACTTCTAGTTCTATCTAGGGAATTGTCCTTGGGAAGATTCTATCGGTTCTGATGAATCATTGGACTAATACCTATACCTACCACCCTTTTGTCACCACATCCGTCATGAGTTAAGTGTGTTTTGGGTTGATATAGTCACCATGAAAAATCCTTGAAAATCACTTAAAGCACTTGTGATATTGTAATCAAAGTTTTTGTGCCTTAAGTGTTTTGATCATCAAAAACGCTCCCCTTAACTTGTGCATTACACATGTTAAGTTGGTTTATCTTTTAAGCCTTTTTCACTGTTTTAGCCAAATATCATAAAGTCTCCTTAATCCCATTTTCTCCCCTTTCTAAAATGTTAACCATCAATATTTTGGATATTAACGGATTAACCGGTCTTTGGGTAATAAAATGAAATTAGATGTTGGCCAAAGAACATATTAATGATCCCCCTCAAATTAATGAGGGTAAGTTGTAGTGCTTGAGTATGATTTGTTTGAAAGATTTGGAATCTCGAGAGAATTTCTTGAAAAATATCATACTTTTACACTACAACAAGCCACAAAAACTGATTATACAAAAAGTAACATATTCACAATTATAGACATATGGAGTTGACCTGTTATAAGACGAACCATAATTAATTGGTTCGTTCCGTGAACCGATGGTGAGCTCCATATGATCGTCCACCGACGAATCGTTCTATACTTCGTATCAACCGGCGCTTCCTTAGGAGTTCCTCGATCTTCTTAATCGCGTATGTTGCTCCTCTTTTGCATTGGCTTGTCCAGGGGTACTGGACTGCTGGAAGCGGTAGGTTGGCATTGAGAACCGTCAGATCATCTCGAACATGCTTGAGCGTACCATCGTTGATTTTGTGTAGTTCGGAGAATCGCATATATTGCATGACGCCAGTCTCATTTGGATAAAAGATCCCTGCTTCCGGCGTTGTGGTCCCCATATAAACCTTCTTGTTCTTATGGAAATTACTGAGTGGTGTTGTATGGGGACGTTCCAAGTTTAACTGCTTCTGATAACTCTCCACTCCAAGTTGAAAGTCTTCCACACGATTTTGAATGACGATTTTTCTAGCAAATTGTCGAAAGTTGGAACTCAATGCAATGACTATCTCAGATGGTAAATGGTCAACTTTCTCCTGAGCCAATAACAACAGAAGATCTTCGATGTCTTCAAGTTGAAGATACTGGAGATCACTTTCGTCAATTCGGTATTCTTTCTCATCAGTACGTTTAAACACGATTACATTCAAGTAATCATAGCCGAATACCGTCTGAGTGGTTGCTCCTTGAATGCTTTTGATCCTGTGAGTCGAGACAATAGAAGCACCTCTCTTAGGACGATGGAAGTGACTGTAAGCTAACTTTTTCTTTTGATTCCAGTGAGATATGCCAAGTGATGCATAAGTGTCATAAAACTTGAGCAATTTCTTTCTCCATATTGTATCAAGTACTTTATCCTCTATCCATGGAACATTCTCCAAGTTAACAGCCTTGACCATAGTGAGTGACGTGGCATATTTCTGTGCTCCATTTTCAAGGTATTCAAGATCGTGAGTAACAAAGTGCTCTAATGGGATTGTTGCAGAACCGACAATGACCGTTGGTGTAAGAGGTCGTAATACGGGAGTCTGAATTCCTGTAGTTGTCGCGCTCATTGCCTTGTTAAGCTCATTCAAATGATATTTTGCTTCATTATGGCTGATCTTCAAAGTATCAAAGAAGTCCACGTTTGCAGCTGCCATTTTGATCAGATCCGGAGTCATTGTCGGTTTCCCATGAGAATACCGTAGAAAGGCCAAGAAATCGATAGGGTTGTTGAGGAATTGAGTCAGCTCCATGTCAGTTGCAGTGTCAAAAGGATGTTGTGGTGCTGCATTTGTTAGCCAAAGTTGCTCCTGTACCGTGTCATCGATGATTAAAGATTCAGCAAACGTTGGTTGTGGTACATTTAAGTCATCAACTTCCATATCAACGTCATGTTGAACTGCAGATGGTGTTGAAGGTTGATTTTGCATCACCGATATATCATCGCGAGGTTCTTCTTCAAGCATTGGCTCTGTCGGTTCTTCTGCTTGCATATATTCTACAGATTCATTGTGAGAATCAGTAGTAAAAGCTGGTGTAGTAGATATACCTGTGTCAAGTTGCTGAGTTTCTGGTACAGTAGACTCTATTGTCTTTTCAGCGGTTCCCTTCTAAATTAAGATATTTTAAAACGTCATCAGAGCCAGAAGTAGACTTACTTTGAAGTTGAGTCTCTGGTATGAGAGTTGCATGAGCATCATCGTTTAACACCATGTGAGTTGGTTCTGGTAAAGAAGTGGTAATTATCAGCATCTTCATAAGCATCTTCCTCGATAGGATCTTCATAAAATGCCATGTCAGCATCAGGATTGCCGAATTCTGCTAAGTCCTCAAACATTCTTGAACCTGATCCTGTGGAAAAAGCTTCATGTCTGCTTTGTTGAAGGACGATACGCAGTCGTTTGGCTTCAGAAATTTGTTGTTGAGCAGGTTCTTCTGTAGCAACACTTGCTTCTTTACCCTTAGTCTGCTTTGCTTTCTTTGGCTTTCGAAGTGCTATTTCTTCATGTTCTTCCTCTGTTTGGGTCATCTCAGCATCTTCATCAACTAAATGCTCTTTCTCTGTGCCTTTATCTTTTGATGAAACATTCAATTGGCGCTTGGAAATTCTTTTCTTTCGTTTTCCTTTTTGCGTCTCTGATTGTTTTCGGAAGGATCTGCATTTGCTCGTTTAAACTGTGCTTCAATATCTTTAAGCATCTCTCTGTAGTGATCACTTTCCCTTATACCTTCATTCATCATGATTGCTGGCACTGGAGCTGGTCTGAGTTTATATTTTGTGAATTGATTATCCGCAGTCATAGTATCTAACACATCGTCATCATCTTGAGTATGATAGAAGAAGTTCCCGCGATGATCAATATCTGGGTCACTCTTTATGAAGTAATTGATAATGAGTTTTGTGAACCTTGGAAATGGAAGATGCACCGCTTTTCTCTTGGAACTTGTGAATTGATGACAAAATTCTTCCCAAAGTTGTAAAGCATAATCCACTTTAGATCCGGTGTAGAGACCCCAAAAGATAACTGCCTGAGCGGGTCGCATTGCATCTGATCCACGAATCTTGGAAGTAAGACATTTTACTAAAGTGGTGATAATAGCTTTCCAAGGTTGCCCAATATGTGATGTGTTAAACTGAGAAAGAAAACCAATTTCACCCTCATAATTCAATTCTCGAATTACTCTAATCAGTTCTTCTGAAGCTGGGTCAGGCACAAAGTGTTCCCCTTTTGCTAGCTTAGGGAGCTTAAATAGTTGCCTAAACTGACGCAGGTCAAATGTCAAGTTTTTGTTGTTTAGAGTAAAGGAGATTATCTTCTTTGACAATTGCTTTGCGAGTGTGATGGAGGCAGTTGCCCAAAATTCGTGCATGTAAACTTCAGGGACTGATGCAGTGACACGTAATGCATCCTTTATTGGTGAACAATCTAGGATGTCTGTTGCGATTTTGAATGCCGCCAAAGAAGGATCGAAGTCATCTCTCATACGAAAGTTATTTGGTGCATGTTGCATTCTAGCCTTAAGTGGAACAAGGATAAGATCTAATCGTTTTTGTTCTTCTTCGGTTATCGACATTTTCCTGCTTTGAGATAAATACAAGCACACTTGATATATACACATATATATCTCATAAACATGTAAATTCTAAGCATTGGATATAAATCACAACAAATTGTCACCACATATGTTTGAGTAGCAAAATACAAGCATAGATCATATGGACAAAGGTCATACATTCAGAATCACATTAAGAGATATAAAAGGCAAGGGCATGGCAAAACTAAGTCCATTATAGTGCTTCACATATCTTAAAACTTAGCAAATTTTTTCCATCGTAACAATGCATCATTTTATACCCATCGTAGTGAATTCATCGTATTGTACCCATCGGACTGGACACATCGTGCCAACCTATCGTACTCTACCCATCGCACTTGAGAAATCATGCAAACCCATCGTACCCAACCCATCGCACTTGATCGATCGAACTGAACCATCGCATTGGTGCCATCGTAACGGACCCATCGTATCGATCCATCGCAACGAACCATCGCAACAATCCATCGCAACGAACCATCGCAACGATCCATCGCAACGAACCATCGCAACGATCCATCGCAACGGACCATCGCAATGATTCATCGTAACGGACCATCGCAACGATCATCGCAACGATCCATCGCAACGGACCATCGCAACGATCCATCGCAGTGGACCATCGCAACAGGCCCATCGTAATGAGGCATCGCAGCGAGTGGATCGTAGTAAAGCAATCGCAATCAATGCGATGAGAATGGATTGTAGCCATAGATCGCATTCTTGGTGATAGAACCTCGGCAAGTCTAGAAATTGCGATTACGGGACAATTAAGAAGTTATAGGCCAACCTGTTTATAACCAATGTCTATCTAGGCACGATGAACAAATCCCATAACTTTATTACCATTTTCATTGCAAAAACCACGAAACCCTAGTTTTTGATATGACCTAGGGAAACTGTTTAGATTGAGATGTAATAAATTGAGGTAAGTGATAACAACTATAGCGTAAAACCATACCTAGAAGATGAACAGATAGCAAAGATTCAAAGACACAATGAATCAAAGGTGTGCAAGGTTTTAAAAATGGCGGAAGAAAAAGTTGTTTGTGTGTGTTTGCGACGGTGACAGGGAAAGGGGGGGGGGGGGGGGTGGTATGTATTGACTTGGTCAACTTGTTAGCAGGTTGACATATTAACCCCCCATTTTTGCAATTATTGCAAATATGGTCCCCTTTTTTTTATTAGTATTCGATTTAAAGAGAATTTGATAAAACCAAATCATCTTACCAAATACCAACCCGCTCACAAACACTACCACAAAAACTTAACGCCAAATATCAATTAACCTATTCATGAATTTCTATTCCACACGAGGCACACATAGCATAACAAATGAAGATGAATAGTGAATATATTCTGACAATCCTTAATAACGGCCAAATTTGATTCCACGAAGATTTAATATTTGCTCCCCCTTAAACACGGACCCGTTTTCTATTTAAAGAGCTGTAGCCAATGATTTTAAGGACACAAATATTAATGAGGACATTTTCCGGTTAAGTGATTTTATGGAACGATTCTGGTGGCAATAAGATTTCTCTTATTTTGACAAAATAAGTGCACTGATACGTACACAAATTTGTATTAGACCAAGTTATAAAGTAAACTTGGTCCCTTACAAGGTTTTAAAGTAAACCTTGCTCGAGAAAATTAATTCCCGTTGTGGGCCAACGTTTTCATAAGAAATACGTGACTTTAATGCGAAAAGCGGGTTGCAGTCTGGAGTAACTACAAGTCATAATGGGCATGTTTTAAAACTTGTACAACTTTTATACGGACTCTATTTATGGCGCCGTGTTAATATTAATCGACATTTCTGAAGCCGTAAATATTACCATACTAAAAGACATGCCCGGTTTGAAAAGAAAAATATTTTTGGATTTTCTTGATTTTATATTTTTTATGGATTTTCTATGTTATATATTTTTATGGTTTTTCTATGTTTTATATTTTTGTATTTTGCTTTTGGTGGTTTAAATATGTACTATAATATACAAGATCACGATCAAAGGATACTCGAGAATAGTTTACCACTACTATTCTTCAGATTCTTCTGCCAACTCCTTAAGTGTCGCTGGTGAGAATGATTTCATGCCTAGCTTTTCGATCAAAAACTCGATACGTCCTCGATCTAAGGCCTTTGTGAATATGTCTGCCAGCTGATACTCAGTGTTGACGAAGTACAGTTCGATTACTCAATTTCCCACTTGCTCCTTGATGAAGTGGTAGCGGATGTCAATGTGCTTTGCTCGAGAATGTTGAACGTAGTTGCAGCACAGAGCGATTGCACTTTTGTTATCACAATACATCGGGATTTTGTTGAATCCAAGACCGTAGTCAGTCAATTGTGATCTCATCCAAAGAACTTGAGCACAAAAACCGGACATAGCAATGTATTCAGCCTCCGTACTTGATATCGCAACGCTTTTCTGCCTTTTTGATGCCCAACTAACAAGTCTATCTCCAAGAAGTTGCACACTGCTAGAAGTGCTACGTCTGGTATCTTGACACCCGGCATAATCCGCATCTGCATATGAAATTAGTGCAATAGAGGAATCCTTCGGATACCACAGACCACGATGAAGTGTTCCTTTTAGATACCGAAAGATCCTTTTCACAACATGTAAGTGCTTTTCGGTAGGCCGAGCCTGATACCGGGCACACATGCCTATAGCAAATTGCAAATCAGGCCTGCTAGCAGTCAGATAGAGAAGGGTGCCGATCATTCCACGGTAAAGTTTAGGATCGACAGCTATCCCGTCCTTATCTTCATCTAACTTGGATCTCTCCACCATTGGAGTATCCATGGGGTCACAATTTTCAAAATGATATTTCTTTAATGATTCAAGAGCAAATTTGGATTGATTAATGAAGATGCCTCTGGGATTCTGAGAAATTTGCAACCCTAAGAAAAATGAATTTTTTCCCATCATTGACATCTTAAAGCGTGTGGACATAATTTTCTCAAAACGGTCAGACAAATGTTGATTAGTAGCAGCAAATATTATATTATCAACATAAATTTGTACCAGTATCATGTCGTTTTCCTCCTTGAGAATGAATAATGTTGGGTCCACTTTGCCTTTGGAGATGAGATACGACGATAAGAGATCGTACCACGCGCGTGGAGCTTGTTTCAACCCGTAAAGAGCCTTCTTGAGCTTGTACGCGTGATTAGGATACTCTGAATTGACGAATCCATTCGGCTGGCTTACATAGACATATTCCCTTAATTCACCATTGAGAAATGCCGTCTTAACATCCATTTGGTAGACGATCATATTCATGTGAGCAGCATAAGCAAGGAATAGTCTAATTGCCTCCAATCGTGCAACATGAGCAAAGGATTCTTCAAAATCAATACCCAAAGCTTGTTTGTAACCTCTAGCAACCAATCTTGCTTTGTTTTTCAGCACACTACCTAACTCATCGAGTTTAACCTTGTATACCCACAACAATGTCAAGATTTCAACGTTGCTGGGTAACGGAACTAATTCCCACACTTCAAGACGTTGGAATTCATTAAGTTCCTCTTGCATGGCTTCAATCCATGATGATTTGGTCATGGCTTGTTGCCAGTTTTTAGGTTCAGTGTCTGAAAGTAATGCATCAAAATAGCAATATAATGCATGTTCTTGGAGTTGATGGCGTGTTAAGACTGGTCGATCGATGTCACCAATAATATTGCGGATTGGGTGATCCTTTGTCCATTTAGTGTTGTGAGTTTCAATCCGTGGTGGTCGGGAGTGAACGATTGTAGGAGCTTCCTCTGAGGAAGACGCACCGGTAGGGTCTTCAGGTATATGTGAACCAAAGAAGAGAAGCTCTTGTAAGTGAGCATATTCCAAATCGTGATCATATAGATCCTCTTCAACATCATTAGGAACGAGTGGGAGTGAAGATTCAGGTGTTGTTTGTGAATTGGTGGGGGATGGGACATCTGGTTCAAGAGTAACAGTAGATGCCTCAGATAGATTTCCATTATCTTGAGCAACAACTTCGGGAATCAGAGCTACTGCTACAGGTGCTGGTGAATCATTACTCGGTGGATCAAAGAATTCATCAAACATAGGTTGAAATAACTTATCCCACTCGGACCTTGTAGGTGGTATAAATGATGGAGAAGTAGGATTGTTGGGAGTTAATCCGGAACTGATTGAATCGGTTCCCATCTCGTGAAATGCGGGTTCAGAGCTGTGTTGCTCAGAAGCCATTGCTGTCAGCTCATCAAAATCGACATCCAAAGTTTCTACTATCTTGCCAAGACGACGGTTATAAATTCGGTAAGCTTTCTTTGCAGGCGAGTAACCAATGAAAATTCCAATATCAGCCTTCGGTTGAAGTTTTCCCAGATTCTCACTATTTGTGTTTGGATAGCAAAGTGCACCAAACACATGAAGATATGAAATATCGGGTTTGTGTCCATGAAGTAGCTCATATGGAGTTTTACCATGATGTTTGCGAATGATGGAGCGGTTTTGGGTATAACATGCGGTTGCCACTGCTTCAGCCTATAAGAATAAAGGAGCATTCGCATAAATCAACATAGTTCGAGCAGCTTCCATAAGTGTACGGTTACGTCTTTCAACGACACCATTTTGTTGTGGAGTGCGAGCCACAGATGTTTCATGAGAAATACCAACCTTTTCATAATAATTTCGAAGAGTCTGATTAACGAACTCAGTGCCGTTATCAGTCCGAATGCGGCAAACAGTAGCATTACGACGTACTTGGATCATCTTTAAGAAAGTAATGATATACTCTGGTGATTGATCCTTGGATGCTAAAAATTTTACCCATGTAAACCTTGAGAAATCATCCACTATGACGAGGATGTATTTTCTACCACTCACACTAGCCGTACGCATTGGCCCGCAAAGATCCATGTGCAAAATATACAGTGGTTCTTGGTTGGTGTCTTCTACTTTAGGTTTGTAATATTTCTTGGTGCTTTTCCCCAAAGAACATGCGGAACATAAGTGATCCTTGTCGAACTTAAGTTTTGGAAGACCACGAACAAGTTCGTTTCTAGCCAAATGGTTAATAGCATCAAAGTTAAGATGAGATAACCGTCGATGCCACAACCATGACTTGGTCTTAGATGCTTTGTAGAGTAGGCAAACAGGAGAGGCGGCCATCAGGTTTTGAATAGACAAAGTGTAGAGATTATCCCCTCGAGAACCCTTTAACAAATCATTTCCTGCAAGATCGCGAATGAAGCAAGTATGTTGTCGAAAGGCCACTTTAAGGTTTGAATCGCAAAATTATCCTACTGAGAATAGATTGTGACCAAGTCCCTCCACATAATAAACCCTTGAAATCGTAACATTCCCAATTTGGTATTCACCATAACCCATAATCTTTGTAATATGGTCGTTGCCGAATTTAACCGTTCCTAGAAACTTGCTGACGAAATTTCTGAGCATCGAGCGGTCTCCAGTCATATGTTAAGAGCACCCCGAGTCCAAATACCAAAGAATAATTTGGACGACCTGAAAATATTACCAAACACAGACGATGTATCGGATTCTAATTGTTCCTCTGAGTTAGCAGGTACAGATATAATTATCTTAGATTTGCTATCAAACGAAACTTTAGGCTTCCAGATTTGCTTACTAGTGGTTGGCTTAGATTCTAGTTGTCTAGTATTCTGAGGTACTTTTTGACAGGGGACATTACCACTGGTAGGCACAATAGTGGGGGCAGACCTAGTTAAAGGGCGCTTTTTCCATTTCTTAGTGCTAGTGTTCCTATTTAAAGGACACTTAGACCTAACTTCCGTGGATGTGATCCTAGTTAAAGGGCACTTAGTTCCATTAGTAGTAAAGGTCCTACCAGTGGGTTTCCATTGCCACCCAACTTGGGTGAATTTCTTCCCCGTTGGAAACCATTCAAGATTGTTCTTAATAGCATACATTTCATTCACGTGATCAACAAGGCATTAATCATGACGATGAGAAAACATGCATTCATTACAATTCCAACATTTCGCATTAGAATTCCCATTTTGCTTAGGTTTCCACTCATAAAGAGAACCTTTTGTCTTAGCTACATGATTCTTTTTATTTAAAACTGAAATAACATTCCTAGGGTGCACTTCTACTTTCTTCTTCTCAGTCCCATTAGTAGAAGGCTTGATCCTATCTTTCTTGTCTTGAGATCCTTTTGCCTTAGTGGACATAGTTACTCCTGTAGAAGCCAAGGGAACATTAGTTACAGATTTTGACTTAGCCTTGAAGGGTGTGTTTAAAACTGGCTTAGCTCCTGGGGTCTTATTGAATGGAGTAATGGCAATGGTGGTTTGTTGTGTAGATGGTACAGATATCGGTTGCCCAATGTACTCTAGGTATGCTAAACAGTCCTGAACGCGATCCACATATAATAAGAGCTCATATACGCTATGACTTGTGGGATCACGTTCACGCATTTCATCAATAATCTCTCTAGCTAGATCAGCATGTTCTATAGCATTTTTCATATATGTGGCAAACTTAGTGGGACTTTTCCTAAATTTTGTATCCCGATATAGCACACGTGGGTTGGGTTTGGGAGCACTAGAGGTCGAGGCAGAGACAATAGCTGGATTATCAACACTTTCTCGTCCTTTGAGTTGAAGTGTCTCCTTTAATTCTGCTATAACCATGTTTTTGTCTATGAGCTGAATTTTTAGGTCAGAGGATTCCTCACATTTCCTGTTCAGTTTGTCAATTAATGACTTTTGTTCTGTCGCATTAAAAGCAAGGCGTTCTTCTATTGAACCAGAATTTTGTGAGTCGACCTGCCTTACTTGTTCACGTTCTCCTAGTATAGAATTAATTCTATTTTCTAGGACATGATTTTTAGTCTCTGCAGCCTCTAGTTCCGTTTTTGTTTCTAGTAATTCTCTCTTAATTCTCATCATCTCTTCCTCTAAATTCTGAACCATCTGAATCATCTTGTCACTTGTCTCAACGGAGTTGCCACCATCATTTAGTTTTGAAAGAGTTTCATTTTTAGATTGATTCTCAATTTCAAGAGATATAGAATGTTGTTGAAGCTCATTAAAACTTTTTGAAAGTGTATTATACGAATCTTGAAGCTTTAAAAATTCAAAGTTGGATTCATGACAAGAATGATTATCTACAGTATCCACATGTTCAACAGTATTCACAGATTCATGCACATCATCACAAATATTCACAGTAGATGAAATTTCATGAGTATATTTAATAGTAACAATGCATCACTTCGAGAGACACCATATGTTCTAAAAAACGGTCATATTCGGATAAAATCTTTTCCTTTTCAATTAAATGTTGTTCATAAGCATCATCCATTTTATTCAAAACTTTTGAACTTCACCAATTTCAAAACTTAAATTACACGCTAGATCATAGACTCCTTGTTTAATATGGTCCACAAACGGAATGATCTCTTTCTCAAACACCGTTTTCATGTGTTCGAACGCCCATTCTCCAGCGGTTTGAGCCGTTGAAGTCGTACATTCCAGAATGACCTTGTCAAACTCGGTAAGGTATTGCCCAATCTCTTCCAAGCTGAGATTTACCGTACTAACCGGTGGAAGATTCTTAGGAATTTCCTTTGGTTGGTCCGAGTTAACGAGTGTAGGAATTATACTAAGGCATTCTCTAGTAGGCATGAAAGTGGATGTTTGGAGAGTTCTCTTTTGCATATTAAAACGAATTCTAAGATCTATTGTGGCATTTTTTGCATTCATTTGAGCATAATCATATTAAGGATATGTAGAAAGTAATTTTAACCGCTTCTCATCATATGGTGTCATACTCTCAGAATCATTCGAGAACACAATCAGATCTAATACCAATCCTAACTTGGTTGCATCATAAAGTCGTGGGTTGTGGTGAAGCGCTTGCTTTGCATATCCCGGGTTAGGTGGTAAGTCTATGAGACGCGATAGATTGAACTCTTTAAATGATGCATGAAACAAGTGTACTAGATGTGAGGTAGCATATTGTTTTAAAAGCTTAAGTTCCGTTTCTTTTATTCTTTCAGACATCTTAATTTCCATTTCAATCTGTTTGGACTCAAGAATTTCAAAATCCGTTTGAAGTTGTTGAAAATTAGTAACGACTGACTCTTTTTCTTTAAGTTCATTCGAAAGATTTGCTCTTAAACTCTCAATTTCTAGCAGATTGTCCATTTAAACTTTCCTAAACCTATCAAATTCAGGATTGGTTAAGGTAGTGGACACAGGAGTCATTTCCAAGGTTTTAACCTTGTCCTTATGCAAAGCAAGCTCGACCGATAAAGTCTGATTAGCATTAAGGGTTTCAAGGACCGCATTATTCATTTGGCTAAGCAAAGATGCCGGGACCATAACCAAATCAGGTTGAGCAGACGAATTGGTAGTCGTAATAGCTCCCGGTTGTGGTTCACTCAAAGTCTGAGGACTTTCACTGATATTGCTATCATTGTTTGTCTCGTCGATTGAGTTACTAACCACCGGAGGCTGTTCCGAATACTCAGACATTTGCTCTGTAGGATCGTGTTTTTCTAAGGATTAGGCATAGTATGATTTACCTATTAAGATGGAAGGACAAGTGGAAGAACTAGAGAGAGAAAGAAGAGAGAGAAAGGAGAGAATGAAAAGAAAGATGAAATCTTGTAAATGGAAGTGTTCAACCCCTCCTAAAATGCTAGGAGGGGGTTTAAATGCTAGGAGTGACCGATCCTTTCTAAATACGTAAAAACGTATTTCCAACAATCTCCCCCAAAGGGAGGTCACTCCAAGTTACAGTGTCCTAAATAGTCTATAGCTTGTGATCTATGCTAACAATGATGTGACCGAGACTTTCCTTGGAAAAACGTATTTCCAACAATCTCCCCCAAAGGAAGGTCACACCATTTTACAAAAATCTTAAACCTAGCATACTATGCTTGAGTCTTCGATCTTGTTCTTGTGAATATGCTGATGAGATCTTTGACTTTGGTCTTGAGCATGTGTCCTTGCTTTGACCTTGTGCATTCATCACATGTGATATTTGCCTCCTCGTGACTTCATGTTCCACATACTTATACCTTTATAAATTCTTGAAAGCTTCAGAGTTTGATACAGCGGAAAACTTGACTTTCAGACTTTCTTGAATTTGTTGAAGTATTAAATGCATATAGTATAAGCATGTGTTGACGAATTCTTCTGGATTAAACACCGCAATGCCACCTTCTTGTTACGCTGCATAAGACAGTTAGCAACAAAACATGTACACGGATGAAATGGCCTTGAACATTTCATTCTAATTCGGTAGCATTTTACCTCCGGTCGGTGAAGACCGTTAGACGATATTAAATATCGTACTTGTGGCAGGTAGTTTCAATAAAGAACCTCCTTGACAAGATTTCGCGGGTAAACCCGTTCTCTTTACTCGACCGTCCAAAGCTGACTGCGAACGTAAAGAGTGAATCGTTTGGTTAATAATATCCGCATGATTTGAAGCCGTCAATTCATGTTCCTGGAACAAGTGAAATTCAATTAAGAACCGCACCATCGTTGCTTTCCAGTTGTCACGAGCTTTATTCGTATAGAATCTTGCAAGTTACCTACCAAGTACTGTTTGAGGTTCCACTCATCACTGTGGACACTAAGGTATCACTCTGAGTGTTCTGGCAAGATCACTAAGATATTGCGTAGAGGCCTGGAACGTGTTTAAATTCATTTAAGAATTAAACCACTGTTGCTTTCCAGTTATCACAAGTTTGATTCATAAAGAATCGCACAAGTCACCTACCATGAGCTTTTTGATGTTCGCTCAAGAAGGATTTCCATCTTCATTGTAAATACTTTCGTATTACTCGGATGTTCAGGCAAGATCATGAAGATTTTGCGTAGGACTCTTAAGATCTTTCTTACTTTTCACAGTGTGTGAAGAAGCAAGGAAATATGAAAGTGTGTCCTAATGAGATATTTGATGATCTCAAATGGCTCTAGACTCGATCGTGTATTTTGAATTTTTAGTGATCGGAGGCTGGAGAGGAGTGCCACCATTTCAATACCAATTTATTCGGAGTGAATAAATCAATAGATAACGTGTTGTCTCCGTGTGATTAAAACAAATATCTTTTAAGAGATATCTGAGTTAGCTGGGATGGGTTGTGCCTTGCATCACTGGGTCCATGATGTCTGTCTTCATTATCAAGAATCATTAAACAATGATCTTAATAGCATATGTATTGACCCGGTTTCTGCCTAAGTTGTAAGGAGGGCTACTTTCTTTACACCCTTTATCTTTACAATTCTTTTTCATTCTTCAACCCCTTCAATGCTTACCAATACGTCATAACTAGCACCTTGTTGTGATTGTTCCAGTGCTAACTTAAGTACTTGGTCGGCATTCAGCTGCGTTCACAATCTTTCTCCATCTTTCCTAAGGACTACTATTTCTAGCTATGGAATGTCCTTGGGAAGATTCCTCTGGTTCTAGTGGAATCATTGGACTTTAACCTATCCTACCATCCTTATGTCACCACAATCGTCATCGTCGTGAATTAAGATGTTGTGGGTAAGTATACGTCACCATGAAATCCATTTTAATATCCAAATCCATTTTGCTCCCCCTTAACATATGCCACGATATTCGAAAACATTTCGCACATGTTGGGATGAGCCAGCACATTAAGTCAAACCATTGAATTAATTGATCTCATATTAAATCACATTTTCTCCCCCATATTAAAAATATTAACCCAATCGATGTTTTTAATATCAATTGATTTAATGAGATTTTAAGAAAGTTTGGGAAGAAAAATGCAAATCCGATTAAATCCATTTATCTTCATGATTTTTACAAGCTCCCCCTCAAATTAATGAGGGTATACTTGAAACGTAAATTAAATACCTTTTAAACACAAGTGTAAGGTATTTATCACGTGCAAAGATCATATATGATAATGTATTCACAAGATTAGCAGGTTATGAGGTTGGACCTGAATGATGGAGAACATCATATGAAAGAAGCACATGGTTCTTGTTCACGAATGTTGGTCGCCTCATCACGTCTGAAGCTATCTCTTGAATCCATGTGTACGATTGATATTGTTTTCTTGACACCAACATGTGAACTTGGCACTTTCGACGTCAAAGATTCTGAACGCTTGACAATTGCTCCCCCTCAATTGTTGACCCGTGTTCTACTTAAAGAGCTGTAGTCGTCGTTTGAGTAGTCGTATCGTCTATTATGTAGATATCAATTGCAATGAACTTTGGATTGTGGAGATGATAACTTCGGATTCGGAAGTCAAAGCTTTCCGGTGAAATGCTTAACTTCAATGTGAAAAGCGGTTACTATCAGAAATAATAGCAAACCATATGGAGCATGTTTTAAATCTTTTAAACTTCTGCTCGAAATTTATTTACAACCCCGTGTCATTATTGAACGACATTTCTAGGATCGTAAATATTATCGATTCCAGAAGACATGCTCTTTTTATCAAAACATATTTGAACACACAATTTTGAAAGATTTAGAAAAAACCTTTTGAAAAATTCTTGAAAAATTATGTTCAAAGTTTTGAAAAACAATTACTTGAGATTAAGATGTTGAATATCTTAAAAGCGAGCTCAAGTCTGAGAAGTTGTGAACTCCCCGTTGTTAAGGATAAGTTACCATCAGCGATAAACTTTCCTTTTATCTGAAGGACGAGTCCTAAGCTGACATTTACTTAGAAGTCGTTTTCATGAGCTTGAAAACTTTGACTGTTTTAACGGAAAGCTCATGACCGAGAAAGGTTAATTTCTCGTTATGAGGAAAAGTTATCATAAAAGATAAACTTTCCTTTATTTGAAGTTCGAGTTACAGTCTGACATTTAACTGTAAGTCATGTACACGAGCTTAAAACCTTTGAATGGTTTTAACGTAAGCTCGTGTCCGAGAAAATTTAATTTCTCGTTAATGAGGATAAGTTTACCATCGGCGATAAACTATCCTTTCTTGGAAGTCCGGGGCATAAACTGTGATGTGATTATATGCCATTTACACGAGTTTAAAACTTTTGAATAGTTTTAATGTAAGCTCGCGTCCGAGAAAATTTAATTTTTCGTTAATGAGGATAAGTTTATCATCGGCGATAAACTTTCCTTTATTTGAAGATCGGGTCATCATCTGATATTTAATGATGAGCCTTATACACGAGCTTAAAACCTTTGAATGGTTTTAGGATAAGCTCGTGTCCAAGAAAAATTAATTTCTCGTTAAGAGGGTAAGTTATCGTTGCGTAGATAAACTTCTCTGTCTCGGAAGTCCAGGTCATCGTCTGTCATTTAGCGAGGAGCCATTTACACGAGCTTAAAACCGTTGAATAGTTTTTAATATAAGCTCGTGTCCGAGAAAACTTAATTTCTCGTTTTGAGGGTAAGTTATCGTTGCGTAGATGAACTTCCCTTTCTCTGAAGAACGGGTCATAGACTGTGATTTGAATGTGAGCCATTGTGCATGAGCTTAAAAACTTGGAATGTTTTTTATATAAGCTCATGCCCGAGAAAAATTAATTTCTCGTTGTTAGGATAAGTTTACCATCGGCGATAAACTTTCCTTTCTTTGAAGATCGAGTTATAGTCTGTGATGTGACTATAAGTCCTTTTACACGAGCTTAAAACCTTTGAATAGTTTTAACGGAAGCTCGTGTCCGAGAAAATTTAATTTCTCGTTTTGAGGATAAGTCATCATGGGGATGAACTTTCCTGTCTTTTGAGAGCGAGTTACAGTCTGTTATGTGACTGTAAGTCATAGTGCATTGTAATCTTAACTGTAAATCCCCTGAGACACTTGTTTCTTAGATATCAGCTTCTTCAGCAACCAAACTTTGAGAGTATCCTTAATTGAATGGTATACAACGATTGGACCGCTTCGTTCTTTTGGAACATCCTCTTTGGTACCTGATTCTCATTTGTAATTTGCATGCTTAGATATGGGTTAGCGATATCTATCTTAGAAGCAAGTGGGGGTTCACAGTTTTCTTTTCTTGTGCTAGAGGTGACCTGAGGAGATGATTCACTTGTGTTAGCTGGTAAACGTTTCCTTTTATAGAAAACCTTAAGTTCAGGCTTAAGTGATGTATCCTCCTTTTCAATTTCCTCCCTAGTAGTCTTAGTAGAATCGGAGAAAATCCTAGTTAAAGGGCACTCGTTTCCTACAATAGTGAAAGTTCTACCAGTGGGGCGCCATATTTTACCAACGGGTTTGATTTTAGCCACCCACTGGGATTTAAGTCTAGCACGGGAGTTCACCTCATTAAGTAATTTTTTGATACAAGAATCATGATTGGCTTTAAAGACACATTTCCTACATGTTTTACAAGTAGCATATTTAATGTCCGAGTAAGATCTAGAATTCCTAGATGACTGATTGATGCTCCTAGGATGTGACATGCTACAGTTAGCAGTGTTGGGTAAACTAGAAGGCATTTGACTAGGTTTGAAATTTCTATCTCTTACTTGTGTCTTTTGCTTAGTTTCCCTAAGACCAAATGTATGGCTAACGTCATTTGAACTAGTTCGAGACGTGTTCTTTGGATTATGTCTAGGGAGACTAGATGCAATCATGTGATTAGGTCTAGCAAAAGCTATTTTAGTCACATTGGCCCTAGTTGGTGGAATGACTGATCTAGAAATATGAGCCATATCAACTTGGGAGGTAAACCGTGGTCTCGAGGATTGTGGTCGCTCGGATCTAAATGCAGTCGGTTGTCTAACGGACTGTATTTGAGGCGGTTTCCCCAAGATTGATGGTTTTTCAAGCTTAGTGTCCACACTAGTTCCTTTGGTTTTCCGCAACTCGTTTTTCAACGCAGCTATAGCAAAGACCTTTTCCTGTACTTGAGCTTTTAATGTCTCATTCTCTTTGAGCAATTCATCTTGGGATGCCAACTTAGATTCAAGCAACTTAATTTGTTTAAAAAGATTATCCTTTTCAGCTTTAGAATCTAGAACAGTTTGATCCAATTTTCGTTCAAGAACAACGTTTGACTTTTCAAGTTTTTCAAAATAAGTTTCAAATTTCTCCGTTTTCTTTGAAAATTCAATTTTGGCATCCTCAAGCTCGTTGGATTGCTGAGCTACAATCGTTTCAAGCTCTTTAATCCTAGAATCAGAATTATTTAACGAAGCAATCATAAGACACTTATCATGATGTTTAGCATTTTGAACACTTTCTCCCCCATTTTGATTCACATCGGATGAATCAGAACTGGTATCGCTATCACTCTTTTCCATCCCATGTTTGGCATAATTAGGTTCAGAATGCTCAACATGTTGTATATTGTTGAAACTTGGCACCTGAACAGTTGGTGCTTGTGACTTGCTGCTCTGTTCATGCGTTCCTCCTGATTCCTTGCCATTGCTTATCTGATCATCTATTGACGATAGCGTGAAGCGTGTCTCTCTCTCATGTTCATGCAATGATTTAGACGACTCCTTGATTCTTTGAATCTAACCCTCTTTCAACAGTATCTCGTTGTAATTAACTAACCTGACCTCAATACACTTCTCAAGTATATTGATGTGATTGAGTAAACCACTTTTAAAGGTTTCAGTCTGGAAACCCGTATACGTGTTGAAAAGCTGGTGAAGAACTGAAGTCGAATAATCAAAAGGGGGTACCATTGTTGAGGAAAAGAAATCCTCAAACTGAGTGCGAAGGATTTCTAGACATATCTTTGCTTTAACGTCATGAAGATTTTCCCTTTCAAGTTACAACCGTAACTCATCCAAATTATTGAAAATCTTCTCTTTAAAATTATCCACTTTGCCAAAGAATATTTGAACAGTGGCTGGAAGTTCAGGCATGTTGTGCGGATAAAGAAGTACAAGATGTGTCTTGAGCTCGTGAAAGATTTCCAATGTTTTTTGACGCAATTTGAGCTCTTTGAGTTGCATGTGTTGCAGTTCTCCCTCATGACACGTCAAATTCGATGATTCCATTGTAATTTGATGACAAAAAATTTGTGGTCGTTGTTGATTTCGGGATTTTACAGTTCGTGAAGAAATTTCGAAAGATCCGTAAATAACTTTTTAGAAATCCACGATAGATGAGATCACACTTTTCTCGGGTCAAAAATTGTTGTCGGTTCAAACGTTAATAAAATAAACCGGAGACCAATTCAAATAAAACCCGTCAACAAATAAATCCAAGCTACGGTAAATATAATGATCGGACCGTCAAATATTTTACCACTTTGATTCTTTCAAAATACCCGCCTCAACACGATGTACCAAATTCAAATATATCAATGGACAAAATATATAAAATAAACTTAACTAAAATTAAAATTTGAAAAACTGATATATTTGAAAAATAAACAAAATTTACTAAACTCAAATTTAAAAGTGACAAAAATACAAAACTAATTTAACTAACAAATTAACTTTAAAAATATAAAAATATAAAAAGTAAATTAAAAAAATGGGATACTGATATTATAATGCTAAAGAAACGTGGCAAAAAAATATGGAACGTGGCCCAAATATAACCAGAGGCGTGGCCTCGATAATGCGACTAGTATTCTAGTTAAATCCGCCTATTAAAAGAAAAAAAACAGTAAAAAAACTCTTCACTTAAACCCTACGTCTCTATCAAACACAGATCTCAAAACACTCATGTTGTCTCTCTCTCAAACCAACTCTAATCTCACTTCACGCCTCAAAGTACAAAACCAATCTCAATCCATTAGCAATGAATCGAAGAACAAGATGGTGCAATGATTCGACTTAGATCATTTCAAATGGTCTCGGGTAGGTCCTCTAATTGTTGTTTATGTTTGATTTTGGATCTATGAAAGTTTTTTAATGAGACTGAGATCTTTTAAAAAAAATTAAGTCTGATTGTGTTTGTTTTGAGGATGTTTAAAAAAAATCTGTCTTTTTGTTTTTGAAAAAACAGTCTTTATAGGGTTTTGAATTAATAGGTCTGTTTGGTTTGGTCAAAAAGGTTTGTCGAGTTTGGACAAAAAGGTTTGTTGGTCGAGAGTTGATTGAGAGGTGTGAGAGTGTGAGTCGAGAATGTTTGGGTTGTTCGAGAGGTGTGGGTTTGTGTGTCTGTCGAGAGTCGAGTCAGGTGTTGTGAGTCGAGTCTGTTTCGGTGGTGTTGATGTGAGTGAGTGAGTCGTGGAGTGTGTTGTTTGTGTTCTCTTGGGTGTGGGTTTCGGATATGGTGTGTAAGTCGAGTCGAGGGTGGTTTTACAGATGAGATGAGATTGGGTTTGGGTTTGAGGGAGTCGAGGGAATAGGGTTAGGGATTGTTTGTTGTGAGGTCGAAAGTCTTGTGTTGGTTTTGATTTTGGTCTGTTTTATGGTCGAGAGATGTTGAATCTTAGTGGAGAGTCTGTGTCAATATTGAGTCCGATCGTAAGTCGAGTCGTGAGTCCGATCGAGGATCCTTTTGAGTCAAAACTTGGTCAATCGTAGTCTAAAATTTTAAGTCCATCGCAGTCTTGCATCGTACCGAGTCATCGTAGTCACACATCGTGGTCGCACATCGCAGTCACACATCGCAGTCACACATCGCAGTCACAATCGTAACTTCGATCGTGACTTCGATCGTAACTTCGATCGTAACAAACGATCTTAGGATGTGATCGTGATCTTGGATCACAAGTAGAAACCCCCGGGGTTTATGCGATCACAAAAGATCCCGATCGTAGCCAAAGTACGTTGTTGGATCGCAACGAGAAAGTTATACCCAGAAAAAGAATCCAAAAGTTGATGAAGACAAAAAACAGTTTTAGACAAGAAATATGAGAGAAATAATAAAAAAAATGACCCCGATACAGTTTATCAATATAGACGAGACAAAAAAATCATAGAAATTGATATAGAAATTTGAGAAACAGATAAACACGCAACACAGTAATTAAAAAAAAGAATGATATTGGAAAAGTGATATTTAAATTTGAAAAATGATAGAAAAAAAAATGAGACAAATGATTTTTATCAAATTGATAACCACGCAACACCAAAAAGAAAGAGAAACGAGAAAAATTTTTAGAAAGAAAGGATTTTTATGACCAAATCAATAGATAAAAAATACGCCAATCCGTAGAATCAACCATGCTCTTGATACCAATTGTAGGATCGTGTTTTTCTAAGGATTATGCATAGTATGATTTACCTATTAAGATGGAAGGAGAAGTGGAAGAACTAGAGAGAGAAAGAAGAGAGAGAAATGAGAGAATGAAAAGAAAGATGAAATCTTGTAAATGGAAGTGTTCAACCCCTCCTAACATGCTAGGAGGGGGTTTATATAGCCCACCCTACATGTGGGCTATATGGGCTATATTGGATCACGAGCCCAATATCATTGGAGTGACCGATCCTTTCTAAATACGTAAAAACGTATTTCCAACATGCTCAACTTGATAAGGTACAATACTAGTATTTGTAGCAGTATGTGGTACCTCATAAATTGTATCAGCTCCATATAGTGAAAGGTTTGCCATGAGAGTTGCTTTGGCGGTGTTAAGATCATCACAATCAGAGTCATATGCATCCAAATCATCACATTGATATGCAGCATTGCTGGTGATGACTGTTGTGAGTACATCAGTTTCCGCTACTCATGGATCTGCAAGGAATGCCAATTCTTTTTCATCAAGTTCACGACCTTGGGCTTGAGCATTCACCAGGTAAATCTTCTCCTGAAACCATGTGCCGTCCCTTTTCCTCTTAGGCTGCTTGCACTCTCGGGCCATGTGCCCTTCCCCTTTGCAGTTATAGCAAATAACCATCTTCATTTTACCAGTGCCGTTTGCTCTTGTAGAAGTAGTACTGGATGAACGTGCACCAGCAGTAGACGAATTAGATCTCCCTTGAAGTGGTTGCACCATGACTCTTCCGTCCTGAATTGTTGCCTGTTGTCGAGAGTTAGACGAGTTCCTTAACTGATTGTTTGTTGTTGTTGGACCTCTGTAACCTCGTTTGTTCAATGTTTGACTTAAGTAAGCAGACATTAGAGCAAGGATATTAGTAGGGCTATCTCCTTGTCTAAATTCAGGGACAGGGATGTCATCTTCACAGTAGAATGCTGGTGCTGCTGCAGCTACAATCTGATTGGTTGGAGTACTGACTTGTTGTGAGTAATGAGGTTCATGAGCCTCAAGTTGTGGATAGGTACTAGCAAGGTTGGTGGGAAGTTGATACGGTGAATACTGGTGTGAAGCATAGGGTAATGAGTGTGAATCTCCTTGTGATGATGATGTTGCTGGTTGGTGATAAGATGTAGGCGGTGGTGGTAGAATCGAGTACTGTGGGAAGCTTGGTGTTTGATACACAGGTTGATATGAAGATTTGTGTCCTAAAGCAAGCTGAGAGTTGTGGTATGACAGTGTAGGATGGTTTGCCAATAATGCCATTGGTTCATGATAAGGTCCTTGAAAAATTTGGTTTGGACCACATGCTTCTCATGTTGTTGTAAGAAAGCATAGAGTTGATCTAAATTGGACTTGTGTAGATCACGAATCATCTTGACATCAGTCACATATTGACTCCATTCAGGGGGTAGTGTGTTCAAAAACTTAGTGTTTAATTGAAACTGTTTAATCCTTAGATTATAGACATTCATGTCATTCATCAAAGTGGTAAAACGCCAGTAAAAATCATGAAGTGTCTCCCCTGGAAGGTATGTGAACCTATTAAACAAATCATACAGTTGACACTCTCGTTCTTGCTTAGTGAGAGATGTCCCTTGTAGCAAAACCGCAAGTCGATCCCAAAGATTCTTTGCTACTGTATGTTCACTTACCATTCGAAAGATATCAGGTGGAAGGGCTTGAAGAATTGTCTGAACAGCCCTTTCATCGGCATCTGCAATTATTGGCATCGGTTAACTCATGATACTCCCTTGGCCTTGTCACATTGTTGACGGTAACCTCTCCCCAATCTAATGGTCCTTTATCAATTGATTGAAGCATAAGTCGACCATTTTGTTTGCCCATGATGTACGTTCTCATACGGCCTTGCCATGCTTCAAATAAATCTTTGATGAGCAAAGGTGGGCGAGTATCGGTACCCGAAATGATCGAGATATCGGTAAGTGAAGTCATAGTTGGCATATATGAATGTGAATTCATTTTGTGATCCCTTGAAAAAAAAATTATAAAAAATGATCGAGCAATGAAATAAGATTATTGATAGGTGTGTAAACACCCATCTTTTCTACCACTTAATTACAATAATAACCGGACCAAAACGTGTATTTTATGTCTTTTATGTCGGAATTATGTGTGGTTTGTGTTTTTTTTTTGTGATTTAGGACGAAAAGGTGAAAAGTGGAGAAAACACGGGAATTCACGGGCATTTACGGACTTTTATTGAAGAAAAAGATGAAAGACGAAGTCAAGAAGTCAAGAGTGCAAAAAGAACGGAAGTCCAAGACCACTTCTGAAGATTTATCGAAGAAAAAGTCAAAAGACGGAAGTTTATCAAAAGCCGAAGAATTCAAGTCTATTTTATTGAAGAATTTAAAGACGAGTTCAAAGAAATACCGAAGCCAAAAGTCCTTTAAGTCCAAGTTTAAAGAAGATTAGAAGAAAAGGACTAAGCATGCAATTAATGAAGATTAAAAGAAGGAGGGACTTAATCTCGCAATTAAGAAAAAATGAAGGAGGGGAGGAAGCTTCCTTAATCCTCCCCTATAAATAGTCATTAGTTGTTAATCATTTTCTTTGTTGGCTAGAGTGACACTAGTTCTTCCATTTTTATTACCTTGCACATTTAAATACATGTCATTTAATTTCTTGTCCAATTTAAATACTTGTCTTACACCTTAAATTCATTTAATTTCAAGTAAGTTCCCATTTAATTCTTGTCAATTTTTACTTTATCTTGTTAATCTCTCATCTACCTTTCTTAATTCTTGATTTTTATGTTTATGTTTATGTTTGTGTTCATGTTCATGTCTTTATTTTGATCAAATGGGTTTTTGATTATTGTGGTTAAATTTGTTTGTTTTGTTGATTTAAATTGTTTGTTTATGTTTAACTGTTGATTCGTTATTTGTTTAGCTTAATCGTTGTGTTGATTTTGATTAATCTGCTTTAGATCTCTTGTTTCTGTGATTCCCTTGTTCTTCGGGGTGTTTGTTTGTGTTTCTGTATCCCAGGAAAAGTTCCGAGCCAAGGCAAGAGAGGAGTGTTCATTCGGCAGTCTGAAGTTCCGAACCAAGGGGTTTCATCAGGAACATTCAAAGTTCCGGATCAAGAGTGTTCATTCGGAACTCCAAAAATTCTGAGTCAATACTTTAGGACGAAAACTTCCGACTGAAGCATTTGTTCATTCGGAACTTAAAAGTTCCGGATCACTATACTTCATTCGGAACTTAAAAGTTCCGGATCAAGGAAATTCATTCGGAACTCAAAAGTTCCGGATCAACTTAAAAGTTCCGGACGAAGGACAAAGTTCCGAATCAGCCAGATCTTCCGAACCAAGTTCCGGGTCAAAAAGTTCCGGATCAAGAGTGTTTCATTCGGAAGAAGTTCCGGATCAACATCTTTTGTTCATTCGGAACTTAAAAGTTCCGAATCAAGGGCTAAGTTCCGGATCAAGCTAGTTCATTCGGAAGTTTTGAACTTCCGAATCAAGGGTTCTGTAAGTTAATTTTTCAGTCTTTCTTTTTAAATTTCAGTCTTTTATTTTCAAGCTTTATTTTTCCCGCCTTTATTTTAATTGCACTTTAAGTTTATTTGTCTTAGCTTTATTTTAGCCTTGCCTTAGTTTAAGTTTTAGTCGCGGTTTAAGTTTGCCTTAGTTAGATTTAAGTTTACGTCATTTACTTTAGTGCCTTTTAATTTTAGTCACGCTTTTAAATACTTGCACTTTATCTTAATTAGACTTAGATTTAATAATTACACTTTTACTTTAAAGTTTTGCACATTTATTTAAAAACAACCAAAATTATTTGTTTCACCAAAGAACGACTGAGTCACATAGGGAACCTAGATCAATTCGTTAAGATACCGAGAACAACAATTGAACCTAGCAAAATCATAAATATCAAATGGCGCCGCTACCGGGTCTTTTCGTAAAGATTAACGGTTTTCTGTGAGAGACGCGTTGCTTTTTGGGATCCGTTCACTTGTGAGCGTTATTTTTCTTGCCTAAAAAATCCAAAAAAATCATAAAAATTAAAATTGCTAAAAATCCATAAAAATTAAAAATTTCAAAAATCCAAAAAGATTTTATCTTTATTGTGTATATATATTGTCTTTGTGTTTGGTTTTGTTTTCTTTTGCATTTTCAGGTGTATGCGTACTAGATCTTCTAATTATCAAGAGCCCGAGCCTCAATAAGATTTAGATATGTCAGGTGTCAACAACAACATTCCACCGCACCTCAATAATAATAATAATAACAACAATGTTCTTCCACAGCCCGATCTTCGGACCATGGAGGAACTTTGTCAACCAACCATGTTTGGACGAGGAGGACCGATTGCGCCGATGCAAATCAACGCTCCTGAGTTTTCGTTGAAGCACCACATGATTCAGCAAGTACAAACAAACCCATTCCGTGGATTGCCTGATGATGATGCCAACAAACACCTCGACAAGTTCATTACAATCACCCAAAGCATGAAGTTGGCTGGTGCCACAATGGATGAACTTCGCCTACAACTCTTTCCACATACTTTATTACATCATGCCGAGAAATGGTTTGATCGTCTCCCGAAGAATTCTATTCACACTTGGAAAGATATGACTCAACGCTTTTTGTCGCGCTACTTTCCACCATCCATGGTCACAAGCCTTCGCAATCAAATCAGCGGTTTCATGCAAGACCCTGATGAATCTCTTTTTGATGCTTGGGAGCGATATAATGTCTTGATCGATAGATGTCCAAACCATAACATGCTTCCCGTCACATTAATCGATACTTTCTACAACGGATTGACTTTTCGAGATCGTGATACGATTAATGCAGCCGCCGGTGGCACATTCATGAAAAGGAGACCCGAGGAGTGTAGAGAGCTTATTGAGAACATGACTACTCACCACAAAAACTGGGATTCCTCTGCTTCTTCAAGGAACAACCCGAGAGTCAATGTTTCCTCCACCTCAGCAAACCCTGAGATGACCGAACTCACCCGCATGATGACTGAAATGAGCAAAAGTATTACGCTTCTCGCTTCAAACCAACAACAACAACAAGTTAAAGCGGTTGCTAATCCTTGTGAAACATGTGGCGGTCCTCACCCATACACCGATTGTCCTTCGACTCAAGGAAATCCGGAAAATGTGTATGCAGCTTACGGTAATTATTCACCGGAAAATTACCAAGCTAGACAACAAGGGGATAGAAATCTGCTGAGCTACCGTTCCAACAATTACCTTTCACCCGGTTTTTCTCCTCAAAACCAAAACTCCGCCAACAACTACAATAGAAGTAACCAAATCCCACCAAGAGCTTCTAACCCTTATCAACCACCCACCCAACAAACCCCGCCCATTAATCCCGATGTTGAAGCCATCATGAGAACCCAAGGTGAGCAAATCAAGAATCTACAAAGCCAAATAATCAATTTGAAAGGAGATATCATGAAGCAAGGTAATGACATTAGAACCGAGGTTCGCGATAATATTCAATCCTCCTTCAGCACTCAAACGACTGAATTAAAGAATCTGTTGGCTAGTTTCTTGCCCGCCACTCAACCTTCTACTTCAAGTTCTCTACCTTCAAACACCGTCACCAATCCGCGAGCCAATGTGAGTGCTATTACTACTCGTAGTGGAGTTACCATCGTAGGACCACCAATCCCACCCCATCATCTACACCTCCTCCACCACCATGTATCCCTACTCCTCCTACACCTAGTATTAGTGCACCATTACCGTCTCCGCCTCGTCATGACGATGTATCTCGGAAGGACCCTTCAACATCTCAACCTTTACCGACTACACCTTCACCTTCCACCTATAAACCTAAAATCCCATACCCTTCTCGCTTAGGCAAGACCAACGAGCTAACCAAGAATGACTGTCAAGTATTGAAATATGTGAATATGCTATCTTAAATGACCATCAACATTAGCCTTGTTGAAGCACTTTGCCACATGCCGAAATTTGTCAAAGCATTCAAGGAATTGCTTAGCAAGAAGGAGAAGCTGATTGAACTCGCCAACACACGCTTAAATGAAAACTGCTCAGTAGTTATTCTTAAAGAATTACCAGAAAAGCTTGGAGATCCCGGACGTTTTGTGTTGCCTTGCGTGTTCAACAAAACTGAAGAATTTACTGCCCTTGCTGATCTCGGGGCCAGTATTAATTTGATGCCACTGAGTGTTTGGAAAACACTATCATTACCCGACCTCACTCCAACAAAGATGACTCTTTAACTTGCAAACCGCACTCTCGCTTACCCCGTTGGTATAGCCGAAGACGTGTTCATCAAAGTTAGCACATTTACTTTCCCGGTCGACTTTGTCGTAGTTGATTATGAAATGGACCCTCGTATTCCTTTAATACTTGGTCGGCCATTCTTGAGAACCGGACGAGCTTTAGTGGATGTGGCCGAAGGTGAGTTAATCTTACGAGTCGGGGATGATTCAAAAGTTTTTAAAATGGGGAAGCTTACAGGAAAATCTTTTGGACGAGAATCAGTGAATATGATTAATGTGCTTGATGACTTTGTCGTCTACGACAATCCTCTATTCGACTCTTGCATTGATAATCCACTTTTTAATGATGATGTGGATGATTCTCTCCCTAATTTGGAACCTTCTCCCATTTATGATTCTCCACCGGTCTTCGATGCTTATGATGATGATGATTCTAGCTCAGACTCGGATGATTATGATGACCTTACTTCTGAGTATCCCGAACTGCCCACGTATGATGATTTTGATGAGGCCGATACTCTTTCGAGCGATTCTTCACATGATGAAGATCCTCCGCCATCACTCGATCCTCCTTTGGACGATTACTCATTTGAGGAAGACTTCTCTGAATTTCTCAACACTTACTTCCCTCATGAGAGTGATGCTCCTCCTTATGACTTTGAAGATTATCGTCTTGATCCTACTTTGGATTTGAAGAACATTCTGTCAAAGGAGAAGAAACCGGTCGACACCAATATCCGTTGCACATATGATTTGACACCTCTTTGTCCTCCTTCTGAGGACGAGGTTGTGCTTCTTTGCGGATCTTCTTCACACTCTGCTGAGCCTGAGTGTTATTTTCCCCTAAAGGAAAAGGTGTTCGACCCCGGTATTGAAGTCTTTAAGCCATCTCAGTATCCACCTGATGAAATAAAAGGAAAAATCTTTGGAAATTTTGAAGACATGCTTGCACCACTTCATCCTTGCTTCCACCGTGCTCCATCACTGCTTAAGGGAACCTTGCCTACTCTTCTTTGGCTTGCCTTGTTCGCCTTAAGCCTCTGCTATTTGATGGACGAAAACTATGTTTTTTATCCTGGTGGATATGTTTCATGCTTCTTCCGTTGATGATCAAGGTCGAATCAGGCTCACGACTCGGTTAACAAAAACCAAGCGCTTCTTGGGAGGCAACCCATGCATCTATCTTTTCGCTTTCTTTATCATAAGTGTAGGGGAGACCCGTTGGTTTGCTTTCCTCTCCTCACTTCTTAATCAGGGATTCGAGCTTCAATGATCCACTCTTGATGATTCTTGACGACCCGTGATTCCGTGTTCTACTTCTTCCCGGTTCTATCCTAAACTCTTTTTGATTCACTATTTTATATTTTCTCAATATTAAAATAGGAATCTCTTTAGTTGTCTTTTCCTTAGCGAGATTTAAACAAAGTGCACAATGTCCTAAGTGTAGGGGAGTTTACTCCCACATGCTTAAACATTGAGGACAATGTTTATCTTAAGTGTAGGGGGGGACTTCTATCGAAGTTAAGTGGCCTTTTCCTTGTATTTGTCCTCATTTAAACCGGAAAATCAATTTTTCGACATTTTTCAAAATTTTTGATCTATTTTGGCCTATTAGTTTTTCCTTTGCATAGTTATTTTTCTTTCTTTGCTAGAATAAATCTGAATAAGTGGTTTTAATTTTCAAACGTTGTGAATCTTTTGACTCAACCCGAGTTTACTTATCTAAAGTTGCTCTAGCTAGTATCCTTAACGTGTTTAAGTCAAGTTTTGCTAGGCTTTTATATAGGGAGCTATAAAACGCGAAAGTCTTAACTCTCACGGGTTAAGAACAAGAACTTTTCGCAAGTTCCTATAATTGATCCTAGAGAGTCGTTTATAAAGGGAACTTTAAAACGCGATTTCTAAACTTTGAAAAAGTCTAAGAATTTGCAAGATCCTATAGGCGACTCGAAAACCCAAAACTTTGATTTAATAGGCTAAGCATCCACGAGTCTCATTACTTGAGATTTTAAACTGTGGAGAACGAGAGATGATAGAGCCAATTATAAGTTCGGTATTCTTTCGTGAATTTATGTGAGTTAATTATGAGCCTATTCTCCCATCGCTTGTTAATAAATTTATCTGCTAAATAAATAAGGTTGTAAGATTTGAAAAGTTACTTAGCTTCTAGCCCAAGATCGTTTAAAAGTTGCTCGGTATGGATTAGAGTTCATAGCCAAGGCATAACTTATTGAAACGGGATGCGAAGATTGGCAAGTCCGAAAAGGCCCTAACAAGGCATGAGGGCTATATTTTGTTGCTAAAGATCCAAAGTGATGTGAAGAATCATTTATCGAAAATCAATATGAAGGATCGAGACACACGACGAAAAACAAATACTCCCCAAAAGTCATGGAGAAGTGTATCCGAAAAGACCCTAACAAGGTATGAGGATAAATAGATCCAAGTCATAAAAGGAGGCGGATCGTTGTATATCAAAGTCCAAAATAAAGATTGGAGAAAAATGAAGAAGTCGTGGTCCAAGTATGAATCTCTCAAAATTTTAAGTGAAGAAATTCCATTATGAAGAGAAGACCATAATTTCATGAACGTCTCTCAAGGTTTGAAGTATGAAGTCGCTGCCAAATATCGGTCCAAGAAAGGTCTCAAATCGCGAAACGAGTTATGCCAAGATATGAACTTTATGAGGTCCCGAGAAGCAGTTTTAAAAGATTTTGTCCTTTAGCTAACTATTGATTAAATCGTTCACTTTATTTTCGGCCTAATAATCTATCGAAATAAGTCAAAAATGCATCCTCGTGATCATCCAAGACAATAATAAAATATAAGAGATACACCTAGGAATAAGGGAGTCTAAGTGAGTAATTGGCCCACATGAGTTCGTGATAGTTTACTAACTTATAATAACAATGATCTCGTTTTTAAGCTTGGTTTGGAGAAAGTGAAAACTTGAGGATGATTATTCATGACATTTCCAAAACCCAAGGTATGCTTTTGATTTCTTTATTTTGTATGTTTTTGATTTTCTATCTCTTTAATAAAGGCCAACGTGGATTGATTATGATGAAAAGTGTAATCTTACTTTGTAACTAATGCATTGCATGAGGACATTGCAATGGTCAAGTGTAGGGGATTTGATAGGTGTGTAAACACCCATCTTTTCTACCACTTAATTACAATAATAACCGGACCAAAACGTGTATTTTATGTCTTTTATGTCGGAATTATGCGTGGTTTGTGTTTTTGTTGTGATTTAGGACGAAAAGGTGAAAAGTGGAGAAAACACGAGAATTCACGGGCATTTACGGACTTTTATTGAAGAAAAAGATGAAAGACGAAGTCAAGAAGTCAAGAGTGCAAAAAGAACGGAAGTCCAAGACCAATTCTGAAGATTTATCGAAGAAAAAGTCAAAAGACGGAAGTTTATCAAAAGCCGAAGAATTCAAGTCTATTTTATTGAAGAATTTAAAGACGAGTTCAAAGAAATCCCGAAGCCAAAAGTCCTTTAAGTCCAAGTTTAAAGAAGATTAGAAGAAAAGGACTAAGCATGCAATTAATGAAGATTAAAAGAAGGAGGGACTTAATCTCGCAATTAAGAAGAAATGAAGGAGGGGAGGAAGCTTCCTTAATCCTCCCCTATAAATAGTCATTAGTTGTTAATCATTTTCTTTGTTGGCTAGAGTGACACTAGTTCTTCCATTTTCATTACCTTGCACATTTAAATACATGTCATTTAATTTCTTGTCCAATTTAAATACTTGTCTTGCACCTTAAATTCATTTAATTTCAAGTAAGTTCCCATTTAAATCTTGTCAATCTTTACTTTATCTTGTTAATCTCTCATCTACCTTTCTTAATTCTTGATTTTTATGTTTATGTTTGTGTTCATGTTCATGTCTTTATTTTGATCAAATGGGTTTTTGATTATTGTGGTTAAATTTGTTTGTTTTGTTGATTTAAATTGTTTGTTTATGTTTAACTGTTGATTCGTTATTTGTTTAGCTTAATCGTTGTGTTGATTTTGATTAATCTTCTTTAGATCTCTTGTTTCTGTGATTCCCTTGTTCTTCGGGGTGTTTGTTTGTGTTTCTGTATCCCAGGAAAAGTTCCGAGCCAAGGCAAGAGAGGAGTGTTCATTCGGAAGTCTGAAGTTCCGAACCAAGGGGTTTCATCCGGAACATTCAAAGTTCCGGATCAAGAGTGTTCATTCGGAACTCCAAAAGTTCCGAGTCAATACTTTAGGACGAAAACTTCCGACTCAAGCATTTGTTCATTCGGAACTTAAAAGTTCTGGATCAATATACTTCATTCGGAACTTAAAAGTTTCGGATCAAGGAAATTCATTCGGAACTCAAAAGTTCCGGATCAACTTTAAAGTTCCGGACGAAGGACAAAGTTCCGAATCAGCCAGATCTTCCGAACCAAGTTCCGGGTCAAAAAGTTCCAGATCAAGAGTGTTTCATTCGGAAGAAGTTCCGGATCAACATCTTTTGTTCATTCGGAACTTAAAAGTTCCGAATCAAGGGCTAAGTTCCGGATCAAGCTAGTTCATTCGGAAGTTTTGAACTTCCGAATCAAGGGTTCTGTAAGTTAATTTTTTAGTCTTTCTTTTTAAATTTCAGTCTTTTATTTTCAAGCTTTATTTTTCCCGCCTTTATTTTAATTTCACTTTAAGTTTATTTGTCTTAGCTTTATTTTAGCCTTGCCTTAGTTTAAGTTTTAGTCGCGTTTTAAGTTTGCCTTAGTTAGATTTAAGTTTACGTCATTTACTTTAGTGCCTTTTAATTTTAGTCACGCTTTTAAATACCTGCACTTTATCTTAATTAGACTTAGATTTAATAATTGCACTTTTACTTTAAAGTTTTGCACATTTGAACGACTGAGTCACATAGGGAACCTAGATCAATTCGTTAAGATACCGAGAACAACAATTGAACCTAGCAAAATCATAATATCAATTATGTGTTTTAATGTTGCTTAAATAAAGATATTAAGATCTTTTGATTGTGTGTTTTTGCTAATGTCTCCAAATAAAACAAAGATGGAAAATCCTCTAAGTGTTGAAAAACTATGGCTGATCGTACTCTGATCGGACTCCCAGATCGTATTGCGATCGTACTCCCCTATCCTACTGAGCTATCGTACTGCACAATCGTACCCTGATCGTAGTGAACCTGATCGCACCCTGATCGTAGTGAACCTGATCGCACCCTGATCGTAATGAACCTGATCGTACCCTGATCGTAGTGAACCTGATCGCACCCTGAACGTAGTGAACCTGATCGTACCAAGCAATCCAAGTCTAGATCGTACTATGGATCGTACTGAATAATCGTACTAAGGATCGTACTAAGGATCGTACTGATGGATCGTACTAAGCAAGAGTAGTCTGGATCGTACTTTGGATCGTACTTGTAGATCGTACTACGTGATCGTACGGGTGGATCGTAGCGTGGATCTAAGTTATGATCGCAGTTAGATCGTAACACTGGATCGTGACTAAGGATCGCAAGTAGAAACCCCCAGGGTTTATGCAAGCACAAAGTCAGATCGTACCCCTAAAAAACAGTCCGAGACTTGAGATCACCAAGAAAGAAAGGATTTTTACCTTGAAAAACGTGATTCTAACCAAACGAATATCACCAAATCGTTACTAGAACTATTTAGAAGATATGTAGATCACTTGGAATCAAAGAACACGAAAAAATTTTGTAACTTTTGGAAAAATCAATCAAAAACACATGAACACACTTAAAAAAGTATGAACAACACAAAACCAATCTTTATTTCATCCCATAGCTCTTGATACCAATTGTAGAACAATGATAATCTTTATGAATCAAGAGGGTTGATGTTTTTCTAGAGAGAGAAACTTAGAGAGAGAAGTGAAAGAAACTTGTATTATGAAAAGTAAGAAATGAACAACAAACACCTCTTTCCATGGTGGAAAGAGGTTTAAATACCTTAATTCCTTAATGGACTTGGGCCTCCGGCCCATGAACATGCTCATGGGTCGGGCTATTTAATAAATGAAACTAAACACTACTACGAGCCTATAACTACATTGTTGGAGTGACCGAGACTTTATATATACGTAAAACGTATTTCCAACACATAGACTAGACTAGGTAACGATGTATAGTTTAGGTGTCGTGTGACTATATATACCCCTCCAAGGCTTCCAAGGAGGGGGTTGTTGCTTGTGTTTTATTTTTCATTTATCACATTTTTCCTTTTCTTTCTCTTTACACACACAACCTCTCTCACTATATTCATCCATGGCTACCACCACCATATATCACCCAACTAGACCACCGGATCCATAAATGGCAAACCCACAATTGGCATCAGAGTTTTGGTTCAATTCTTGGATCGTGTTTTATTGTTATTGATTTGGTGGTCAAATTTTTTTTTTGGTCAGATCTGTTAATTCTTTGTCACGAAAGTCAATTTTTTTGTCACAGTTTTGTCCTTTTTGGATTCATGAGTCAAGTTGTTATCTTTGTCATATCTGGTTTCATCAATCCAGGGTTTCTCAGTCTGGGTTTCATTCTTTTTCTATGGTCTAATTTCTTTATTAATGTGATTTTTAGATCTCACTATGGCCTCAAAATCAGCCGTTTAAAGCTATTGTATTGTCAAATCGTATTTCTTGATGATGAAGATCTTGCCGACTAAAACCCAGATCTAAAGAAACAAAAAATCTGATCCGCAAAACCAAGATCCTCGAAATACGGAAAAGTACCTCTTATGGATAAGATTTCAGTTGGATACATTCCGACGGATGATTCCGATGGATATATTCCGACATATGATTCTTCGGATGGATATATTCCGATGGATATATTCCGATGGATATATTCCGATGGATATA
Organism: Glebionis coronaria; assembly: GCA_025667525.1. Classification (NCBI taxonomy): domain Eukaryota; kingdom Viridiplantae; phylum Streptophyta; class Magnoliopsida; order Asterales; family Asteraceae; genus Glebionis; species Glebionis coronaria. The sequence continues at coordinate 40,877,033 of CM046882.1, read as the reverse complement.
TTCTGATGGATACATTCTGATGGGATGTAGTAACTCTAAACTTTGCGATGGAAAAAATCATACCTAGACCATGTTGTATAAAAAACTTTACCGAGACCTAAAAGGACTTGACCAGAACCAATCTTTACTCCCACCTTATTACTCCACAGTCAACTCCAACATCAAATCTCACTTATTCCCATCGACACCTAACCCTCTAAAAATCTGAACAATACTCGAACATTTAACAAATCTTAAATCTCAGAAATTTAAACTTGTTAATAAACCTCAAAGTTTTACAAGTTTAAATTATCATCATTAATCTGTGTGAAGGGAAAACCCATCAGTTTTATATACGAAAGCTTAAGAAGATCAATAACAATTATGTTATTGTCTTTCTTTGTCTCGTTTCAAACAAAAAACATGTAAAATCAAACCTACCAGAGACCCTTTTTTACAGGATCTTGAAGTCAACACGGATGGGTAATTTGCGTGGGTTGCATGTTTCATGTATGGTTGGTATTTCAATTCATTTAAAGGATAAGTCAGTTTAGGTGATTCAGATGATGTATTCATCAGGTTTGAGATTGATGTGATTTGGTTCGAGATGAGATGAAAGTTGTTTCTGGAGGTTGGATGCTCGATTCGTGTAAACTGAAGATGGTAAGAGAAGATCTGTTTTTTTAGTTGGAGGCGGAGGAAGATATGTTGAGAGAAAGATGTGTTTAAGCGGCGATGTGTTTGACGAGATTAGGGAAGTATATGAGTAGGGTTTCATTGGTTATAGGTTTTTATACCAAATGATTAGAGTTACTGTGAGTTATAAATCTTGGGCTTGCTTACCAAAGTTTAACATTCATTTGGGCTTTAGAATGTATTTGGTTCATATTGGATGGGCCACGAAATCTTGCTCCTTGAAGTTGGATTTGGTTAGACGTAAATGTTGATAACAATTTCAATTGTTAACATTTACTTGATACTAAATGGTTCATATTAATTTGTAAGCTTTCATATAATTTGTACAAAATTAGCCATGGTTAATTTTTGTATAAACTATTTTGCGGGTTTGATAGTGACGAGACAATATGACGAGATAACAAGTTACGAGACAACAAGTTATGAGACAACAAGTGACAAGACAAAAGACGAGACAAAATGACAAAAATTATTTGACGCGACCAAGAAAAAATGGCTATATTTTTAGTGGCTACGGATTTTTTGATCGGGTATTCTTATTTGAAGTTGAAGACGGATTTTTCGAAGGCATGTATTTATTTTATCTTTCAAAGATAACTTGCTCGTGCTTAATCTTAGATTGAAGACTTGTTTATCTAGTTTCCGAGTTCGGGGTGGTTGGTTGATGACTCGGATAACTATCACTTTAATGAGCTACTTTATTGTACTCCGTGTCACGCGCATAGTCGACGTGGATAATTTCAAGAGGTGTTGTGCTTTTATACTTCTTCAGTAATGTATTGGGTACTTAGAGATTTCTCCACCGTTCTTCATTCAACAATATTGCAAGATTAAGTCACAAGATCGAAGGATTCTTATTCAGTTTCACGTTTGATATATCTGATTCATTTCATCAGTGGTCACTTCAAATTGCCTACAAGGGGTTGGTAAAGATGGCCATGGAGAATTTATGAGTAGATAATATCGATCAACAGTTGATTCTCACAAAATATGTAATTCATCTTATTTATTATTCTCACGAGATTTCAGGTACATGTGCGTACGATTTATTGCTGGTTCCGAAGTTTTGAAACCATCAAGGGGGAAGAAGAAGATACATTGAACACACAACGAGTACACGTGATGAACTTCATACCTTCTTTTGATTTGAAGACATTCCGGAAATACATTTGTCATAACCGCAGAGAAAATCAGTGTTTTTAACTCGTGGCGTTATCAATCTCTAAACGGTACACTACTGGTTTGATGTTTAATTGTTTTTATGTTGCAATTATTCATCATCATTATCCTATATGAAGAAATATGCACTTCCGGGACTTAATTGACTCTGGTGCATCTCCGGAAGAAGATATGTACATTTCCGGGACTTAATTGACTCTGGTGTTACGATGTCAACTTCATGAATGGGATAAAGTATCCACTTTAGTATTTGAGCGTCATACATGGGATTGGTTTACTTTCTTCAACTACGTTGGGGAAGAAATGTCTTGATTCTTTCTAGTATGCATAACTTGAACTCTCAGGGGGAAGAAAAATTCAGAAGAATTATTCAAGCGTGAGAAGAGAAGTTGTTGATCTACTTGGTGTGCCCCAAACTTTTAATCCCTCATAGCAACATTATCATTTTATATGATGGGGTTTGCTTGTTAAATTCCATTATGCGCTTAATCATTCTAAGCTTTATTGAAAGCTTTGAAGTTGCTTATGAGGATTTCCGGTTTAGGCGGAAGCTATTAAAAAGCTTCTACATCAAGTTTATGTGGCATGAATTAGGGGGAAATTAATTCAAAAGCTTCTCCTTAACCAAAAGTATATGGATTACTTAGCTCATGCCGTTACAATATTTCTACTACAAGTTACTACGAAGATGAGTCACTCTAAATTGAAGACTTGAAGTCAAAGGCCTCAGAATACATCATCAGCATTGGACGCTTCATGGAAGCTTTTGTTCTTAATCATTATGTACTTGTTAGGAAGAATATTGTAAGGAATTCTACACGTCGTCCCATGGGGGAAGATTGTTGGAAATTCACTTTATGTGACGACATTTAAGAATTTCCATTAGTTATCATGGTCACACACGCATAGACTAGACTAGGTAACGATGTATAGTTTAGGTGTCGTGTGACTATATATACCCCTCCAAGGCTTCCAAGGAGGGGGTTGTTGCTTGTGTTTCATTTTTCATTTATCACATTTTTCCTTTTCTTTCTCTTTACACACACAACCTTTCTCTCTATATTCATCCATGGCTACCACCACCATATATCACCCAACTAGACCACCGGATCCATAAATGGCAAACCCACAGATGAAGAGAACACGATCATCAAGAATAAATCTAGATTAGTGGCTAAAGGGTATGGCCAGAAAGAGGGTATTAATTTTGAAGAATCATCTGCACAAGTAGCTTGTATGGAAGCGGTCAGGATTTTCCTTGCTTATGCTCCACATAAGGAATTCATCGTTTATCAAATGGACGTAAAGACGGCGTTTCTTAACGGTCCTTTGAAGGAAGACATCTATGTCACTCAGCCGGAAGGATTCCTCAATCCTCATTATCTTGACAAGGTGTCACTTTATGGACTCAAGCAAGCTCTAATGGCGTGGTACGACGAACTCTCGAAATTTCTGGTATCGAAAGGTTTCTCAAAAGGTTCCATTGATCTAACTTTGTTCATTTATAAATATGGGGATGACATTTTGCTTGTGCAGATTTATGTTGATGACATTATTTTCGGGTCTACAAACCTAAAACTTTCAAAATGGTTTGAAAAAGTAATGCACAACAAATTTGAAATGTCTATGATGGGCGAACTAAAATTCTTTCTAGGAATTCAAGTTCATCAATCCCCAAGTGGTATCTTTATCAACCAAGCTAAGTATTGTCAAGAGATAATCAAAAAGCATGGTATGACCTCATGTGACCCCGTTGGGACACCATTATCAACCAGATCCCTAGATGCTGATTTGGAGGGAGATGCCATAGATCAAACGAGATATCGTTCCATGATCGGCTCTGATAACTTGGTGTTTTGCCTATGTAAAAAGTTCGTTGAAATCGGTCTAATCGAATTGATAACTGGTTAACTACGCGACTCAGTTGTCTTTGGTGAAACAAATAGTTGTGTCGTTGTAGTATATTTAAAAGTGCGAGACTTTAAAGTAAATCTAAACCTAAGTGAAAATAAATGACGAGAAATTAAAACGTGACGAAAAGTTAAATAGCAATTAAAGTAAATAACGCAAACTTAAAACTATCCTAAAGGCAAACTTAAAACGCAACTAAAACTTAAACTAAGGCAAGGCTTAAAATAAATCTAAGGCAAGTAAATTTAAAGTGCAACTAAGTAAAAAGGCGGGAAAATTAAAGTTTAAAAATTAAAATAAACTAAAACTAAAAATACCTCACTTGAAATAATTACTCGTTCGGAATGTCACCTTCACCCGGAATAATTCTTCTTCGTTCGGAATAACTAAGCCAAAACTCTCATCCGGAATAAATCCTTTATCCGGAATATGTCACTTATCCGGAATAAACTCTTTATTCGGAATATTTCCTTGATTCGGAATATTTGATGTTCCGAATGAACTCCTTGATTCGGAATAAATTCCGAATGAAACACCTTGATCCGGAATGTGATGTTGATCCGGAATAAACAACCCTGATTCGGAATATTCCGAATGAACTACCTTGATTCGGAATGTTCAAAAGTAACCACCTTCATTCGGAATGTCACTTGATCCGGAATATTTAATATTCCGAATAAACAACCTTCGTTCGGAATGATTTCCTTTGACTCGGAATATTCTGCTGATCCGGAACAAATCCCCAAAACCCTTCGTTCGGAATGTTCCGAATGAAGACCTTTGATCCGGAATCTAAGTTTGGTTCGGAATAAATTGCTGAAACACTTGATTCGGAACCACCAGCTTAACTCCTTGATCCGGAATATTTCCTGGGAAACGAACAGTAGCGAAGAACACGCAAGAACAAATATAACACGAATCCAATCTAATCTAATCAAAATCAACCACAAGATTAAATCAAACTAATCAATAAACATCTACTAATCATAAACAAACAATCCAAATCAACAAAACTAACAATAATGATCAAAATAATCAAAACCCACTTTAATCAAATCAATAAAACATCAAAAACATAAACATGAACATAAAGCATAAAGATTAAAGATTAACAAGAAAGGTAGATAGGAGATGAACAATAAAAGTAAAGATTGACAATAATTAAAAGGAAACTTACTTGAAATTAAAGGTATTTAAGGTGCAAGACAATTAATTAAATGAAATGTAATTAAATGTGCAAAAATTAAAGTGGAAGAGGTAATTGTCACACTTAGCCAACAACATGAAAATGAAATCCTAATTATCTATTTATAGGAGGATTAGGGAGGTGCTTAGGAAGCTTCCTCCCCTCTTTCTTCTTTATTTAATTGCATGATTAAGTCCTTGTCTTCTTAATTCTTTGACTTTAATGACTTTGTCTCGGGATTTCTTTAAACTCGTCTTGTAATTCTTCAATAAATTAGACTTGAGTTCTTTGACTTTTAGTAAACTTCCGTCTTTTGACTTTTTCTTCGATAAATCTTCAGAATTGGTCTTGGACTTCCGTTCTCTTTGCACTCTTGATTTCTTGACTTTGTCTTTTGTCTTTTTCTTCGATAAAAGCCCGTGAATGCCCGTGTTTTCTCCCTTTTTCACATTTTCGTCCTAAATCACAACAAAAACACAAAACACTCATAATTCCGACATTTATGACATAAAATACACGTTTTGGCTTGGTTATTATTGTAGTTAAGTGGTAGAAAGGATGGGTGTTTACACACCTATCAAATCCCCTACACTTGACCATTGCAATGTCCTCATGCAATGTATTAGTTACAAAGCATGTTTTACATTTTCCATCGTAATCAATCCATATTGGCTTTTATTAAAGAGATAGAAAATAACAAAACAAGTAAAGAAATAAAAATCATACCTTAGGGTTTTAGAAATGTCATGAATGGTCATCATCCTCAAGTTTTCACTTTCTCCAAACCAAGCTTAAAAACGAGATCATTGTTATTATAAGTTAGCAAACTAACACGAACACATGTGGGCCAATTATTTACTTAGACTCCCTTATTCCTAGGTGTATCTCTTATATTGTATTGTTGTCTTGAATGATCACGAGGATGCATTGTTGACTTATTTCGATAGTTATTAAGGCTGAAAATAAAGTGGGACGATTTAATCAATAGTTAGCTAAAGGACAAAATCTTTTAAAACTGCTTCTCGGGACCTCATAAAGTTCATATCTTGGCATAAATCGCTTCGCGATTTGAGACCTTTCTCGGGCTGATATTTGGCAGCGACTTCATACTTCAAATCTTTGAGAGACGTTCATGAAATAATGGTCTTCTCTTCATAATAGGAATTTCTTCACTTGAAGTTTTGTGAGATTCTTCATATTTGGACCACAACTTCTTCATTTTTCTCCAATCTTTATTTGGGATTTTGATATACAACGATCTGCCTCCTTTTGGACTTGGATCTATTTATCCTCATACCTTGTTAGGGCCTTTTTGGATAGACTTTTCCATGATCTTTACGGGAGTATTTGCTTTTCGTCGTGTGTCTCGATCCTTCATATTGATTTTTGATAAATGATTCTTCACATCACTTGGGATCTTTAGCAACAAAATGTAGCCCTCATGCCTTGTTAGGGCCTTTTCAGACTCGCCAATCTTCGCATCCCGCTTCAATAAGTTATGCCTTGGCTATGAACTCTAATCCATACCGAGCAACTTTTAAACGATCTTGGGCTAGAAGCTAAGTAACTTTTCAAATCGTACAACCTTATTTATTGCAGATAAAATTATTAGCAAGCGATGGGAGAATAGGCTTATAATTAACTCACATAAATTCACGAAAGGATACCGAACTTATAATTGACTCTATCATCTCTCGTTCTCCATAATTTAAAATCTCAAGGAATGAGACTCGTGGATGCTTAGCCTATTAAATCAAAGTGTTGGGTTTTCGAGTCGTCTATAGGATCTTGCAAATTCTTAGACTTTTTCAAGTTTAGAAATCGCATTTTAAAGTTCCCTTGATAAACGACTCTCTAGGATCAATTATAGGAACTTGCGAAAAGTTCTTGTTCTTAACCCGTGAGAGTTAAGACTTTCGTGTTTTATAGCTCCCTATATAAAAGCCTAGCAAAACTTAACTTAAACACGTTAAGGATACTAGCTAGAGTAAAATTAGATAAGTAAACTCGGGTTGAGTCAAAAGATTCACAATGTTTGAAAATTAAAACCACTTTATTAAAATTTATTCTTGCAAAGAAAGAAAATAACTATACAAAGGGAAAAACTAATAGGCCAAAATAGATCAAAAATTTTGAAAAATGTCGAAAAATTGATTTTCCGGTTAAAAATGAGGACAAATACAAGGAAAATGCCACTTAACTTCGATAGAAGTCCCCCTACACTTAATATAAACATTGTCCTCAATGTTTAAGCATGTGGGAGTAAACTCCCCTACACTTAGGACATTATGCACGTGATTTAAATCTTGCTAAGCGAAAGACAACTAACGAGATTCCTATTTTAATATTGGAAAATATAAAATAGTGAATCGAAAAGAGATTAGGATAGAACTGGGAAGACGGAAACACGGAATCACGGGTCGTCAAAAATCATCAAGAGTGGATCATTGAGCGCTCGAATCCCTGAATAGAATAAGAGAGGAAATAGCAAAACCCAACGGGTCTCCCCTACACTTAGGATAAAGAAAGCTAAAAGATAGATACATGGGTTGCCTCCCAAGAAGCGCTTGATTTTTGTTCACCGAGTCGTGAGCCTGACTCGACCTTGATTAGCATAGGAAGAAGCATGAAACATATCCACCGGGATTAAATACATAGTTTTCGTCCATCAAATAGCACAAGCTTAAGGCGAACAAGGCAAGCCAAAGAATAGTAGGCAAGGTTCCCTTAAGCAAAGATGGAGCATGGTGGGAGCAAGGGTGAAGAGGTGCAAGCATATCTTCAAAAGTTCCAAAGATTTTTCCTTTTATTTCATCAGACGGATACTGAGATGGCTGAAGAATATCGATACCGGGGTCGAACACCTTTTCCTTTAGGGGAAAATAGCACTCAGGCTCAGCAGAATTTGAAGATGATCCGCGAAGAAAATGCACAACCTCGTCCTCAGAAGGTGGACAAAGAGGTGTTAAATCATACGTGCTGCGGATGTTGGTGTCGTCCGGTTGCTTCTCCTTTGAAAGAATTTTCTTCAAATCCGAAGTAGGATCAAGACCATAATCATCAAAGTCTAAAGGAGGAGCATCACTCTCATGAGGGAAGTAGGTATTGAGAAAAGTAGAGAAGTCTTCCTCAAATGAGTAGTCATCCAAAGTAGGATCAAGTGATGGCGGAGGATCTTCATCATGTGAAGAATCACTAGAAAGAGTATCGGACTCATCAAAATCATCATAAGTGGGCATGTCGGGATACTCAGAAGTAAAATCATCATAATCATCTCCATCAGAACAAGAATCATCATAAGCATCAAAGATCGGTGGAGAATCATATATGGGTGAAGGTTCCAAATTGGAGAGAGAATCATCCACATCATCTTGAAAAAGTGGATTATCATTGAGAGACTCGAATAGAGGATTGTTGTAGACGACAAAATCATCAAGCACATTAATCATATTCGCTGATTCTCTTCCAAAGGATTTGCTTGTAAGCTTCCCCATTTCAAAAACTTGTGCATCATCCCCGACTCTTAAGATGAGTTCACACTTATCCACATCAATTAAAGCTCTACCGGTTCTCAAAAATGGGCGTCCAAGTATTAACGGAATACGAGGGTCCATTTCATAATCAACAACGACAAAGTCGACCGGAAAAGTGAATGTGCCAACTTTAATGAACACATCTTCGGCAATACCAACGGGGTAAGCGAGAGTGCGATTGGCTAACTCAAGAGTCATTTTGGTGGGTGTAAGGTCGGGCAATGATAACTTTTTCCAAACACTTAAAGGCATCAAATTAATACTGGCCCCGAGATCGGCTAAGGCAGTAAATTTGTCGGTTTGGTTAAAAGTACAAGGAAGCACAAAACGACCAGGATCTCCAAGTTTTTCTGGAAGTTCTTTAAGAAGGACGGCAGAACAACTTTCATTCAATCGAGTATTAACAAACTCGGCCATCTTCTCCTTCTTGCTAAGCAATTCATTAAACATCTTAACAAATTTAGGCATTTGTGCTAGAGCTTCGACAAGGCTAAAAGTGATGGTCATTTCCGAAACTTTCTTCAAATAGTTTGACACTTGAATGTCATCCTTGGTGTGCATTTTGGCCTTGCCTATGCGAGATGGATAAGGAATTTTGGGTTTGGGTGGTGGAGGTATAGAAGGTGAAGGTTGAGATGTTGAAGGGTTAAAGGTGGAAGGTTGGGTTGGTGGAGGATTCGTTTTGGGTACTTCGTCACGACGAGGCGGAGACGGTAATGGTGTACTAATAGTAGGTATGGGAGTAGTAGGGATAAATGGAGGTGGATGAGGTGTAGATGATGGGGGCAGAATAGGTGGTCCTACTAAAGTAACTCCACTACGGGTAGTAATAGCACTCACATTCGCTCGCGGATTGGTGACGGCGTTTGAAGGTAGAGAACTCGAAGTAGAGGGTTGAGTGGTGGGTAAGAAACTAGCCAGCATATTCTTCAAATCATTCGTTTGATTGCTAAAGGAGGATTGTATATTATCTCGAAGCTCGAATCTAATGTCATTCCCTTGCTTGGTGATATCCCCTTTGAAATTGATAATTTGGCTCTATAGATTCTTGATTTTCTCTCCTTGGGTTCTCATTAAGGCTTCAACATCTTGATTGATGGGTAGGGCTTGTTGAGCGGGTGGGTGATAAGGATTAGAAGCTCTAGGTGGGATTTGGATGCTTCTAGTGTAGTTGTTGTTGGGGTTTTGGTTTTGAGGAGAAAAACCGGGTGAAAGGTAGTTGTTGGACCGGTAACTTAGCAAATTTCGATCCCCTTGAGGTCGGGCTTGGTAATTTTCCGGTGAATAATTACCATAAGCCGCATACACGTTTTCCGGATTTCCTTGAGTAGAAGGACAATCAGTGTATGAGTGAGGACCGCCGCATGTCTCACAAGGATTGGCTACCGCTTTAACTTGTTGTTGTTGGTTTGAAGCGATGAGCAAGATATTTTTGTTCATTTCGGCCATCATGCGGGTGAATTCGGTCATATCGGGGTTTGCTGAAGTCGAAGAAACATTGACTCTCGGGTTGTTCCTTGAAGAAGCGGAGGAATCCCAGTTTTTGTGATGAGTAGTCATGTTCTCAATAAGCTCTCTACACTCCTCGGGTCTCCTTTTCATAAATGTGCCACCGGCGGCTGCATTAATCGTATCACGATCACGAAAAGTCAAACCGTTGTAGAAAGTATCAATTAAGGTCATAGGGAGCATGTTGTGGTTTGGACGTCGATCGATCAAAACATTATATCTTTCCCAAGCATCAAAGAGAGATTCATCGGGTTCTTGCATGAAACCGCTGATTTGATTGCGAAGGCTCGTGACCATGGATGGTGGAAAGTAGAGCGACAAAAAGCGTTGAGTCATGTCATCCCAAGTATGAATTGAATTCTTTGGAAGACGATCAAACCATTTCTCGGCGTGGTGTGATAAAGTATGTGGAAAGAGTTGAAGGCGTAGAACATCCATTGTGGCACTGGGCAACTTCATGCTTTGAGTGATAGTAATGAATTTTTCGAGGTTCTTGTTGGCATCATCATCAGGCATTCCGCGGAATGGATTTGTTTGCACTTGCTGGATCATGTGATACTTCAACGAAAACTCCGGAGCCGTGATTTGCATCGGCGCAATCGGTCCTCCTCGTCCAAACATGGTAGGTTGACAAAGCTCCTCCATTGTCCGAAGATCGGGTTGTGGAAGAACATTGTTGTTGTTATTGTTGAGGTGCGGTGGATTATTGTTGTTGTTCACACCTGTCATAACTAAATCTTCAGGAGTCTCGGGCTCTTGATAAGTAGAAGATCTAGTACGCATACACCTGCGAAAGCAAAAGAAAACAATACCAAACACAAAGAGAATATATATACACTATAAAGATAAAAATAAAATCTTTTTGGATTTTTGAAAATTTTTAATTTTTTTGGATTTTTAACAATTTTTTAATTTTTATGGTTTTTTGAAATTTTTAAGCAAGAAAAATAACGCTCACGAATGAACGGATCCCAAAAGCAACGCGTCTTTCACAGAAAACCGTTAATCTTTACGAAAAGACCCGGCAGCGGCGCCATTTGATAACTTGGTGTTTTGCCTATGTAAAAAGTTCGTTGCAATCGGTCTAATCGAATTGATAACTGGTTAACTACGCGACTCAGTTGTCTTTGGTGAAACAAATAGTTGTGTCGTTGTAGTATATTTAAAAGTGCGAGACTTTAAAGTAAATCTAAACCTAAGTGAAAATAAATGACGAGAAATTAAAACGTGACGAAAAGTTAAATAGCAATTAAAGTAAATAACGCAAACTTAAAACTATCCTAAAGGCAAACTTAAAACGCAACTAAAACTTAAACTAAGGCAAGGTTTAAAATAAATCTAAGGCAAGTAAATTTAAAGTGCAACTAAGTAAAAAGGCGGGAAAATTAAAGTTTAAAAATTAAAATAAACTAAAACTAAAAATACCTCACTTGGAATAATTACTCATTCGGAATGTCACCTTCACCCGGAATAATTCTTCTTCGTTCGGAATAACTAAGCCAAAACTCTCATCCGGAATAAATCCTTTATCCGGAATATGTCACTTATCCGGAATAAACTCTTTATTCGGAATATTGCCTTGATTCAGAATATTTGATGTTCCGAATGAACTCCTTGATTCGGAATAAATTCCGAATGAACCACCTTGATCCGGAATGTGATGTTGATCCGGAATAAACAACCCTGATTCGGAATATTCCGAATGAACTACCTTGATTCGGAATGTTCAAAAGTAACCACCTTCGTTCGGAATGTCACTTGATCCGGAATATTTAATATTCCGAATAAACAACCTTCGTTCGGAATGATTTCCTTTGACTCGGAATATTCTGCTGATCCGGAACAAATCCCCAAAACCCTTCGTTCGGAATGTTCCGAATGAAGACCTTTGATCTGGAATCTAAGTTTGGTTCGGAATAAATTGCTGAAACACTTGATTCGGAACCACCAGCTTAACTCCTTGATCCGGAATATTACATGGGAAACGAACAGTAGCGAAGAACACGCAAGAACAAATATAACACGAATCCTATCTAATCTAATCAAAATCAACCACAAGATTAAATCAAACTAATCAATAAACATCTACTAATCATAAACAAACAATCCAAATCAACAAAACTAACAATAATGATCAAAATAATCAAAACCCACTTTAATCAAATCAATAAAACATCAAAAACATAAACATGAACATAAAGCATAAAGATTAAAGATTAACAAGAAAGGTAGATAGGAGATGAACAATAAAAGTAAAGATTGACAATAATTAAAAGGAAACTTACTTGAAATTAAAGGTATTTAAGGTGCAAGACAATTAATTAAATGACATGTAATTAAATGTGTAAAAATTAAAGTGGAAGAGCTAATTGTCACACTTAGCCAACAACATGAAAATAAAATCCTAATGATCTATTTATAGGAGGATTAGGGAGGTGCTTAGGAAGCTTCCTCCCCTCTTTCTTCTTTCTTTAATTGCATGATTAAGTCCTTGTCTTCTTAATTCTTTGACTTTAATGACTTTGTCTCGGGATTTCTTTAAACTCGTCTTGTAATTCTTCAATAAATTAGACTTGAGTTCTTCGGCTTTTAGTAAACTTCCGTCTTTTGACTTTTTCTTCGATAAATCTTCAGAATTGGTCTTGGACTTCCGTTCTCTTTGCACTCTTGATTTCTTGACTTCGTCTTTTGTCTTTTTCTTTGATAAAAGCCCGTGAATGCCCGTGTTTTCTCTCTTTTTCACATTTTCGTCCTAAATCACAGCAAAAACACAAACCACGCATAATTCCGACATTTATGACATAAAATACACGTTTTGGCTTGGTTATTATTGTAGTTAAGTGGTAGAAAGGATGGGTGTTTACACACCTATCAGGCTCCCTCGTGTACTTAACAGCAAGCCGACCAGATATATCACATGCTACATGTTATTGTGCACGATATCAAGCACGACCCACTAAAGATCACCTCAAGGAGGTTAAACGAATCTTTCAGTACCTTAAGAATACCATTCACATAGGACTCTGGTATCCGAGGGAAACCGGTTTCTTTCTAACGACCTATTCAGATTCTGATCATGCAGGGTGTCTTGATACACGTAAAAGTACTTCTGGTGGTGCACAATTTCTAGGTCAAGATAAGCTTGTGGGATGGTCTTCCAAGAAACAGGATTGCACATCATTGTCATCAGCCGAAGCGGAGTATGTGTCTCTATCTGCGTGTTGTGCTCAAGTTCTTTGGATGAGAACACAAATCACGGATTATGGCTTCCACTTTGATAAAGTACCAATGTACTGTGACTCAAAGTCCGCCATAGCTATCTTTTGCAATCCGGTACAACATTCCCACACGAAGCACATTGATGTAAGATATTACTTCATTAAGGAACAAGTTGAAAAGGGTATTGTTGAACTATACTTTGTTGGAACTGATTACCAATTAGCTGACTTGTTTACAAAAGCTCTTTCGAAAGAGAGGTTTGCGTATCTTGTTGGGCAAATTGGTATGAGATGTTTGACTCCAGCAGAACTGGAGATTCTGGCAAAGAAGCTTGCTTGATTGATCTATCAAACATCTACATGTAAATATTAATGAAAAAGCAAAATACAAAATTAAAAATCTTTCAAAATACCAAAAATATTCTTCTCGACATGTCTTTCAATATCGATAATATGGATGTACCTAGAAATGTCGCTCAATAACGACACGGGTGTGTACATAAAGCTCGAATAAAAGTTGTAAATATTTTTGAAAACATGTCATTTCTATCTTTTATAAAGGAAATTGTCTATTTTGGATAATTTTTCCCACAACGGGTAGAGCAATCTATCTTGGGTTGAGCTTGTCACAAAACATTCAACGTTTTGAGCTCAACACAATGGCTTGTAATCATTTTCAGATTGCAACCCGGAACTATATTCACGGGGGAGTGTACGATTTAGTGCGTTTACCCTTAGCAAAAGAAGTTAAATCTTCTTACACTTGAGTGGATTTGTCAAGACATTCAAAGTCTATGAACTCAAGTTTATGCCTTATAAAAACTTTTTCTCCAAAAAGAAATAGAGTTTTCAAATAGCGTTGAACATAATTTTTTCAAGAATTTCTCAATGATTATACAAAATCTTTCAAATATTGTGTGTTCAACAACTCCTATCCTCAAAAAGCGAAAGGTGGATCACATCCTCACAATGACAATTCAGTTGTATGAATTTTTGAGGGGGGGGGGGGGGGGGGGGGCGTTCCAAAGTCATGCTAAGTTTGACACATTTTTCTCCCGAAAAGTTTCAAGACTATTTTTCAAAATATATTTTAATCAAATTTGGTATCTCTAATAGCAAACGATTTTATATATTTGAGATAGGGAGAAAATGTGATTAAAATGTGATCTAAAGACTCAAGCACTCGTGGTTACGATCAAATACCCACAACATCTTTAATTCACGACGTTATTGGTGTCAAAAGGGTGGTTAGGTTTAAGTCCTATGATCCAACCAGAACCAGGGATCTTCCCAGAGACAATCCAATAGATTATTAGAAGTCATTAGGAAAGATGGAGTAGAATGTGAATGTAGCTGAATGCCGACTAAGTACTGATGCTAGCACTGGAACAATCATAACAATGTGCTAGTAATGATGTCTTGGTAAACATTTAAGGGGTTGAAGAATGAAAAAGAAATGTAAGGATAAAGGGTATAAATAAATTAACCCTCCATACAACTTAGGCAGAAACCGGGTCAACACATCATGAAGACAACGCATCATGGACCCAGTGATGTAATGCACAACCCCTCCCCGGCTGACTCAGGCTTCTCTCAAAAGAAGTTTGTTTTATTGTCACGGAGATCAACACGACTTCTATTGACTTTCTCACTCCGAGATAGTTGATATTGAATAGGTGGCATCTGCTCCAGCCTCCGACCACTAAAAGTGCACAAATCGAGTCTAGAGCTAACATATCAATCAAATCTCGTTAGGACACACGGATGAAGATCAAGAGAGTCCTACGCTATATCCTTGCGATATTGCTAGAACACTCAGAGTGATACTACCTAGTATTCACAATGATGAGTGTAAATCCTTCCAGTGTTAACATCAAACAGCACTGAGGTAGGTCATATGTAACATTATTTATGAATTGAACATATGTAAAACTGAAAAGCAACAGTGGTTTGTTTCTTTATCGATTAAAACTCGTTTCAGGTTTCTACGCAATATCTTTATCGTCTTGCCAGAACATTCAGAGTGATATTCATTAATATCCACAGTGATGAATGGAAATCCTTCTAGCGTCAACATCAAACAGCGGTACGGTTGGTAACTTGCGAGATTCTTATGAATCAAGCTTGTGTCAACTGGAAAGCAACAATGGTAAGATTCTTAATGAATCAAACTTGTTCCATGAATTTGAATTAACGACTTTAATCAAGCGGATATTTATCCAATTGATTCACTCTTTATGTTTGCAGTCTTGCTTTGAGACGGTCGAGTAAAGAGAACATCTAGTACAACTGCGAAACCCTGTCAAGGAGATTCTTAACTGAATCTACCTAATCACATGTACGATATTTAATATCGTGTAACGATCTTCACCGACCGGAGGTAAAACGCTACCGATTTAGGACGAATTTCAAAGCCATTCAGTCCGTGTCTATGTTTTATCTCAAGAAGGTGACGTTACAGTATACTCAGCAAAGTCAAAGATTCATAACCACATACTCATACCCAAAAACATTCAACAATCAAGAAAGCTAAAGACTTCCGCAACTCTGATGATCAAAATCTTCCTTAACAATTAATGTAGAGGAATGACCTCTATTCAAAGGAGATTGTTAGCAAGTTTTCAAGATAGTGCAAAGTATGAGCATGTGGATAAAGACAAAAGATCGCAAGATGGCAAAGACAAATTAAAAATAATTTGAAGATCTCAAGTTTAAAGACAAAGTCAAAAGACAACGACAAAGGCTCAAAGATCATAGCATGAAGGAACAAGACTACTATTACACGTTCAAGACTCATTTATGACGAGATTCTTAATCTCCATTGATCTCCAAATATCAAAGAGGAATGACCTCACATTGGGGGAGATTGTTAGCCTCAAAATATTGAGTCAAAAAAGAATGTTCGGTCATAGGTTTATTTTGTAATATTTATTAGAACGTTGAAATAGTTAGTTAAAATAGTCGTGACATTACGGGCTTGATGGTTAGCTTAAAAGGCCACTTTCAAGGTACTAAACATTTATTCAAGCCCGACCCAAAATATATATAGTTCATTAGAAAGTCTGCATGTGGGTGGACTATGTAAGTACCCTCCTAGCATGTTAGGAGAGTAGGCAAGTGATCATTTTCTCAATCTAATTTCTCCTAGTTAGTCACCTCTCTCTCTACTTTCTCTCTCTAGAAATCTTCTATCTTTCTTCTTTATTTCTTATAATCTATCATGGTGAAGTGAATAATTATGAATATAACAATGAAGATAAAAGAGTTGGTAACAATAAATATAATAAAATATCTACCTATTTAAGAAATGATTATTTAAATAAATGTAATATATTGCTTCATATGTAGTCCGTGCTTTATAGATTTTACTTTGTTGTTAAATATAGCCGCTTTGATTTTAGTTTCATTTCTATTTTCTAAACAATTTTATGCTAAGATTTTTAAGGAAAAGAACTCAAATTGTTAATAAAAATTGTGATTTAGTAAGGCTTTACATATGTTTAACCACTGTCACATTATTTTGGTTTTGGTTGTTCTTATTTGCACACAATATAAACAAGAAGATAAATGATCTCAATTAAGTTAAAGTTGATATGTACTGGGTTTTAATTTATCAAAATCGACTGGGCACATTTTCAAATCTACTAAAGTAAGTGTCGGGTCAGGTTGGTTTTAACTCTTGTCTTTTTTTTCTGATAAAAAAAATGTATAGTTAAAACTGACCCAACTCGACCTCACTTAAAATTTACAAAAATTTTAAACCCGTTACCAAATTATTCTTACTTAACTTTGCCCTCTCAGTCGAATTTCTTAGCTCCGCCACTGCCTCGGACGTAAAGAAATCATATGCATTTCATGAAGATATTTTTCCGCCGTTTAAAGGATGTTGTTTATAACACAGGAGGCCATGAGAGCCGAATCTGATGGAGACTAGGGTTAAGAGGCGTGACGAGGAGAAAAATTAAGAGGACATTTGTGGATATGGTAACATGTTGACGGTACGTTGATTTCTCTGAATTGTCTCTCAAATACATCATGAATATATAACACAGAAAAACCTAGAATGCCATATAGATTGGACCTAAATACATGAAAAGCCTAATATATAGAAGTTCTCTATATGAAGTGGTTCTTCATAAAAAAAAAAACTCTAAAGATACTAGCTAATAACTGCGACATAAACGAATGAAATTAAAACTTCGGATAAAAGTATACATATAACAAAACAAGAGAAAAGAAAGTTTTTGTTCTCTATCTTCAGACACTAACGAAAAAATTACGTATAAAATCGTTGTTGACAGCAGGTGGAAAAGGCTTGACATATGGTGGTAGTGGTGGGGTCGAGGGTGAAAATACTTTGTGGTGTTTTTATTACTATTTCTTCCCTCCCATAATTATTAACTACTAGTATAATCATATGTAGGATGGGAATCGGGTCGGGACAACCGGGTTCGGGTCAAGTCGGGTCAGAACTCAAAAAAATCAAACCCGAACCCGAGCTTAACTAGAACTTGGGTCAGTCAGGTTCGGGTCAATTCGGGTCGGGTTAACTCGGGTTCGGGTCAACTCGGGTTCGGATCGGATCAACCCGAGTATAAGTAAAAAATTAAAAAATTGATTTATTTAAGTATATTTACAAGGTAAAATATGGTAAAAACTCGGGTCAAGTCGGGTTGGTCGGGTTCGGGTCAAGTCGGGTCGAGTCAAGTCGGGTCAAGGCTAAAAAATATAAACCCAAACCCGAGGCTAATTAGAACTCGGGTCAATACGGGTCAACCCGAACATATTTTTGAACCCGAGTGACCCGACCCGAATAGGTTATTTCAGGTTCGGGTTTGGGTCGGGTTCGGGTTTGGGTCGGGTTCGGGTTAGGTCAACTTTTTCGACACCCCTAACCATATGTATGAAATTAAGAAGTTTTAAAATCTTTCAAAAATTGCAAATTGTAAAGACATTGCTAACTTTATTGTTATAATGGTTTTTTTTATAAAAAATGATATTTGATAGATTATGTTTATAAAATTGTTTATTTTTGTTATTTTTTTAACTTTTATTTAAGGTTACTTGAAAATTTCATTTAATATTGTTTTAAAATCTTAAATAAAACAAAATAGTATCTTTGAAGTTAACAATGAATTACGAAAAGAAAAAATGACATACTATTTTCGTGTCAAAATTAACATTCACAGTTTAAAAGAAAAATATTAATTAGTGTTTTGATATTTACAAAAGCAAAATAAGACGATTTTACTATTTGATAATAATAGTATTTCTTTATGTTTGCAAATATCAATTTTAATTAAATGAAGTATGTTGAACTTGAACAAATCTAATTATTATTTTTGAAAGTAAACAATTGTTTTAAAACAATTTAAAAAGAAAAGTTGGCAATAACTTTTGAACGGATGTAATATTCTTCTACTAGTCGCTTTTATTTATAATTTTACTCACAAAATATCGACAAGTATTATAATTGACGGCATAAGGTCAAGGGGAGTGGCACAAAAAAATCTAACGTCACTTCAACTTTCTCATTCCTTTCACCAACTCATCAACAACTCACCTTTCAAAAGTATTAAGGAAAAAAAAACTCACCTCCACCCCACCTTCAACTCACATTTCCACTATCACTTTATTTAATTTATTTATAAAATAAAACTTTTGTTTCATAAAATAAAATACGATACACGGGTAAATAAAAACTTAAAATGACGAAATTAAAAACGATACATGGTAAAAAAACTAAAAATACAAATTATAACGCTCCTTGATTTACGCCCAGTGTAACAAACGGTATGCCAGTGCTGCCCCGTCCAAGTGATCATGTGGAGCCATATAGAATACCATTTCTTCACGTCTTGCTCGGACTTTTTCCATTTTTTGGCGCTCGGCAGCAAATTCCAATTGCTTGGCTTGATTTTTCAACTCGGGACGACGACACTGCAACTATTTATCCTTCATCTCCAAAAACTTACGGCGATGTTAGCCCGCATTGACCATCTCGGTCACCATCAACCTAGCAAACTCATCTTCTTGGGATACAGTTGACGAACACGACGACTGGCCCGTTTTCTTTCTCGCATCAGCAGCTTTGGCTTTATTCCTGCCTATTGGTCGTTGAACACCACTGCTTTGCCTATCTTCAACACTTTGAAAAGAAGCAGCATCCCCAGACTCCGATGTCTTAGACCTCTTGCTGCCTTGGCGTTCTTCCTCCTCATTTACTGCCCACTTGTTCATCTCACCCCCTATAAATTTTTGACTACTTTTCAAAACTTCCCAACAATGACGATACCTAAACTTCGAAGTGTGCTCAGCTTGATAGTCATCACATGCTCTGTTAAAGTACGACTCATCGTCGGCTCCACTCACTACTCCCATTCGAATCATGTTGTTATACACTCCAACAAACTTACACACTTGAGGCCGTATCATCTTTCATTTTCCATTCATGTTATCATATGTTCTTTTACCGACATCCCTTGTTTTTCTCTTCATGTACCTCAAAACCTCAGTCCAAATACCTTGGGTATTTCTATCGTTACCCTTCACACTATTTTCAAAAAGGGATACTGTTGGAAATACGTTTTACGTATTAAGAAGGATCGGTCACTCCAACGATAGTCCATGTAATAGCTCGTAGTTTAGTTACTTATCTTTATTTAACAAACAAACCAAAGCCTAGCCTACAACATGTCTAGGCCGGCCCAAATGTAAGCCCAAGCCCATGTCAAGGGTTGGGTATATAAACCCTCTCCTTAGATGGAGAGGGTAGTGTGGTTCTTCATTTTACACATAGTTGAAAAGTGTTTTTCTTTCACTTTCTCTCTCTAAGTGTGTGTGTTCTCACCATCTCTCTATCTCTTTCTCTCTCTAAAACATAAGCAAGATTTACATATCCAACAAATGGTATCAAGAGCCATGGGATGATTGTATTGTTTATGTGTTCGTGTTCTTGATTTTTGTAGCCTTTTGATCTATATAAACACATGTCCAATTTTTTTTTTTTTGTTTTTATGGTTTTTTCTTGATACAAATCATCTACATAGTTGTGGTAGTGATTTGGTATTGTTATTTTGGCTAAAAACACAAAATTTTTGGGTGTTTTGATCATTTTTTGGCTTAAAATCACGAATTGGTTGAGTTTTGTCCGAGAAAAGTGGGATTTATTCCGATCAGGTCATCGGAAAAGGGTTTATAGGACATTCCGATCAGTGTAATCGGAATAGGGTTTAGGTATTCCGATTTGGTGCATTCCTATAAGGACATTCCGATTTTGATATTCCGATTAGGGTATTCCGATTAGGATATTCCGATAGTGTTTATTCTGACAAGGGTATTCCGATAGTGTTTATTCCGACAAGGGTATTCCGATTAGGGTATTCCGATCAAGGTATTCCGATAGGACATTCCGATCAGCATTCAGATCTTTATTCCGATCAACATTCCGATAACCAAAAAATATTCCTTAAAAAATTTCGAACAAACTGTGTGTAATTTTGACTTGGAATTTTTGGTTTATTGAGAACATATTTTAGGGGATTTTAACATTGTTTCTCGACTTCAACTCACAACAACAAACACATTTACTTTCTTTCATTGATCGATCAACATTTGTAAATCTTAACTTATTGAAATGGAGTACACATCTCTTACGGATAAGTCCATTCTCTCGGGTACGGATAATCGTCCACCAATGCTGGAGAAGTCTATGTACGAGGATTGGACTTCCCGAATGGAACTTTACATGTTGAACAAAGAGAATGGACATCTCATTTGGGCATCGGTGCTCAATGGACCATTAGATTATGGTATAGTGACGGAAGGTACAA
The DNA here is from genome assembly GCA_025667525.1 of Glebionis coronaria. NCBI lineage: Eukaryota > Viridiplantae > Streptophyta > Magnoliopsida > Asterales > Asteraceae > Glebionis > Glebionis coronaria. Next base: position 40,855,990 of record CM046882.1, on the reverse strand, counting down.
CTACTCGTACTCGCACAACGGGTGAATTGACTGGAGATATGAAGATTCAAGACAAATGTGATAAGTATGCTACAAACATCATTCTCCAAGCCCTTCCTCCATATGTCTACAAACTCGTCAGCAAACATAAAGTTGCCAAAGAGTTATGGGATAGAATTCGTGTTCTCATGCAAGGCACCTCGTTAACTAAACAAGAACAAGAATGTAAGCTTTATGATACTTTTGATAAGTTTGCCTATGTACCAGGGGAGACTCTCAATGATTACTATCTGAGATTTACCCTACTGTTGAATGAGCTTAATATCTATGGCATGGCAATTCCTACCTTTCAATTGAACACCAAGTGTTTGAACACTCTTCCTCCAGAAAGGAAAAAATACATGACGATGTTAAATTGGCTAAGGACTTGCATAACACCAATGTGGATCAACTTCAAGCTTTTCTTCAACAACACGAATGCCATGTGATTGAGGCTCGGTTGTCTACACCTCAAGTTCATGATCCACTTGCCATGTATGCTTCTCAACAAAACATGGCAAATACTTATCAACAACCATCATACTTGCAGCAGCCACCACCACACACCTATCAGCAACCATCTTATCAACCACCAATGATGCCACAACAAGCATTTCAACAAAGTGTTCATCAACAATCTTTTCCATAGCAACCACCATATCAGACATCACCATCACAAGCGAACACTTCTCCAATGGGCTATACCCCTCAGCAAGGATACTTTCCTATTGAAGCACAACCAGCACAAGCCTTCTACTAATGAACTTCCACCAATCTAAGCACCGGTCTTTACTCCAAATGATACGCCAACTGATGTTCTAAACCATCTCACTGCCTACTTGTCAAAACTTGTTGCAACTAGGGGATTTCCACCAACAAACAATCAGCTCCGCACCTCTTCAAATCCTCGACAATAAGCTACTGTTCAAGATGGTCAAGTAATAGTGCAACCTATTCAGGGAAGGCAAAATTCATATGGACCTCCTACAAGGACTGTGAATGCTAAAGCTGTAAATTCTCAAGCTGTAAATTCTCAAGCTAATGGAAATGGAAGCCTCATTGGTCCTCAAAAGGTTGTGACTTGCTACAATTGCCGAAGACAAGGTCATATGGCTAGGCAATGAACTCAGCCGAAAAGGAGAAGGGATGATGCATGGTTTCGTGAGAAGATGTATTTGGTTGATGCTCAGTCTAAGGGGAAGATTTTGGATTCAGAGGAGTTAGCATTTCTTGCAGACCCAGGGGCAGCAGATACTGAAGGCATTGCAGTCGTTTCTACTTCTAATGCAGCTTATCAAGCAGATGATCTTGACGCATATGATTCGGATTGTGATGACATTCACTCTGCCCAAGCTGCTCTCGTTGCTAATCTCTCTCACTACGGTTCTGATATCGTCAGTGAGGTACCAACCACATCTAATAATATTGATGATAACCAACATCAAGTTGGGCATGAAAATGACAACCTCGAACAACATTCGGGAACTAGTAACTCAAATGATGTGGTACCCAATCCTACACATTTGAGTGAACCTCAACCAAATGCTACGACGGGTATGGAATCTTATGCTCAACATGATTTGGTCATGGTGCCTAAACATATTATTGATCAAATGCATATGGATCTCAGACAATCTGTAGATACGAATTCCACCCTAACTGCTGAGCTTGCGTTGCATAAAGAAAAGGTCCAAGCTTTTGAAATGGTCCCTCAAGCAGAGAAAATAACATGTTCTGAATTTGACCAATTTCGTTTTGAAAAGATTGAACACTTGAAAGAAATAGAATCATTAAAAGCTAATCTTTCCAATGAATTAAAAGAAAAAGAGTCGGTTGTCAATAATTTTCAGAAACTTAAAATGGATTTCGAAACTCTCGAGTCTAAAAAGTTTGAATCGGAATTAATGCTACCAAACTTCTTAAATTCAAAGAACAACAGCTTTTAAAACAATACGCTTCCACATAAAAGGTTCATCTTTTAACTAAATCATTTAAAGAACTCGAACTTAAACGTCTTAAAGATTTACCACCTAATCCCGGTTATGCAAAACAAGCCCAGGAATATATTCCGTGTCTTTATGATATGACCCTCATTGGCAAATCGAAAGAAGCACCTTTTGTTCGTAGTTCTGAGGAGACACGGTCACTTGCGGATGAAACTCATTCTAAAATGATTTCAAAATTTCATACAATTGATTATGATCAATATAACAAAGATCAATTGTATAAAAAGACCCGCATTCGCTTACAAAAAGAATTAGCTGAATTGACAGTTCTTGTGCCCCAAAGTTTGTCAAATGAAAACTCTCCTAGTACGTCTCCTACACTTGTCAAAACGGATTTAACGAAGTTAATTCCATCGGTAAGTAAGGCGTCCGTTAACTTAAATGTGATACACCAACACTTAGCCGATTTTGACAAGGTCATTTTGGAACGTACGACGGCTTTGGCCATAACGGAAGGTGAATGGAATTTTGAGCACACTAGAGCTGCGTTTCGAGACGAAATTGTTCCATTTGTAAAGAATGTTAAAGCTTGTCTTAGTAATCTTGATCAAGATTTGCTTTTGGAAATAGAAGAAGTTAGACGTGTTTTCAATGAAATGGATGATGCTTATGAAAACAGTTTACTTGAAATAGAACGGGTTTCACGCCAAAATGATCAGCTTCTGAAGCAAGTGATGTCTCATGATATAGTTTCCGTCTGTGTGAATAATAGTGTTGATAATGATTCTATTGTGCATAATGTTGAATCTGTGGATAATGTGGTAGATAGTACTTGTCACGAATCTGACGCTGAATTTTTAAAGCTTCAAGATTCATATTCTTCGCTTTCAAAACGTTTTGATGAGATTCAAACATATTGTATTTCGCTTGAATGCAAGCAACAATTTATTCAAGAAATCTTTGAAATGTCATTCGAAGGTGTTAATATCGATGATGCAAACTTTGAAAAGAATTTTCGATTGAATTTGCAATCAAAACAGCGTCAACCATGTGACAAAGTTGCTAAATCTTTGCCGATAGAAATAGAGAAATCTAAGGAGCTTAACTGTGTGAACGTACTTGAGGCCGCTGAGAATTTTAAACTTGATATAGATAATCGAGTTTCCAAGATTTTGTCCAAAGTTGATAATTTAAAAACAGCAAAATACACGACTCTTCGATTCAGTAAAGCCCGCATGTGTTGATACCACTGCACAGAATCAATCATTGATTGAACAATTGAATCGAAAGTCGGTGGAAATATCTGATTTGAGGGAACAAATTTGTGATAAAAATCTGGTCTTGGCTGAGTTAAAGGAAACACTTCGTACTCTAAAAGGTAAGAATGTTGTGGATGCAGCCACTGTCTTAGCATCGTCCTCTAGTGCAATCAAAAGGAACCATATAGCCGTCACACCATTTAATAAGGGCCCTAGGACTAAACCATCTCAAACTTTGGTCACTAAAGATACGGCGGAATCAAAACCAGCTTCTAATATTCCTGTGTTGCCTTCTACAGGAGTAAGCACCACTACTAAGGCTCAAAGATCTAAGCTTAAAAGAAACAAGAAGAATGATAGGATCTTGCCCCCACCTAGTAGTCAAGTGAAGAAGAAAGTAGAAGCCCATCCTAGGAATGTTATTTCTGTTTTGAATAAAAAGAATCATGTAGCTAAACCTAAAGGCTCTGCGGTTGTGTAGCGTTCTAAGCCTAGTGTGAATTCTAATTTGAAATGTTGGAATTGCAATGAATGTATGTTTTCTAGTCGTCATGATTCTTGCCTTATTGACCATGTGAATGAGATGTATGCCCGGAAAAATGGATTAGAATGGAAACCGACTGGGAAAGTGTTAACCCAAGTTGGTTGGATGTGGCGCCCCACTAGTAGAACTTTCACTATAGTAGGAAATGCGTGCCCTTTAACTAGGATCACTCCCACTACAGCGAAGAAAGCGTGCCCTTTAACTAGGAGTACCAAGGCTACCAAAACACAAGCGTGTCCTTTAACTAGGAACACTGACACTACTGTAGGAACCAAGTGCCCTTTAAATAGGTCTACTCCCACTGTAGTGCCTGCGAATAATCCAAAACCTAAGAAAGTTGGAACAGTAAAACCTGTTAGTGCTAAGACTCACATTAGAAAACGCAGGAAATCTAAGGTTCACAAAAATGTTAGCAATTCTGATAATATTTTATCTGTATCGGCTAACACTCTGGAACCAATAGTTTCCAATACATTGTCTACTGTTGTTGTTGAAAACAGGTGGTCCAAATTGTTCTCTGGTATTTGGACTCTGGTTGCTCCAAGCATATGACCGGAGATCGCTCTCAGCTCAGAAATTTTGTCAGCAAGTTTCTTGGTACGGTTCAATTTGGAAATGATCATATTGCAAAGATAATGGGTTATGGTGAATATCATTGTAACACCCCACTTGGATAAATGGACCGTTACGTGTATTTATGGCATGTCATCAAAGCATGCAAGGCAATGTATTAAACATTAACTGACCAAACGGAAATACCGGAATCAAACATCGGTAGTCCAACATAAGCCCAAAATATAAAGACTAAGTACTGAAAGAAAAAGGACGAAACAGTGTCCAAACAACCAAAGTAAAGTAACGTAATGTGTGCATAAAAATAAAGGAGTCTGGATAGCTCCCATCCAAATGCACGTACTCTCTTAGAAGTCCTAAGATCGTCCCTGTGTACCTGCCGTTTGAAAACATGAAAGGAAACTACGGCTGAGCATGACGCTCAGTGGACGGATATAGCATGAATAGGAAGTACTAAAAGTGATGGAATAGAAGGCTACAGTGAAACTATAAGACTGATATGACATGTGGTAAAACTCTGCCTAAAATCTGATTAACCTGTTCATATATACTGAAACTGAAATATAACTTATTAATTCTGAAAACATGCATTTACTGTATTTTAGTTTGCCAAGAGCTTATATAGGTCATGAACTGAGTCAACTGCTGCATGAATACATAGAGGGGTGTCCTCGTCATGCTGTAGAGGGGTGACCTCTAAATAATTGTGCTGGGTGGAGGGATCAGCTCCAATGTGAAGGATGTAGAGCACACACCACATTCACCTGCTAAACTGTAAACTGTAGCCTAGGATGCATCCATACGCCCCACTAATAAAACTGATAAAATGGCCAAGCTGAGCTGTGTGGGACGATGCAGGATATCACTCTCCTGCATGTGAGTCACGACACCGGTGCCTCTGGTGTCGTGGTTACGGTACCTCCGTAACTAGTACATAAACTAATCATGCTTGTATATAACGCTCAGGCAATTTATTTTATTATAAACATGATTACTGATAACTTAAACATATACTGGGGAAGACATTTAGATGCGGACGGGGAATCCTAATCATGCATAGGAAAGGAAGTCCTTACTGAAAGGACGGAAATCCGTACCTCTAGTCCAGTAACTGACTGAATGGAAGACTAAACGAATACTACTCGGGCTTCACGCGCGCTACATGAATAAAGGACGCGAATAAGTTAACTGACATTCGATTATTAAATTCGACTGATCGTATTGGTTTCTTATTTATTTATTTATTTCAGATATTCTATACGTATAATTACGGCTAAATCTGATCTTAAAAATAATTCATTTTAATGTATTAACGTTCTACTAATAGCTACGTACAACGTATTTCTGACGATAAGGTATTTCTATAATAAGTACCCCGCTAATTTAGAAAGTCTCTTGATTTAGAAGTTCTCAAATAGTTTAATTCGTTTTCTAAAATATACCCTTTTAAATATTTACGAATTAATTTAATTTAATACACTTAAAAATATATATATTAAATATTTATAAAACAACTTAATTTAAAACAAAAAGGTATAACATAAAGTATTTATTTTATAGTTTATAAAAACGTCCCGAGCTTACCGAGATATACCATCTCGGTCGCACTAACAAAATTAATATGTACACAAAATCTGTCCGCAATAATTAGTGACAGAATTTCTGTGTCACCAAAAACTGTCGCTAAAGCTGCCTCTTTTAAAAAAAACTGCATAATTTCTAACAGTTTTGCGACAGAAAAATCTGTCGCTAAACTGTCGCTAATGTTATTTTAACACAACTATATTAAGCTCCATCTTTTCCCACTGTTTTTACTTGTGTTCCCACTGCTAGGTTACTATATTCCCACCGCTATGCTATGACTCCCCACTGTTTACATAACCAAACGCTCCCTTATTTTGTACGCAGCCCCAAACGCACCCCTTTGGTCAAAGCTGGCCCTAGCCGCCCCTGTATGGGTCACGGCTGGGCAGAGGAGAGGATCACTGAGACATTAAGTCTCGGTTTTCGTGAGGCCAACCAAAACCCGACCCCCTTTTGCTGCGGCTGTACAAACCAAACACCCCCGAGACTCTAGGTCTCGGGTTTTTTTTTGTTGCGGCTGTAAAACCAAGGCCACCACCGAGACATAGATGTCTCGGTTTGGTGTACGATGACTCAACCCGACACCCCTGTTGAAGTTTTCTGATCGGGGCTGGGCAAGGAAAGAAAACCCACCGAGACCAACAAAAAAAAGATCTCGGCTGTGACAACCCTACACCCCTGCCGAAACAAAATAAAAGAAAAGGAAGCAAAAGTCTTACCGTGATGATTACGAAGCTATCCGGAGAGCTAACAAAATTCTTTTTTTTTTCTTCCCGGCGGCCAACCACTCAAACCCTAATCTGTTTTCTTTTTTTTTCGTTAGATGTGAAAGACAAGGAAAAACCCCCGCCTATATGTGTAACTAAATGGGCTAAAGCCCAAAACTCTTCCCCTTTTATTTTTTTAAAAAAAACAACCGGCCCTCTATTCTTTTTTTTTAAAATCTTGTATAATAATAATACTTGTAATAAAATAATACTTGTAATAATATAATACTTGTAATAATTTCTCGCGTTTGTTCCGTTGGTAATTTCTACGTGAACGGTTCAAGTAAAATAACCCGCGCATTTATATTTCTCGAATTTGAATACGGGTTTTACAATTCTTCCCCTCTAAAAAGAATAATTCGTCCCCGAATTAAGGATACGGCCGTACTGGGTTTTACAATTCTTCCCCTCTAAAAGAAGAATTCGTCCCCGAATTACAAGGTATTTAAGCTGACTGAAGTAAAAGTTGTAATGCTAATAAACTGGACGACATAAAGGCTGAAAAGACATACCCGAATCAAAACTGAAAGTGAGGATAAGAAGTCCGTATAGACTCCTCTGTTTCCCAAGTGGCCTCCCGCTCGGTATGGTTCCTCCACAGGATTTTAACGTAAGGAATGGTCTTCCTTCTCATAACTCGATCCTGGCGATCTAAGACTGCTTCGGGTTCCTCAATATAAGATAAATCCTCCCGAATCTGATCGAGTGGATAATTTACTTTGTGAAGCTCGTGATAGTTGTACCCCCTGAGTAATGAGACATGAAGCACGTTGTGGACGTGTGAAAGCTGAGGCGGCAGCGCCAACCGATACGATACTTCCCCGACGCGTTCAAGGATTTCAAATGGTCCGATGTAGCGAGGGCTAAGTTTGCCTTTGAGGCCGAAACGTCTGACACCGCGTGCGGGTGATACTTTGAGGAACACACGATCCCCAATCTGAAATGATAGGTCTCTGCGATGCTTGTCGGCGTAGCTCTTCTGGCGAGTACGCGCTTCTTGCAGTTTTGCCCTAGCGATGGCGACCTTTTCATTGGTCATTTCTATCAATTCTGGTCCTTCAATCAAGCGTTCTCCAACCTGATCCCAACAAATAGGAGCACGGCATTTCCTGCCGTATAACATCTCGAATGGAGCACGCTTGATACTAGCATGCCAACTGTTGTTTTAGGCAAACTCGACCAAGCAAATATAGTCATCCCAGTGTCCTGTCCATTCTAATGCACAGGCGCGTAGCATGTCCTCCAAGGTCTGGATGGTACGCTCTGACTGACCGTCTGTCTGTGGATGGAAAGTTGTGCTGAGCTTGAGCCTGGTTCCCCAAGCTTTATGCAAACCTCCCCAGAAATGAGAAGTGAAACGGGGATCCCTATCTGATATAATTTCAGAAGGTGTACCGTGTAATCGTACGATCTCCTCGGTGAATAGTTTCGCTAATTTACTGACTGCGAAATCTTTACGAATAGGAATGAAATGTGCTGACTTGGTCAAACGATCGACAACTACCCAGATTGCATCATGTCTCCGCTGAGTCTGTGGTAGTCCGGTGACAAAATCCATAGAGATCTTGTCCCATTTCCACATTGGAATATCTAATGGCTAGAGGAGACCACTGGAACGTTGGTGCTCTATCTTAACCTGCTGACAGGTTAATCATTTAGACACAAATGTTGCGACATCCTGTTTCATGCCGCTCCACCAGAAATGCTGCTTAAGATGATGGTACATTTTGGTGGAACCCGGGTGGATAGAGAACGGAGAGCTGTGAGCCTCAGTCATTAAGGCTTCTCTGAGAGCAGGGTCTTCTGGAACACAGAGTTTGGTACCCTGCCATATGATACCATCGTCATCGATGCGAAATTCGGTCTGCCGGTCAATGTTCTGGACAATTGCCCAGATTTCACCATCATCCTTTTGTGCGGCTTTAATCCTAGAGAGCAAATCTGGTTCTACCCTCAAACTAGCCCAGTATCCCCTTTGTCCGCGTACTAAGAGTTCAATATCGTAACGCTCTAAGTCCTGAATAATTTCTTCCTGAACTTGGATGCCATTTACCATACCTGACTTTCTGCTAAGGGCATCTGCCACTACATTTGCTTTACCTGGGTGATACTGGATATTAGTGTCATAGTCTTTCAGTAGTTCTAACCATCGCCGCTGTCTCATGTTCAACTCTCGTTGGGTGAATATGTACTTGAGACTTTTGTGATCGGTGAAAATATCACACGACTCACCGTATAAATAATGCCTCCAGATTTTAAGGGCGAAGACGACTGCTGCGAGCTCTAGATCATGAGTAGGGTAATTTTTCTCATACGGCTTCAGTTGACGCGAAGCATAAGCAATGACTTTCCCATGCTGCATAAGCACACAGCCCAAGCCCTTTCCTGATGCGTCGCTGTAAATCTGATAACCGCCTGTACCGGATGGAAGAGTAAGTATCGGTGCTGAGATCAATCGATGCTTGAGTTCCTCGAAACTCTTTTCTCTCTCCTCGGTCCATATAAACTTCTCACCTTTTCGCATAAGTTGGGTCAATGGTAACGCCAAACGTGAGAAGTTTTCCACAAACCTGCGGTAATAACCCGCGAACCCAAGAAAACTACGTATCTCCGTGACGGACGTCGGTCTTGGCCATTTGGTGATAGCCTCAACCTTCGCAGGATCCATGGTGATTCCTTCCGCAGAAACAATGTGACCTAGAAACGCCACTGTATTCAGCCAAAACTCGCACTTCGAAAATTTAGCATATAGCTTTTCTCGTCTGAGAATCTGCAAAACTATACGGAGATGGTTCTCATGTTCCTCTTTGGATTTGGAGAAAATGAGGATATCATCGATGAATACGATCACAAACTTGTCTAAAAATTCGTGGAAGACTCTGTTCATTAAGTCCATAAATACTGCGGGCGCATTCGTGAGACCGAATGGCATAACGACAAACTCGTAATGACCGTACCTCGTGCGAAAAGCAGTTTTGGATATATCCTGCTCTTTTACACGCAGCTGATGGTAGCCTGATCGTAGATCGATTTTTGAGAAGTGCTTGGCACCCTGAAGCTGATCGAATAAATCGTCAATACGAGGAAGCGGATAACGGTTACGAATAGTGAGCTTATTCAACTCACGGTAGTCAATACACAAACGCATGCTACCATCCTTTTTTCTTGACAAACAATACTGGAGCGCCCCAAGGTGACACGCTTGGACGAATGAAACCCCTTTCGAGAAGTTCCTGAAGTTGATCCTTCAGTTCCTTAAGCTCTACATGAGCCATACGGTAAGGAGCTTTAGATACTGGTTCTGCACCTGGAATGAGATCGATGCCAAATTCTACCTCTCGCATGGGAGGTAATCCTGGAAGTTCCTCAGGAAAGACATCTGGAAAGTCTGATACAACTGGCTGATCATGAATTGAAGGTGTCTCCGAAGTCGTGTCATGAACTGTAGCTAGGAAACCCTCACAACCATGATATAGTAAGGTACGAGCCTGTAAAGCTGAAATGATCTGAATATGTTTTCCTGGTAGGAAACCGTGGTGAATAAACTCTGGTGTCTGGACATCACCAAAGATAACCCGGTGAGCATGACAGTCTATGGTGGCATGATGAACCGACAACCAATCCATACCCAGAATAATATCGAATTCACACATATCCAAAGGAAGAGCACTGACTGGAGGGATTTTATCATCAAACTCAAGAGGAAGATCCTTATACACCTGGGTAATGAGTACAGAGTCTCGCATGGGGGTAGATATACTAAGTGCACTGTCTAGTGGCGTAGGGGTCATGTTTATTCTAACAGCATATGAAGTAGATATAACCGAGTGCGTGGCTCCTGTATCGAAAAGCCCGCATGCAGACTGTCCGTGTATAAACAAAATGCCAGTAATGGTACCTGCGGTCTTATTTGCTTGCTCACGGGTAGTAGTGTAGACACGACCAGTGGTTGGGGGTAGTGGTGGTGGCGGAGGTAACATCTGAGGTGTCTGGCCTGAGGTACCAGCAGCATTCCCGCTCTTGCAATCCCTCTTCAGATGGCCCGGCTGGCCACACTGGAAACAACCACTCGTACCACGACGGCACGGTCCCGTGTGCTTCTTTCCACATGTGACGCAAGTGGGATAAGTATACACGGTAGAAGCAGCCCTGGTTTGCTGAGAACCTGATTTACGATGAAAACACGTGTCACGATTTTGGTATCTTAACCTGAAATAAGGCTGTCTGACTGAAATTAAAATTACCAGAATTTTCCGGTCGGGCAACCTGCTGACCCCTGTTGTTTTGGTCACGCCCCTGTCCAGCATCTCTGTTGGAATACAAAAAAAAATTTAAGAGCTGTTTTACACGATAGTTTAGTATTTCTGGAGCTTAAAGACTCACCTGTAGCTGCCAGATGAGTTGGAGCTGCCGCGGTAATTATCACCGCCGTTCCTCTTATCTGACCGATTACGGTCGTATGACTGACTGTGGTTCCTGTAGTTCTGATGCGGAGTAGCCGATTGGGATCGGTCTCCTCCTCTGTGTCTGTAAGATTATAATTGGATAAGTCAATACATATAAGTTGACAAGCAATAATGGGGCTAAGTTGTTTAAGTCTGTTGGGTGAGATGTACCTCTTCTCCGGACGCTCTACATTCTCGAGCTCATCCCTCTCGAAAAGCATCTCGACGTCCCGAGCTGCATTAGCTACTTGTGACACATTAGTGAATGTGGCACTCATCAGTCTATCTGCAGTCCTAGAGTGAAGAGCCCAGCGAAATTGCTTCGCTTGCTCCTCTACGGTACCCGCAGCCTCCCCTAAGAATCCAGCCATCCTGAGGTATCGGTGCATGAACACTATACTGTTCTCGCCATTATTCTGACGAATAACGTGGAAGTCCCTCTTCATCTTAGCTTGCTCCGCATGCGAGAAAAACTGGTCATAGAACATCGTCTTGAAACGTGCCCAGGTCAATGCAAGCTCCCAAGCATCTCCCCCATTGGACAGTTTCTGAGACCTCCACCAATGTAGAGCAGGACCCTCCAGCTTGTAAACTGCAAGCCTAACTTTGAAAACATCACCCCACAACCCATAGCTCCAAAAAAATTCTCTATATGGTAGATCCAGTCTTCAGCGTCAGTTGGAGCTACAGTCTGCTCAAACAGTCGGGGTTTCTGATTGTTAAACAGATCCAGCCAGGCTGGTAAAGTGGCAGGTGGTGGAGCAGGAGGGTTGTTATTCTGCTGAGGTCCATTTTGATATTCAGCTCGGATCTCATCACGAATTTGGGGTAACATGGCCTGTATAGCAGCCTGAACAGCAGCAGCAATGGCAGCCGCGTTAGGGCCATTCTCGGTTTCGCGTCTGGGTGGCATCTGAAATAAGAGAGGATAAGTTGATAAAACTGCCAAAATCTGATGTATAGTGTAATTCATGAAGGTATAGTCAATAAAATATGACATGAATACTGGTGAACGCCTAGGGTCAGTTCACAAAATGAAAATTACTGAAACATAAATCCGACATGAATAAGGATGAACGCCTATGGTCAGTTCATCCATACAAAATTTAAACTGCAAGGGTGAACGCCTATGGTCAGTTCACCAAAATGAAACGTTCGCTGAAAAGCACATGCGATTAAGTATGGCCAGTCCTGTACCAACCGTTTACTTAATCAAAATTTCGAAAATCCGACTGATAAAATTCATGAGTAGCATGGAAAATAACGACGCCAAAATACAAGAAGTTCTTGGTGACTACCCACTAGTCACAGGTCAAGTTTTAGAGCCTACAGGTCGAACCTTGCGCTCTGATACCATAATTATAACACCCCACTTGGATAAATGGACCGTTACGTGTATTTATGGCGTGTCATCAAAGCATGCAAGGCAATGTATTAAACATTAACTGACCAAACGGAAATACCGGAATCAAACATCGGTAGTCCAACATAAGCCCAAAATATAAAGACTAAGTACTGAAAGAAAAAGGACGAAACAGTGTCCAAACAACCAAAGTAAAGTAACGTAATGTGTGCATAAAAATAAAGGAGTCTGGATAGCTCCCATCCAAATGCACGTACTCTCTTAGAAGTCCTAAGATCGTCCCTGTGTACCTGCCGTTTGAAAACATGAAAGGAAACTACGGCTGAGCATGACGCTCAGTGGACGGATATAGCATGAATAGGAAGTACTAAAAGTGATGGAATAGAAGGCTACAATGAAACTATAAGACTGATATGACATGTGGTAAAACTCTGCCTAAAATCTGATTAACCTGTTCATATATACTGAAACTGAAATATAACTTATTAATTCTGAAAACATGCATTTACTGTATTTTAGTTTGCCAAGAGCTTATATAGGTCATGAACTGAGTCAACTGCTGCATGAATACATAGAGGGGTGTCCTCGTCATGCTGTAGAGGGGTGACCTCTAAATAATTGTGCTGGGTGGAGGGATCAGCTCCAATGTGAAGGATGTAGAGCACACACCACATTCACCTGCTAAACTGTAAACTGTAGCCTAGGATGCATCCATACGCCGCACTAATAAAACTGATAAAATGGCCAAGCTGAGCTGTGTGGGACGATGCAGGATATCACTCTCCTGCATGTGAGTCACGACACCGGTGCCTCTGGTGTCGTGGTTACGGTACCTCCGTAACTAGTACATAAACTAATCATGCTTGTATATAACGCTCAGGCAATTTATTTTATTATAAACATGATTACTGATAACTTAAACATATACTGGGGAAGACATTTAGCTGCAGACGGGGAATCCTAATCATGCATAGGAAAGGAAGTCCTTACTGAAAGGACGGAAATCCGTACCTCTAGTCCAGTAACTGACTGAATGGAAGACTGAACGAATACTACTCGGGCTTCACGCGCGCTACATGAATAAAGGACGCGAATAAGTTAACTGACATTCGATTATTAAATTCTACTGATCGTATTGGTTTCTTATTTATTTATTTATTTCAGATATTCTATACGTATAATTACGGCTAAATCTGATCTTAAAAATAATTTATTTTAATGTATTAACGTTCTACTAATAGCTACGTACAACGTATTTCTGACGATAAGGTATTTCTATAATAAGTACCCCGCTAATTTAGAAAGTCTCTTGATTTAGAAGTTCTCAAATAGTTTAATTCGTTTTCTAAAATATACCCTTTTAAATATTTACGAATTAATTTAATTTAATACACTTAAAAATATATATATTAAATATTTATAAAACAACTTAATTTAAAACAAAAAGGTATAACATAAAGTATTTATTTTATAGTTTATAAAAACGTCCTGAGCTTACCGAGATATCCCATCTCGGTCGCACTAACAAAATTAATATGTACACAAAATCTGTCCGCAATAATTAGTGACAGAATTCCTGTGTCACCAAAAACTGTCGCTAAAGCTGCCTCTTTTAAAAAAAAACTGCATAAATTCTAACAGTTTTGTGACAGAAAAATCTGTCGCTAAACTGTCGCTAATGTTATTTTAACACAACTATATTAAGCTCCATCTTTTCCCACTGTTTTTACTTGTGTTCCCACTGCTAGGTTACTATATTCCCACCGCTATGCTATGACTCCCCACTGTTTACATAACCAAACGCTCCCTTATTTTGTACGCAGCCCCAAACGCACCCTTTTGGTCAAAGCTGGCCCTAGCCGCCCCTGTATGGGTCACGGCTGAGCAGAGGAGAGGATCACCGAGACATTAAGTCTCGGTTTTCGTGAGGCCAACCAAAACCCGACCCCCTTTTGTTGCGGCTATACAAACCAAACACCCCCGAGACTCTAGGTCTCGGTTTTTTTTTTGTTGCGGCTGTAAAACCAAGGCCACCACCGAGACATAGATGTCTCGGTTTGGTATACGATGACTCAACCCGACACCCCTGTTGAAGTTTTCTGATCGGGGCTGGGCAAGGAAAGAAAACCCACCGAGACCAACAAAAAAAAGATCTCGGCTGTGACAACCCTACACCCCTGCCGAAACAAAATAAAAGAAAAGGAAGCAAAAGTCTTACCGTGATGATTACGAAGCTACCCGGAGAGCTAACAGAATTCTATTTTTTTTTTCTTCCCGGCGGCCAACCACTCAAACCCTAATCTGTTTTCTTTTTTTTTCGTTAGATGTGAAAGACAAGGAAAAACCCCCGCCTATATGTGTAACTAAATGGGCTAAAGCCCAAAACTCTTCCCCTTTTATTTTTTAAAAAAAACAACCGGCCCTCTATTCTTTTTTTTTTAAATCTTGTATAATAATAATACTTGTAATAAAATAATACTTGTAATAATATAATACTTGTAATAATTTCTCGCGTTTGTTCCGTTGGTAATTTCTACGTGAACGGTTCAAGTAAAATAACCCGCGCATTTATATTTCTCGAATTTGAATACGGGTTTTACAATCATATTGGGAATGTTATAATTTCAAGAGTGTATTATGTGGAAGGTCTCGGTCACAACTTATTTTCTGTGGGACAATTTTGTGATGCAAACCTAGAAGTCGCTTTTTGAGAGCATACCTGCTTCATTCATAATTTGGAAGGGGTTGATTTATTGAAAGGTACTCGAGGGAATAATTTGTATACTTTGTCTCTTAAAGACATGATGGCCGCTTCTCCCGTATGTCTTCTCTCCAAAGCATCGAAGACTAAGTCATGGTTATGGCATCGACGGTTATCTCATCTTAACTTTGACGCTATTAATCATTTGGCGAAAAGCAAACTTGTTCGTGGTCTTCCTAAACTTTCATTTCACAAGGATCATTTGTGTTCCGCGTGTACAATAGGGAAAAGCACTAAGAAATCTTACAAACCCAAGACGGAAGACACCAACCAAGAGAAACTTTATCTGTTGCATATGGATCTTTGTGGGCCAATGCGTGTTGAAAGTCTTAGTGGTAAAAAGTACATCCTCGTTATTGTGGATGATTACTCTCGGTTTACATGGGTGAAATTTCTTACAACAAAAAATGAGGCACCGAAATTCATCATCGGATTTCTCAAGATGATTCAAGTGTGTCTCAACACTACTGTTCGAAGTATTCGTACAGATAATGGAACCGAATTTGTGAATCAAATCTTGCGTGATTATTATGAAGAAGTTGGCATATCTCATGAAACATCCGTTGCACGCACTCCACAACAAAATAGTGTCGTTGAAAGGCGAAATCGCACACTTATGGAAGCTGCTCGAACGATGTTAATTTACGCAAAGGCTCCATTATTTTTATGGGCAGAAGCAGTATCTACAGGAGTGTACACCCAAAACCGGTCACTAATTCGTAAACGTCATGGTAAAACACCTTATGAGCTTCTCCATGGAAAAGTATCAGATTTATCATATCTTCATGTATTTGGTTCTCTTTGCTATCCAAATAATGATGGTGACAATTTGGGAAAACTTCAACCAAAGGCTGATATTAGTATTTTCATTGGTTATGCACCAGCAAAGAAGGCATACCAAATCTACAATCGTAAGTCTCGCAAGATCCTCGAAACTATGAATGTTGATTTTGATGAGCTGACAGCAATGGATTCTAAGCAAAGCAGCTCTGAACCCGCACTTCATGAAATGGGACCCAGTAACATTAGTTATGGTCTTGTCCCCAACAACCCTACTTCATCATCATTTACACCACCTTCTAGGACTGAATGGGATACGTTGTTTCAACCGTTCTTTGATGAATTCTTTACTCCTTCAACTATTGTTGCTCTAGAACCTGAGGTAATAGCTCCGGTAACCGAAGTTGTCGCTCCAGCAACCGAAGCACAATCAGATATGTATGCACCTACAATTGGTCAAGATATACCATCAACGAGTAATTCTCAACAAACACCCGAACCAACTACCCATGTCATGCCTATTGATGATGAAGAGGACGATGATGATCACGATTTGGAATTCGCTCAAATGCGTGAACTTCCATTCTTTGGGGTACCAATTCCCGACCCTAATCAAGCCGGGTCGTCCACCTCAGAGGAAGCTCCTAGTACGGTCTACTCCAATCCACGGATTCGTGAACATGACAGCAAGTGGACAAAGGATCATCCTATAGATTCTATTATTGGTGACCCTAATCGTCCGGTATCCACACGAAGTCAGCTACAAGAAAATGCAATGTTTTGTCATTTTGATGCTTTTCTCACTGAAGTTGAACCTACGACATGGCAACAAGCTTTTACTCAATCTTGTTGGATAGAAGCTATGCAAGAAGAACTTATCGAATTCATACGTCTTGAAGTTTGGGAACTTGTCCCATGCCCGGATCAAGTGCAGTTACTCACTTTGAAATGGGTTTACAAGGTGAAACTCGACGAGTTAGGCGGAATACTGAAGAACAAAGCTAGACTAGTAGCTCGTGGATACAAGCAATTATTGGATATCGACTTTATGGAATCCTTTGCGCCTGTTGCCCGTTTGGAAGCTATTAGACTATTCCTCGCTTATGCAGCCCATATGAATATGATCGTCTATCAGATGGATGTGAAGACGGCATTTCTTAATGGTGAAATCAAGGAAGAGGTCTATGTTCAACAGCCGGATGGTTTTGTGAATCCTAACTATCCTAATCATGTGTACAAGCTTAAGAAGGCTCTCTATGGGTTGAAGCAAGCTCCACGCGCATGGTATGATCTACTGTCACAATTCCTCATTTCACAAGGCTTCGCTAAAGGCAAGGTGGATCCCACGCTGTTCATTCAGAAACGAGGTAAAGATATGATTATGGTACAAATATATGTTGATGATATTATATTTGCAGCCTCGACCCAAACCTTATCCGACGAATTTGGGACACTCATGTCTTCCAAGTTTAAGATGTCAATGATGGGCAAGGTATCATTCTTCTTAGGTCTTCAGATATCTCAGAGTCCCAGAGGCATCTTTATCAATCAATCCAAGTATGCCCTTGAATCGCTTAAGAAATATAAGATGGAATCTTGTGATCCCGTGGATACTCCAATGGTGGAACGAACTAAGCTTGATGCAGATCCACATGGAGTTGCCATTGATCCGACACTGTATCGTGGAATGATCGGCACTCTTCTGTATATCACAACTAGTCGACCTGATCTTTAGTTTGCTATATGTATGTGTGCTCGGTATCAAACTCGACCTACTGAGTTACACTTGGCCACTGTGAAACGGATCTTTCGATATCTTAAAGGAACCATTAATCGGGGACTTTGGTATTCGAAGGACTCTTCGATTGCACTTATGGCATATGCAGATGCGGATCACGCGGGTTGTCAAGATACAAGGCGTAGCACGAGTGGAACTTTGCAACTACTAGGAGATCGACTAATCAGTTGGGCATCGAAAAGACAGAAAAGCGCTGCAATTTCAAGTACGGAAGCAGAATACATAGCTATGTCTGGTTGCTGTGCTCAAATTCTTTGGATGAGATCGCAATTAACCGACTATGGTCTAGGTTTCAACAAAATTCCGATGTACTGCGACAACAAAAGTGCAATTGCCTTTTGCTGCAACAATGTTCAATTCTCCCGGTCGAAGCACATTGACATTCGCTACCACTTCATCAAGGAGCAAGTGGAAAATGGAGTAATCGAACTTTACTTTGTCCGATCTGAGTATCAATTGGCGGATATTTTCACGAAGGCTTTAGATCGCGCTCGAATTGAATTTTTGGCCGACAAGCTAGGAATGAGAACCTTCTCGCCTGAGACTCTAAAGGAATTGGCAGATGAAGCGAAAGAATAGTGATGGTAAACTATTCTCCGTATCCTTGGTGATCATCTGTATATATTGTTTATATTTTTATCCACAAAAGCAAAATACAAAAATATAAAACCATATAAAAACCATAAAAATTGAAAATTCATTAAAATCCAAAAATATTTTTACTTTATTTTTCAAAGGCATGTCTTTTGGTACGATAATATTTACGGGCTTAGAAATATTAATTAATATTGACACGGCGCCATAAATAGAGTTCGTACACAAGTTGTAAATATTTCATAAACATGCCCTTATGGCTTGTAGTTATTTTTTACTGCAACCCGGTTTTCACATTAAAGCCAAGTATTTCTTATGAAAGCTTTGGCTAACAACGGGAATTAATTTTCTCGGGGAAGGTTTACTTTAAAACCTTGTAAGGGACCAAGTTTACTTTATAACTTGGTCTAACACAAATCTATGTACGTTTTAGTGCATTTATTTGTTAAAACAAGAGAAGTCTTGTTTTTATGAAGCTATCATCTCTACAACCACAGCAATCTACAATTGGTATCTACATACTCGACGATGCGACTACTCAACCAACGACTACAACTCTTTCAATAGAACACGGGTCAACAATTAAGGGGGAGCAATTGTCTAGCATTCAGAATCTTCGACGCCGTACGTGCCAAGTTCACAAATTGGTGTCAAAGACAACAATACCAATCGTACACGTGGTGTCACGAGATGACTTCAGACATGACGAGGCGACCAACATATGCTGACAAGAACCATTTGATATTCTCATATGATGTTCTCATCTATCAGGTCCAACCTTGTCAATTCTTTTTTAATATGGTGAATATGTGATCATGTTACAAATCGGTATCATATCTCATACATTTGGTATCATGAAGATAAAACAGACTCACATTTTTCTTCCCAAAACCTTTGTTAAAACTTCATTAAATCAATTGATATTAAAAACATCGATTGGGTTAATATTTTTAATATGGGGGAGAAAATGTGATTTAATATGGGATATTATCACAAATGGTTTGACTTAATGTGTTGGCCCATCCTGACATATGCGAAATGTTTTCGAATATCGTGGCATATGTTAAGGGGGAGCAAAACGGATTTGCATATCAAAATGGATTTTCATGGTGACATATACTTACCCAAAACCCATTTATTTCACGACGATGAAGATTGTGGTGACATAAGGATGGTAGGATAGGTTAAGTCCTATGATTCTTCCAAAACCGGAGGAATCTTCCCAAGGACATTCCATAGCTAGAAATAGTCGTCCTTAGGAAAGTTGAAGAAAGATTGTAAACGTAGCTGAATGCCGACCAAGTACTTAAGTTAGCACTGGAACAATCACAACAAGGTGCTAGTTATGACGTATTGGTAAACATTGAAGGGGTTGAAGAATGAAAAAGAATTGTAAAGATAAAGGGTGTAAAGAAAGAAGCCATCCTTACAACTTTAGGCAGAAACCGGGTCAATACATATGCTATTGAGATCATTTTTAATGATGCTTGATATTGAAGATAAGACATCATGGACCCAGTGATGCAATGCACAACCCATCCCAGCTAACTCAGATATCTCTCAAAAGGTATTTGTTTTAATCACACGGAGACAACACGTTATCTATTGATTTATTCACTCCGAATAAATTGGTATTGAAATGGTGGCACTCCTCTCCAGCCTCTGATCACTAAAATCCAAAATGCACGATCGAGTCTAGAGCCATTTGAGATCATCAAATATCTCATTAGGACACACTTTCATATTTCCTTGCTTCTTCACACACTGTGAAAAGTAAGAAAGATTTTAAGAGTCCTACGCAAAATCTTCATGATCTTGCCTGAACATCCGAGTAATACAAAAGTATTTACAATGAAGGTGGAAATCCTTCTTGAGCGAATATCAAAAAACTCATGGTAGGTGACTTGTGCGATTCTTTATGAATCAAGCTTGTGATACCTGGAAAGCAACAGTGGTTTAATTTTAACTGAATTTAAACACGTTCCAGGCCTCTACGCAATATCTCAGTGATCTTGCCAGAACACTCAGAGTGACACCCTAGTGTTCACGGTGATGAGTGGAAATCCTTCTAGTGTTAACCTCAAACAGCACTTGGTAGGTAACTTGCAAGATTCTATACGAATCAAGCTCGTGACAACTGGAAAGCAACAATGGTGCGATTCTTTAATGAATCAAACTTGTTCCAGGAATCAGAATTGACGGCTTCAATCATGCGGATAATTTTATCCAAATGATTCACTCTTTACGTTCGCAGTCAGCTTTGGACGGTCGAGTAAAGAGAACGAGTTTACCCGCGAAATCTTGTCAAGGAGATTTTTAATTAAATCTACCTGCCACAAGTACGATATTTTATATCGTCCAACGGTCTTCACCGACCGGAGGTAAAATGCTACCGAACTAGAATGAAATGTTCAAAGCCATTTCGTTCGTGTCTACTTATGTTGCGGCATTTGAAGACGGTGGCGTTGTGGAATCCGAGAAGAAGTCGTACCCGCATGCTTATAGTATATGCACTTAATACCTCATCTAATTCAAGAAAGCCTAAAAGTTAAGTCTTCCGCTGTATCGAACTCTGAAGCTTTCAAGAATTACAAAGGTATAAGTATGTGGGACATGGTGTCACGAGGAGGCGAAGATCACAAGTAATGGATGCACGAGATCAAGGCAAGAGATTAATGCTCAAGACTGATATCAAAGATCACATCAGCATGTTCACCAGAAAAGAAAAAGAAAAGAAAGACGAAGACTACGAGCTCAAGACAAGCATAGTATGCTAGGTTTATCTTATTATTGTAACTTAGGTAATGCCCTTGTTTGGAGTGACCTCCCTTAGGGGGAGATTGTTGGAAATACGTTTTACGTATTAAGAAGGATCGGTCACTCCAACGATAGTCCATGTAATAGCTCGTAGTTTAGTTACTTATCTTTATTTAACAAACAAACCAAAGCCTAGCCTACAACATGTGTAGGCCGGCCCAAATGTAAGCCCAAGCCCATGTCAAGGGTTGGGTGTATAAACCCTCTCCTTAGATGGAGAGGGTAGTGTGGTTCTTCATTTTACACATAGTTGAAAAGTTTTTTTCTTTCACTTTCTCTCTCTAAGTGTGTGTGTTCTCACCATCTCTCTATCTCTTTCTCTCTCTAAAACATAAGCAAGATTTACATATCCAACAGATACCTAACCTTTACACAGCTCCAATTCTTCAAAGTGTGTCCATGAACACTGACGAGATGCGTTCGGTTCTTGTGGAGCTTGCCGTCCTCTAGGTGCCCTCGACTTTGGTGGGGCTCGGTCTGAAACTTCAACCATGTAATTTGTATCATCTTTAGTCCCTTGAAATGACCCCGAAAAAGAAGGTCTGTATAAATCTTCAGTTGGGAAGGATGGTATGGGAGAGGTAGATACGTCGACATGGTATTGTGATGACAAACCGCCAACATAGTTATTAAAAGGGTACGGGTTTTGTGAACAAAATCTTGAAAGCCGGGTGTTTGCGAGTATTGGGCAAAATTTTAAGGGTTTGGATAAGGGTGGTTCGGGTATGAGTCTGAAATCAGTGTTTGCATCGATGCCGGCAACGGGTTATGGTACGGTTGGTTTGGATATGATTGGTTATGATATGGGTTGCGTTGTCGATATGGTTGGTTTGGTGACAGGTTGTTACGATCAAAGGTTCCGGTAGGTGTCGATGGAGAGGCGGTGATATTTCTTTGTTGGCGACGTTTGTCGGATTGTGAGGTTTGGTGGTCAGACATTGCTGGTATGTGATGGAAGAAGATGATTTTTAGGGGTTGAGGAAGAAAATGTGAAAATATTATAAGTAAAATGGAGATTTTATAGGAAAATTGGGATAAAAAATATTTTTGGATGGATAAAAATGATGGGGCTCGAATATTTGTATGGTCGAGTGGTGACTTTCTCACCGATAGTGAGATTTTTTCCCTAGAAATCATAATTCACGAGTGGGTTTTAGATGAGATTTTGATGAGATTTTTGATAACCCACGCGTGAGTTTATATCACCTCACCTCACCCATAAGTTTTTGTTACCATTCCTCGTGGCCTAAATGAAATAAATAATGAGTGAAAGAAAAATATAAATTATTTATATATGTGAAAAAATATGAAAAAATAATGATTAATATAACAAAACTATTTAAAAAGAGATTCTGTTAGGCTGGTGGGAGTGGGTGTTAGCCCACGAGCTGCATGGCCTAAGCCACGCGCAGCCCCCACCCCTGTGAGACCCCCAAAATCAGACATGGAACAACTAGGCAACGAGGGGGTAACACGTCATAGTACAAGAAACAATGAATTACATTTTATACAATTTGACGAAATAAAAACATGTACATTACATCGTAAAAGGTCAGAGTTTTTAAAGATAGGTCCCAGAGTTTTAAAAGCAGAAAATTATATTATTTCGTCTCGATTTATAACATAAAGTTGCCCAAAAGATTAAATAAACTTCTAATAGTTTATATAAAACCAATCTTTCAAAAGCATCACAGAAATCTCCAAGCTGCGATAATATCCTGCGGGCTCCCATCCAAGCAAAGCTAAGTATAATACCTGAGATTAAACATGTAAAATCGTCAACATAAAATTGAGTGATATTCATAGGTTTAGCAGTAAAGGTGTGGAACACAAGCATTCAGTTGTAAAACAAGTAGTGTGGAGTATGGTTATATACGTCAACCATAGTCCGAAACCATTATTATTGCTGTTCAGTTCATGAACCGAAGCTTAACTCAATGTAAGTTCCTCTAGGAAGTATTCAGCCTAAATACTCAAGTAAATAAACGAATATCAGTGCATCAAGGTACTTGAGACGTGGATTGTCAATCCCGATGGATCCACCCACAACATTCGCGCTTAGTACTCGAAATTAACGGTTCATGATCGGGAGAGGAAACTCAAGGCTAGACTAAAAAGCAATAATAATATTGAAAACTTGAAATCATACATGTTCTGGATAGCATACAAGTTCTGGATAGCATACAGTTTTTAAATGGTTGTGTTCCACAATGTAAAATCTCACCCCGTGTTTAGAAACCATGTACAAGTAGAAAGGGGCTATGAACTCACCTTAGCCACTAGGTAAGTCAATCACGGTACTCAGCAACTGAGTAGAAACAATGGTAGTGAGACGATCACCGACGATATGGATGCCCGGGGAAACACGAAAACCGCAACCTATCAAAATAAGGCGCGCGTTAAGACTCGAACTCAAGTATCGATATATTCTAAATATAATATGTCTCAACTGTTTTCAAAGTATACACGTTTCGAAACCATTGACACGAATCAAATGAATACATTTATCCAACGTTACACGTTAAAACACTTGAACACTTGAAAATGACTTGTTATACGACGCCAAGTCAATGCAAGTCAAACTATCCTTTACCCTTATTTGGACCAGTAGCTAAGTCATTTATATAATGACTAAGCACTTGAGTAAGTCATCATGTCCGATGATGAATACTCAAACTCACGCAACACAAACATTGAACCACGTGTCCAAAATAAAATCAGCAAGTACACCCCGAATGTACACACCGATCTACCATATCTAGACTTGTCCGTTTTAGATGAAAATTGGTGTCAAGGTCACATAACCTTTATAAGACCTCATCAAAATTTGAGCCAAAGTTTATACTTTAAAACCCATCAGCTCGACACTTTACTCGACTTCAAATTTTAGGAAAGATTTGTGCACTTGTTTTGTAAAACCGTTTAGACCGCTTTAAAAGTACAAACTCGACAATCCGACTTTTGAAACCACTACTAGACTCATCAAACTCAGTTTGTAAACTTTGAAAACCAGTAGTATCAACAACCTAACCAAGCCTAAAGTCCCCGAGAGTCGACCTAAAATCAGCCACAATTTCGGATTGTGCCGACTTGCGTCTCCTGGTACACGAAAACTAAAACTAGCATAAATTTTTGACTCGTAATGACTTAGAAGCTCTATCTTATAC
The DNA here is from genome assembly GCA_025667525.1 of Glebionis coronaria. NCBI lineage: Eukaryota > Viridiplantae > Streptophyta > Magnoliopsida > Asterales > Asteraceae > Glebionis > Glebionis coronaria. Next base: position 40,831,574 of record CM046882.1, on the reverse strand, counting down.
CAAAACGACCGTCTCGGAAAACTCTACAACAATATCAATTAATCTCAGTCTTTCACGGACCTTAAACCCACGAAAAATCTGTTTAATACCTGCTGTCCCAAAATAGCCTTTTAGAAAACATGTCAAATCCATTTTTCACTCAAAACCAATCATTCCCATACCCCTAGGATCACTATACTATCATTCCTAACAACCAAACAAACTCCTAAACACATGCATGTAAAATCTAACAAAATCAAAGATTAAAAACAAGACTTTTAAGGATTAAAATATGATGATCATACAAAAAACAATGCATGCAAGGTGATTTAAACATAATCCAACTATGGAATCATAAAAATCTTCAAAAGTTGATGCATGTGTGAAAATTTAGTATAGATAGAATCATAAGATGATTTTAGAGATGGGATATTGATTAGATTTTGTTAAAACTTGGTAAAAGTTGAAGATTTATGGTGGTTTAGGTGTTTGGGGTCACGGTTTTAAGAAAGAAAGAAAGGGGAGGGAGTAAAAATTTTAGTGTGTGTGTTTTGAGTGTAAGAAATGAGATGGAATGATAAAAATAAGGTTTATATAGTATGGTTGGGGTTGATATTGCAATTGTTGAATAGTGTTAGACCTAAAAGCAATTTAATAGTTTGAAGGGTAGAAAATGGTTATTGGTAAATATTGAAAATATTTACGGGGCTCGGGTTTCGTAAAAATACTTTTCAAAAGTTACAATGCATCATAAAAATGATTATACGATTTCCCGACACGACTTAATACGTAATTAAAACGAAATCGTCGAAAATATTAATTATCGAAACAATCGATAAATAAACGTAAACTTTTGGGCATCCGTCGGTATCGCGATCACTAGGAATTCTCGTTGTAAAACGCACGCGGGTGATTTTAAATCAAAAACTTTGATTTAAAATAAATTTGGAAAAATAAAATAAAAATTTTATAATTCCATATGAAACATTGTCAATGAACAAAATAATACTTAAGTATAATTTAAAAATCTCAGGATTTACATATAAAGTATTCAAGAAAATGTAATACGTTGGAAAATTCCAAAAAGCACGAATAAAAAGAATAAAATAATGCTGGGAAAGTACGGGTTCTCACAGTCTTCCCCCCTAAAGGAACTCTGGTCCCCAGAGTTCTCCTGAAAACAGTAGAAGATGCAAACAAGAGGAGGTACAAAGTGTAGAACAAAATTCATTGCTTTCCAGGTAAATTTCCGTACCACGATGAATCTTAACGGTTAGAATTCACTACGCTTCAGCTTCTTAACTCCTTTTCGTATAATTTTTCATTCTTGGATTAGAATAACGATCTTTCAATACGGAGATACATCAAGAGATAGAGTTGTTGGAAAATAAGTGTGATACACTAACATGAATGAACACAAGAATCGCTTAAACAGGCAAAGTGCCATATAATGAACCAAGATTGTAAATCAACAACGGGTCGCAAATCGTGCAAATGTAAAACGTGACAATCTTAAAATATAAGAATCTAGTCACAAGCGAAATAGAAGGGAAAATGAATAACATATGATCATTTAGAATAAAAGTTGTCAAAATCAGTTGTCTAGGATTTTGGTACTACATTAAAACTTAGTTTTAAATATTTTCTTTATTAAAATAAAATTTTACCAGGTGTAGTGATTAAAAATCAAACTCTATATAAAATGAGTGGGTAAACAATTGTCAAATCTTTTTCTTGATCAAGATTTTTAAAACAGAAGTAGAACAATTCAAAACAGTTATCCTGATTGGCTTAAGAACTTTTGGGTGACTACATGAAATTATCGTTAAAAACTCAGGTTTATCGTTACCATTAGAGAAATTTAGATTTTTCCAAGTTATTTAGAAGCATTGTTTAGAAATTATAATTTAATTTAATAATTTCATTAGGTTGACAATAAAGTATGATATAATCACTTACTTTAAAAGATACAACTTGACACTGTTTAAACATAAGTTATAAATTTACCCAAGAGGATGTACAGATTCGATATTAAACTTGAAATGGGTATTTTAACAATTTAAACATTTGATAAAATGTATAAAACGTTCTTAAAAATTAATAATAATTTTTAGGAATTCAAGAAAGTGTTTAAGATATCAAATGATAAACACGTAACATTTTCTGGTTTCAAAAGGTGACAAGACAGCAACGAATATGAATCATATAAAGGTCAACAATCTGTATGCTAGCGATAACACAAGGGAATAGAACAAAATCGTAACAATTCTTAACAAACGTGATAGAATAGACGCGTCGATGATGAAAAGAATAAGAAACAAAGGATTCAGCAAGATTAATTCACGAGTGCGGTTGGCGTCACAAATAACGGCTTATTCAGTTCTCGGTGGTCGAAATACGATCGAAAGGGAAAAGCATTTTCGAATCAAAGAAAATTCTTAAGAAGTCAATTGAGAGAAGTTCCAGTAAGATGAGCAACATTAACAATGAAAGGCAAGATCAATACATGGTTCACACGAATGAATTTTTAAGGCGATAGTGTTTTAACACATATCATGACAATTACACAGAATTATCGTTCACATCCAATCGTAAATCATTAATCGCGTCCAGAGACGTTTCATAGGTCTACCAAGATAGATAAAGAAGATCGATCGATGAAGGAGCATAACAACGTTGATACTTTCAAGTCGGGTATCCATGGTAAGAAATTAGACAAACAGTAACAAGAATGGTATCATGAAGGAAAATGAGGTAGCAAGTAAAACAAAGGTTGTTGAGTAGTGAAATCTGTGCTTGAGGCATGTACTTCGTTCAAGAAAAGATAAGAGTTCATATGTGTAAGTCGCGAACTGTTGATACTCGCATAAGAAGTAAAAGTTTTCTAAACTTTATTTATCTAACTTTTTAAGAAACATAACTAAAAAGTTGATTGTGGGTCAAATATTTAAGGCGACGACTATTCGGCCTTGCATGGCTCCTTCTAAATTAGGCATAGGTGATCAGGCCATGCATAATTTAGGACTAGCAATGCGATGCTCAGCTTCGTCAAACCAGTATTACATATTATATGATTTAGAATATGTATATAATGTCATTTGTAAAAACAGGAATCAAAATAACATATGAAACTACCTCGTAAAATTTATGTCTAAATTAGCGTTCAAGTATCTTGTAAAGCCCAAGTAAGTTATTTGTAAATTGGTTTGCAAACAATATCTGCTTGAGTTTATATGGTATCTTATAAAATAGCGAGTGGGTTACATGAGGGTAATAAATGGTAGTTCAATACAGTCGATGAAATGGTTACAAGATGCTACGGTTTCAAGAGGTTTAGCAGGAATCGTCGGGAGACACATGTCAAGATGATAACGAACGATGAAAATAAGAACTTCAACCTCGGTCCAAATCAGTGGTACGATAGAAGCAAAGAAAGACAACGTAGAATGACAAATAAGTCATATATAAAAGAAAGGATAAAGGAATCCGTATGTGTGCACATCGTGATTAACTTGACAATAATATACTTTTAAGAAAGTAGGGTATTAGTTAACAATTAGTACAATCACTCCGAAAAGTTTCTATATTAGGAAGTTACCAAAATTCAAAAGTTCAAGATCTATGTACATATATGACCGAACTCAAAGTTACTATTTTATACTTGTTCAAACGCAATCCTTGTTTTTAGTTTATAAAATATCATTAGTTAAAGTTTTTACGAGCTCAACGAACTCAAAAACGCTTGGAATCATATTTTTAAAGTCTATCAGTTTTGACTTTTGGGTTTGACTAGACCAATTAACTCACTAAACGATATTCTAAGACTCAAAGTCTAATGCATTTCGATGTAAAACAATGTTTTGAACAACTTTCTAGTTTTACCCAAGACTTGAAACGAAATAAAAATGGACGAAAATGCCCTTGCATTAAATCTATCAACAAAATGATATTTTAGAATTATTCAGAAAATAACTTCTTAGATTTTACAATCTCAAATGAGTGTAACTTGCTCGATTTCAATGTTTACTGGTAAAACATTATGTCTTAAATGAACATCTCAACAAGTAAAAATATATTTTTATGTCTAAGGTTATAAAAATATTTTCTCGACACTGTTAAATTTCCTGTAAGGTTTCTGTACAAAGTATATTTTTCGACACAACTTGAAATTAAATCCAAATTTCATAATGGCTCAAAATTAATGTACACACGAGACTTGTGGATTCAATAAAGACGAAAAAGAATAAAATGTATAGTTAATCATGTAAAGGAAACACAGTATAGAAATGGTTCAAAAATACCAACGAAAATCTGAGAGATCAAAACGACGCATATCATCCGTGTCTTTGGCTGCAAGATGCAATGCAGGAAAGTCTCTAGGCGGTCATGATGTTCCAAAATCACAAGACATACCCAGAAAGAAACGAAATATTAACAAGTCGCACTCCTGAGGCGAGGAGGTTTAATGAAAAGGGAGGATACAAGTAGGATCGTATTCCAAACAATCGTCACATAATAAATGACGATCATGTGTTCAAGGTACAACGGATGTTGTAAGTCGAAGTCGAAACGTAGAATGGTCAATGAAAGAAGATGTAATCCATGTACAAGTGTCGTGTAAAACGGTGGCGTAAAGGTAAATCAAGATTATGAAACCCATGATATTATTCAGCAGTGATTCAACGAATTCTTTGAGATGTGAGACTCACACGATGTCCTTTAGTCTTTCTGGGAGACACATTGAGCTACACAATGGTCTATAGACTAGACGTTCAATTACGAATGGTCGGTAAACAATCTGGGTATCTAAATAGATATTTTAAAGTAAATAAGCAATGAAAGCAACACGCACGGTAGTAAGTATGAAAATCAGGAGTTTCGTCAAAAACAACACTTCTTCAATTCGAACAATGGTATCACGAGAGTATGCACAACATGTAGCAGCGAGTCGAGAAAAACATATGATTCAAAACGAACGAGCATATGAAGTCAGTCGTATCACGCATAAATGAAATAGCAATAGTACTCAGAAAATGAGCATGAAAAGTCGGCAGCATACGCGCTCTGAATACAAGTATGTAACGTCATAACGATATAAAATCATTGCAATAAGATCAATTCACAAGAACAAGAATTCAAGAAATATAGTATAGGCAGATGTAATCACAGTAACATTCAATGATAATTCATGAAGCACAAAGGCTTTGAAAAGACACAGTAATTATCGTCATTAAGGTAATGTAATATTTCAACATGAAATCAGGATAAGAAATACTACAACGATAATTAAAAGTAAATAATAAGAATTAGAGAGTTACCCGCAAAGATATCGAACAGCAATGGAAGATTCTGTGTTTGACACTTAGAAACAACAAAATATTTGAACTTTCGGTTATAGACTAAGTTTTTGAAAATGATTCAGTTCCCTATAACTTGGCTCTGATACCACTCTGCGAGACCTCCAAAATCAGACATGGAACAACTAGGCAACGTGGGGGTAACACGTCATAGTACAAGAAACAATGAATTACAATTTATACAAAGCTGACGAAATAAAAACATGTACATTACATCATAAAAGGTCAGAGTTTTTAAAGATAGGTCCCAGAGTTTTAAAAGCGGAAAATTATATTATTTCGTCTCGATTTATAACATAAAGTTGTCCAAAAGATTAAATAAACTTCTGATAGTTTATATAAAACCAGTCTTTCAAAAGCATCACAGAAATCTCCAAGCTGCGATAATATCCTGCGGGCTCCCATCCAAGCAAAGCTAAGTATAGTACCTGAGATTAAACATGTAAAATCGTCAACATAAAGTTGAGTGATATTCATAGGTTTAGAAGTAAAGGTGTGGAACACAAGCATTCAGTTGTAAAACAAGTAGTGTGGAGTATGGTTATATACGTCAACCATAGTCCGAAACCATTATTATTGCTGTTCAGTTCATGAACCGAAGCTTAACTCAATGTAAATTCCTCTAGGGAGTATTCAGCCTAAATACTCAAGTAAATAAACGAATATTAGTGCATCAAGGTACTTGAGACGGGGATTGTCAATCCCGATGGATCCACCCACAACATTCGCGCTTAGTACTCGAAATTAACGGTTCATGATCGGGAGAGGAAACTCAAGGCTAGACTAAAAAGCAATAATAATATTGAAAACCTGAAATCATACATGTTCTGGATAGCATACAAGTTCTGGATAGCATACAGTTTTTAAATGGTTGTGTTCCACCATGTAAAATCTCACCCCGTGTTTAGAAACCATGTACAAGTAAAAAGGGGCTATTAACTCACCTTAGCCACTAGGTAAGTCAATCACGGTACTCAGCAACTGAGTAGAAACAATGGTAGTGAGACGATCACCGACAATATGGATGCCCGGGTAAACAGAAAACCGCAACCTATCAAAATAAGGCGCGCTTTAAGACTCGAACTCAAGTATCAATATATTCTAAATATAATATGTCTCAACTGTTTTCAAAGTATACACGTTTCGAAACCATTGACACGAATCAAATGAATACATTTATCCAACGTTACACGTTAAAACACTTGAAAATGACTTGTTATACGACGCCAAGTCAATGCAAGTCAAACTATCCTTTACCCTTATTTGGACCAGTAGCTAAGTCATTTATATAATGACTAAGCACTTGAGTAAGTCATCATGTCCGATGATGAATACTCAAACTCACGCAACACAAACATTGAACCACGTGTCCAAAATAAAATCAGCAAGTACACCCCGAATGTACACACCGATCTACCCTATCTAGACTTGTCCGTTTTAGATGAAAATTGGTGTCAAGGTCACTTATAACCTGTATAAGACCTCACAAAAATTTGAGCCAATGTTTATACTTTGAAACCCATCAGCTCGACACTTTACTCGACTTCAAATTTTAGGACAGATTTGTGCACTTGTTTTGTAAAACCGTTTAGACCGCTTTAAAAGTACAAACTCGACAATCCGAGTTTTGAAACCACTACTTGACTCATCAAACTCGGTTTGTAAACTTTAAAAACCAGTAGTATCAACAATCTAACCAAGCCTAAAGTCCCCGAGAGTCGACCCAAAATCAGCCACAATTTCGGATTGTGCCGACTTGCGTCTCCCGGTACAAAAAAACTAAAACTAGCATAACTTTTGACTCGTAATGACTTATAAGCTCTATCTTATACCAAAACGACCGTTTCGAAACACTCTACAATAATATCAAATAATCTCAGTCTTTCACAAACCTTAAACCCACTAAAAATCTGTTTAATACCCGTTGTCCTAAAATAGCCTTTTAGAAAACATGTCAAATCCATTTTTCACTCAAAACCAATCATTCTCATACCCTTAGGATCACTATACTATCATTCTTAACAACCAAACACACTCCTAAACACATGCATCTAAAATCTAACAAAATCAAAGATTAAAAACAAGACTTTTAAGGATTAAAATGTGATGATCATACCAAAAACAATGCATGCAAGGTGATTTAAACATAATCCAACCATGGAATCATAAAAATCTTCAAAAGTTGATGCATGTGTGAAAATTTAGTATAGATAGAATCATAAGATGATTTTAGAGACGGAATATTGATTAGATTTTGTTAAAACTTGGTAAAAGTTGAATATTTATGGTGGTTTAGGTGTTTGGGGTCACGGTTTTAAGAAAGAAAGAAAGGAGAGGGAGTAAAAATTTTAGTGTGTGTATTTTGAGTGTAAGAAATGAGATGGAATGATAAAAATAAGGTTTATATAGTATGGTTGGGGTTGATATTGCAATTGTTGAATAGTTTTGGACCTAAAAGCAATTTAATAGTTTAAAGGGTAGAAAATGGTTATTGGTAAATATTGAAAATATTTACGGGGCTCGGGTTTCGTAAAAATACTTTTCAAAAGTTACAATGCATCATAAAAATGATTATACTATTTCCCGACACGACTTAATACGTAATTAAAACGAAATCGTCGAAAATATTAATTATCGAAACAATCGATAAATAAACGTAAACTTTTGGGCATCCGTCGGTATCGCGATTACTAGGAATTCTCGTTGTAAAACGCACGCGGGTGATTTTAAATCAAAAACTTTGATTTAAAATAAATATGGAAAAATAAAATTAAATTTTTATAATTCCATATGAAACATTGTCAATGAACAAAATAATACTTAAAAGTATAATTTAAAAATCTCATGATTTACATATAAAGTATTCAAGAAAACGTAATACGTTGGAAAATTCCAAAAAGCACGAATAAAAAGAATAAAATAATGCTGGGAAAGTACGAGTTCTCACACCCCCCCCCCCCCCCCCCCCCCATTATACCTGCGCGCGACTTCTTTGCTAGGATACAAAATCAGGGCTAACTCACCTAGGTGAGTTTATAACTCTTGGGCCCCACCACTAAAAAACTAGTCCTTTTTTTTCCAATTAAAAAAAAAATTTGTTTTACCCAAAATTTACTTATAAATACCCCTATCATTTTCTTCATTTTTCATACAAAAAAAATCAAACATCTCATCTTCATCTCTATCTTCAATCTCCAAATCATGTGTCAAGAAAACACACCCCGAACCTCCAACAAACGTCGAGGTAGGACAAATACCCAAAATTCCCGTATTAGTTTTTTTTTAAATGTTGTTTTTTAATTTTCTATGTTTTTATTTTTATTTTCGTACTGTGTTTTAATTTTCTATGTTTTTATTTTTAATTTCGTACTGTGTTTTAATTTTCTGTGTACCCGTGTTTTAATAAAAATGTATGAATAAAAAATATTTAATGAAAAAATAGGGTGAGTTTGGATGAGTTTTGATGAGTTTGGTAAAAAAACTGACGTAGCGCTGAATTGGAGATGAGTGAGTTTCACCCCACTCCCACTAGTTTTAATACTCTAAAGTATACCAAGTCAGTCACTTAAATCTGCAGCTCAAACTTCCAAACACTAGAAACTTCACTGACTTGCATGTGTTTCCTCCTTTCCTATAATAACATCATTGGAGTAGCCAACGATATACTAATTTCCAAAATCTTTCCTTATCACCAAGTAACCCACCAAGTAATAACAGGGTGTAAATCTATGAATTCATACTGTGTGTTGTTTACATATAGAACCATATATAGAATGATAGAAGTCACAACTTAATGTATTTACAAATACAATCATGAAAAGGTTAACATAAGTTTAGTTAACCATAAATTAACTCCAATAAACTAAAAAGTAAATCTCACATTAAGAAAATTAAAAACAAAATACAAAAGATATTAGATAATCCATACATGTTTGTCAACTTTGAAGTGCCTTGTATATGACAACAAAACAAGGAAGAATAGCCCTAGGATTATAAACATACAGCTCCTCCAGATTAGAATACACCCCAGCATATCCGGCCACCGAGTCATACGACACTTCCCCATCCTCATTCGGCGGCGCGTCACCCTCCACGCGCTTCACTTTCCCAGCAATAACCCTACAAACAAGCATAGCCCTCCGCGCGTGTGAATCAGTTCCAAGGCAATCATGTGCTCTGCCACTACTAGCAGTCGTCCTGACGCCGTTTTTAGGGTTTTGAAAGCCTTGTCGGATGATGGTGCAAACCCCGCATCCAGGGACGGTGGAGCAGAGGCTGGAGGAGTTGCGGTGGCCCAGTGAGCATGAGATGGTGGTGCAGTGGAAACGAAGAAGCTCATTGCCGTCAGCAGCGCAGCGCGTGGCGGAAGCGCGTGACTTGACAGCGTCACGACAATCTTCAAAACGTTGGATGGTTCTACGTGTGTTTTGTACTTTTAATATCCGTTCGATTGTGAAGATCGGATGGTCCTTTTTAAGCCAGCTGGATTTGAATATTATTTCTACTATGTTTCGACCCGAATCTTCTGGCCCTAGCTCCGATACTGCAAATTAATAAATGTACAAAATTAATGTTTAAAACTCAAAACATTTAAAAAACATTTAATAATAATAACAACCCTAATAAATATTTTGAAAATGATAGTTTTTATTTTTTTCTCATCTAATAATTGTTTACTGTTAGTGTCGGTGGTTGATCTATTTCACTTAATTTGTATTAGTTGAGATATGAGCTCACACATGATGCATCATGTTATAAAAACACACTATAACCAATAATATATATAGACCAAATTAAATACTACTATTTCTGTCATATAAAATGCAAAAAATCTTACTACACTTTCTTTCTAATCATGGAAGCAATAGATTAAGAAAAAAGTAGTGTATTATTTTCTAAACATGTTTGACTAGACTCTACTTAAAGTATCTTAATATTATAAACTTTGAGATCTCATTTTCAGATATCGTCTAAAATTTTTGTCTAACATTTATTAATGGAACAATAATTTCATCTTACTAATGGATTATTTTCCTTTGCTTTTCTTTGTTTTGAATGTATAATTCAAGCAATAACATATGTGTGAGCAGGCACATTTATGTGACAATTTAATGAGAAATGCTGTTTTTTCATAAATTTTATGAGGTGGCGTAGCTTGGTGGATGTGAATTGAACAGAAATGGTAACACTTAAATGAATTATACTGTAATAATGAACGACACTTATTGGCAAAGTTACAAGTAAGTTTTTAGCTTTTACTGTTAGCATTCAATGAGTTTGACTGTGTTGAGCTGTAGATCGAATTTATGATATACGTGTTTTTCATGTGATCGTACACCGTTTACGCATTTACTTCTTTTTCTCTTTCAAAAAAAGGCATTTAAAAAAAAGAAAAATAGTTACCATACAAAAGTAGATTCGCTCTATAACTTTATGCATGTTACAAACTCAACATATATGTAATAGACTATATCATAATTTGTATGTGACTTTGATTAAATTTCGTTTTAGATAGTGCGAGTGCACTAAATTTTTAATCTTGAGAAAATAGTATACGTACACTAGAATATTCCTTAAAGTACCATATGCATTTTAGTTAAAAAGAAGTCATACTTTTTATATCTTACTGTACACTTAATTATTGACAAGTAAATTATCATATGTAAGTTATTAATAGAAGAGTATATTACCAGCATGTCTAACAGCTTGATGATGCTCCAAACTCTCCATCTTTGGAAACACTTCTCCACATTGAGAACAGACACATATGGTGCTTCTTGGTATTGTATACCTACAAGTCACAATAAAGAATGAATACTAATATTTGACTCCAAATTAAGTTATGTAGAAAACGAGGTGAAATCACAATTTGTATGTATGTCAAATGCAAGTTATCTTTTTGGACTAAGTAGTAAGTTTTGGAAATCAGCTTCTTGTGAATAATTTATCCTAAATGAGTATGTAATAAATGGGGAAAACATATATTTCACTTTCAAACACCTCATGCTTATGTAAATGCGGATAGGTGTGCGAAAATTTGTTTTTAAGAAAATCACATTAATACCATGACAACCATTTAAACAAATCCATTTACATCAAAGATACATACACATAATTAGCCAAATAAGTCAAATTTAAAATTAATTACCTTGAAGGATCAACAATGGCATGACATTCATAGCACCCAGAAAGCTTTCTAAATTGCATGCCTCTAGAACAAGACGTATAGTTCACATGATGACCATTGGATCTAACCGAAGAACCAGCTAAATTCTTTGAAGTAGAAGAAGATCCACCATGATCATTTGCATGTTTTTTTCGGCTAATAAGGCCGGCATCAAGGCCAACTGTGCTAGCATCAGGCGAGTTATCAGCTCTATGAACCACCCTAGTATTGCCATGCACAACATCTTTAAAACTACATATTGAGCTACATGAACTCAGTTTCGAGTACCCATTCGAGTTCTTAACTTGAACCTTGTTTGACCCAATCACGTCCATTTGTTTGCATGTTAATAAGTTCTTAAATTGATCCCATGAAGATGGTGTTGGTTGTTGCTGCTTAGGTTTTGGTTTTGATTTAGGTTTAGGTTTAGGTTTCTGTTGGTGTTGGTGTTGTTTTTTCCTTGTGGTGGTGGTAGTGGTGTGTTTTGTGGGTTGTACCTTATGGGGTTCAGAAGTAAGAGGTGCCATGAAAACAATTTAGAAGATCAAAAAGTAGGAAGTGGTATATGCAAGAGAAAAAGAGAGAGAGAGAGAGAGATGCTTCTCCTTTAATGGAGGAGTGGGATCCAAGAAGAGGGAAAATTAAGGAGGCAATGGAGAAGGTGGGACTATATTTTAACCTTAGTTTCTTTAAGTGTTATTGTCGTATACTTTTTTAATACACACAATTATTCAAAAAATAAAATATTGCTGGTCTCATTTGCTCTCCCTAAGCGGACGTAACATGTTTGCTGATTTAGAAGACACCATTAAGATTTTAAAAAGATAGCTCTTTTATCAAAAAGAAAAAAAAAATAGCTCGGTTACTAGTTTCATTCTAAAATAATACCCCACCATCTTTCCATTTTAAGTTTTTCCATTTTAAGTTGTAACAAAATTATTATCTATTATTAAAAAATAGATTTGGAAATTTCATGAAATTTATTATTATTATTTTTGCTTGAAAATGCTATTATAAGCATTAAAAAAAATTAATTAATTAGCTAAATGTAAAATTATAATTATGTTAAAAAGTAAAAAAGAGAAAGTCGTAATAAATATTATTTTTAAACTGTATTTTTTTTCGAGGGATAATAATTTTGAGACGGATGGAGTAGTTTTTACGGAGCTAGTGAAAGAATCTATGCGGCCAAGAGAGCACTTATAAGAGTTGAGCGTGGAACTAAACTTAGTGACAATGAACATTGATAATAAAGGTTGTAAACAAACTGAACGTTCAGCGAACCGTTTATCAATCGTTCGATAGAAAAATCATTTACGTTTGTTTATTTAAAAATGAACGAACACCAACAAGCTTTTTTGGTCATTTTAGTTAAATAACGAACATGAACAAACACTGTGTTCGTTCATTTGCGTTCGTGAACGGTCGATTATGCGCGTTCGATTACAACCATTTAGTTCGTTCGATTGCGCTCATTTATTTTCGTTTGATTAACATCCTAAATATTAGAAATAAGTTGATAGATTATATATAAAGTATATCAATGAATATATAAATCGTTTAAAGTAACAATTTTAGTTTCACGTTCGTTTGTAGTTGTCTACGTTTATATATATGATCTTTTACATACAATTAGGTGTGTTTATGTTTGTTTACGTTCCTTTAACTTATTAATAAACGAACATAAACAATTTCAAATGTGAATAAACGAACACGAATGCCAATTTTGGTCTAATTACGGGTTCACGTTCGTTTATTTGTGCGGCCAAAGTTAAGTAAACGAGCACGAATATACTTTCCTTCGCTTCCGTTTGGTTCGTTTACAGCCCTAGACTGATAATCAGGACAAGGTACACTTATCACATATGCATGTTTTTTATGAGAGGACTAGGCACACTCAGGGGAGTCCATTGTTTGGGTTTGACCCACAAAAACTGAAAACCGAAAATCAAACCGAATCGAACCCGAATTAGAACCGAATTGAAAATATAGTTTGGGTTGTGGGTCATATTTGAACCGAATCGAACTATAAATTTGGTTTTCGGTTGGATATGGTTTAGCAGTCGGACACGAAAACAGAAGTTATACATATTTTATATATATATATATATATATATATATATATATATATATATATATATATATATATATATATATATATATATATATATATATATATATATATATATATATATATATATATATATATATATATATATATATATATATATATATATATATATATATATATATATATATATATATATATATATATATATATATATATATATATATATATATATATATATATATATATATATATATATATATATATATATATATATATATATATATATATATATATATATATATATAGTGTAAGGTTCTTTTCAGAACTAATAAAATATAAATAACTGCGAGAACCACATTTTATTCTTAATAATGCATATGTATTTTCCTCGTAATGTTTAAATTATGCGTTTAGTAATTGTTTTATTGGTTATAAATGCGAGTATGATGAGCGATATGAAGAGTGCACATGTGTTTTTATATTATCCATCGAGAAGGTAGTTATGATACAGACGAAACAAAATACATGTGCATGGTCTTTGAATACATGTATCAAATGACCTAACACGATGAGAATCCATGCACGTCTACATTGTGAACTAACACGATAAAAATACAAGTGCATTTTAAGAGTAAAAAGGCGGTTCTCGCAGTTCTGTACAATTATTTGGTTCTGAAAAGAACCTCACCCTATATATATATATATATATATATATATATATATATATATATATATATATATATATATATATATATATATATATATATATATATATATATATATATATATATATATATATATATATATATATATATATATATATATATATATATATATATATATATATATATATATAACTATAAAATTTAATCTTAATATAAAAATACAATTTTTATATTTGAATTCTTTTTGGCTAAATATTTAAAATATTATGTAGTTTTTCCAAAAAATTCGGATAATTCGGGTCAACCCGAGAACCGAACCAAATTCAAATTTGATTTTCGGTTCGGTTTTCAGGTTGACCAAAAAAATATACCGAATAACCCGAACCAAATAAACCGAACAACCCGAGAACCGAACTGAAGGACACCCCTAGGCACACTAATATGCGTTATCACGTTACCATACAGGTCTTGAAAATAAAAACATCCAAAGTTATGAAGGTATGTACTAAACACAGTGTTGTGGATGCCTCAACGAACGTGGTACATGGACTGAAGTTTTAGCATTGTTGGAGTTGTTGAGTGTTAGTATTGTTGGAGTTTAACAACCATAATATTCATGCATCAAGAGTAAACGCAGCGGATAGAATCAATTAATTATACACATAATGTAATTAACATAAAGATAAAGAAAGCATACCTCAAGTTCAAGAACGGATGATCAAGTAACCAATAATCAATCAACCAACCAAACCCTAATTCCAATACACCAATAACCCAAAGATCAAGTTAGATCTTCTCCAAGATAGTCCATAAAACACATCAATCAATCACCTTTGATTGCTAGATCTTGATTAAGTAAATACTTAATAAAAATCAAAACCCGAAAACCCTCCGGTTTCCCTTTTGGCCGTCGAACACAAGAAGAAGAAGGAGGAGAAAAAGTTTGGTTTAATGCTATGAAACAATGAATCAAATTCCTTGTTTATATAGTAATGTCTTACGTTAAGTATTAACTTTTATCAATATTAATATACAAAATAAATATAGCCATATTTATTATATACTTTAATTAAAGATAATCTCGATGTCTAAAAGTGTGACCCTTTAGGCCCACGTACTCTCGGTCGTATCAAATACTAACTATGACTTACGCACATCCCAACAGCTCCCACTTACGGAAGTCTTCATCATAGCGTAATTTAATACTAACATTAACAGATAGTCTAGCAACACTATCAATGCTCTCAAAAGCACTTGAATTCGGTTTCTGGCAAACTGGCTAAGCCTTTATGGTATTTTAAATTCCGCATCCCTTTTGTTAGAATATGGATCATATGTCATTTCAGGTATTAACAATTATGTTTCTTGTTACAACGATTATACAAGATTACCAAATATAAAAAGAAACTTCTTTACTACAATTTGAGCACAGTCATGCAAACATCCGATCAATCCCACAAGGTGTGAGACCCCCGAAATCAGGCATGGAACAACTAGGCAACAAGGGGGTAACACGTCATGGTACAAGAAACAATGAATTAGTGTTGACATAAAGTTGACGTAATAAAAATATATACATTACATCATAAACATAAGATTTTTAAACAAAGGTCCCAGAGTTTTATAAGCGGAAAATCTATTATTTAATTATGGTTTTGTCAATTATAGTTACCAAGAATACATGATAAACTTCTGACAGTTTTTAGATAAAATCAAAGTTTAAAGAGTATCACAAAAATCTCCAAGCTGCAATAATATCTTGTCGGCTCCCATCCCAACAAATCTAAGTATTAATACCTGAGATTAAACATTTAAAATCGTCAACATAAAGTTGAGTGATATTCATACGTTTAGCAGTAAAGGTGTGGAACATAAGTATTCATTTGTAAACAATAAATAGGGAAAATGGTTACGTACGATAACCATAGTCCGAAACATTATTATTGCTATTTAGTTCTCCTATTGCTTCTCCTTATACCCACTAATGTTATTCTTCGTCCATGAACCGAAGCTTAACTCAGTGTAAGTTCATCTAGTGAGTATTCAACCTAAATACTCAAGTAACAAATCAAATGTTAAATGCGTCAAGGTAATCGGGACGGGGATTGTCAATCCCGATGGATCCACCCACAACATTCGCGTTTAGGAACACAAGTAAATTAACAGTTCATGATCAAGAGAGACCACTTAAGGCTATAGACTAAAAGCAATAATATCATAGAAAACTATTAGAAATCATACAAGTCTGGATAAAATACAAGTTCTGGATAGCATACAGTTTTAAAATGGTTGTGTTCCACCATGTAAAATCTCACCCCGCGTTTAAAAACAATGTGCAAGTAAAAAGGGGCTATGAACTCACTTTAGCCACGAGGTAAGTGAATCATTGAACTCAGAAGCTGAGTAAAACAAGTAGCAGTAAGAGTGTAAGACGATCGCCGATGATATGGATGTCCGGTAAAACATGAAAGCCGCAACCTAACAAGTAAGGCGCGCTCGTTAATAATTGAATCAAGTAAAAACCATACTTAATAACATAAACTCAGAACTACAAGACCACGACAAACCCGAAAGAACAACAATGCAAGTGGTACTACAATACCCTTCTATATGTTCACTTTATTATCTACTTCCTCGATAAAAATCTGTCGGTACATACAAAATGTACAAGCTCATTTCCCTTACTTAGACAACCCGGATTTTTATGAAACTTGGTGAGAAACTCAATCATAGCCTGAATAAGGCTCTGTTTAAATTTTATTCAATGATTTACATTTTAGAACCACCGGCTCGACACATTTCTAAACTTGAAAAACCAGACAGATTTGTATACTTGACTCGTGAAACCATTTTGACCATCCTAACCTTTACCAATAGCAAAACCGACCATTGACTTTGAAAATAGAATCAAAATGCTAAGTTTAGGGCCGGAGAACCGCCCTTGACCATTTGTAAAACTCATTTTATAGTCCCCGATATTCGATCCAAATATCGACAACAAATTCGGATTGTGCCGATACTCGTCTCCCGGTACACGAATAATAAAACTAGCGTAACTTCTTCCTCGTTTTGAGTTAGAAGCTCTAATTTATATCAAAATGAAGATATTGAAAATCTCTACAACACTATCTAATTATTTTAACAATTATTCAAGCTTAAGATATCCAAAAATTAGCCTCAACCTACTGCCCTAAACCACCACTCTAAAAATCATACCAAAACACTTTTTCAACAAAATCACCCATTTTTCTACCATAAATAGTATCCTTTAATCAACCCTTATTAACCTTAACACTTGCATGTAACATAATCAAGAATCAAAATAAAAAACTTTAACTTTTTATCATCAAAACATGAAGATCTTATCAAAAACAACACATGCATGATCATCAAAATTTATACCAACCATAAAATCACAAGATCTTGAAAACTTGATGCATGTGTAAGATTTTTACATAAATATAATCACCTTTCTATTTTAAACATGGGTCTAGGTTTAGTTTGGGCTAAAACAATGTAAAATTTGATGATCCATGGTGGTTTTTGGTGGAGAGGGTGGCGGCATATAGAGAGAAGAAAAGCGGAGAGAGGATTTTTTTTCTTAAGTATGTGTTTTTGTGATGAATAAATAAGTGGTAGTTAGGTAAAAATGTATATATAGTGGTGTTAGGGTAGAAATTGCAATTATTGAATAGTTGCGGGCTAAAATGAAATTAAATAGTTTAAAGGGTAGAAAATGATTATTAGTAAATTCTAAAAATATTTACGAGACTCGGGTTTCGTAAAAATACTTTTCAAAAGTTAAAATGCATCAAAAGTATGATATTATAGTCTCCCGACTCGACTTAACACGTCATTTAAAGAAAACATCGAAAATATCAAGCGTTGAAACAATCGACAATGAAATGTAAAATATCGGGCATCCGCCGATATCGCGATCATTAGTAGTTCTCGTTGTTTATTAATTTTGAGTAAACTCATTGTAAAATACACGCGGGTGGTTTTTAAATCAAAAACCTTGATTTAAATGAATATGGAAAAATAAAATAAAATTTTTTATAATTCCAAGTTAAAGTATTATCAATGATCAGAAAATACTTAAAAAGTATAATTTATTAAAATTATCATGATCTCAGGATTTACATATAAGAATACAAGAAAATGTAATACGTTGAAAAATTCAAGAAGCACGAATAAAAGAATAAAATAATGCCGGGAAAAATACGAGTTCTTATAGTCTACCCCTCCTAAAGGAACTCTGGTCCCTCATAGTTGGACTAGAGACAGAAGAAGATGAAAACAACAGGAGGTACATAGTTTAGAACTGATTCATTGCTTCCCATGTAACTTTCGTACCACGACGAACCTTAACAATTTGAATTTACTATGCTTCAGTTTCTTAACTTCTTTTCGAATAAATTTTCAAACTTAGATTAGAATAATGACCTTTCAGTACGGATAAATATCAAGAGATAGAATGAACACAAGAATTGCTTAAACGGATAAGGTGCGCTAAAATGAATCAAGATTGATAATCGACAAGGAATCACAAATCGCGCAAACTGCAAAACATGAATATTTTAAGATGTAACAATTTAATTACAAGAAAAATAGAAGGGAAAAATGAATTACATATGAACATTTAAAATACAAGTTGTCACAATTACTTGTATAGGATTTGGTATCACTTTCAAATTTAGCTTAAGCATTTTCTTGATTAAAACAAAATTTTCTAAGGTTCAGTGATTTGAAATCAAACTATATATATTTAGTGAGTATGCAGTTGCTAAATTTTTTTCTTGATCAGGATTTCAAAACCAAAAAGTAGAACAATTCAAAATAGTTATTTCGATCAGCTTAAGAGATTTTGGATAACTGTATGAAGTTATTGTTAAAACTCAGGTTTATCGTTACTATTAGAGAAAATCAAGTTTCTAAATTATTTAGAATCATTGTTAGAAATTATAGATTAAATAGATAATTTCATTAGGTTGAAAATAAAGTATGATATAATCGAATACTCTAAAAGATACAACTTGACATCATTTTAAACACTAGTTATAAATCTATCAAAGAGGATGCATAGATCTGACATTTATCTTGAAACGGTTATTTTGGTAATTGAACCACTTGATAAAGTGTGTAAAACGTTCTTAAAAATTTATAATAATTTTTAGAAATACAAGAAGGTGTTTAATGCACCAAATGGTATATATGTGACATATTATGGTTTTCAAACGGTGACAATATAGCAAACGAGTATGAAACGAATAATAATCAATAATTAGTATGCAAACAGTAGCCCGAGGGGATAAAACATAATTCGTACCAATTTATTAACGAACATGATTGAATAGATGCATTGATGATAAGGACAATATGAAACAAAGGATTTAACAAGATTAATTCACGAGTGTGGTTGGCGTTACCAACAACGGCTTATTAAGTTCTTGATGGTCGATACACGATCGAAAGAGAAAAGCCACACAACAAATTTTCAAATCAAAGAAATTTCTTAAGAAGTCACTTGAGAGTAATTCCAGTCTAATGAGCAACATTAGCAATAAGAGGCGAAATCAATACGTGGTTCACACGAATGATTTCAAGACGATATAGTCTAACACGCATCATGATGGATAAAGAAAATCATTATCCACGTCCAACGATGTTTCGAAGGTCTACCAAAATAGATAGAGAATGTTAGTCAATGAATAAGCATAAAAACATTGAAACTTTCAGGTCTGGTATCAATGGTAAGAAATTAGACGAGTGGTAACAAGAATTATATCACGAAGGAAGGTGACGTAACAAGTAAAACAAAGATCGTTGAGTAAGGATATATGTGCTGGAGACATGTACTTTGTTCAAGAAAAGATAAGGGTTCATATGTGTATGTCACGAACTGGTGCTACTCGCATAAGATGTAAAAGTTTTCAAAACTTTATTTTATCTAACTTTTTAAAGAATATAATTAAAAAGTTGATTCTTGGTCAAATATTTAAGGTGACTACTATTTGGCCTTGCATGGCTCCTTCTAAATTACGGATAGGTGATCAGGTCATGCATAATTTAGGACTAGCAATGCGATGCTCAGCTTTGTCAAACCAGTATTACTTGTCATTTGATTTAAAATATGTATATAATGTCATTTATAAAAGCAGGAATCAAGTTAATTCATGAAACTCTTCGCCAGTAACTAATTGGCTAGATGTTTGAATCAACAGTTTTATTGTTGCAAGAATTCTTTACAAGACCAATTGTTGAACAATTTGTGAAATTACATCGTAAAACAATGATCAATGTAGAACATTTTGTAAAACATTTCGCAAACAATGCCAGTTTAAATTCATATGGTGACACGATGATAGCTTACAAAATTACGAGTGGGTTACACGAGAGTAGTAAAGAGTAGTTCATCAGACAATCGATGAAATGGTTACAAGTTGATAAAGTTTCAAAGGGTTTAGCCGGAATCGTCATGAGACACATGTCAAGATGATAACGAATGATATGAAAACAAGAACTTCAACCTCGGCCCAAATCAGTGTTACATTAGAAGTAGAAGAAAGTAAGATGAATCGACAAATAAGTCAGTTATGAAAGATAAGATAAAGGAATCCATAAGCGCTCATGTCGTAATTTATTTGACATAAATATAATTTTAAGAAAGTAGGACATCAGTTCCCAAATTGTACAATTGCTCCGAAAAGTTTATATTTTAGGAAAGTTTAGGAAATTAACACGTAAATAGTGACGCATAAAATGTACACATTTTTTGAAACCTTTAGTTCATAATCAGTTTAACAAATCACGTAGTTCCAAAAGGTCAAGATATATCTATGTAGGACCGGACTCAAAATTATTATTTTTAAACGTTTTCAAACGCAATCAATGTTTTTTAGTGGTAAAATATCATTAATTAAAGTTTTACGAGCTCAAACGAACTCAAAAACGGCTAAAACCATATTTCAAAATTCTATCAGTTTTGACCTTTAAGTTTGACTTTTGGGGTCTGACTTTTGGGTTTGACCAGACCAATTGACTCACTAAATGACATTTTAAGACTCGAAGTCTAAAACAATTTGATGTAAAACGATGTTTTGGACAACTTTCTAATTTTACCTGAGACTTGAAACGGATCCAAAATGGACGAAAATGCCCTTGCATTAAATCTGTCAACAAAATGATATTTTTGAAATACGCAGAATTAAGTTCTTAAATTTTACAATTTCAAATGAGCGTAACTTGCTCGTTTTTTAGATTTTTGGGTCGAATTTTATGTTCTAAACGAACGTCTTCAACAAGTAGAATATATTTTTATGTCCAAAGTTTATAAAAATATTTTCTCGATATTGTTAAATTACATGTAACTTTGCTGCAAAAAGTATATTTTTCGACATACCTTGAAATTTAAACATACTTAATAACGACCCGGAATTTATGTACACACATGGCTTGTGGATTCCATAAAGACGAAAGAGAATAAATTTTATAATTAATCATGTAAAGAAAACATAGTATAAAATGGTTTAAGAACGCCAACAATAACCTAAGAAATCAAAAACGGCGCATGACATCCGTGTCTTCGATTTCAAGATGCAATGTAGGAAGGTCTCTTGGTGGCGTGATTTTCCAAAACCACAAGACATACCGAGAAAGAAATGGAATATTAACGGTTTTCACTCCTGGAGCGAGGAGGTTTAATGAAAAGGGAGGGTACAAATTTATAGAAGTACAATCGTGTTCCAAACAATCGGCACATAATAGAGGATAAATTACAAGATGACGATGATGTTTTCAAGGTACAACGGACGTTGTAATTGTTAGTCGAAACGTAGAATGGTCAATGAAGTAATATTTAATCAATATACAAGCGTCGCGTAAAACGATGACGTAAAGGTCAATCAAAGTTATGAAAACGCATGATATTATTTAACACGGATTCAAGGAATGCTTCAGGATGTGTGAATCACACGGCGTCCTTTAGTCTTTCTCCGAGACATGTTGAGCTACACAATGGTCTATAGACTAATTTTCAAGACATCCAATCACAAATGGTCGAAAAACAAATTGGATATCTAAATAGACATCTTAAAGAGGTTTATTCAATGGAAGTAACGCACATGCTAGTAAAACGAAAATCAGAAGTTTCATTGAAAGCAACACTTATTTAATCCCGAACAATGGTATCACGAGAATACGACAACATGTAACAGTGAGTAGAGGAAAACAGACGGTTCAAAACGAACAAGTATATGAAGTCAGTCGTATCACGTATTAACAAGATAGCAATAGTACTCAGAAAAGTGAGTATGAAAAGTCGGCAGCATACGCGCTCCGAATACAAGTATGTAACGTCATAACAATATAAAATCATGGTAACAATATCAAGTCACAAGAACAAGAATTCAAGAATGCAGTAAGAGCATATGTAATCAAGTAATATTCAATGATAATTCATGAAACACATAGGCTTTGAAAAGATGTAGTAATTATCGTCATTTGGGTAACGTAATATTTCAAAATGCAATCAAGAAATGAAATAGTACAACGATAATTAAAAGTAAATAATAAGGATTAGAGAGTTGCCCGCGTAGATATCGAACAGCAATGGCAGATTCTGTGTTTGACACTTAGAAACATGATATGTTTGAACTTTCAGTTATAGAAAAGTTTTGAAAAACGACTCAGTTCCCTATAACCATCGCTCTGATACCAATCTGTGAGACCCCCGAAATCAGGCATGGAACAACTAGGCAACAAGGAGGTAACACGTCATGGTACAAGAAACAATGAATTACTGTTGACATAAAGTTGACGTAAAAAAATATGTACATTACATCATAAACATCAGAGTTTTAAACAAAGGTACTAGAGTTTTATAAGCGGAAAATCTATTATTTAATTATGGTTTTGTAACTAATAGTTACCAAGAATACATGATAAACTTCTGACAGTTTTTAGATAAAATCAAAGTTTAAATAGTATCACAGAAATCTCCAAGCTGCGATAATATCCTGCAGGCTCCAATCCCAGCAAAGCTAAGTATTAATACTGAGATTAAACATGTAAAATCGTCAACATAAAGTTTAGTGATATTCATAGGTTTAGCAGTAAAGGTGTGGAACAAAAGTATTCATTTGTAAACAAAAAATAGGGAAAAAGGTTACGTACAATAACCATAGTCCGAAACATTATTATTGCTATTTAGTTCATGAACTGCAGCTTAGCTTAGTGTAAGTTCCTCTAGTTAGTATTCAGCCTAAATACTCAAGTAACAAATCAAATGTTAAATGCGTCAAGGTAATCGGGACGGGGATTGTCAATCCCGATAGATCCACCCATAACATTCGCGCTTAGCAACACAAGTAAATTAACGGTTCATGATCAAGAGAGACAACTTAAGACTAAAGACTAAAAGCAATAATATCAATGAAAACTGTTAGAAAGCATACAAGTCTGGATAGCATATAGTTTTTAAATGGTTGTGTTCCACCATGTAAAATCTCACCCCGCGTTTAGAAACAATGTGCAAGTAAAAAGGGGCTATGAACTCACCTTAGCCACGAGGTAAGTGAATCATTGAACTCAGAAGCTGAGTAAAACAAGTAGCGATAAGACGATCGTCGACGATATGGATGCCCGGTAAAACATGAAAGCCGCAACCTAACAAGTAAGGCGCGCTCGTTAACAATTGACTTAAGTAATAACCATACTTAATGACATAAACTCATAATTACAAGACAACGACAAACCCGAAAGAACAACAATACAAGTGGTACTACAATACCCTTTTATATGTTCACTTTATTAACTACTTCCTCGATAAAAATCTGTCGGTATATACCAAATGTACAAGCTCATTTCCCTTACTTAGACAACCCGGATTTTTATGAAACTTGGTGAAAAACTATATCATAACTTGAATAATACTCAGTTTAAATTTCATTCAATGATTTACATTTTAGAACCACCTGCTAGACACATTTCTAAACTTGAAAAACTGGACAAATTTGTATACTTGACTCGTGAAACCATTTTGACCATCCTAACCTTTACCATTAGCAAAACCGACCATTGACTTTGAAAATAGACTCAAAATGCTAAGATTAGGGCCTGATAACAGCCCTTGAACATTTGTAAAACTCATTTTGTAGTCCCGGAGATACGATCCAAATATCGACAACAAATTCAGATTGTGGCGATACTCATCTCCCGGTACACGAATAATAAAACTAGTGTAACTTCTTCCTCGTTTTGAGTTAGAAGCTCTAATTTATATCAAAATGAAGATATTGAAAATATCTACAACACTATCTTATTAGTTTAACAATTATTCAAGTTTAAGATACTCAAAAATCAGCCTCAACCTACTGCCCTAAACCACCACTCTAAAAATCATACCAAAACACTTTTTCAACACAAATCACCCATTTTTCTACCATAACTAGTATCCTATAATAAAACCTTATTAACCTTAACACTTGCATGTAACAAAACTTATATCAACCATAAAATCACAAGATCTTGAAAACTTATATAAAAAACAACACATGCATGATTATCAAAACTTATATCAACCATAAAATCACAAGATCTTGAAAACTTGATGCATGTGTAAGATTTTTACATCAATAGAATCATCTTTCTATTTTAAACATGGGTCGATGTTTAGTTTTGGCTAAAACAATGTAAATTTTGATGATCTATGGTGGTTTTTGGTGTAGAGGGTAGCGGCATATAGAGAGAAGAAAAAGGGAGAGAGGATTTTTCTTAAGTGTGTGTTTTTGTGATGAATAAATGAGTGGTAGTTAGGTAAAAATGTATATATAGTGGTGTTAGGGTAGAAATTGCAATTATTGAACAATTGCGGGCTAAAATGAAATTAAATAGTTTAAAGGGTAGAAAATGACTATTAGTAAATTTTGAAAATATTTACGAGACTCGGGTTTCGTAAAAATACTTTTCAAAAGTTAAAATGCATCAAAAGTATGATATTATAGTCTCCCGACTCGACTTAACACGTCATTTAAAGAAAACATCAAAAACATCGAACGTTGAAACAATCGACAATGAAATGTAAAATATCGGGCATCCGTTGATATCGCGATCATTAGTAGTTCTCGTTGTTCATTTATTTTGAGTTAACTCATTGTAAAATGCACGCGGGTGGTTTTTAAATAATAAACCTTGATTTAAATGAATATGGAAAAAAAATAAAATTTTTATAATTCCAAGTTCAAGTATTATTGATGAGACTGCAATTATACATAGTCTCATCGTCCAAATCGGGCTTAAAACGCTTAAAAATGTCATAAAATACCCCAAAATATGCTTGTGTTTGTTCATTGTGTATTTTAGGTACAAATATCGTGAATTCAATAAAAGATCACAAGAATCAAGCAAAAACGAACACGGGAAACGAAGCTGCACAAAGAACCGGACCCGAACGATGAATTTCTAAAAAAGTCCTTGGAGTTTGAAGATTTGTCAACTTTGGTCCCTCATCTTTGAAGATTTGGCAAGAAAGTTCCTTGGAGAAATCATCTTATGCAAATTTGGACCTTAATGTGTGAATAATTAGCAAATATGGCCCTTGAAGATAAAAAAAGTTACAATGTATGTCTTTATCCTATGTTTACAAAGGTTTAAGGACTACTTTTGTAATTACCCCAAAGACAAATGTGAAGGATAAAGCCCTAAAAGCTGTTTCGAAAGTTTGGAAACTTCATTTGCATAATTTATGGAACATCAGGGGCTGTTTCTACCAATAACTAAACCCACCACGCCACCACACCCGCCACATCACCTCACCCAACCACTCGCAATCCTCCACCTCGCCAGATCCATACCCACTACCTATTTACCCTTTACCCTACCCAGACCAAACCCTTAACCCTACCCATATAACCAAACCGTTCTATTAATCTAATATAATTTTTGAATTATATTAGTTAATAATAAAAAGTGCTAAACAGTTTCCTTATTTGTCCTAACCGATCAAAAATCACCACTGTTCTATAAACCCTAAAAAACCCCAAATCCCCTAATCATTGAATTAGCATGATTAACGCTCCAGATCTATAATTAATCATGTTCTCATCACAACCCCCACCTTCAACCAGCTCACCACTTATCCCATGTGAGCAGTGGGGACCTCCCCTACTGCGTCACTTTCATTCCCAAACCCCAAGCATGACTAAATCAACGGTTTATAGCAAAACCGTGTTCCTCGCATTATTTTAAACGTCCATGATGCATCCATTACAGTTGTCTATCCAGAGATCACATGAGAACCAGATTTGACCAAGATTTTTGAATTTCAAAAAAAGGGCAGATTTGAAAAAGACTAGCTAGGGTTTTCTGATTTCATTGTAATTCTAGAAGTATCTTAAGTCTATTATAAAAGCAAACCAACTTATGGTTTAGCTTCTTTTTCCAGATTTTTTGTAATTTTTTAAATTAATGAATATTTAAAGTGTTGCTTTAATCTTGCAAAAATTATGAGTTCCTTATTTACTTTCATGTTTTAGAGTAAATATTTACAATTTTCTTGCAAAATTAATCTAGGATTTATCAAAGTTTTTTGGGAAAATTCATTTTTTTAAAAAACTTTTGAGAACCAAAAGCTAAGCTGCTGATAAGCTAAGCTAACAACTTAGCTTATCAGGGGTCTTTTGTTTTTGTTACTTTTCCTGTTTTGGGTTAACATTATTTGGTTTCCAAAGTGTACTCAAGTTATTTCTTTGTTTGGTTTCAAAAAAAGTGTAATCCAGTTATTTCTTGCTTTAACCCTCATTATAGCATAAGCTGAGCTAAAAGCTACTGGCAATAGCTTTCGGACTCATTTTTTGTTATTTGGTTGTGTTTTGTTGGTTGTGGTTTGCAGGTTCAAAACAACCAGTCATTCCTTTCCATTCTTGTCATTTTAAAGATATTGAATATCTTGGTTCTGTGGTAGAAATCCAACAAGATCTCTCTACAAACAATCTCCTCTAAGCTACAGATTACAAAAATATAAGGCATCATCTTGAGGTAAGGCTTGAACTATGTTTTTGTGATTATCAGTTTAATGGTGATGTTTATGTAGGAATTTTTCTTGTCTACTGATTTTGAGTAACCCTAGGTTCATATTATGTTGATCTATGGTTGTGGTATGGTTCTGACAGCTTAGGATCATGTAGGGTAGATTTGTGTGACTTTGGTTTGCTAAAATCTTGCTTTTAGTTAGTTCATAGGGGTGTTTGGATTTGGTAACTACATGCAATAGGTGACACACTTGTATGTTGAAACTGGCCTAAACACTCTCTATTAGGGTAGAAAAGTTCATTTTTATGCTTGATTCACATATTGTAGTTTTAAAAGTGGAAATTGCATGACTAGATAAAAATTTGTCCATCTAATCAGTAGGTCACCTTTTTATTCTTGTTTATGAGATTTTGGCTTTGTAATCCTGCTTAATGTTAGAAATTAAGGGTTTTATGCATTTTGATTAGAGTTCAAGATATAAGTGGACAAATCTCACAATTTGGCCATTTGCATCAGCAAACACAACCAGACCTTCCCATTTTAGTATATCAGTAAATGTATTAGCTTGATTGTGTGCATGTTGTTACTTGGACTTGCCTGTTTTCTTGCTTGCATTGACTCCCCACACTTTATAGAGTGTGGGGGTGCCCTTATTATCCAAAATACCCACAAACAAGCTCTCAACAAGCCCAAATCATCGATCTATGGTCCATCAGTGGGAACCAAGTTCCTACTGTTAGTGATTTTGTTCCCACTGCTCCACTAGCAGACAAAAGGCTGGAGGTGTCACTATCACTATTTGTTGTGTTTTGTCTTTAGTAGTCATATCTTAGCATTTTTCATTTTTTCAAATTTTCCCAGTTTTAGTTATTTATTTTAAGATTTTTAGAAAAAGAAATTTTATTTTCTGATTATTTTACTATTTTTTAGCATTATTTCAATTTCATATTAGTTTTAATATTTCTATTTTTGTCTTATTATACGTAAATTCACTTTTTTCAACTTTTTCATATTTCTCCTTTTTAGTTGAGTAAAATAGGATTTTTGAAAAAGAAAAATTATTTTTCTCATTATTTTATTATTTTTTATCATTATTTTAGTTTTAAATCAGTTTTTAGCCTTTTAAAAACAGAAAATTAGTTTGAAAAATTCTAGAAAAAATACCTTTTAGCATTTAATTAATATAAGTAAGATTTTAGTTTGATAAAATATAATTTTGGACTTTTTATTAATTATATTTAATTTTAGAGCTTTAATTAGCATTTAAAATTAAATATTTAGTTAATAGTAAGTTTTAAAATTTATTTGTTGAATTTTTATTCTTATTTATATTATTTTAGACTTAATTTTGATTGTTAATTAGTTTTTAGTTTAAATTTTTATTTTCTTCGCGTTTTACGTTTTAACGTATACGTTTTACGTTTTACGTGGTAGAGTAATTTAGCGTAACTCGTCTTTTAATTTCTTTCATCTCAAACCCAAAACGTCACTAATCCAAACTTGATTTTATAATATTGGCACATAATACACACACCTCCTTCGAGAACGAACCCGCATTTATTCGGTTTTATTGTTTTCCTAAATCGTAAAGCTTAATACTTGCCTCAGTTATTTGTTTTTCCTAAAACAAGTGACTAAAAATACATACATCAATTATCAATGATCAGAAAATACTTAAAAAGTATAATTTATTAAAATTATCATGATCTCGGGATTTACATATAAGAATACAAGAAAATGTAATACGTTGGAAAATTCAAGAAGCATGAATAAAAGAATAAAATAATGCCGGGAAAAATACGAGTTCTTACACGAGGGGCCCATTATGTATCATACTCCATTCATGGAGGACCAAACTCCTATTTTGACTACAAGTACCTTTTACACATGTAATAAAACACTTCTGAAATAAGTTTTATAACTGTGCATTTGACTGACACAATGTTTACTTAAAATCAAAAAATGAAATCCATCCATGCAAAGATCCACTTGCATCTCAAGTCCAAGGATAACAATACGTACCATATGTGTAGCTTCTCAATGACGCTGATCCATAAAGAATACTACACCATTTGAGATAGTCTAATTATTCAAAGGCATTCGCTTTGTGAAAGGATCTACGACGTTGTCATATGTATTAATACTTGGTTTTTACTCCTCGTATAAAATCTTGTTGTCCCAAGTCTTTTCGAATTGAGAACCGGTCTTAAGTGCGACTCAATCGTCTTTTGGTGAATCAAGAGAATGGTTTGGTTTTGTTTATCTATTTTAAACTAATAGCAAGTAAATTTAAGTGTCGTTGAGTAAACTAGAAGTTTAAAAGATTAAACTAAGTGATGAGTTAAAATAAATGCTTGAAAAACTTAAAGACAAGATTAGGAAAATACTAAAACACTTAATAAAACTAACACTTGGAACATTATAAAAAAAAAGAAATTTAAACCATCGGAAAACAAAACAGAAGCCTGATCGGAATATTATAAAAAACAAGACTAATCTGAATGTTATAAATGTCTACTGGTCGGAATGTTTACAAACACCTCCAATCGGAATAGTTAAAATGACCTCGTCGGAATATCAAACAAAGGGTTCAATCGGAAAACACAAAACTGGTTCTGATCGGAATGTATGGAAATAACATCAATCGGAATGATTAACAACAAACACAATCGGAATATCAAAGAGATGATGATAATCGGAATAGAGGGATAGTTCAAATCGGAATACATGCAAAAATTCCCAATCGGAATGTTCAAAGAGGGCTCAGATCGGAAAGTGTAAACCCTAATCCGATCACTCGATCGGAATAAGGGGGTGTTCAATCGGAATATGGAGAAACCCTTTTCCCATTGGCAAATCGGAAAAAGGGGAAGGCTGCTCGGAATAGGCTGCAATCAGAAAGGGGTTTAATCCCTTTCCGAAATATATGGGATTCGGTTAAAGCCAATGAATAAGCTATATTGCCAAGCTTAACACCAAACTAAAACGAATCAAGGATTAAACGGATCAAATAAGCACTTATCACAACTTATCCAACCTCAAAATAAGCAACTTTTCAATCAAACAACAAAAATATGAACTTTTTAAGAAAACCTTTTAAAAAGTAAATAAGCTAATCATAAAAATAAGCCAATAAGCACAAGAATCTTAAAGCTTAATCAAATGAAAACTTATGTAATGATCAAAAGATTAACTTTTTAAGCACGAAATCATTAAGAACAACACGGATCATATGATAATCGCACCAAAATCAATCTAAAATCAAAGAAAGGTAGAATGAGATTAAGGATTAAAAGCTTAACTAGGACTTTGATTAATGAAAATAAGCAATACAAAGTGTTTAATCTTGAAAGATTAAAAGAAAAGATGAAGTTTAGTGAGAGAAAGTTTAAGACTTTCTCTCTCTAAAAACTAAAAAAGTGCAAAAAATAAAAACTAGCTATTAAAGACTAACTAACTAACCACCCTCCTAATGACTATTAGGAGGGTATTTATAGGGAAGGTGGAAGGAGTGCATGTGTTGCATCTTCTTTCTTTCTTTCTTCACGTCTTCTCGACTCGACTTTAATTCTTTGTCTTTTGTCGATGTCGTGTCGGGATTTGAACTTGTCTTTTAATTTTCTTCTTCTATTAGACTTAAGTTCTTCGACTTCGTTAAACTTCCGTCTTTAGACTTTTTCTCCGATAAATCTTCAGAATAGGTCTTGGACTTCCGTTCTTTTTGCACTCTTGATCTTTTGACTTCGTCTTTTCCCGTTTTCTTCGATAAAAGCCCGTGAAAGCCCGTGTTTTCTTCCTTTTTCATATTTTGGTCCTAAAACACAATAAAAACACAAACCACGCATAATTCCGACTTTTACGACATAAATCACACGTTTTGGTCTTGTTATTATTGGAAATAAGTGGTAAAAGGATAAGTGTTTTCACACTTATTAAATCCCCTACACTTGACCATTGCAATGCCCTCATGCAATGCATTAATTTTAAAGCACGGTTTACATTTTCCATAATAAATAACCCACCTTGGCCTTTATTAAATACTAAACATAAAAAGATAAAAATAAGTAAAGAAATTAAAAACTTACATTGGGTTTTGGCAGCCATGAACGTTTATCATCCTCAAGTTTCACGTTCCCCATACCAAGCTTAAAAACGAGATCATTGTTATTATAAGTTAGTAAACTATCACGAACTCATGTGGGCCAATTATTCACTTAGACTCCCTTATTCCTAGGTGTATCTCTTATATTTTATTTTTGTCTTGAATGATCACGAGGATGCATTGTTTGACTTATTTCGATAGTTATTTAGTCCGAAAATAAAGTGAACGATTTAATCAATAGTTAGCTAAAGGACCAAATCTTTTAAAACTGCTTCTCGGGACCTCATAAAGTTCATATCTTGTCATAACTCGCTTCACGATTTGCGACCTTTCTCGGACCGATATTTGGCAGCGACTTCATACTTCGAATCTTTGAGAGACGTTCTTGAAATTATGGCTTCTCTTCATAATAGAAATTTCTTCACTTGAAGTTTTGAGAGATTCTTCATCTTTGGACCACGACTTCTTCATTTTTCTCCAATCTTTATTTTGGACTTCGATATACAACGATCCGCCTCCTTTTCGGACTTGGATCTATTTATCCTCATACCTTGTTAGGGTCTTTTCGGATAGACTTCTCCATGACTTTTGGGGGAGTTCTTGCTTTTCGTCGTGTGTCTCGATCCTTCATATTGATTTTCGATAAATGATTCTTCACATCACTTTTGGATCTTTAGCAACAAAATGTAGCCCTCATGCCTTGTTAGGGCCTTTTCGGACTCGCCAATCTTCGCATCCCGCTTCAATAAGTTATGCCTTGGCTATGAACTCTAATTCGTACCGAGCAACTTTTAAACGATCTGGGGCTAGAAGCTAAGTAACCTTTTAAATCGTACAACCTTATTTATTGCAGATAAATTTATTAACAAGCGGAGGGAGAATAGGCTTATAATTAACTCATATAAATTCACGAAAGAATACCGAACTTATAATTGACTCTATCATCTCTCGTTCTCCACAGTTTAAAATCTCAAGGAATGAGACTCGTGGATGCTTAGCCTATTAAGTCAAAGTTTTGGGTTTTCGAGTCGCTTATAGGATCTTGCAAATTCTTAGACTTTTTCAAGTTTAGAAATCGCATTTTAAAGTTCCCTTGATAAACAACTCTCTAGGATCAATTATAGGAACTTGCGAAAAGTTCTTGTTCTTAACCCGTGAGAGTTAAGACTTACGCGTTTTATAGCTCCCTATATAAAAGCCTAGCAAAACTTGACTTAAACACGTTAAGGATACTAGCTAGAGTAAACTTAGATAAGTAAACTCGGGTTGAGTCAAAATGTTCACGACTAAGAAAAATCTAAAACCACTTTATTGAAGAACTATTCTAGCAAGGAAAGAAAATAAACATAATTAAGGAAAATGCAACTATACAACTAGGCCAAAATAGATTAAAATTTTTGAAAAATGACGAAAAATCGAATTTTCCGGTTAAAATGAGGGCAAATTTATGGAAAAGACCACTTATTTTGATAGAAGTCTCCCCTACACTTGAGATAAACATTGTCCTCAATGTTTAAGCATGTGGGAGTAAACTCCCCTACACTTAGGACATTGTGCACTTTGTTTAAATCTTGCTAAGGAAAGGACAACTAAAGTGAATTCAATGTGAACATAGAAAATATGAAATATTGAATCACAAGAGTTTAGGATAGAACCGGGAAGATGGGAACACGGTATCACGGTTCGTCAAAAGTCATCAAGGTGGATCTTTGAAGCTTTAATCCCTGCACAGCACAAGAAACAAGACAACAAACACATACGGGGCTCCCCCCTGCACTTATTATGAAAGCAGTAAAGGATAGATCACGGGTTGCCTCCCGATAAGCGCTTGTTTTTGTTCACCGAGTCACGAGCCTGACTCGACCCAAATTTAGTTCATGGGGAACGTGGTGAGGGATGGAATCATCTCATGAGAGATGTCCTCACCAAAGTACAGCTTCAGACGCTGGTCATTCACCTTGAAGTTGGGCCCATTTGGCTGAGAAAGCTCAATGGTCCCATATGGAAAGACTTTGGCGACGGTGAATGGACCAGACCAGCGGCTCTTCAACTTGCCAGAGAAGATCTTCAACCGAGAGTTAAAGAGTAAGACTTGATCACCAACGTGGAACTCTCGGTTCTTGATTTTTGCGTCATGAATGATCTTGGTCTTCTCCTTGTAGATCAGCGAGTTCTCATAAGCTTCATTCCTCAGTTCATTTAGCTCGTTGAGTTGAATCTTGTGATGATCACCGGCTTTGTTGATGTCGAAGTTAGCCCACTTCAAGGCCCAGTGCGCCTTATGTTCCAGCTCGATGGGGAGGTGGCATGCTTTCCCGTACACAAGACGATAAGGTGTACAACCGATCGGGGTCTTGTAAGCAGTACGGAAAGCCCACAGAGCATCATCTAACTTATCAGCCCACGCGGAGCGATGCTCTCCCACAGTACGCTCCAAAATAAGCTTCAATCCATGGTTGGATATCTCGGCTTGCCCATTGGTTTGGGGATGATAGGCGGTGGAAAGACGATGATTAACACCATACTTAGCCATGACTCTTGCAAATTGATCATTGCAAAAATGAGTCCCACGGTCACTGATGATAGCACGAGGAACGCCGAATCGAGCGAAAAGCTGCTTCAAAAAGTTCACAACCACCCTCGCATCGTTCGTAGGGAGAGCCTTGGCTTCAACCCATTTAGAAACATAGTCGACGGCGACGAGGATGTACTTGTTCCCTTTGGAGGATGGAAATGGCCCCATAAAGTCGATGCCCCATACGTCAAAGATTTCACATTCCTGTATGAAATTTTGAGGCATCTCATCCTTATGTGTGATCTTGCCTTGACGTTGGCAAGCATCACAATGCTTAACCATTTCGTGAGCATCACGATAAATGGTGGGCCAATAGAATCCAGAATCAAACACTTTTTTAGCGATGTAGTTGGGACCAAAGTGACCACCAGTGGGTCCTTTGTGGCAAGCTTGGAGAATGTCAAAAGCTGCCGGTCCGTCAACACATCGACGAATGATCAGATCAGCACATTGTTTGAATAGATAAGGGTCATCCCAAAAGTAAGTCTTAACATCATTCAATAACTTCTTCTTTTGTTGGGATGTTAACCCTTTGATGAGAAAACCACCCGCTAAGTAGTTTGCAATGTCCGCAAACCACGGGGTACCATCAAGATGTAGATTTATAGACATTAAGATCTCAAGGGGGAAAGAGTCATTGATCTCTTTGTTCGGATGATCCCCTTGATATGGATCCTCAAGTCTTCTCAGATGATCCGCGGCCAGGTTCTCAGCACCCTTCTTGTCACGAATTTCAATGTTGAATTCTTGAAGGAGTAAAACCCAGCGAAGAAGTCTTGGCTTAGAATCATGCTTTGTCATCAAGTACTTCAACGCGGAATGGTCCGTGTATACGATGGTGGGAGATAAAACAAGATAGGGGCAAAAATTTTCAAAAGCATAGACAACAGCTAAAAGCTCTTTTTCGGTTGTCGTATAATGCAATTGAGCCCCCGTCATTGTTTTGCTAGCATAGTGGATTGGTTGGAAGTGTTTATTCACTCGTTGGCCCAAAACCGCACCAATAGCAAAGTCGCTAGCATCGCACATCAATTCAAAAGGCAGCTCCCAGTTAGGGGTAACCAAGACCGGTGCCTTAGTTAGCTTATCCTTAAGAAGATTGAAGGCTTCGAGACACTCTTTAGAAAAGATAAAAGGAGTATCTTTTTCCAAGAGGTGGGTCATCGGGCGAGCGATTTTAGAGAAATCCTGAATGAATCGACGATAGAAGCCCGCATGACCCAGAAAACTTCTCACACCCTTCACGGTTGAAGGTGGAGGTAATTTGGCTATGACATCTACTTTAGCACGGTCGACTTCAAGACCTGCTTTAGAGATTTTGTGTCCTAGCACAATGCCTTCTTTTACCATAAAATGGCATTTTTCTCAATTCAGAACAAGGCGAGTGTCTTCGCACCGCTTAAGCATACGTTCCAAATTGGCAAGGCAAGAAGAGAAGGAATCCCCGAAGACCGAGAAATCATCCATGAAGACTTCCATGGTTTGCTCAACCATGTCATGGAAGATAGCTAACATGCACCTTTGGAAAGTCCCGGGGGCATTGCATAAGCCAAAAGGCATTCTTTTGTAAGAAAATGTGCCATAGGGAAAAGTGAATGTTGTCTTCTCTTGATCTTGGGGATCGATGGGTATTTAGAAATAACCCGAGAAACCATCAAGAAAGCAGTAATATTCATTACCCGCTAAACGTTCAAGCATTTGGTCCATAAAAGGTAGAGGGAAATGATCCTTTCTCGTGGCATCATTGAGTTTGCGGTAGTCTATACAAACTCTCCACCCAGTAACGAGACGGGTAGGGATCAACTCGTTGTTTGCATTGGGCACAACGGTGATTCCGCCTTTCTTAGGCACACAATGGACTGGACTAACCAATGGTGAATCCGAAATAGGGTAAATCATACCCGCATCAAGAAGTTTGATAACCTCTTTTTTTATGACTTCATGGATTTTAGGATTCACCCTTCGTTGGCTTTGAATTGCGGGCTTAAAGTCGTCCTCCATGAGAATTTTATGTGTGCAGAAGTGAGGATCAGTTCCACGGATGTCGGAGATTTTCCAAGCGATAGCTCTTTTATGCTTCTTCAACACGGCGACAAGTCGGGCTTTTTCGTCTTCTTTCAAATCCTTTGCGATGATGACCGGTAACTTCTCGTTGTCTTCCAAGAAAACGTACTCAAGATGAGGAGGTAGGTCCTTAAGCTCGAGAGTGGGAGGATCCTCAATAGATGGTGAAACTAACGATGTATCATCATTAGTCACCTCTTTAGGAGAAGGAGGAGAAAACGGGTCCTCATTGAGAAGTCTCTCAATTGTACGAATGTCTTCATCCCAATTGGTGGACAAATTATCATACTTAATATCAAGAGGACCCAAGCTAGCTTCGAAATCATCCAAGTCACTTTCTCCAAAAGGAGTCAATGCCAGAGCAATTGAGGCAACGGTCTCAACATTGGGTAGAGAAGAAAGAGTACTTTTGCAAGCATCATGAAAATGTTCTTCGCAAGCCTCATCGAGAACATCAATAGCATTAACACTCTCATATGAATAAGGTTGCTTAGAAATCTTACCCATGTTGAAGACAATTTTATCGTCACCAACTCTCATGACTATTTTGCCCGCGGCTACATCAATGAGAGTGCGATCGGTCCTCAAGAATGGACGTCCAACGATTAATGGAACACGGGGATCCATCTCGTAGTCAACGACGACAAAATTCGCCGGGAAGGTGAATTTGTCAACGCCAACAAAGACATCTTCGGCTATCCCCACTGGATAAGCAACCGTACGGTTGGCTAATTCTAAAGTCATTTTGGTGGGGACTAGCTCGGGGAGAGATAATTGCTTCAAAACACTTAAAGGCATTAGGTTTATACTGGCACCTAGATCGGCTAGGGCCATGCAATTCTCTACTCTCGGGAAGTTGCAAGGAATCAAGAAGCGACCCGGATCACCAAGTTTGGTGGGCAATTTCCTTAAGAGCACTGCAGAGCAGTTCTCATTAAGTTGAGTTTGGGCAATGTCAAGAAACTTTTCCTTATCACTTAGAAGATCTTTAAACATCTTAGCGTATTTTGGCATGTGAGCGAGAGCCTCGAACCTGCGACCATTAGGTTAAAAGCCCAATGCTCTACCAACTGAGCTATACACCCCAAAAAAGATGTAGTAGTAAATAAGGATTGGTGCGGAAAATCAAAGAGGGCTGCCCCTCTTCATCATATTAAAGGGGCGCGGCTTTGTATGAGGCTCGTACTGCAGAGCAAGCGAAGAAAACGTAAGAGCGCGCGCTAGCACTCCTGCAAGAAAACGGCCTAGCTAACGCGCCCCTTATTGAAAAGTCAAGAATATTGAATGATCGGAGATGTTAAAATTCAATTGTTTAAACATTTTTAGAAAGTTTGAAACCTGAATATCATCCTTGCTCTTTTGCTTCTCTTTCCTCAACCTTGAAGGATAAGGTATATTGGATGAAGAAGAAGGCTTTAAGGGAGTAGGATCAGTCACAACCACGGGTGGTGGGGAAATGGGGATAGAAGGTGAAGGAGGTGAGGAAAGTTGCTCTTTTTCCTTGTTCACAATCACGGGTGGAGGTGTAGGAAGCTCGGGTTCCATATAACCTTTTCCACTACGAGTGGTGATTGCTTTCATCTCCCCTCTTGGATTCGCAACGGTGTTACTCGGAAGAGTACTCGAAGAAGAGGGTTGATTACCTTGGATGAGCGAACCAATCATATCACGAAGGTTTACCGCTTGAGTATTGAAAGAGTCTCTCATGTTTGCATGAATTTCATTGCTGTGTTTTGCCATGTCATTCCTTAGCTCGGCTCGAATATCGTTCCCTTGTTTCGCCATTTCGCCCTTCAAGTTGCGGACTTGACTCTGAAGATTCGTCACCATCTCCAGATTAGTCTTCATGAATGTCTCGACGTCTGGACTCACTGCCATCGGTTGATTGAGAGGTGGAGCTTGGTAGGCTTGAGAATTTCCTTGAGGTGGGTATGGGTTTCGTTGGGATTGATATTGATTGTTTGCACGAGGTTGGGATTGGTTGTTTTGGTTGTAGCTTTGTTGTTGGTTTTGGTTTGGAGGGGGGAAACCGGGAGGAGCAAGATAATTGTTGGAACGATAACTTAGCAAGCTACGGTCTCCTTGAGGTCGAGCTTGATAGCCTCCCATGGGATAAGTACCGTAAGCTGCGTTAACGTTTTCAGAAAAATTGCTTTGGGTAAAAGGACAATCATTATAAGAATGAGGACCACCACATGTGTCACAAGAAATAGCAACGGCTTTAGCTTGTTGAAAGTGGTTTGTGGCTATGGACATGAAATCCTTGTGCATACTCGCGATTTGTCCGGTAAGTTCGGATATCTCGGGATTGGAAGTAGTAGAAGAAACATTGACTCTCTGATTAGATCTTGAGGATGCGGATGAATCCCAATTCTTGTGGTGAGTAGTCATGTTTTCAATCAACTCTCGACACTCCTCCGGTCACCTTTTCATAAAGGTACCACCGGCGGCGGCATTGATCGTGTCACGATCACGAAAAGTGAGACCATTGTAGAAGGTGTCAATGAGAGTGACGGGGAGCATATTGTGATTTGGACAACGGTCGATCAAATCATTGTATCGTTCCTAAGCATCGAAAAGCGATTCATCATTGTCTTGCATGAATCCACTGATTTGGTTACGAAGGCTAGTGACCATGGATGGGGGGAAGTAGCGCGACAAAAAGCGTTGAGTCATGTCATTCCACGTATGAATAGAATTCTTCGGGAGACGGTCAAACCATTTTTCGGCATGGTGAGAAAGCAAGTGGGGAAAAAGTTGGAGGCGAAGGTCATCCATAGAAACACCGGAGCACTTCATGCTTTGAGTAATGGTAATGAATTTTTCGAGGTGTTTGTTGGCATCATCATCCGGAATTCCACGAAATGGGTTAGTTTGCACTTGCTGGATCATGTGATGCTTCAACGAAAACTCATGGGCTGTGACGTGCATTGGCGCAATCGGGCCTCCGCGTCCGTTATGGTGGGTTCACACAATTCATCCATCGTTCGTAAATCAGGTAGGTGGACATTGTTGTTGTTGTTGTTGTTGTTGTTATTAAAATTGGGTAGAGGTGGGTTATTATTGTTGTTATTAACACCAGCCATATGTAGATCTTCACGAGTCTCGAGCTCAGAATAGTTCGAAGATCTAGTACGCATACACCTGCAGAAGAAAAATATACACAGAGAATATCTATATAATCTATATAATCTATATAATCTATATAATCTTTTTGGTGCAAAACCTTTTGAAAAGAATTGCTTTTATGATTTTTCAATGTTTTTGTATTTTTGAAGAGTTTTATATTTTTTATGATTTTTGAAAATTTTTAAAGCAAGGAAACTAACGTTCAAAGAACGGATCCCAAAATTCAATGCGTCTCTCACTAGAAACCGTTAATCGTAACGAAAAGAGCCGGCAGCAGCGCCATTTAATACTCGGTTTTTACTCCTCGTATAAAATCTTGTTGTCCCAAGTCTTTTCGAATTGAGAACCGGTCTTAAGTGCGACTCAATCGTCTTTTGGTGAATCAAGAGAATGGTTTGGTTTTGTTTATCTATTTTAAACTAATAGCAAGTAAATTTAAGTGTCGTTGAGTAAAGTAGAAGTTTAAAAGATTAAACTAAGTGATGAGTTAAAATAAATGCTTGAAAAACTTAAAGACAAGATTAGGAAAATACTAAAACACTTAATAAAACTAACACTTGGAACATTATAAAAAAAAGAAATTTAAACCATCGGAAAACAAAACAGAAGCCTGATCGGAATATTATAAAAAACAAGACTAATCTGAATGTTATAAATGTCTACTGGTCGGAATGTTTACAAACACCTCCAATCGGAATAGTTAAAATGACCTCGTCGGAATATCAAACAAAGGGTTCAATCGGAAAACACAAAACTGGTTCTGATCGGAATGTATGGAAATAACATCAATCGGAATGATTAACAACAAACACAATCGGAATATCAAAGAGATGATGATAATCGGAGAAGAGGGATAGTTCAAATCGGAATACATGCAAAAATTCCCAATCGGAATGTTCAAAGAGGGCTCAGATCGGAAAGTGTAAACCCTAATCCGATCACTCGATCGGAATAAGGGGGTGTTCAATCGGAATATGGAGAAACCCTTTTCCCATTGGCAAATCGGAAAAAGGGGAAGGCTGCTCGGAATAGGCTGCAATCGGAAAGGGGTTTAATCCCTTTCCGAAATATATGGGATTCGGTTAAAGCCAATGAATAAGCTATATTGCCAAGCTTAACACCAAACTAAAACGAATCAAGGATTAAACGGATCAAATAAGCACTTATCACAACTTATCCAACCTCAAAATAAGCAACTTTTCAATCAAACAACAAAAATATGAACTTTTTAAGAAAACCTTTTATAAAGTAAATAAGCTAATCATAAAAATAAGCCAATAAGCACAAGAATCTTAAAGCTTAATCAAATGAAAACTTATGTAATGATCAAAAGATTAACTTTTTAAGGACGAAATCATTAAGAACAACACGGATCATATGATAATCGCACCAAAATCAATCTAAAATCAAAGAAAGGTAGAATGAGATTAAGGATTAAAAGCTTAACTAGGACTTTGATTAATGAAAATAAGCAATACAAAGTGTTTAATCTTGAAAGATTAAAAGAAAAGATGAAGTTTAGTGAGAGAAAGTTTAAGACTTTCTCTCTCTAAAAACTAAAAAAGTGCAAAAAATAAAAACTAGCTATTAAAGACTAACTAACTAACCACCCTCCTAATGACTATTAGGAGGGTATTTATAGGGAAGGTGGAAGGAGTGCATGTGTTGCATCTTCTTTCTTTCTTTCTTCACGTCTTCTCGACTCGACTTTAATTCTTTGTCTTTTGTCGATGTCGTGTCGGGATTTGAACTTGTCTTTTAATTTTCTTCTTCTATTAGACTTAAGTTCTTCGACTTCGTTAAACTTCCGTCTTTAGACTTTTTCTCCGATAAATCTTCAGAATAGGTCTTGGACTTCCGTTCTTTTTGCACTCTTGATCTTTTGACTTCGTCTTTTCCCGTTTTCTTCGATAAAAGCCCGTGAAAGCCCGTGTTTTCTTCCTTTTTCATATTTTGGTCCTAAAACACAATAAAAACACAAACCACGCATAATTCCGACTTTTACGACATAAATCACACGTTTTGGTCTTGTTATTATTGGAAATAAGTGGTAAAAGGATAAGTGTTTTCACACTTATTAAATCCCCTACACTTGACCATTGCAATGCCCTCATGCAATGCATTAATTTTAAAGCACGGTTTACATTTTCCATAATAAATAACCCACCTTGGCCTTTATTAAATACTAAACATAAAAAGATAGAAATAAGTAAAGAAATTAAAAACTTACATTGGGTTTTGGCAGCCATGAACGTTTATCATCCTCAAGTTTCACGTTCCCCATACCAAGCTTAAAAACGAGATCATTGTTATTATAAGTTAGCAAACTATCACGAACTCATGTGGGCCAATTATTCACTTAGACTCCCTTATTCCTAGGTGTATCTCTTATATTTAATTTTTGTCTTGAATGATCACAAGGATGCATTGTTTGACTTATTTCGATAGTTATTTAGTCCGAAAATAAAGTGAACGATTTAATCAATAGTTAGCTAAAGGACCAAATCTTTTAAAACTGCTTCTCGGGACCTCATAAAGTTCATATCTTGGCATAACTCGCTTCACGATTTGAGACCTTTCTTGGACCGATATTTGGCAGCGACTTCATACTTCGAATCTTTGAGAGACGTTCTTGAAATTATGGTCTTCTCTTCATAATAGAAATTTCTTCACTTGAAGTTTTGAGAGATTCTTCATCTTTGGACCACGACTTCTTCATTTTCTCCAATCTTTATTTTGGACTTCGATATACAACGATCCGCCTCCTTTTCGGACTTGGATCTATTTATCCTCATACCTTGTTAGGGTCTTTTCGGATAGACTTCTCCATGACTTTTGGGGGAGTTCTTGCTTTTCGTCGTGTGTCTCGATCCTTCATATTGATTTTCGATAAATGATTCTTCACATCACTTTTGGATCTTTAGCAACAAAATGTAGCCCTCATGCCTTGTTAGGGCCTTTTCGGACTCGCCAATCTTCGCATCCCGCTTCAATAAGTTATGCCTTGGCTATGAACTCTAATTCGTACCGAGAAACATTTAAACGATCTGGGGCTAGAAGCTAAGTAACCTTTTAAATCGTACAACCTTATTTATTGCAGATAAATTTATTAACAAGCGGAGGGAGAATAGGCTTATAATTAACTCACATAAATTCACGAAAGAATACCGAACTTATAATTGACTCTATCATCTCTCGTTCTCCACAGTTTAAAATCTCAAGGAATGAGACTCGTGGATGCTTAGCCTATTAAGTCAAAGTTTTGGGTTTTCGAGTCGCTTATAGGATCTTGCGACTTTTTCAAGTTTCGAAATCGCATTTTAAAGTTCCCTTGATAAACAACTCTCTAGGATCAATTATAGGAACTTGCGAAAAGTTCTTGTTCTTAACCCGTGAGAGTTAAGACTTACGCGTTTTATAGCTTCCTATATAAAAGCCTAGCAAAACTTGACTTAAACACGTTAAGGATACTAGCTAGAGTAAACTTAGATAAGTAAACTCGGGTTGAGTCAAAATGTTCACGACTAAGAAAAATCTAAAACCACTTTATTGAAGAACTATTCTAGCAAGGAAAGAAAATAAACATAATTAAGGAAAATGCAACTATACAACTAGGCCAAATAGATTAAAAATTTTGAAAAATGACGAAAAATCGAATTTTCCGGTTAAAATGAGGGCAAATTCATGGAAAAGACCACTTATTTCGATAGAAGTCTCCCCTACACTTGAGATAAACATTGTCCTCAATGTTTAAGCATGTGGGAGTAAACTCCGCTACACTTAGGACATTGTGCACTTTGTTTAAATCTTGCTAAGGAAAGGAAAACTAAAGTGAATTCAATGTGAACATAGAAAATATGAAATATTGAATCACAAGAGTTTAGGATAGAACCGGGAAGATGGGAACACGGTATCACGGTTCGTCAAAAGTCATCAAGGTGGATCTTTGAAGCTTTAATCCCTGCACAGCACAAGAAACAAGACAACAAACACATACGGGGCTCCCCCCTGCACTTATTATGAAAGCAGTAAAGGATAGATCACAGGTTGCCTCCCGAGAAGGGCTTGTTTTTGTTCACCGAGTCACGAGCCTGACTCGACCCAAATTTAGTTCATGGGGAACGTGGTGAGGGATGGAATCATCTCATGAGAGATGTCCTCACCAAAGTACAACTTCAGACGCTGGTCATTCACCTTGAAGTTGGGCCCATTTGGCTGAGAAAGCTCAATGGTCCCATATGGAAAGACTTTGGCGACGGTGAATGGACCAGACCAGCGGCTCTTCAACTTGCCAGAGAAGATCTTCAACCGAGAGTTAAAGAGTAAGACTTGATCACCAACGTGGAACTCTCGGTTCTTGATTTTTGCGTCATGAATGATCTTGGTCTTCTCCTTATAGATCAGCGAGTTCTCATAAGCTTCATTCCTCAGTTCATTTAGTTCGTTGAGTTGAATCTTGTGATGATCACCGGCTTTGGTGATGTCGAAGTTAGCCCACTTCAAGGCCCAGTGCGCCTT
Source organism: Glebionis coronaria (assembly GCA_025667525.1). Lineage (NCBI taxonomy): Eukaryota > Viridiplantae > Streptophyta > Magnoliopsida > Asterales > Asteraceae > Glebionis > Glebionis coronaria. The sequence goes on along the minus strand of CM046882.1, from coordinate 40,787,919 downwards.
ATGTTCCAGCTCGATGGGGAGGTGGCATGCTTTCCCGTACACAAGACGATAAGGTGTACAACCGATCGGGGTCTTGTAAGCAGTACGAAAAGCCCACAGAGCATCATCTAACTTATCGGCCCACGCGGCGCGATGCTCTCCCACAGTACGCTCCAAAATTCGCTTCAATCCACGGTTGGATATCTCAGCTTGCCCATTGGTTTGGGGATGATAGGCGGTGGAAAGACGATGATTAACACCATACTTAGCCATGACTCTTGCAAATTGATCATTGCAAAAATGAGTCCCGCGGTCACTGATGATAGCACGAGGAACGCCGAATCGAGCGAAAAGCTGCTTCAAAAAGTTCACAACCACCCTCGCATCGTTCGTAGGGAGAGCCTTGGCTTCAACCCATTTAGAAACATAGTCGACGACGACGAGGATGTACTTGTTCCCTTTGGAGGATGGAAATGGCCCCATAAAGTCGATGCCCCATACGTCAAAGATTTCACATTCCTGTATGAAATTTTGAGGAATCTCATCCTTATGTGTGATCTTGCCTTGACGTTGGCAAGCATCACAATGCTTAACCATTTCGTGAGCATCACGATAAATGGTGGGCCAATAGAATCCAGAATCAAACACTTTTTTAGCGGTGTAGTTGGGACCAAAGTGACCACCAGTGGGTCCTTTGTGGCAAGCTTGGAGAATGTCAAAAGCTGCCGGTCCGTCAACACATCGACGAATGATCAGATCAGCACATTGTTTGAATAGATAAGGGTCATCCCAAAAGTAAGTCTTAACATCATTCAAGAACTTCTTTTTTTGTTGGGATGTTAACCCTTTGATGAGAAAACCACCCGCTAAGTAGTTTGCAATGTCCGCAAACCACGGGGTACCATCAAGATGTAGATTTATAGACATTAAGGTCTCAATGGGGAAAGAGTCATTGATCTCTTTGTTCGGATGATCCCCTTGATATGGATCCTCAAGTCTGCTCAGATGATCCGCGGCCAGGTTCTCAGCACCCTTCTTGTCACGAATTTCAATGTTGAATTCTTGAAGGAGTAAAACCCAGCGAAGAAGTCTTGGCTTAGAATCATGCTTTGTCATCAATTACTTCAACGCGGAATGGTCCGTGTATACGATGGTGGGAGATAAAACAAGATAGGGGCGAAATTTTTCAAAAGCATAGACAACAGCTAAAAGCTCTTTTTCGGTTGTCGTATAATGCAATTGAGCCCCCGTCATTGTTTTGCTAGCATAGTGGATTGGTTGGAAGTGTTTATTCACTCGTTGGCCCAAAACCGCACCAATAGCAAAGTCGCTAGCATCGCACATCAATTCAAAAGGCAGCTCCCAATTAGGGGTAACCAAGACCGGTGCCTTAGTTAGCTTATCCTTAAGAAGATTGAAGGCTTCGAGACACTCTTTAGAAAAGATAAAAGGAGTATCTTTTTCCAAGAGGTGGGTCATCGGGCGAGCGATTTTAGAGAAATCCTGAATGAATCGACGATAGAAGCCCGCATGACCCAGAAAACTTCTCACACCCTTCACGGTTGAAGGTGGAGGTAATTTGGCTATGACATCTACTTTAGCACGGTCGACTTCAAGACCTGCTTTAGAGATTTTGTGTCCTAACACAATGCCTTCTTTTACCATAAAATGGCATTTTTCCCAATTCAGAACAAGGCGAGTGTCTTCGCACCGCTTAAGCATACGTTCCAAATTGGCAAGGCAAGAAGAGAAGGAATCCCCGAAGACCGAGAAATCATCCATGAAGACTTCCATGGTTTGCTCAACCATGTCATGGAAGATAGCTAACATGCACCTTTGGAAAGTCCCGGGGGCATTGCATAAGCCAAAAGGCATTCTTTTGTAAGCAAATGTGCCATAGGGACAAGTGAATGTTGTCTTCTCTTGATCTTGGGGATTGATTGGTATTTGGAAATAACCCGAGAAACCATCAAGAAAGCAGTAATATTCATTACCCGCTAAACGTTCAAGCATTTGGTCCATAAAAGGTAGAGGGAAATGATCCTTTCTCGTGGCATCATTGAGTTTGCGGTAGTCTATACAAACTCTCCACCCAGTAACGAGACGGGTAGGGATCAACTCGTTGTTTGCATTGGGCACAACGGTGATTCCGCCTTTCTTAGGCACACAATGGACTGGACTAACCAATGGTGAATCCGAAATAGGGTAAATCATACCCGCATCAAGAAGTTTGATAACCTCTTTTTTTATGACTTCATGGATTTTAGGATTCACCCTTCGTTGGCTTTGAATTGTGGGCTTAAAGTCGTCCTCCATGAGAATTTTATGTGTGCAGAAGTGAGGATCAGTTCTACGGATGTCGGAGATTTTCCAAGCGATAGCTCTTTTATGCTTCTTCAACACGGCGACAAGTCGGGCTTTTTCGTCTTCTTTCAAATCCTTTGCGATGATGACCGGTAACTTCTCGTTGTCTTCCAAGAAAACGTACTCAAGATGAGGAGGTAGGTCCTTAAGCTCGAGAGTAGGAGGATCCTCAATAGATGGTGAAACTAACGATGTATCATCATTAGTCACCTCTTTAGGAGAAGGAGGAGAAAACGGGTCCTCATTGAGAAGATTAACTTTTTAAGCACGAAATCTTAAAGCTTAATCAAATGAAAACTTATGTAATGATCAAAAGATTAACTTTTTAAGCACGAAATCATTAAGAACAACATGGATCATATGATAATCGCACCAAAATCAATCTAAAATCAAAGAAAGGTAGAATGAGATTAAGGATTAAAAGCTTTACTAGGACTTTGATTAATGAAAATAAGCAATACAAAGTGTTTAATCTTGAAAGATTAAAAGAAAAGATGAAGTTTAGTGAGAGAAAGTTTAAGACTTTCTCTCTCTAAAAACTAAAAAATTGCAAAAAATAAAAACTAGCTATTAAAGACTAACTAACTAACCACCCTCCTAATGACTATTAGGAGGGTATTTATAGGGAAGGTGGAAGGAGTGCATGTGTTGCATCTTCTTTCTTTCTTTCTTCACGTCTTCTCGACTCGACTATAATTCTTTGTCTTTTGTCGATGTCGTGTCAGGATTTGAACTTGTCTTTTAATTTTCTTCTTCTATTAGACTTAAGTTCTTCGACTTCGTTAAACTTCCGTCTTTAGACTTTTTCTCCGATAAATCTTCAGAATAGGTCTTGGACTTCCGTTCTTTTTGCACTCTTGATCTTTTGACTTCGTCTTTTCCCGTTTTCTTCGATAAAAGCCCGTGAAAGCCCGTGTTTTCTTCCTTTTTCATATTTTGGTCCTAAAACACAATAAAAACACAAACCACGCATAATTCCGACTTTTACGACATAAATCACACGTTTTGGTCTTGTTATTATTGGAAATAAGTGGTAAAAGGATAAGTGTTTTCACACTTATTATGTATGAACTTTGTTAATGACAAATTTACCATCTTCGATAACCTCTCGAATATAGTGAAATTTCCTTTGAAATTTTCTAACACACCGCATGATTCTAGGATCATCGGCGATGGAAATTGCTACAGATTTATCGCACAACATTTCCATAGGTTCATTATTAGTTGCATGACTCCCGTAAGACCACTAATAAACTTCCTTATCCAGACAGCCTCCATTGCATCATCAGTAGCAGAAACATATTCAACTTCAGTAGAGGACAATGCAGTAATACCTTGCTTACTGCTCTTCCAGTCCACAACTCCACCCTTAAGCACAAACACATACCCGGTTTGGGATTTAGTATCGTCATTGTCGGTTCGAAAACTAGCATCGATATAACATTTAATGCGAAGCTCGTTTTCCGTCTTAGCCCCATAAACAAGCTCCATGTCTTTAGTATTCCTAAGATACTTAAGTATGGTCTTAATAGCAGTCCAATGCTTCTCACTAGGATTCTGTTGGAATCTACTACACAAATTTTGCGCAAACGCACATCGGGTCTAGTGCATCTTACCTCATACATGATATAACCAATTGCCGAAGCATAAGGAACTCTCTGCATGCGTTTCACCTGACTAGGTGTGATCACACCTTGATTTTTACTCAAGTTTGCTTTTCTTGCATTAGAACAAATCCTTTCTTAGATTTATACATTCTAAACTTCTTTAGAACTTTATCAAAATAAAAACTTTGACTTAAAGACAACAACCACTTAGATCTATCTTGTGTGATCTTAATTCCAAGAATATATGCAGCTTTACCTAAATCTTTCATGGAAAAATGCTTGCTCAACCAAGTTTTCACTTCCTGAAGCATTGTAGTGCTATTTCCCATGAGTAATATGTCATCCACATATAAGACAAGGAATGATACATTACTCCCACTAGCTTTGACATATACACATGGCTCATCAGGATTCTGAATGAAATCAAGTTTTTAATTTCTTCATCAAACCGTTTATTCCACGTTCTAGAATCTTGCTTCAAACCATAATTGGATCTCTGCAACTTACATACTTTTTTGGGATACTTTGGATCAACAAAACCTTCAGGTTGGACCATGTGAACATCTTCACTAAGGTGACCATTTAAAAAGGCAGTCTTGACATCCATTTTCCAAATATCATAGTCATAGAACACCGTTATGGCTAAGAGAATCCTAATAGCTCTAATGTTTGCAACCGGAGAGAAGGTTTCCTCATAATCTAGCCCGTAAATTTGAGTATATCCTTTCACCACAAGATAAGCTTTATAGGTGTGTATCTTGCCATCCATGTCGGTCTTTATCTTATAAAGCCATCTACATCCTACGGTTCTTACACCCATAGGAAGATCAATCAAAACCTATACTTCATTGTCTTTCATGGATTGCATTTCCGCGTTCATTGCTTCAAGCCACTTGTAGGATCTAACACCTGATATAGCCGCTTGATAATTAGGAGGCTCACCATGATCACCTAATTCATGCTCCTCGACATCTACATAGAAACCATGCCTATGAGGTGCTTGAGGCGTCCTACCGGATCTTCGAACGGGAACGTCTACGTTTTGAGGTTCTACAATCTCATGTGAAACTTCATCACGTACTTCACTAGTGTTACCAGAAGGCAGTGTATCTACATCTTCTTTATGTTTATATAGAAGGCTACAGATATTAAAGGGATCTTTAGAATACTCCTTATCATTCACTAATTTCTCCTTTCCATTCACTGACTTTACTTGGTCATTATCCAATTCATCATTTTATACACCAAAGTTAGTTTCAGAAACACCCTCTACGCCACTTTCGCCATTTAAATTAACAGGTCGAAAATTATCACTATTTTTCCTTACATTTGTTTCATCTCCTTTTTCAGATTCGTCATCCGAACAATACACTACATCTTTATCATCCTTAAATACCGGGGACCAAACGAAAAGTTCTTTAGATCGGACCACAAATACCTTCTTTTGGACAATAATCTTGAATTTCTGAAGAATGTTTTCCTCCATCTTAGTTTAATACAAATATGTTTGCGCGCAAACAGGTCATTATTGCATTCTTCAAGATCCATCACTTCACCCCATTTAGATCCAATCTTATCAAACGTAGATCGAGACCAAGCATGCAAGGGTACACTCTCAATATCAACCCAAGCAAGTCGTTCCTTAGAAATAAAATCCGACTGGGCATTGCACAAGCGGCTGAACCATGAAGCAACACCCACATGTTTCGTAAATATTGCTTTAGTTTTAAATGAGTCCAATTCCATCATGACCCACATACCTCCCAAATAAGTAAGTTTCACATTATTGAAGTCCTCAGCCGATAATAATACGCGTAAATTAACAATAGAGGATAATTGCATCACCTCCCCCACAACATAATTATCTAGGTTGAGTTGTACCACATATACATCATCAAGGACAAGGTCAGGCGTTGGAGATAAAGGCGAGTGAACGTAGGAATTACCTTTTACCGCTGACACAAAAGAGGATGTAACATGATTATGTGGTTTGTTGGTTGAGGAAGGCGGGAAGGTTGTATAGGTGAGCGTTAAAACCTCACCACCTTAGCATGCAAATGCATACGCCCGATCCATTAAGTGTAAAGATTCCCAATGAGTCTATCCACATTATCAGCCTTAATAAAATGGACAAACACAAAATGTTTGCCAACCTTGGATTTACGATTAGGAATAAAAGCATCAACCACTGTCCCATAGGTCTGACAAACACTCCACAAATCTTTACCTGTAGTATCATCAAGAAAGTTTGTCAAAAATATTGATTTAGAAATCCACGAGTATAATAAGCATTACTTCGATATCGAGCTGCCATGAATGAAAGAGACACAATAAACCCTAGAAAAAAGACAAACAAGGAAACCCTAGAAAATAAAAACCAAAACCTAGAAACTAAGTCGAAATACAATAATGATAGATCCAAGGAGATCAAGCAAGATAAAATCCTCAATCGATTGTTGTTAGGTGAGTATCACTCCAGACTAGAGAATCGATCAAAGATCAAACCCTAGGCTTAGTGACTACGTCGGACCCAACACAAAATTAATTAAGAATTTAAAATCGGAGATACAATCACAAGGATCGAACGTTATTACAAAGACGATGGAAAACTAGGAGTGGATCTGAAAGCAAAACCCTATGGTCTAATGTTGAGATATCGCCTAACATGCTCGTTTAGAAATCAATTCAAGGTTGATGATCTCAAGAAAGAGAAGTTATAACTTATAACAATCCTCGTTCTAAAGAGGTAGTAGAATCAATTAAAAAAATTAAGGTTCGCCGCCATTGATGAATAGACAAAAATGGAAGCAACAAAAAATGATACCACCACAAACACAAACCAAATGGATGATAGACTATCCGTATTGCTACCACTTCATATCTATTTAGAAGATAATATTACTCGGCTTTACATTAATCATCCACTTCTTTGCAAGTTATATTACTCAGTCAATACTCGATACACAGTAAAAGCATTCATTTGCATCATATAGCAAACAAGTTGATCATTTAAACACGTTGTTCTTAGACTAGGGGAGTGGCACATAACTCACTCACCGCCACGTCAGCTTTTTTACAAACTCACTACAACTCACCCAAACTCCCCACAAGAGGTAATAACACTCACCCAAACTTACTATAACTCACTACACATCACTCCCATTTTTTATTAAATATATTTTATTCATACAATTTATTAAAACACATGTACATCGAAATATAAAACACGGTACAAAATTAAAAACGATACATATGAAATTTAAAAACAACAATAAAAAAATAAAAATTTAAAATCATAATAATATAAGCATTGGCATACAAATGCTCGACCAAACCTGCTCGAAGATTGTGATGTTCTTGCGAGGAGTTGATATGCCGCATAACTTGATGAATGTGTTCTTGGGTTTGAAACACATCGTCCAGTTGAATTTCTTCTTCTGGGAACCATTTAGGAGATATTGCAGTTTTTTGAACTTTCGAATCATATTATGTAATATGATGCATGTGTACATCATATTCAGGAGTGTTTCTTTCTGAAAAGCACGTGCAGAATTGGCTAATATAGCCCATTTTTTCTTCAAAACACCAAAAGCTCTTTCAATATCTTTTCTTGCGGATTCTTTTTTTTGCTTATATAAAATCCTCTTGTGGTCATCGTTTAATGGTTCGGGAATTGTTTTAACAAGTGGTGTCAATTCCGGATATATCCCGTCAACAAGATAGTATCCCCATGGATAGTGTACACCGTTAGCCACAAACTCCACCTCTGGTGCTCGTCCGGTTTTCAAGTCGTTAAATAAAGGGGACTGATATAACACGTTTGTGTCGTTGTTCGACCAAGAAACACCAAAAAATACATGTCATATCCATAAGTCCTCCGACGCCACAACTTCAAGTAAAATGAATGGATTTGATCCATGATCTCGTCTAACATATTGCCCTTTATAGGCAGTTGGACAACCGAACCACTCCCAGTCCGTACAATCAATACTTCCTAACATCCCTGGAAACCCGTGCTTTGCTTCATGATGCGCATAAAGTTTCTCAACATCAGCATACGTGGGTTTCCTCATATACTCAGGCCCGAATATTTCCATAACAGCACTGCAGAAATGATCAAGTGATTCTCGAGAAGTTCTTGGGCTCATTTTCAAATAGTCATCTAGAAAACCAGGAACGACACCGTACGCCAATTGACGAATTGCCGAGGTGCACTTTATCAACGCTGAAATACCTTTTTTCTGGTACAATCCACATTATTACGAAAGTATGTAGAATGGTGAGTCACTTCCCTAACTATCCAGTTGAAAAGGGGACGACCCATTCGAAAAACATTCTTAAACTCTTTCGCATTTCGTAGGGTTGCCGAAAAAAGACGCAACTAACCGATCATGAGCACCTATTCGGTCTCGAGTTATGACGTTTCTTTGTAATCAATTAGCAGTGTATTTTCTCTTAATAAACTCAAACGCCTTTTTAGCAATACTCCACTTGCGTTTCGCTGCGACTTCTGGTTTTTCAGTAGCAAAATATAACTCGTATTCGTCGATATTTTCTATTTTTTTAGTGATTTAGTGAGAATGTGTATGAATTGTGTATGAAATATGATTGTGTGTTTGAAAAATATGAGTTTTGGTAGGTATTTATAAGTAAAAAGGGGTACTGGAAAAGTTTTTTTATATTATAAAACGGTAATAAAACATGTGGGCGCGACAAGTAAAAACTCACGCTGGGTGAGTGTGGTATAGTTTTTTCGAGTTGATAAGTAACTCGCGTGCGACTTCTGGGCGATGGTAATGGTGACTCGCATGCGAGTCTGGCAACCCACGGGTGGGTATACACCCACTCCCTTCAGCCTTAGCCGTTTTTTAAAATTTGTTTGTTATGTAGCTTTTGGATATTATGTAGGTTAATTTAATTATTAGTTATATTCTTTCTTTATAAAAATGATGACTCAAGTGAAAAGTTTAATTTTATCATGAAACAAATGATATTTTGTTAGTGACATGTATCGATGAGATCAACAACAGGTTAGGTTAATGGAGGTAGTTTATTTGCGACTCTCGAAAAAAATAGCTCAAGCTCTCATGGATATTTGCGTAATATATGACCAGTTTACGAGATTGAACTGAGACACGATGTCTTTAAATGTTTTAAATTATGACATTGCATATTGCTGGACTACGTTAAATTTATGACTTAAATGTTTTCTCTAATGTTCAGATGTGTTTATATTTTATAAAACTAAAATAGCTTTATATTTACCTTAAATGTTTTCTCTAATGTTCGAATGTGTTTATATTATGTAAAACTAAAATAGTTTTACATTTACAACATTCAGACCTTCTTTTTATTAAAACAACAAAAAATCTTATTTAAACAATTTTATTTGATTCACATTTAAACATTAACGCATCAGATTCAAATATACAGTTCAAATTCCGATTTAGAGCTTCTTAATAAACAAGTTTGGTGGATTGAATGTCATCAGTTACCAAATATATATGGTTCCATAAAATCAAACACTTATTTTCATCACACGAACAAATATTTTAACAAAAGTTTAAATGTAACTTTGTTTTTTCTCATAAATTTGGGACAAATTCCTATCATTCATTTTGGTTTTATTTATAAGTAAAAATTAACCTAAGATTTAAAACATAGAGGGACCATTTTTTCTAAAAAATTCAAATGTTTCAAAATCGGGCGGAGAGACTACAGTTGCAAATTTCCGAACTGACTTTTACCAATGGTGATATTTCATTAGTGCAAAACAATGAATATCACCGGTCATAAAATAATTTTATCACTAGTGATATTTTATTTTTACGCTAGTGATATTTCTTTTTGTCACTTGTGATATTTCATTACGTTTTCACTAGTGAAATATCATCATTAATAAAAACCCGTTCAAAAAAATTATAATTTTAGTCACTCCGTCGATTTTTTTTGACATTTTGGCAAAAATATTACCTCCATATTTTTTTATGAGATTTAATTATAGGTAATGAATGATTAAAATTAGTTCTTTTGCTTGCAAGTAAAAAGAAAATTACAAAATAACTCAACTCTGTAGGCTAAGAATGAAAATAGACGATTTAACTCTAAAACGGTGATGGAAAACAAAATAGTGCATGTTTTTACTTTCCAATTACTGTACTAGTCAAGAGAATAAACATAAATAATATCCAATTTTGTCGAAATGTTATAAAAAGTTTAATTAAGAGACACATCTGTTGACCAATGCTAGTGGTAATCTGTTAGCATTCGTACGGGTTTTGATACTCAAAGGTTGTTTGATAGTTTTTGAATCGTGTCACGTACTTTTTTAATATAATATTTCGATTTAATTTATATCTTGAATTACACAAAATTTATAAAAATAAAATAAGAACGATACTCTAATTCTAAGAAGAAAAAAAAAATAGAGGAAAACATGAAAAATGTGTATATTAAGATTGATCTTCTTTTTACATATGAAAAGACTAAAGATGTCTTTATAGATGTATATAAAAACACATGTAGAGAATGGTTATATCTTATGGTGAAAAGTCACACCATTTATGCAAAAGACACAACATTTTTGTTTCTAGCGAGTGTTTTTTAACAGCTAAATCATCGCTAACTGTATTAATCAGATATTTATATTTTTATTAGTGACAACTAAGTAACAACTAAATCTGTCACTATTACGCTGTTTGACTTATATTCACAACCGTTTCCACTTTTTTTACCTGAAATCAGGTTAATTAGTTTATATAAGCGTCTACTTTACATCTTCGAACTTATATTATAACTTAACTCAAAATCTTCTTGATCTCGAGTAAATCACTATTACACCATATGATTGATGACACTAAAATCATCAACATAATCAAGCATCAAAACCAAGGTTGTCAAGATCCCGATTTTAATCTTAGGATCTTACGATTTTACGATATTACAATGCAAAAACGATCCGGATCTTACGTATGATCTTTAGATGCTTAAGATCTTATAAGATCCCGATCTTGATCATAAGATCTTAGGATCTATTACGATCCGATCTTACCTTTTCTCGAGCGACAAGCTAAAAATCTACAAATTTATAAATTTTATTTTGTATAATCTAAAAAACAACATGTAAATCTTCTTATACATTCCATAATCATAATTTAGGATCACATTTTTATGAAATATTCGTATAATTTTGTGTTTACGATGTATATTAATTTGTAAAATTATAAAATATTAAGACTATTAAGAAAATTACATTATAGTAGGATCTTACGATATCGATCTCACTTTACGATCTCGATCTTGCGAAAACGAAAACGATCTTAAGTAAGATCCCGATCTTGAAAACCTTGATCAAAACTATACAAACGTTAAACTAATTATAAATTAGCATGAATTAACTTTCAATTTTTTAAATCAGTTTACAAAGAGAGAATCTTAAACAAAGAATATGAATTAAAGTGTGCATTTATGTATCTTGCATACCTTTTCAAATTTTTAGACCATATTATATGAAAATGAATCTCAAAATATATTGTAATAAGTTGTCGGTAGAGACGAAAAAAATATTCGGCAAAAGTACTTTTACTTTGTTAAAAAAGAAAGTACTTGCACTTAATTTGTTACGGGGTATTATCTCCGTCTTATAATAAGTGTTTATTTTATTTTTTTAGTTTTTCTAATTCAAATTTGATTATAAATATTTTCATTTGTGTTATATAACACGTGACGAAACATATATGTATAAATTAAGATTTAAATACATTTTCATTAAATATACTTTCTATCTGGTATTATATAACATAAGTGAAGATATTTATAATTAAAGTTAAATAAAAACATCGAGAAAAAATTTAAAATTGATATTTATTAAAAGACGGAGGGAGTATAAAATAGAAAGGGCATGAGTATAGTATATTGTTTTGTTAAAAGAATATAACCCTCCACAAGCTTCTACTTTTCCTTTAATAAGGGACTTTGCTATCTTTTTGTATGGCATCTAAGATAATAATAGTAATTCTTTACAGAAAAAGGTAAGTTTCTATAACAAAAGAAAACAAGAAACAAAGGAACAAAAAGAAGGAAAACAAGGAGGGAGATGTCACCCAGAAACAAAGAAACAAATAGCATCAACCGACTAATATAAAACCAAAAACATAAAAGGTGATAACTAGTTCTGATAGAACGTCATAGAGACAAAATGAGACATCTATCATCAGGGTCATACTATACGTACTCGCCTTAACTATTTTCTACCACTAATATTCCTAATATCTGGTATACTGACATGAAATAACAGTTTTTTTAGTGTTTTTATGTTCCGTGTTTTTTAATATTTTATAATTTTAAACTGTAAAACTTTATAATTTTTGTTTCGTAATTCTTTTTAGCAGTTTGATTCACTGTATTAACAGGAGAAGACAGGTTACGACTCCGTTTTTTCATGTTTTACTGTTTTTGATTTATTAAAATTATAATTTATGTTTCGTTTTTTTTATACTTTTATAATATAAATAAAATTATATAAATAAAAAATAAATTTTGAAAAAATATTACTTATAGAAAAAAAGAAGTATGGGGGTAACCAAACCCATCAGAATATCCAACTACGTACATATATAATGATTAGTATGTACATAAAAGGTGATAACTAGTACTGATAGAACGTCATATATAGACACAAAATGAGACATGAGAATATCAAACTACTAATGATTAGTACGTGTATATATAAGGGAAGTAATTGTCGTATTCTTAAAATTGATTAGGATACTCATATGTACAAATAGTTATATGAGTAAATTTTTGCGATATAACTTTTTAATACATCTTTTTGAGTGTCTTAATCATTTTTAAAAGTGTGCAAATCATCTCCCATATAAGTTGAGTGACATGACAAATCAAAGTGCTTTATACGTTTTTGGCTTCACTTAGAGTTTCTCATATGATAACTCATGGCTTAAGTTATGGGCACAAGTTTGATGGCGCGAGAGAACGCACCATAACTTGCGTTGTGAGATCTCGTGTTGTATGTGTCAATCCAAAATAACGGGCCGCGAGATCAAGGTACGAGAGCTTGCACTGTGTGGCTCACGTCGTGGGAATATTATTTTTTAATATTTTTTTAAATAAATGTGTAATGGATAGTGGGTATTTTTTCAAATTTTTTGATCATTATTTTGATGTTAACTACAACACCGTTTTTTTAACATTGTGATGATTCTGATATTATAAAATAATATGCTGATGTGACATCTATTTTTTTATAACATTACACAATGACATCATATTACACCTGGGTAGGGGTGAGCATTTGGATCGTCGGACCGGATTGGACCAGACAATTTCTGTCCGGTCCTCGGTATGTGGTTTTTGACCATTTCGGTCCTTGGTCCGGTCGGTCCGGTTCGATCTTACAAAAAACATGTTGATTATGTCTAAAATGACTGGATCGGACCGAAGACCGAACCGGACCGAACCATTTCGTTCCGGTTCTCGGTTCGAGGTTCTCGTCCCATGATTCGAACAATATATAGCAGTACAACGAATATTTTGGAGACGGGCTTTGGCCCAGAACACCTATACTGTAGCTAGCATATTACAGATAAAGATTTAATACGCTAAATATGGCAATACAATCACATAGCTGTAGATGAGCACAAATTATGGACTAACACTCTCCCGCAGTTTGAGCGAGAGGACATCAAACACTCAAACTGGTACGGAACTCTTCAAACAAGGAAGAAGACAACCCTTTAGTAAAAAGTCCGCATACTGGTAACGTGAAGGAACATGAAGAACCCGAACCTGACCAGCAGCAACCAAATCACGAACAAAGTGTATGTCAATCTCAATGTGCTTAGTACGTTGATGTTGAACCAGATTGCAAGATAAATACAGAGCACTAATATTATCACAATAGACGATGGTAGCGGAAGATAAAGGTGTGTGTAATTCACGGAGTAGATTTCGTAACCAATAGGTCTCGGCAACAGCATTGGCAACACACGATACTCAGCCTCTGCACTGGAGCGAGAAAGTGTCGGTTGACGCTTAGAGGACAAAGAGAGCAGGTTGTTGCCAAGAAAAACACAATATCCTGATGTTGATCTCCTAGTAGTGGGACAACCAGCCCAATCCGTATCATAATAAGCAACCAAGGATGTAGTCGAAGAAGCAAACAAATGTAACCCATAATTCAAAGTACCCTTTACATACCGCAAGATCCGTTTAAGAGCTGAGAAATGAGGCTCCCGAGGATCATGCATGTAAAGACAAATTTGTTGAACAACATAAGAGATATCTGGTCTAGTGAATGTAAGATATTAAAGTGAACCTGCAAGACTCTGATATAAAGTTGAGTCAGATACCGGAGCACCATCATTACCTAGTTTAGACTCACTATCAGCAGGAGTCCGACTAGGGTTACAAGTAATCATGTGTGCCCTCTCAAGAATCTCAATAGCGTATTTCCGCTGTGATAAGAATAAACCAGCAGAATCTCGTGTCACAGAAATACCCAAAAAATAATTAAGGGAACCCAGGTATGTCATGGAGAACTCTTGATGCAACGAAGTAATGACCTGTTTGAAAAATGTATCAAAAGAGGCTGTGAGTACAATGTCATCAACATATAGCAACAAATAAGCAGTATTCATCCCCTGTCTATAAATAAACAAATATGAGTCATAGCGACTATGATGAAACCCAACACGTGTAATATAAGATGCAAATCGTTGGAACCAATCTCGTGGTGCCTGCTTACGCCCATAAACAGATGTAATAAGCACACATAATCAGGATGCTCAGAATCACGAAACCCATGTGGCTGATGCATAAAAACAGTCTCAGCTAAATCTCCATGTAAAAAGGCATTCTTGACATCAAGCTGATGAATCGGCCAATGCCTAGAAGCTGCCAAACTAAGAACAGTCTGTATGGTACCTGGTTTAACAACCGGACTAAAAGTCTCATCCATATCAACCCCCTCTATCTGTGTACTACCATTCGCCACAAGACGAGCTTTATAGCGACTAAGAGTGCCATCGGCCAAATACTTATGGCGAAAAAGCCACATACAACGAAAAATATTCATGTTCGCTGGTTTCAGTACTAAAGTCTAAGTGCTATTTTTAATAAGTGCATTATATTCGTCACGCATAGCATTTTGCCAATTCGGATCATTAAACGCATCATTATACGATTTAGGTAGAGGTGAGACCGTGGACACATGACAATGATACTTCGGATTAGGATGATTAGTCCCGACTCGATAGCGTGTGACCATAGGATGAACCGAGCAAGGATTCGGGTTTAGTGGTGGATCAAGAATGATAGTTGGTGTGTTTTTAGAGAGGGAGGTGGTAGTGGGTGCATGGGCTGATGAGACGCCGGGTTGGACTGAGGATGGTGAGGAAGGTGGTTGCGTCGTGTGGCTTAATGGAGAGGGTTGGACCACATTTGGAGTTGGGTCGGTTGTAGATATGGGGGATTGGTGGGCCGTTTGATTTGTGGGAGTGATAGGTGTTTGTACTTTCATAGTAGGTGTGGGTGTATTTGGTAGTTGTATGTTTATATCTGGTGAATCGTCCAAAAAAGCATATGTAGGTGCCACATGTGGTGTGGTAGACCCATAAGGAAAATTTGTTTCATCAAACGTGACATGACAGGATAAAATGATTTTGTTAGTGTTTAGGTCAAGGCAACGGTAGCCATGATGATTAGATGCGTGTCCCAAAAAAATTGAAGGTGTGGCACGAGGTTTCAGTTTGTGGTTGTGATATAAGTGAGGATAACATAATCACCCAAACGTTCGTATAAGGCTATAATACGGATTTTTGTGTAACAAACGGTTATATGGTATTTCATTATGAATGGCTATGGATGGCAAAATATTTAATAAGTGAACAACCATATTGAGAGCTTCAACCCAAAAGGTGGGTGGAAGATTGGCTTAGAAAAGTAAGGTTCTAATTAGGTTGTTGATAGTACGTATCATGCGTTCGGATTTGCCATTTTGTTGTGAGATCTTTGGACACGAAAAACGAAACTTAATGCCATTGGTAGCAAAAAGTTTATGTAAGTTACGGTTATCGAATTCACCTCCATGATCACACTGAAACGATTTAATTTCACATTGAAACTGGGTATGAACATATGCACGTAACAACATAAATTTAGACAAAACATCATATTTATTAAGCAAGGAATAAACCTAAACATATTGTGAATAATGATCCAAAAACAAGACATAATATTTGTAACCTGACAGACTCGAAATGGGTGAAGTCCACACATCCGAGTGGATAATATCAAAACACCGAAGTAACCACAGTATCAGAACTAGCAAAGGGAAGCCTCACGTGCTCTGATACCATGTAGAATTGCATAATTCGTATGTTTCATATCCCATAATTCGATACAATATATAGCAGTACAACGAATATTCTGGAGACGGGCTTTGGCCCAGAACACCAATACTACAGCTAGCATATTACATATAAAGATTTACTACGCTAAATATGGCAATACAATCACATAGATGTAGATGAGCACAAATCACGGACTAACACATTTTAGTCCTTGATCTAGTGTGATCCGGACCTATTGCTCAGCCCTACACCTGGGTGCTTTTGGGTTAAGTGTAGCATGAAAATCAACAAATTCTATTGTTACGTAAGCTTTTTTATAGTAGGAAAATTCATTACCAGTTTAGTTTGTAATAAAGAAATTTTAAAGTTGCATTACAAAATTTATAACATATGTTTACTTAATTTATTGTGAAAAAAATATGTAATAAAAAGGCGTTAAACGTATTATTTTTATCAACTTTTATTAAAAATAATCAATAAAAGTTATTTTATTAACTCTTGCTTAAAAAAAGTAAATAATTAAGGGGATCATCAAAAGTTTAAAAAATAAGCAAAAGTAGGAAAAAAATTAAGTAAAAGTGTAAAAGTTTTAACGAATAATTTTAGTAAGTAAAAGAATAAGCAAAAGTTATGGGTTTCTTTTGCTTATTTTTATATTTATTATGTTTAATAAAAAATTTATAATAAAATAAAAAATTGTAAATTTTATTAGTAAGCAAAACTTGTATTAAATAAATGTTTTTTATTTTGTAGTGTTTGTCGCATATGTGATTGATTTGTCATAAAGGTAGCAAATTTTGCCCATTTGGTTAAATATAAGTATTTTTTATGCTTTTTTATGGAGGTGGCAAAACGTGCGGGCGAGCGGGCACGTGCGGCGGGCTAAACGGGCGACGGGCTAAAGGGCGACAGGCCGAACGGGCGCGGGCTAAACGGGCACGCGCAAAATGGACGGCCGAAACGGACGGGCTAAACGGGCGCAAGCTAAAATAAGAAAAAAGACATATAAAAACGTAGAATTAAAAAAATAAAATGCTTGTTTTAAAATATCCGTCGAGTAGCCTAATTAGTGTTTTACACGTGCGCCCATTAAGCTTATAAGTTTCTTACATATACGCCCGTTTAGCCCATTAATAATAAAGAATGGACAAAAAGTGGCTCATTCTTTTTCAAAAAGAATGAGATATTTTTTGACCATTCATTATTATTGGTGAGCTAAACGGGCGGACATATAAGAAAATAAATGTATCTAATGAGCGCATATGTAAAATACTAATTATGCTACTCGGCGAAATTTTTATATTAGTTTTTTATCCCCGCTTTTAAAACAAGTATTTTTATTTTTTATTTCTACGTTTTATATGTTTTTTCTCCGTTTTATCTTACATTCGTTTAACCCACTTATTAAACAACCGACCAACGGACTTATCAACCGACCATTACACAGGGTCTTTAAAAGAAGAATATGCGTAGATGGCTCTTTAAAAGAAGAATATGCGTAGGTAATGTAAAACGTAAGCAAGAATGTGCGATCATTTGATGAACTTCTATTTTAAAAAGTATTCATGTTAACAAACATTTATATTATAAGTTTACTATTTAAGCATTTATATACTACTAGTGGTAATGAACTAATGAGGATAAATTTATACAAATACGGAGTAACTAACGAAAAATATAGAGCTACCAATAAATGTAAAAAAGTTTAAAATTCCAAAAGTAAATGCTATGCATGAGACTGAGCATCGAGTGGTTGCCATTTTAATTGTAGATCTCTGGGTGCCAACTACCATTTTCAATGCAAATATAATTTTACGCGTACAAGTACAGTATAATACTTTTTTTCTTTTAAGAAAATGTGTGTGATGACGTATACTTTGGAGTTTTGGACTTTGGAGTGATTAGAGCTGGATTAAACTTCCGAATATTGAGGGTAACATAATATGTAAAAATAAAATCCGTCGCAAATACGTCTTTTTCAAAAAAAAAACCGAATAAATCAAAACCCTGCCGGGTCTCAAAAACCGGTTGACCCGGGTCACCCCAAATCCGCCGGGTCAAGCCGAGTTTCGAAAATGTGAAACCCGGGTCAAAATGACCCTTTTTCAACCGGAACCGGGTCAACCGATTGACCTGACCGGGTTGACCCGGGTCTGAGAACATTGCTATCAACTCTCTTATACTGTATCTACACAATGTTAACTTGATCGTCAAAAGATAGATCTCGAAGCTCTGGCCTCGAATCCTCTTTTAACCGATTTTATCTGGTTTGTAGCATTATTCAAAGTTAAGAATGACGATGAACACAAAATTTATAACATTTGCTTATTAAATAAATGTGAAAAAATATAAGTAATAAAGGGACGTTAAAAATATTTTCTTTCAACTTTTTTTAAAATAAATCAAAAAAATTATTTTTATCAACACATACTCAAAAGAAAATAGTAAGTAATAGAAAGGATCATTGAAAAATTAAAAAGTAAGCAAAAGTAGTTAAAAGAGTAAGTAAAAGTGTAAAACTTTTAATTATTATTTTTTTAATTAGGAAAAACAGTAAGCAAAAGTTATTGTTTTTTTGTTTACTTTTATATTTATTGTGTTTTAATAAGGAAAAATTATGCTACCTCCGTCTCATATTAAATGTCCACTTTGAATATTTTTAGTCTTTATTTTTCGACTTTGATCATAAATATTTCTTTTGCGTTATATAATATTTCATGTAAAGTATATGACTCGATTATGTTTTAAATGTACATTTCATTGGTATAATTTTCATCAAATAATATATAACATAAAAATTGTTATTTTTTGTCAAAGTTAAAAATATAAAACTTAAAAAGTTAAATATGGACATTTAATATGAAACGAAATAAATAGTTACTTAAATAATTGTAAATCAATCACTAAAATTTACCCGATCAAATTATGCTTCAAAAGCTTGTCTAGACACAAGACCAATTACAATATTACATGTCCAAAGTTCGACAGCCTGTATGCATACGGCTAGCCTTAACTATCATATACCTACTAGGCTCTAACTTTGATACTAGTATTGTTTTTAATGAAACACGTGGATCAATCAACATTGTAAGTTATCAACGTTTTATAAACATATATGGAAAACCATGTCACTCCATGAGAGCAAAATTGTGTAATCTCTACCCTAGTTATGGCTATTGTTAAGCAAGTAGGGTGTGCATCAAATTTGAGAGGACATGTACTTTGTATTCAACTATTATCATTTTACAAAAGAATTTTGTTTTACGTTATGGACGTGGACAAAATCAAGACTAAATATCGTCAGATGCATCGAAATTTTTGAACCGTAATATTAATATAGACATATTTTGATGTATCGAGTGCGTTAATGTGCATTTAGAAAACATCAATCTGATTATTCCCACATAATATGCTTTCGAACATGAGATTAAGCTTGAAATTGAATCAATCGAGCAAAACTTTTATCGAGTTCAATGTTTGAGCTCCGGCCCAAGCCTACCTACCTTATAATTTTTCAATGAAGCTCAGTCACCGTCAAATACAAGTTCGACTTAACTCGATTACAATCCTAGTTATACCTTCTTATATCTTATTTTTCTTAGGGGTGGCAACTTTTGACACGACACGATAAATGACACGAACTCGACACAAAGTTAAACATGTATGGATCGAGGATAAACAGGTGTGGGTCAAAAACAGACCAACCAGTATGACACGTTTAATAATTAGGTCGTGTTTTGGTTGAGTAAGTATTAAACAGGTCGACAAGTGAACCCGTTTAACTATATATAAGCCTCTAAAAATTAATATATAACTTTATTTTTATGTTAGATTTGGATTAAATATATTTTGTAGTAATTAATACGAGTGAATTGTCATTATACACATATCGTTAAAATTGTTTCATAACTATCTATATGTTATGTTATCTTTTTCTATATCTTTATATCATTTTTTTGCATATAAATTAGTCAGACTGATAAAACATCAACCTTATTAACTGTTTGACATATTTAATTAAACAGGTCAAACGGGTTAAAAACAGATAACACGTGTTACGCAGGTGTGAGTTAAGGTTGAATTTCTTGACACGATTAATAAATAGACCGTGTTTGGGTTAAGGTTATAATAACACGTCAATCCACGAACTCAAACAAATCGACACAAACACGACTCGATTGTCACCCTTAATTTTTCTACTATAAGAAATTAAAGAAGCATGATAATCTAAAAGATGGATGACTCCAAAGTATACGCATTTGATATGAAGCCAGTTGAAGAAGGTGTGGAATTAGTGGGAAAACGGTGGGCTGGGTCCTAATGACATGTGTGGCATTTTGGACTAAATGGTTTGGTTTTAGTCATGGTAACATGCCATAGCTTGGAGCTACTCTCTTGTTATCGAACCTTTCGTTTTCCCTCCTGTTAGTGCGTGCTATACTTCTTGCTGCATGGATAATAAGAAGTCATCCTCATATAGTCTTTTTAGTCACCTAAAAAGAACTGAATAACTCAAATTTCATAGAATTTTTTGAAATTTTATACAGATTTTTAGCCAAAAAAAATCAGTGTTTAGGAACCATTCCACAAGATCCGAACCCAAGCAATGAGCCTATATGCCAGCGACCTAATTAGCAAAAAATTAGATCTTAACCCTGATCAATATTACCTGAATTGTTAACGCAAGTTGCTCAATAACATCATCCAATCCGAACAAAAAGTTCATGTATTCTAATTGTTTTTGCCAAAAAAGAAGTCCGTGTATTCTATTTGTTTTCTTATTATTGTCTTTTTTACAAGAAAGATAATGACATACGGATACTCAAGAGTCAAGTCAATGCCCATTTGTATACCAAGTAGAAGCGGAGCTAGTAAAGAGACTAGTGGCCCCATAATCAACTTATTTTACTTATTATTTATTTGTATTGCAAGCAAATTTTTATTGTAATATACATCAAGCCTCCCATCACTATGACTTCTTGTATTAAGTATGGTTAGTCTCATTTAACTAAAAATCATAGCTTCGCCCTGATACTAAGTTAATTTACATTTGATTTATAAATTAATCTTAGTAAAGCTTCGTAACTCATCCCGTCTCTTGCAAATCATAAGACGAAAACAAAATCAAAAGTGTAATAGTATCTAGAATCAAATGAGCGTTGTTCCAATAGTATCACTCTTTTGTTGTAAGCATCTATTTGATCGGTCAAGGAGTGCTTTTAAGAAATAAGTCATTGGTTCAATCCGAACACCTGACTAATTAGGTCACTAGAACATATGATTATTGTCTAAGGCTTGTTTCTTGTGGAAGGGTACGTCGGTACCCAAAAAAGTGCACGAAGCCATGATTTCTTCACCGATTTAAACATTTTCAAAAAAAAGTGTAAAAACAGAACTACAGAAGTAAACTGTGACATAGAATCTTCGGGGATAAACCGGCTAGCGTCACCAAGGTGGTTCAGGACATTCAGATCAGATGTTTCGAATGGATTGTCAGGAGGTCGAAGAAACACCGGGATTTAGATTGACAATGTTGGCTTAAGGATCCAAATAAATGTGTGAAGACTGGTAACGGGTTTTGTTGGTAGTCTTTTAGGTCCAGGTTCCTTTTGTTTCTATCTCTGCTGAGCCTTGTATGGCTCGGGTCTGCTTTTGTTTACTTCTTATAGATTAAGCAGGACCTTGGTTGTTGTTTTGGTTTTGAGTTAATATATTTGCCTTTCAAAAAAAAAAATGTGACATAGAAAATATAAACTAGACGTTTAACATGGTTAATCGTTGAATGTTTCCTAGGTTACAATGTGCAGTTAAGTCTCTTTTACATCATTACTTTAATTTTGTGACTGAAATTAAAACTGTTTAAAATATATTTTTTAGTTGTCCGCAACAAATTAGTTGAAAAATGGTATGATTTGGCCAGCAACTCGTCCATTTGGTAGAGGTTTTGGTTGATGATGACCATTTCTACCAACTCTTTGTATCAAATATAGTAGTTGTAACACACATATACATTTTTATTTTCCTGTCATATTGTGTTTTGTGATGTTCCAACTTAAACCTATTAAACTTTTAGTTTTTTTTTAATCAAAGTTGTTGTATACTAGTATTATCTTTCTACACATTTTTTACTTACAATTGGGTCTGTTTGGTAAGAGTTTTTTTTAAGTATTTTTTGTAAAAAAAAAAAAAAAAAACTATTAGCTCTGTTTGGCACAACTATTTTTTATAGTTGTCAGCTTTTTATTTTAAACAAGTAGCTCCTATATAAAAAACTGATTCGTGCAACTTTTTAAATTGTCAAGAGCTGTTAAAGCTGTAAATTACTAATATAACCTTCAATCATATTATAATTTATTTAAATACAATATATCATTTTTAGTCATTTTACATCTTAATTTTACAGTCAACATCTAATATACCAAACACTTTTATTAAAATTAACAGTTTTTTAGTAAACAGCTTACAACTTACAGTTAACAGCTTACAGCTAGTTTTGTCAAACATAGCGAATATGTGTCTTGCATCTTTTTTGTCCTCGAAAATACACGTCCAAATTTTTGCATGGACCAAAGAGAATAGTCTTTCTGTTTTGATCTCTAGCCGTAATTTCCTCATATAAGAGCCCAACCGTTTAGTTTTGTAAAGTATACATATATGTCGGAATATTAACATAGGCCCAACGATATCATTTATCTTTAAGCCCAAACTTCAACAAAAAGAAAATTCATGATGAACTATTTATCGATTTTTTTTAAGATTTAAGTTCTTTTGGATACCAAAGTTTTTTAGGATACAAGGGGACTCATCCCCACCATCCATCTCCATCTCATTCAAGGGTTGAGATTAAATCCCCAATTTACACAACTTTCTCCTTTCTTTCTCATAAAAACACACACCCCGTTCTTTCACTTCTCTCTCTACCCCGATCTACTTTCTCTCTCTAAAATTTGAAGCGAACAATCACAACATCATCATGAATCCATCACAATCGATTAATTAGATCGATTACTTAACACGAATTCATTTCAGGTTTGTATTCTTATAATCTATGCTTATTTTTTTTAGCTTATTTGATTTTGAATAAGCTTATTAATTTATTTTCATTAGCTTTTTTGAACGAAATATGCCGATTGATAGTTCTTATTTTGATCGAATTATTCCGATTGATTGTTTTTATTTTGATCAATTTATTCTAATTAGCTTTTAATTAGGTGATTTATGTGAATAAGCTTATTTGTTTGAATAAGATTTTTAATTAGATGAGAGTTATAAATAATCTTGAGAATTAGATAGGAGTTATGTGAATAAGCTTACAAATTACACGAGAGTTATGAATAAGCTAGCTTATTAGCTTATGTTGACAAATCGTAAGGTATTTTATGTAAGTTGGATTAAGTTTGCTGATGTAGGCTGCAATAAGCTTGATATATCATGTATGATATATATATATATCATATATGATATATCATCTCTTTTCATATATGATAGATATATCATATATGATAACTGATGATATATCATATATGATATAACTATCATATATGATATATCAAATAAACCATAGGAAAAAACAGATTCTGTATGAGTATTTTTTAGAAAATCAATATAAACTCTTGAAACTTGTCTTCTATCATATATATGAGTAATTTATTTTGGTGTTAAAATGTTGCATAATATGTTCTTTTTATCTTTTATAAATGCAGTCAGACAGAGATGGTGCGATTGGCAGCTTTGGAGCAAAGCAGAGAGGGATATTGATTATAACAAGAGGATGTGCATGGATATGTTTTAAGGATCAAGACAGAGTAGGCGTTGTTCATGAATTCATCATTTGATAATCTGTTTTTTTTTTTGCATTTTTTTGATTTTGTATAAATTGTTATCATATATGATATCAGAGGTATATCATATATGATTTTACATTAGGTTACGTTCGGTTTGAATTATCATATATGATTCTGTTCAAAAGTACATTTTTATGTTATGAACAAGTGTTTGATTATTAATTGTGCATACTCTTTGTTGTAATCATGAATTCATCATATTCTTTATTTAATAAATCCAAGTTTTTCTTGAGTGTCATATATGATAGTGCATGATCATATACTCCGTATGACTTAATTTATAAAAAGCATCATGACATAATACCAAGAAAGTTAAATCATATTAACAAGATGTTGTACGAGATACCAATTGATTACAAAATCGTCCATATACTTCAAACTCCATTAGGAGATTACAAGAAAAAACAAACAATAAACGTAAAAGAAAAATTCACGAGCTTATTCATTAAGCTTCTTGGCCTTTTGGATGCTTGTAATGTTCAACACGCCTTGTAAACAACCTTCTCTACACAAAAAAGAAGATTTAATTCAATTTTCAAACACATAATCATATATGATATATTTGATCATATATGATATTTAACTTATATCATATATGATATAGCATATCATATATGATATAGCATATCATATATGATACTTCATTAGCAAGTCATACTAAATATGTTCAGCCAGATTAATCCATTAAAAAAAGAGTTAATTCAATTTTCAACCACATTATCATATATGATATATCTCATCATATATGATATTTTAGCTTATATCATATATGATATAGTATATCATATATGATACTTCACAAACAGGTTACACTAAATATGTTCAGCGAGATTAAGCTAAAAAATCTTATAATTCATGAAAATAAGCTAATAAGTTAGCTTATAATTCATCATAATAAAGGTGATGATTATCAATAAGCTTATTCATATTAAGCATCAAGTTACCTTATCACTTGACATGTTAAATTCATGTAACTTATCAAATAAGCTATAAAAAATAAGATGAGTTATAAGCTTATTCACATCGAATAAGCTAAAAAAGATGAATCAAAACAGATCGAATGAACTTTACCTTATTTATGAAGAGGATGATCGATTTGTGACGGTGATGATCGATGGATTTGATGTTTGTGTTGATAAATTAAGATGTAAATATGTGTGTGTGTGTGTGTGTGTGTTTATGTGTGTTTTAGAGAGAAGAAGAAGAAGAAATCGATCCCAGATCTGTGAGAGTGGTAGGTGGTGTTAGGTGAGAGGGGTAAAATGACGAAACTACCCCTCCGCTTTTTTTTTTTTTAATATGGGTTGTTGGATAAGACGAGATGGACGGTCCAGATTTGTCCCCTTGTATCCAATGGATACAAGGTATCTTAAATAACCGGACTCTTTTTTTAAATATATTTTAAATAATTTGGTCTATCGAAATATGTTTTTAGTCTTCGTTTATTACACCTTTTATCTATGTCATATTACATTTTAAAAAAGTTTGTGCACCCGACCATTCAATGATTCGTTCCTGCGTTTGCGTGTAGCTCTTTTTGTCGAATTCGTCTGTTTTACTATAACTACTTGTCTCTGTTTCAAAAAAACCCCATCAAGAAATTACTGTTAGTGTTCTACAACGTCATATGACTGCTTCACTGAATCAACGAGATGTTACAAAGAAGTTTTTACTAGTAGGCAACAACAAGTAGCTTGTGACACGGTGACTGTCCGTTGTCTAGTTGAGATCAAAACATAGAGGGTCTTTGCGATGAACGAAAAGGTAGATAGACTTTACAAATGGGTGACAGTGAGTTCAGAAACAGGGTGCACCTGTTTCATACTTTGTGTGGTCTCGGCTAGTGACTTGTGTAACTTAATCACTTGCAAAAATAAATGGCGAAAAGTGAGTTCTTCAAACATTACAAAACAAATTTTTTTCATTCAGTGACAAATACGAAATGATAGATAATTTAACCCATGAAGTACAATAAGCTAAACAATAATTTACAAAAATGATTCATACCATTATCTCACAAAAGATAAGCTGAACTTTAGTCAATAGGCAATGTACATGAATCACAAAACTTAAACATAAGATACCAATCATTCTTTCATATCAAAATACAAAATACAAATACAGTAGAAAAGATTTAATCCTTCAAAATATTAAACAAACATACATAGAATGAACTTCTTACAAGTTAATTACATGAAAGCAAGACCATTACTAAAACAATTAATAAGTTATAATTTAAGATGATGAAAATCAAGATGTGTAGGTTTAACACCAATTTGGAGATTTAGTTTCACATTTCACCTACAATCTCGCTTCCTTTCTCTCGTAAATATTTCTTCTAAATAAGACGTCAATACCCACCTACAATCTCGCTTCCTTTCTCTCGTAAATATTTCTTCTAAATAAGACGTCAACACCCAACCTGCTCTAAAGCTTTAGTAATTAAAAGTTTAAGGCACCAATGCCGAGAATAAAGATTGTTGATCCTCGTTTAGAATCACCAATCTCCTTGTTAACACCTCGGCTTAATATCAAATCATTTATAATAGTTTTGAACTCTTGAAAAATTCGTTTAAGCCCATCTAATTTAAGCGTTCAAATCCTGCTGACATGTGCGTCCCACACATCATCTAGGATGAGAGATCTAATTAGACTTTTGAAGGTTTAAACGAATATATCAAGAATCATAATTCCGAAAGCATCTCTTACAACAACAACAACCCAACAAGATATCTTATCATACTAATATATTTCATAGCCAAGATCTAAAGAAACAGAGCAGATCTTTATGTGACTCTCATGGAAGAAATGAGTTTTGATTTGGAACAGAGTGTGACGGCTATTGAGTGAAAGGTAGGGTAGAAGTTGGAGCTTTTTATTAACAAATTTAATGGGCTTTAGGGCATTATAATATTTTGGGCTAAAACATTACACATAGACCATAAATTGAGGTGACGATTTTGTTTTTTATTATGATTTTTATATTTTTTTCTCTTGATAAAAAGTAAGAAAATAGATTGAGATCATATAGATTAATACAGAGAGGCTGAGCAGCGAGTCCGGATCGTATCAGACCGAATATCTAAATAGTCTAAAATCCAAGCTGGGATCAAACCGAAATGGTTTGGTCGGATTTTAGGATCTTGGGCACTAGATCATGGCTACTAATAGGGTGTTTCAGATTGCTTATTGAAAACATATTATTTATTTTGCAAATGAATAATCAGATAATTATCATTTTTTATCTTGTTAGAAATCGTAATAATCAAATAATCAATTTTTATAGTGTTTGGTAAATTTGATTATTTGATTATTTGATAAGTAAAATAAATAAATTAAACTCATTTTAGCTCTTCTCTATTTTAAAAATGAAATAAGTAGGTCTCCACTTACTTTTTCAAAACTCAATTTTGAAAACTTTTAAACACAAATAATCATTTTTCACCATTTTATTATCCAAACACTCATTTTACCTTATTTTTATTTTCATAATAAAATAAATAGATTATCAAATACCCACTAACAGGATCATCAAATACAGTAAGACAATATTTCAATGTCTAACAAATACGTCACAATATTTCAATGTCTAACAAATACATCTCGACGTCAGCATCGAACTTTATGCATTTGAGATGGTTTTTCTACTTCCAACACCAAATTTTTAAGATAATAAACGTTTATTGTGTGTTCGTAAATTGCATAATGTCGATCAACAAAATCAGATTAGGTATAACTACAACATAGTGATATGATATCATTATGTTATAATTAAAAAAATCATTAATGCCTATCTAACGTTACCATTTGTGACTAGATAAAAAACAAACAAAGAAAACGGCATATGGACTATATCTTGTAATTGAGTACTTATTACTTTGGGGGTTAAGTCCATATAATAGCAACGTACTTTCAACCATTTACATATATAAGTAATGTACATAATGTGTTATTAATATAGTTATGAAAACCGACAACTTTATACATATATAGGTAATATGACTGATTAATTTTTCCACCTCATTAAAAATATTTTTAAAACTAATTTCTTTTTCCAACTGGACTAAAATGAAATGTCAAAAACACCCACATGACCTTCATCATGGTACATGGCTAATTTTTTTCAGTAAAACCCAGTAGCCCATTTCTTGTATTCTTACATACACCACCAACACATCAATGTCAAACATATCATTCTTTCTCGACGAAGACAATCATCAATTCGATCTCAACAACAATCAAGATCTCGATTTCACACGCTCCAGATCTCGGTTGAATGGTATGATTCAGTTTTTGAGGAAGACGAGCTCATATAAAAATTTAATGTATTTGTTGATGGGGTTGTATGGTAATGGTAATGGATTCCAACTTGAACTATTTTATGGGTTAAAGGCTTAATGTTTTTATCTAATGTATTCCAAATGCATTATAAACTTAGAATAGGAAATATTAATTTAATTATGAAATAATGTTAAATGGACGTATACAATATACATTACAAATGGTACATCGTAACACCAACAATTCGTATATCTTGTTGTAGATATGGTTAAATTGAGATTGCAATCTTTTTGTTTTCTTGTTACTTTGTTGATGGATTGTAGATCCGAAATATGTTTTGTCCATCCTTGCTGGAACCTGCTGTTATTCCACCGGAATTTCGTGGTGTCGTCGGAGTTGTAGATCCGAAATTTGTTTTGTCCATCCTTGCCGGAACCTGCTGTTATTCCACCGGAATTTGTTGGTGTCACTGGAGAAGACAAGCTTAAGAGGATGATGTTTAATATGTGTGTTTGGATATATGTTTATAAAAAGTGACCCTTGTAAAATGTAAAGTGAACTGGAATATCCAGCTAAGTAAATAAAAAAGAAAAAAAAATGATGTGTCAGTCATTTTTAGACTTTAACTGGCAACCACCGGTCATATTACCCATATTTTTAGAAAATCAAAAGTTTTAATGGTCATGTTAGTAATAAAATTAGTATATTACCTAGATTTGTAAATGACGGAAAGTGCATTACTAATATATGGACTTAACCCTACTTTGGGCTTGTATTCATTTGAACCATTCGTTGTCGAAATTCATAAAGCGCTAGCGACCCTATGGCTCCAGCCGGTACCTCTGGTGTTATAAGGGTCGACACCGTTAGTACCACCACGACAATATGTCTTTTTTCTTTTTTTAGTTTCGTGGTTATGTTTATACTCCGTATATTTATTCTGTGTGTTTTGTGTTCATCTATTTTCAAGACATGTATTTGCGTGTGTGTGTGTTTTGAGGTCTTTCACAAAGAAGAAAAATATGATGTATTTACTTTTCAACACGTGTCTTAACAACACCGTACGTCATGAAATTTTTTTGAAAATATGTAATTTTTCTAAGTTTATTAGGTATATATGAAATTGAACCTTATATTATAAAAGATTCGAAATGGAAGATAAAAGAAAAGGTTTATGTCCAAGAATTTGTTGTAATTTATAAAAACCTTTAACCATATTAACATATTAATTATCACAAGTACGCAGTAGAATATATAAAGATCACGTATAGACAAGTAATTAACATAAACGATAAAGAAACGCGTACCTTTTAGCAATGACTTAAATTACCTTTATCGAACCACCAATATAAACGAAATCCCAAATAAAGATCAAACAATTATCTCTCAAAAAATACGCACACAATACGTTCTAGTAAACAATTAACTATGCTAGTACTAATCGTGATAAAGCTAATCAAAATTATTTAAAACAAATAAACACCAAATTAACTATATGAGCTGTTAGTTTTAATCGCACAACTAAACCAAAATAAAGGAATCGTAGATGCTTTTGTTTTTATTTCATAGATCAATTAATAATGATGTCTCATTATTTATATACATTAGGGAGGGTGTCCGAGCTTCGCCGCGGGTGCTTGATTCCTGTGTCTTCATTCCCCTTTGAAAGAAGTCTAAAACATTTTGAAAATCCTGATTACAAGGTATTTGAGCACGATTTTTTGTTGACTCCTGCATCGGCAAAGACCTCTTTTCCCTCCTTTTTTCCTTCAATGGCATTTGAGCGCGTTGATTCCACTTGACCTGCAAGAACACAAATTCCATTCAGCCAGTATTATGTCAAACATAAAACATGAACTTCACTTATGTTAACTCTGCCAATTGGTAAAATATACGATTTGTATTGCCAAAAGAACGAAAAGCATTAATAAGTGGATAGCATCGTACGATATAACTTGGTTATGAGGTCTAATATGACAAACCTATTGTACTTTTGTTAATTCTATATGACACAAATAAACTGTTATAAGTTCATTTTCGTAGGATGTAGTTTAAAGTAAATACATGTTTCAAATTGCATAGTTAAAATAGGAAGTCGATGGGTTACCTTTACGAATTTCAAAAACGAAATTAAACTATATCTATAACTGCAAGTATAAGAGTATAAAATAATAGGTCGGTTTATTTTTTGGTTGTTTACATCAGGTAATCGTGTCATTGCCATTCCGGATAAGCTCATGTGTAACAGATTATGCCTATCAGCTTATTTGTCCCGAAAATTGAGAGAGATTCACATTTACCTCTATACGAAAACTTTAAGCACATATGGCTAAAGCTCTTCATTGCGATAAACAACATCACCAACGTTGTCCTTCCAGTGACTTGTGTCACTTTAAAAGCACGCAGGGTATCTCTCTAGTATGAACAAATAGCCACGCATCCCGTTGTTTCATACATGATTTCTGTGCTACCCATTGCGTTTCTGTTACATAGTATATATATAAATGATCCGTTACGGTTTATTATTTATCATAATATTTTGTTTCCGAGCTTATACAACAATATCTAAAATAGTTCGTACATAGAACCTTAAAATGACAAAAAATTGTTTTACATTAATTATATTCTCATTGTGCAAAAATATATAAGCGATATACAACTATAGCAAATCATACCTCTTGAAAACACCGTGGTTAAGTTAGGTAGGTCTTCTAGGGTGATTAGCGTACCAAACAATCTACCGTCGCAAACTGCAAAGAGGTAAAACAGAGACGATTTTGTTAGTAGTGTAGTTTTCAATAGCTGCTCTGCAATCTATTTTAGACATATATTATTTTAAGATATCGTTTACTATTCAGATTCATTTACCTTTCAAATCATCACCTCAGAATAACAGATTCATCTTATTTATGACCACACTTTTTTGCTAAAAAAATGCAGGAAGTAGTAATTATCAAAAATACCGACCATTAAGACGAATGGAAACCTCGTTGTCAATTCAGTGTGCATATACTCCTTTGTTCCTACGGTTGTATGACAAACATATCCTTCAAAATCAACCGAAACCGAGGTCTCGCATTCCGCACACATACCTGACAATATAAGATTTCCATGAAATCATAATGATGAAGCAAAACAGGAGACATACTATAACAAAAAAAGTTAACTGTACCTGTGATGCGACACCAATATAGCTTGCCCAATATATAAAAAGTAATAAGTGTGAAAACACTTATCCTTTTACCACTTAATTATAATAATAACCAAGCCAAAACGTGTATTTTATGTCGTAAATGTCGGAATTATGCGTGGTTTGTGTTTTTGCTGTGATTTAGGATCAAAATGTGAAAAGGGAAGAAAACACGGGCTTTCACGGGCTTTTATCGAATAAAAAGACAAAAGACGAAGTCAAAAGATCAAGAGTGCAAAAAGAACGGAAGTCCAAGGCCTATTCTGAAGATTTATCGAAGAAAAGCCTAAAGACGAAAGTTTAATAAAGTCGAAGAACTCGAGTCTAATTAATGAAGAAATTACAAGACGAGTTTAATTAATCCCGAGACAAAGTCGAAAAAGTCGAAGAATTTAGAAGACGAAAAGACGAGAAAGAAAGAAAGAATGAAGCTTCCAACACATGCTAACCTTCCTTCTCTCTATAAATAGAGGCATTTCACCTTATTTTCATGTTGTTGGCTATTTTGAAAAACTAGTCTTCTACCATTTTCATTACTTGCACATTTATTTTCATGTCATTTACTTAATTGTAAATTTAATTACCTTGTTTTGCACCTTAAATTTCTTGCCCTTAATTCAAGTAAGTCTTTTAATTTTGTTGTTGAATCTTTGTTTTCCTTTAATCAAGCTTTTTATTATCCATCTTATTCTACTTTTCTTGCTTTTGATTTTGATTATTAATTCGGATTAAGCATTCTTTTGCTTGATCTTATTGCTTATTTGAGTAAAAAGTTTATCTTTTTATTTCTATCTAGGCTTTTATACGAATTAAGCTATAAGCTTGACAATCTTATTGGCTTATTTTGTATTTAGCTTATTTGTTTTAAAGTTTTCTTAAAAGTTTTATCTTTTCTTAAATTTTAGCTTATTTTGTTTTGCTTATTCTTGTTTTAATTAAGTTTTTTGTTATTTGCTTATTGTCAAAAGTGCTTATTTGGTATTTGCTTATTTGCTTATTGGATTCCATCGTAACTTTCTTAAAGGTTTCTGCTTGTTTCGATCGAGTAAGTGTGATCGCATAAACCCCTAGGGTTTCTACTTGTGATCCATTACTGCGATCAAGGACTAGGATCAGACTACGATCGTCCATCACGATCTAAGTCACGATTTCCCTATTGCGATCTGTGACTGCGATCGTTGGTTGCGATCTGTGGATACGATCACTTGGTCACGATCGTCCACTGCGATCCACTTGTTGCGATCGTGGTGGAGTGCGATCTAAGCTACGATCGTTGGCTGCGATCTGTGGTTACGATCTAGAGTGCGATCGCTTGACTGCGATCTAGGGTACGACCCAAACCACGATCGTTGGTTGCGATCATGACTGCGATCTGACTTTTGTCTTTGTTTTTTATCTTAATTTTCCAAGCTTACTTTTCATTATGTTTTAATTTCCAAAAAATTTCACGCTTCCCGAAATCTCTGTTTTTACCAAGTGTTTTTCTAGTAATTTTTAGTTTAATTTTTAAAGCTTATTTTTCCGCCATTTTACTTTAGTGTTATTTTAATCGTTTTTCTTTATTTTAAATTTCAAGTTCACATTTTTATTACATTTTCAAATTTATTTTTTGTCGAGCTTTAACTTTACGTCATTTAATTTCTCGTTAATTACTTTTAAAGTTTTAAATTTTGCACCATTTACTTTTTAATTAGTTTTAGCTTTAATTACCTGCCATTTACTTTAACGTCTTGCACATTTACTTTACTACAACGACCATTATATTTGTTTTCCACCAAAAGACGACTGAGTCACACGATTAACGGTAGTCAATTCGAAGAGACTGGAACAACGATATTTTTAACCGAGTAAAAAACAGTTATTAAATGGCGCCGCTGCCGGCTCTTTTCGTAAAGATTAACGGTTTTCTGTGAGAGCCGCGTTGAATTTTGGGATCCGTTCACTCGTGAACGTTATTTTTCTTGCTCAAAAATTTTCAAAAAACCCATAAAAATTAAAAATTGTTAAAAATCCATAAAAATAAAAAATTTCAAAAATCCAAAAAGATTTTTATTTTTATTTTTACACGTACATATATTTTCTCTATTTCTTTGGTATCTTTTTCTTTTGCTTTTGCAGGTGTATGCGTACTAGATCTTCAACTTATTCAGAGCCCGAGACTCGTGAAGATTTAGATATGACAGGTGTGAACAACAACAATAACCCACCGCACCTCAACAATAATAACAACAACAATGTTCTTCCACCACCCGACCTTCGAACGATGGAGGAGCTGTGCCAACCCAAGATGAATGGACGAGGAGGACCGAGTGCATCACGACCCCGGAGTTTTCGTTGAAGCATCACATGATCCAACAAGTTCAAAATACTTGTCCATTTCGCGGATTGCCGGATGATGATGCCAACAAACACCTCGACAAGTTCATTACCGTTACTCAAAGCATGAAGTTTCCCGGTGTTACTATGGATTTTCTTTGCCTTCACCTATTTCCACACACCTTATCCCACCATGCCGAAAAATGGTTTGACCGTCTTCCGAAGAATTCAATTCATACTTGGGATGAGATGACTCAACGATTTTTATCGCGCTACTTTCCACCATCCATGGTCACGAGCCTTCGGAATCAAATTAGTGGATTTACTCAAGAACCCGATGAATCACTTTTTGATGCTTGGGAACGATATAATGTTTTGATTGATCGATGTCCAAACCATAGCATGCTCCCCGTTACTTTGATAGATACTTTCTACAATGGTTTAACTTTTCGTGATCGTGATACGATTAATGCAGCCGTCGGTGGCACATTTATGAAAAGAATACCTGAGGAGTGTAGAGAGCTTATAGAGAACATGACTACTCATCAGAAAAATTGGGATTCATCCGCATCTTCAAGATCAAACCCGAGAGTCAATGTTTCTTCTACTTCTTCAAACCCTGATATCACCGAATTGACCCGCGCAATGGTCGAAATGAGCAAGAATATGCAACTTTTGGCTAAAAATCAACAACAACAAGTTAAAGCTGTAAAACTTTCTTGTGAGATTTGCGGGGGTCCTCATTCATACACTGATTGTCCTTCTACTCATGACAATCCGGAAAACGTGTATGCAGCTTATGGTAACTATTCAACGGAAAACCATCAAGCTCGACCTCAAGGTGATTGTAACTTGCTAAGTTACCGTTCTAACAACTTTCTTTCACCCGGTTTTTCTCCTCAAAACCACAACCCCAACAATTACAATAGAAGCAACCCAAACCCACCTCGAGCTTCTAATCCTTATCACCCACCCGCTCAACAAGCCCCACCCATTAATCAAGATATTGAAGCTAATATGAGGACCCAAGGAGAGCAAATCAAGAATCTACAAAGCCAAATTATCAACTTGAAAGGGGATATCACTAAGCAAGGTAATGATATTAGATCCGAGCTTCGACATGATATACAAACCTCTTTTAGCACTCAAACAAATGATTTAAAGAATTTGCTGACTAGTTTCTTACCAACTACTCAACCCTCTACTTCGGGCTCTCTACCTTCAAATACCGTCACCAACCCAAGAGCGAATGTGAGTGCTATTACTACACGCAGTGGAGCTACCTTAGTAGGACCATCTACCCCTCCCCCAGTTACTCCATCTACTCATCCACCACCATTTATCCCTCCTACTCCCACGCCTAGTATTAGTTCTCCATTACCGTCTCCACCTATGCATGAAGAAGCACCCAAAAAGAACCCTTCACCAACCCCACCTTCCACCAATAAACCCAATATCCCTTATCCTTCTCGCTTAGACAAGGCCAAACTGCAAACCAAGGATGACATTCAAGTGTTGAACTATTTGAAGAAGATTTCGGGACTGACCATCACCTTTAGCCTTGTTGAAGCTCTTGCCCAAATGCCTAAATTTGTTAAGATGTTTAAGGAATTGCTTAATAAGAAGGAGAAGATGGTCGAGTTTATTAATACTCGATTGAATGAAAAGTGTCATGTAGTCCTTCTTAAAGAACTTCCGGAAAAACTTGGAGATCCCGGTCGTTTTGTGCTACCATGTACTTTTAACCAAACCGAAGAATTTACTGCCTTAGCCGATCTCGGGGCAAGTATAAATCTGATGCCTTTAAGTGCTTGGAGAAGGTTATCATTACCCGATCTTACACCAATAAAGATGACTCTTGAGCTAGCAAATCGCACTCTCGCTTACCCTGTTGGTATTGCCGAAGATGTGTTTATTAAAGTTGGCACCTTCACTTTTCCGGTTGACTTTGTTGTTGTTGATTATGAAATGGACCCTCGTATTCCGTTAATACTTGGTCGCCCATTTTTAAGAACCGGAAAAGCTTTGGTCAATGTTGCTGAAGGTGAACTGATTCTAAGAGTCGAGAATGATGCACAAGTATTTAAAATGGGGAAGATCACAACCAAACCCAATGGAAGAGAGTCAGCGAATATGATTAATGTGCTTGATGATTTTTTCGTCTACAACAATCCTCTTTTCGATATTTGCTATGACAATCCACTTTTCCAAGATGATGTGGATGATTATCTCTCCAATTTAGATCCTCCACCAATTCATGAGTCTCCACCAATTTATGATGACTTCGATGATGATTCGAGTTCTGATATGGATGATTCTGATGAATTTACTTCTGAGTATCCAGACATGCCCACTTATGATGATTTTGATGAGGCTGATACTCTTTCGAGTGATTCTTCACATAATGAAGATCCTCCACGAGCCATGCTTGATCCTACTTTGGATGACTACTCATTTGAGGAAGATTTTGCTACTTTTCTCAACACTTACTTCCCAAATGAGAGTGATGCTCCTCTTTTGGACTTTGATGATTATGGTCTTTATCCTCCTTTGGATATGAAGAAAACCGTTTCAAAGGAGAAGAAACCGGAAGACACCAACATCCGCAGTACTTATGTTTTGACACCTCTCTATCCACCTTCTGAGGATGAGATTGTGCGATTTATGAGCGGATCTTCTTCAAATTCTACTGAGCCTGAGTGTTATTTTCCCCTAAAGGAAAAGGTGTTCGATCCTGGTATTGCAATTTTTAAACCATCTCAGTATCCATCTGATGAAATAAAAGGAAAGATTTTTGGAACTTATGGAGATATGCTTGCACCTCTTCACCCTTACTACCACCATGCTCTATTTTTGCTTAAGGGAACCTTGCCTATTCTTCTTTGGCTTGCCTTGTTCGCCTTAAGCTTGTGCTATTTGATGGACGAAAACCATGTCTTTGATCCCGGTGGATATGTTTCGAGCTTCTTCCTATGCTAATCAAGGTCGAGTCAGGCTCACGACTCGGTTAACAAAAACAAGCGCTTCTCGGGAGGCAACCCGCAGTATCTATCCCTTTTATTCTGTTTTTATAATAAGTGTAGGGGGAGACCCTAGTATGTGTTTTTTGTTTTCTTTCTTATCATGTGCAGGGATTCGAGCTTTCAAAGATACATTCTTGATGACTTTTGACGAACCGTGATCCCGTGTACCCGTCTTCCCGGTTTTATCCTAAACTTTTTTGATTCACTATTTTATATTCTTCAATATTAAAATAGGAATCACTTTAGTTGTCTCTTCCTTAACAAGATTTAAACAAAGTGCACAATGTCCTAAGTGTAGGGGAGTTTACTTCCATATGCTTAAACATTGAGGACAATGTTTATATTAAGTGTAGGGGGACTTCTATCGAAGTTAAGTGGACTTTTCTTTGTTTTTGTCCTTATTTTAACCGGAAAATTGATTTTTCGACATTTTTCAAATTTTTTGATCTATTTTGGCCTAGTTATATTTACCTTTGTTATAGTTATTTTCTTTCTTTGCTAGAATAAATTTTAATAAAGTGGTTTTAGTTTTCAAACGTTGTGAATCTTTTAACTCAACCCGAGTTTACTTATCTAAGTTTACTCTAGCTAGTATCCTTAACGTGTTTAAGTCAAGTTTTGCTAGGCTTTTATATAGGGAACTTTAAACGCGAAAGTCTTAACTCTTACGGGTTAAGAACAAGAACTTTTCGCAAGTTCCTATAAATGATCCTAGAAAGTCGTTTATCAAGGGAACTTTAAAATGCGAATTCTAAACTTGAAAGAGTCTAAGAAGTTGCAAGATCCTATAGATGACTTGAAAACCCAAAACTTTGATTTAATAGGCTAAGCATCCACGAGTCTCATTCTTTGAGATTTTAAATTGTGGAGAACAAGAGATGATAGGGTTAATTATAAGTTTGGTATTCTTTCGTGAATTTATGTGAGTTGATTATGAGCTTTTTCTCCCATCGCTTGTTTATAAATTTAATTGCAATAAGTAAGGTTGTACGATTTGAAAAGTTACTTAGCTTCTAGCCCAAGATCGTTTAAAAGTTGCTCGGTATTAATTAGAGTTCATAGCAAAGGCATAACTTATTGAAGCGGGATGCGAAGACTGGCGAGTCCGAAAAGGCCCTAACAAGACATGAGGGCTACATTTTGTTGCTAAAGATCCAAAGTGATGAGAAGAATCATTTATCAAAAATCAATATGAAGGATCGAGACACACGACGAAAAGCAAATACTCCCCTAAAGATCATGGAGAAGTCTATCCAAAAAGGCCCTAACAAGGTATGAGGATAAATAGATCCAAGTCCTAAAAGGAGGCGGATCGTTGTATATCAAAGTCCCAAATAAAGATTGGAGAAAAATGAAGAAGTCGTGGTCCAAATATGAAGAATCTCTCAAAAAGTTCAAGTGAAGAAATTCCTATTATGAAGAGAAGACCATTATTTCATGAACGTCTCTCAAGATTTGAGGTATGAAGTCGTTGCCAAATATCGGTCCGAGAAAGGTCTCAAATCGTGAAGCGAGTTATGCCAAGATATAAACTTTATGAGGTCCCGAGAACAGTATTAAAAGATTTCGTCCTTTAGCTAACTATGTGAAGCGAGTCTGAAAAGGCCCTAACAAGGCATGAGGGCTACATTTTGTTGCTAAAGATCCAAAGTGATGAGAAGAATCATTTATCAAAAATCAATATGAAGGATCGAGACACACGACGAAAAGCAAATACTCCCCTAAAGATCATGGAGAAGTCTATCCAAAAAGGCCCTAACAAGGTATGAGGATAAATAGATCCAATTCCCAAAAGGAGGCGGATCGTTGTATATCAAAGTCCCAAATAAAGATTGGAGAAAAATGAAGAAGTCATGGTCCAAATATGAAGAATCTCTCAAAAAGTTCAAGTGAAGAAATTCCTATTATGAAGAGAAGACCATTATTTCATGAACGTCTCTCAAGAATTGAGGTATGAAGTCGCTGCCAAATATCTGTCCGAGAAAGGTCTCAAATCGTGAAGCGAGTTATGCCAAGATATGAACTTTATGAGGTCCCGAGAACAGTTTTAAAAGATTTTTTCCTTTAGCTAACTATTGATTAAATCGTCCTACTTTATTTTTAGCCTAAATAACTATCGAAATAAGTCAAACAATGCGTCCTCGTGATCATTCAAGACAACAATAAAATATAAGAGACACACCTAGGAATAAGGGAGTCTAAGTGAATAATTGGCCCACATGAGTTTGTCTTAGTTTGCTAACTTATAATAACAATGATCTCATTTTTAAGCTTGGTTTGGGGAACGTGAAACTTGAGGATGATAAACATTCATGACATTTCCAAAACCCTAAGGTAAGTTTTTGATCTTTTTATTTGTTTTCTTCCTTTGAATATTTTATAATTTTCTATCTCTTTAATAAAGGCCAATGTGGATTGATTGTGATGGCAAATGTAAAACCTGCTTTGTAATTAATGCATTGCACGAGGACATTGCAATGGTCAAGTGTAGGGGATTTAATAAGTGTGAAAACACGTATCCTTTTACCACTTAATTAAAATAATAACCAAGCCAAAACGTGTATTTTATGTCGTAAATGTCGGAATTATGTGTGGTTTGTGTTTTTGTTGTGATTTAGGATCAAAATGTGAAAAGGGAAGAAAATACGGGCTTTCACGGGCTTTTATCGAAGAAAAAGACAAAAGACGAAGTCAAAAGATAAAGAGTGCAAAAAGAACGGAAGTCCAAGGCCTATTCTGAAGAAATTACGAGACGAGTTTAATCAATCCCGAGACAAAGTCGAAAAAGTCGAAGAATTTAGAAGACGAAAAAACGAGAAAGAAAGAAAGAAGGAAGCTTCCAACACATGCTAACCTCCCTTCTCCCTATAAATAGAGGCATTTCACCTCATTTTTATGTTGTTGGCTATTTTGACAAACTAGTCTTCCACCATTTTCATTACTTGCACATTTATTTTCATGTCATTTACTTAATTGTCAATTTAATTACCTTGTTTTGCACCTTAAATTTCTTGCCTTTAATTCAAGTAAGTCTTTTAATTTTGTTGTTGAATCTTTGTTTTCCTTTAATCAAGATTTTTATTATTGATGTAGTAGTTTTTAGTGAAATACAAGTCTTAGGAAAGACGAGTATAAATGTGGTAAGTATTAATCGACACGATTTAGGAAAACCGTGAAGACGAATAAATTCCAAGTTCGTTCTCGAAGGAGGTGTGTGTATTAATGTGCCAATATATAAAATAACAATGTTTGGATTAGTGACGTTTTTGGTTTAGAAGGAGAAAAAGTAAAGACGAGCTACGACTACGATTACACTACGACGAATTAACGTAAAACGCGAACGTAAATACGTAAAACGTGACGAAATTAAAAATAAAACCTAAAAATTAATTAAAAGATTAAACTAAGTCTTAAATAATATAAATAAGAATAAAAATCCAACAAATATATTTTAAAACCTTTTATTAATTAAATATTCAATTTTTAATGCTAATTAAAGCCCAAAAATTAAATATAATTAACAAAATGTCCAAAATATTAATTTATTGAACTAATAACTAACTTATTTTATTTAAAGACTAAAAAGTATTTTTCCTAAATTTTAAAAACTACTTTTCTATTTTTTAATGACTAAAAACTATTTTTAAATTAAAATAATCATAAAAAATAATAAAATAATGCCAAAATTAATTTGACAATTTTAAAAATCCTAAATTATACTAATAAACAGTAGAAAATTGAAAAAGTTTGAAAATGTAAAAATTTGCACTAAAAGACAAAACAGTTTAATAATTAAACCCTAATTAACCTAATTAAATTATAAAAAAATAATTAAAAAGTGAACAGTGAATATTTTTTAAACTAAAAATCTTAAAATACTTTTCTAAATCTAAGAAAAATTTCAAAAGTGAAAAATATACCTTTTTACCACTAAAAGACAAAAACAGAAGGATTAAAAAGTAATTAAAAATGCAATAAAACCTAAAAAATACTTAATGAACAGTGACAGAAAATTAAATTATACTAAAAAATCAGAAATAAAATAAGAAAAATTTTGAAACTAATTTGAAGACCTAAATCCTAAAAAAGTTCACTAAAGACAAATTTCTAAGTTTCTGACAATGACACTTGTGGACTTTTGTCCTTTAGCACAAGCAGGGGAAACTCTTGCACTAGCAGTGGGAACCTTGTTCCCACTGACTGAACAAAAAAGTGGTATGGTGGGTTTGGAGCTTAGGAAAGCTCTTTTTTCTTGGAATTAATGGACAAGAGGGGCACCCCCACACTCAGTGAAGTGTGGGGAGTCACAATAAACAAGAAAACAGGCAAGTCTATCACATAAAAATCACACAAAGGGCAAAGATCAGTTACTGCTTAACAAAAAAGGGCTGTGGACGTTTTTGCTGATCTAAATGGCAATTGGGTGAGTTTTGGATGGCCAAAACTCACTCAATTCTTGAACAAACACCCACAAATCAATTCCTATCCCTAGATGCTACCTGAATCTAACAAATCATGCAAGATGGTGGGCAAAATCAAGCTAAAACAAGGCAGATAAATGCATTTTCTGATTTAGCTAGTATTACCAAGAGATGAGCATGCAATTTCCTTTTAAACACACTAAACTAGTAACTAATGACCACAAATGAGCTAACTCATCCAAATAGAGTGTGAGTGAGTTCCTTTTAGCAGATTTAATATCACTTAAGCCTATCAAATCCCTACACCCAAACACCCCCTTAATGACTGAAATGGAAAATTAACAAAGTAAAAGCTCTTGAAACTTATTCTAACTAATCAATAACTACTCAAACATGCATACAAATCATAATTAAGCATAATCAAGCAGGAAAATCAACAAATAAGCAGTCAAAATTCACAATCACATAAATCACATAATAAGACTCAAAAACTTGACCAAATGGGGTTCAAAGCCCTAACCTGGCTGACTGCCTTCCAAAGGGCTTGTGAGAGAGCTTTTATGGCTTATGGAGTGTAGAGAGAGCCTGCTGTAGGAATCCAAGAGGACCCTAGGCTTTAAATATCTTCAAACAAGGGAAAAATTGGAAATGGAATGATGGATGCTTGTCACTTTATGAACCTGCACACAAACAACCAACAAGAAGACAAACTTCAAGTTGAATAAGTACCCAATAAGCTGTTGTTAAGCAGCTTATGGGGAGCTTATTGAACAGTGAGTAAAATTAGTGAAAAAGAATAAGATTTTTGGTAAAATCCTTAAAACTGAATCTTTGAAATCAATAACACCTTAACCAAAAACTTAAATCCAAGCTGAAAACAATCCACAATCCACTTTCACTTCAAGTGGGATTGCTTTTCAAGCTGATAAAAGGCTTTTTTTAAAAAAAAACTGAATTTATGAAATAACTTTGAAACGTGTCAAACTTTGGAAGACTTTCAACTGATTTTTAATAACTTAAACACTACACTAGAAAAACAATAAAAATGGAACTCAGAAGTTGTAAGCTAAAAACATTTCATTTTCATTAATAAATTTTTAAAAATTACAAAATCTGGAACAAAGGTTAAGCTACAAGCCAGCTTCCCTTATATACTCATCTAAAGAGTATTCTAGAACTAAAACAATAAAGAGAAACCCTAATAAGCTAATTCCCCAATTTGCCCTTGAAGATTTGACTGGTATCTTGGTCAAAATGAGTCTTGTGACCTCTTGTACTGTTTACAGCTGGAAAACTTGATCTTGGCCGTATATAAGGAACCTTTGGGACCAAGGAAGAGCATCTCACCATTAATTTTGTCGGTTTTGGGTTTTTGAGACGAAAGTGATGGGCATGGGTGGTGGGGTTGAGTCACATGGGATGGTTGGGAGTTGTTTAAGGATGGGGTTGTAATTATGGTGAGTTTAATCTTCATTCTGGAAGAGTTAAGCGAAAACCCCTTTGTTATGAGGGTATTAAGTTTTTAGGGTTTAAGGGGTTGGGGACGGTTAAACAGGGGTGTTTAATCTTGGTTGATGTTTAAATCTTTGTTTCCCACTTAATTTAGTTAATAAACTGTTTTTAAAAAAATCAGTTATCAAGTTATTTAAGTGGAAAGTGACGTGGGAGATTAGGGTGTGGTGATTGGTTGTTTGACTGGTCCACGTGACGTGTCATCCAATGGTTGGGTGAGATAA
This sequence comes from Glebionis coronaria, assembly GCA_025667525.1. Classification (NCBI taxonomy): domain Eukaryota; kingdom Viridiplantae; phylum Streptophyta; class Magnoliopsida; order Asterales; family Asteraceae; genus Glebionis; species Glebionis coronaria. The sequence goes on along the minus strand of CM046882.1, from coordinate 40,744,790 downwards.
GTATGCTGTTTGGCCACAATCAGTCCCTGGATTCCCCATTGTTTGTCACTTTGATATAAAATAGCCCAAAGTTGCATTCCTTTGTTAATAAACTTTGTAAATTCATACTTTTGCCACAAAAGGTTTTCCAAAATTGTTCCAAGGGCATTTCTTGTAATAAATGAATTCTTCAAGGGCCAATAATGCAATATCTTGAAATATTAGGGACCCAAATGCAATAATTGAGATTTGAAAGGGTATAATATGACAAGTCTTCAAAAGATGAGGGACCAATCTTGCCAATTCTTCAAACTTCAAGGACTTCAATGGAAAATCATGATTCGGGTCCGGTTCTTTGTGCGGCTTCGTTTCCCGTGTTCGTTTTTGCTTGATTCTTGTAATCTTTTGGTGAATTCACGATATCCGTACCTGAAATACACAATGAACAAACACAGACATATTTTTGGGTATTTTGATGATATTTTAAGCGTTTTAAGCCCGATTTGGACGATGAGACTATGTATAAATACAGTCTCATCACTCCCCCATACTAAACCATTGCCGTGTCCCCACGCAATGCTAGAATTAAGTATCGTAGCACTTCCAAAATTCATTTTATGATGACATTTATTCAAGACATAAATTTAAATAAACTACTACACGCGTTTTAGACATAATGTATTACTTTCATCACGAAAACGTGAATTTTAGGATCAGAGAACAAGAACACGTGAATGCTTCGTTAGAAATAATTTCGTCGTCCTCGATTTTCACCCAATTCCATGCTAAGCGTGTAACGAGATCATTGTTATTATAAGTTAGCAACACGATCACTTCTCATGAGTGTTAATTACGAACCTAAACTCCCTTATTCCTACTTGGTATCTCTTATATTTTATTATGTCTTAATGATCACGAGGATACATCATTGACTTATGCGTGAATAGAGATTAAGTCTAAAAATAGAAACTTAACGGTGTAACCAAAATCATTAAATTAATAATTCACCCCAATAGACAACGATGTCAAAAAATTAAGTCAACAAGAAGGATGGATAAACACGGTTTTATAACGGTTTTGAACATGAGACTTATTACCAAGACTTTTATACGCCCCCTAACGGAAGGGCCTTATTATCTTTGGTTTACCTCCATCTTTTATACAACTTCGCCATGAAGCTTTTATTATGACTTCGGTCTTGCCTTGCCTTTTATTATCCGCCTCATCGGTGGTTTTATTAGCCAAAGACGTATATCCTCACGCTAAAGCGAATTTTGGATCTTTAAAGCTTCGAAGATTAAGGCTTGATTCACTTTCAATTTGGGCATAGATTTTTCGGCCTTGTGAGCTTCAAATTTTTGCTTAATTTAGGTGAGCACTTGAAATCTTATTATTAGGTGAAGCTTTCGATCATTCGGGTGCCAATACTTCAAAACCGTGACGCTGGCGATACCTTAATGTTTTCCCAATTTAATCACATGGAAGCTACCAAAACAAATTAGAAACCCAACAATAGTGACTAAACCGCCAAATCAATATTTATTAACAATTTATTATCAAAAGCGTGGGGAGAATAAGCTAATAATTACTACACATAAGATCGTGACGATTACGAGACTTATAAATAACTCTATCATTTCTCGTCCTCATTTAAGAGACTTAGCCTAAAAAGTTAAGGAATCGAAGCTAAGTGCTCAACACGCACGGTCGAGTCAAAAATTACTCTCGTTCTCACCATCGGAAAACCTACATTCGTGTCTTAAACACTTATGAAAAACAAGAAAAATTTTAAAATTTGGCCATTTTTAGCCTTATTTGCAACAAAACGATAACAAAAAGATGAATTTTGGATTGCGTGTTAACGTAAGCAAGGTGAAGTATCTACTCACCCCCCATACTAAAACTAAACATTGTCCTCAATGTTTCGAGTCTAGGGGTGTAAACACCCCCATACTAGAGACGAAGTCGAATGCTTAATCTCGAGCATGGAAAGGGTTAAACGAATAACCTAAAAGCCGTTTATGAATTATGCTAATAAGATAAACGTTAGAACATAAAAGGATATCATCGGATATCGGAATCTCCAAAGGCAACGATCGAAGCTCGAGTGATCCGTGAAAACGAACACGAGAGGCTTCAATGATGACGATGAACCTAATAAATCACAATCACAAACAACCACGGAACAAAGGTAGGAAGAGCACAAGTCCCCTCGTTATATTAACTAAGAAAGCAATAATATATACAAGGATAAGCATGAGAATCCCCCACGAGGCACCTTGTTTTTGATAACTGAGTCAAAAGCTCGACTCGAATCCTCATAAATGTGATCATTTAGGGATAATCATGGTTTGGTCATTTTTGGTGGGACTTACATGATAAACAAGGCCCAAAAGTACATGGAGTACTTTAAAAACCCGATAAACGTATACCGGGGTCAAAGATAGCGTCCTCGTTTTCAGATGAAAGACGAAACAACGCCACTCCAACACAAACCCCAATGGGGTAGAAGAAAAGAGATGAGAAGTAGAAAGGTGAGGCAATGGGTAAGTCAACAATATGAGCTACTCGAGGTAGACTCACACCAATCAAACGAAAAGATTTTCCATTCATTGCATCGGTGGAAGACCGAGATTTCCCTTTACAAGCAATTCCGGGATCGTAAATCTCGTCCTCGGTGGAGAAATGTGAGGGAACATTTGGGGCTTCCCCCACACTAAAACCACACACACCATCGTCAAAAGGAGTAGACGAGGTGGTAGCACTCATAAAATGATGTGATGATGGAGTTAAATACGTAGAAAAATCTTTTAAAACATTTTTAAAATCTTTTCCTTTTTCATCGTTCAAAAACTCTTTATGAAAACCCGATTGAATAATGTCGAAAATATTTGGCGTGTCAAATTCAAAATTAGTCGCGCTAAAAATCCTCACATTTAAGTCGTGGTTAGGGGGTGGTGGATTATATAAGTTCTCAAAACGTCGATCAATAAAGAACACCGCCCCCTCGGGGTCTACATACTCGTCATCCTCATGACCGTCGATCTCATCGATTTCTTCATCAAAGATAGGCTTGTCAAACTAAGGTTTGTCATTCCCCTCCTTGAGTATTTTAGAAACTCTCTCGAAGAGATCACGATCAAGCACGAAACCATCATTCTTTTGTAGGGATCGTTGATAAGTTAGATCCTCACGAATGTGGTAAACGTCATTCTTAAATGAGGAGTGTTGATTAGGTAACTCCTCGAGAATGGGATTTTTAGTGGTCACATGAGTTGGTTCGTCATCGAAAATAAGACGTTCCAACTCATCAAGTTCATCCTCGATTTTGGAAAGATCTACCTCACTCGTAGGTGGAAGTGTAGGCATAAGAGCTAGCTCTCGTTCAATGATTTCCTCAATCTCGGGATCAAACTCGTAATCATCGTACTTCACATGTTTCTTCTTAGGAGAATCAAAAATTGCATGTGGATTTCGAAGTACGTGATCAATCTCGGCAAAATCGCCATCGTCATCGTCAAAGAAAGAGTCGATGTGAGCACTCACAACCATGGACTTACAAGTCAAATGACTATGCTTAGGTGACTTTTCTAAGACGAGAGGATCGATGTCGATAAACCCTTTAGCCTCAACGGGTGTTGGGCTAGGCAAAGGAGGCACTTCGATGGAGTTAGAAGTTGAAGCCTCAAAGACGTGGTCCTTCGAAGGTGGTGAAGACGAGCCCATATTGGTCTTTGTCGTGATGGCACTAACGTCGCCCTTCGGAATTGGTGTTTCACTTGTTTCGCTAAAAACATCCCAAAGTGAGTTTTCATCCATAAATTTACACATACCCTTTTGAATTAGGTACACGTATTCTTTATCATTAAAATCATCATCTTTAAAACCGTTTTTCTTAATTCTTTCAAAACATGCATCAAGCTTCATTCTTTCCGCTAAAGTAAACATTTTGAAATCATTAGAATTTGAATCATTAGGTTTTGAAACCTCGGTTTTTTCATTTTCATTAAACCCTTGGGATTTTCTAGCAAAAAAGTCTATTTTCTCATCCCCATATCTCATAGTAAGTCTCCCCTCGTGAACGTCGATTACGGTTCTAGCCGTCGATAAGAATGGTCGGCCTAAAATAATGGGACATTTAGGGTCACACTCGTAATCGGATATAACGAAATCCGCGGGAAAAACAAACTTTCCAATCCTAACATAGACATCCTTGGCTATTCCAATTGGTATAAGTGGAGTACAATTTGCAAGCTCGATTGTCATGTTCGTGGGGGTAAGCGAAGGCAATCTCATTAATTTCCAAAGAGAATGAGGCATGAGATTGATGCTAGCACCTAAATCGGCAAGGGCTAAACATCCCTCAATCTCGGAAAAATCACAAGGTAGTAGAAATTGGCCCGGATCCTTTTCCTTTCTCGGCATACGGCTTTTGGGTTTTTTAAGAAGGATCGATGCACAAGTTTCTTCAAGGGTTACTTTGGTAAGGTCGACAAAGCTCTCTTTTTGAACCGTGGATGGAATTTGAGGTACACGAGGGTGTGCACTCTTTTCCTTGGTCGCCACGTTCACCCCATCGACTTTAGAACAAGAAGACGTCTTAGAAGTCGAGGTTTGAGAAGCATAAACAACACGAAATCCTTCAAGGTTAGGGGTAATCACACGACCTTTCTCACGAGACGAGGCGGCTTTACATTGCTCTTTTGGATTAGCAACGGTGTCACTAGGTAACGAACTTGATGACGAACCCGAGGCTTTGTTCATAATGGCCGAAAACATCTTTTTAATATCAATTTGCCCTTGCTCAATCTTCGTGTTTTGTAATTTCAAAGTATTAGAAAAGTCATTTTTCAAAGTACCAATTTCTCCTCTAATCGTCTCATATTAGCCTCATTTGTTTTCATGTAATTTTGAAAATCGTTTGACGAACTATTTTGATTAGAATTAAAGTTCCCTTGGTTTTGATTACTTCTTTGAAAATTTCCTTGATTCCCACTTGAAAAAATGTTACCTTGATTGTTGTTGTTTGAAAAATTCGAGTTTTGATTATTGTCTCGATTTTGCCAAGTTATATTACGACCTTGATTATAACCTCCTTGATTTTGATTCGAAAAATTTCCTTGTTGATTATTTCCTTGAAAATTGTTTCGATTTTGCAAATTGTTGCCTTGGTTATAATTGCCTTGTTGTGATGGACCCGCGTTATTTTGATTTGAAAAATTGTTGTTTAACGCACTCACATTCGACGTTTGGCCATCCGTAGCCGCACACTCGTAATAATTATGAGTTCCACCACAAAACGTACAAAAAACCTCAACCGCTTTCACCGTAGCGGGAGCGTCTTTCTTTTGCATCTCAACGAGAAAAGACGTAAACACATTCGTCAACTTGTCGACTTTCGCATCAACTCTCTCAATGTCGCGATTAGAACTACTAACATTGGCGACATTGGCAACACTCGGTGCGTTGCGGAGTTGGTAAACCTTGGATCGGTTTTCGATAATTATCAATGCATCTTTCGGAGTCTTAAACAAAAAGTTGCCACCGGCGGCGGAATTCAACGAGTCTTGTTCGTGAAAATTAAGACCGTTGTAAAACGTATCGATTTGGTGCAACTCGGAAAAACCATGGTGAGGACATTGCCTAAGCAATTCCTTAAAGCGATCCCACGCGTCTCTAAAAGATTCATTCGGTTTTTGCTCAAATTTCGTAATCTCATTTTTGAAAAACGTTGTCTTAGACGGTGGGAAAAAATAATTAACGAATTTGGAAACGAGATCCTTCCACGTAACTATGGAATTAGGTGGCTCTTTCTCGTACCAATCCTTGGCGGCACCATCGAGCGAGTAAGGAAAAAGCATAAGCTTGACGACATCGGTGTCGACGTTCTTAAACTTGCTCGTGGCCAAAAGACGATCAAAATTCCGAATATGGTCGTGAGGATTATCAGCTTCACGACCTCGAAACTTCGTAGCTTGGATTAACGAAAGCATTCCGCTCTTAATCTCAAAATTCTCCGCCTCGATAGCGGGAATTACGATCGCGTCTCCATAACCCTCGGTGGGCGCTTGGAGCAATTCCATCATAGAACGATTATCGACCATCTCCTCTACGGTTTCTTCAACAACGATATTAGGAACGTCAGTTTCTAATTATCGTCTACGTCGTCGATTCCTTCGATTACGATTGCGTCGAGTCGAAGCTTCGCTAGAATTAGAATAATCCTTCGATCGAGTGCGCATGCACTAAGCGTAGAATGGGTGGTAGCAAAGAAGATTCTTTTTGCGTTTTTTCGATTTTTTCAATTTTTTTGGTTTTTGATTGGTTTTTTAATTTTTTTGGATTTTTGAATGTATTACGTAGACACAAATCTACAAATCTCCCCTCGAATCGACTTTCTCGATTAAAGGAGCCTCAAAGAATGAAAACGATCACGTGAAGTGAACGTTCTTGATGACTTTAGAACGTTGGTGGAACACCAAAACGTTCAAGAGGGTTTAATCTTAAAAACACAAGCAAATATAATATACGTAGATAATACTTGGGCGGCAAACCCTCGATTAGCCTTCTTTCTCAAAACACGCACAAGCAAGCGGAGGAAACGAGGCGGCGCGAAGCACTTAAGAGCCTTTTTCCTTTAGGTCGTGAAATACAACCGCCTTATACCCACCTTATAGTTTGTGTTAATTGAAATTAAGCCTCACGAAAGTATTTATCTATTTTGCCTTTAAACTTTTGCTTTGGACTCGAATACAATGATCGGGTGATGAAATCCCGAATCAAGGTTGCGTTTTCACGCTTTTGGAGTACTTGTATATTTATTGTTCTTACGTAGATACAATATATTCACAAGCAAAACGAAAACCAATATATCTACAATATAGTAAAATGATTGTTGTGTGTTTAATTTAGGAAAATTAAACACGATTTATTTGGATACTATAATATAATAGAGAAAAATAACAAAAATGAGTATGTACAATATTCACGCTTTCCAAAAATTGAAAAGCAAAAACGCACTACTCACACAAACACGATACTAATAGTAATGGCACACTAAACACCTCCCCAGCAGCGGCGCCAAAATGATGTAGTAGTTTTTAGTGAAATACAAGTCTTAGGAAAGACGAGTATAAATGTGGTAAGTATTAATCGACACGATTTAGGAAAACCGTGAAGACGAATAAATTCCAAGTTCGTTCTCGAAGGAGGTGTGTGTATTAATGTGCCAATATATAAAATAACAATGTTTGCATTAGTGACGTTTTTGGTTTAGAAGGAGAAAAAGTAAAGACGAGCTACGACTACGATTACACTACGACGAATTAACGTAAAACGCGAACGTAAATACGTAAAACGTGACGAAATTAAAAATAAAACCTAAAAATTAATTAAAAGATTAAACTAAGTCTTAAATAATATAAATAAGAATAAAAATCCAACAAATATATTTTAAAACATTTTATTAATTAAATATTCATTTTTTAATGCTAATTAAAGCCCAAAAATTAAATATAATTAACAAAATGTCCAAAATATTAATTTATTGAACTAATAACTAATTTATATTATTTAAAGACTAAAAAGTATTTTTCCTAAATTTTAAAAACTATTTTTCTATTTTTTAATGACTAAAAACTATTTTTAAATTAAAATAATCATAAAAAATAATAAAATAATGCCAAAATTAATTTGACAATTTTAAACATCCTAAATTATACTAATAAACAGTAGAAAATTGAAAAAGTTTGAAAAATGTAAAAATTTGCACTAAAAGACAAAACAGTTTAATAATTAAACCCTAATTAACCTAATTTACTTATAAAAAAATAATTAAAAAGTGAACAGTGAATATTTTTTAAACTAAAAATCTTAAAATACTTTTCTAAATCTAAGAAAAATTTCAAAAGTGAAAAATATACCTTTTTACCACTAAAAGACAAAAACAGAAGGATTAAAAAGTAATTAAAAATGCAATAAAACCTAAAAAATACTTAATGAACAGTGACAGAAAATTAAATTATACTAAAAAATCAGAAATAAAATAAGAAAAATTTTGAAACTTATTTGAAGACCTAAATCCTAAAAAAGTTCACTAAAGACAAATTTCTAAGTTTCTGACAATGACACTTGTGGACTTTTGTCCTTTAGCACAAGCAGGGGAAACTCTTGCACTAGCAGTGGGAACCTTGTTCCCACTGACTGAACAAAAAAGTGGTCTGGTGGGTTTGGAGCTTAGGAAAGCTTTTGTTTCTTGGAATTAATGGACAAGAGGGGCACCCCCACACTCAGTGAAGTGTGGGGAGTCACAATAAACAAGAAAATAAGCAAGTCTATCACATAAAAATCACACAAAGGGCAAAGATCAGTTACTGCTAAACAGAAAAGGGCTGTGGACGTTTTTGCTGATCTAAATGGCAATTGGGTGAGTTTTGGATGGCCAAAACTCACTCAATTCTTGAACAAACACCCACAAATCAATTCCTATCCCTAGATGCTACCTGAATCTAACAAATCATGCAAGATGGTGGGCAAAATCAAGCTAAAACAAGGCAGATAAATGCATTTTCTGATTTAGCTAGTATTACCAAGAGATGAGCATGCAATTTCCTTTTAAACACACCAAACTAGTAACTAATGACCACAAATGAGCTAACTCAGCCAAATAGAGTGTGAGTGAGTTCCCTTTAGCAGATTTAATATCACTTAAGCCTATCAAATCCCTACACCCAAACACCCCCTTAATGACTGAAATGGAAAATTAACAAAGTAAAAGCTCTTGAAACTTATTCTAACTAATCAATAACTACTCAAACATGCATACAAATTATAATTAAGCATAATCAAGCAGGAAAATCAACAAATAAGCAGTCAAAATTCACAATCACATAAATCACATAATAAGACTCAAAAACTTGACCAAATGGGGTTCAAAGCCCTAACCTGGCTGACTGCCTTCCAAAGGGCTTGTGAGAGAGCTTTTATGGCTTATGGAGTGTAGAGAGAGCCTGCTGTAGGAATCCAAGAGGACCCTAGGCTTTAAATATCTTCAAACAAGGGAAAAATTGGAAATGGAATGATGGATGCTTGTCACTTTATGAACCTGCACACAAACAACCAACAAGAAGACAAACTTCAAGTTGAATAAGTACCCAATAAGCTGTTGTTAAGCAGCTTATGGGGAGCTTATTGAACAGTGAGTAAAATTAGTGAAAAAGAATAAGATTTTTGGTAAAATCCTTAAAACTGAATCTTTGAAATCAATAACACCTTAACCAAAAACTTAAATCCAAGCTGAAAACAATCCCACAATCCACTTTCACTTCAAGTGGGATTGCTTTTCAAGCTGATAAAAGGCTTTTTTTTTTAAAAAACTGAATTTATGAAATAACTTTGAAACGTGTCAAACTTTGGAAGACTTTCAACTGATTTGTAATAACTTAAACACTACACTAGAAAAACAATAAAAATGGAACTCAGAAGTTGTAAGCTAAAAACATTTCATTTTCATTAATAAATTTTTAAAAATTACAAAATCTGGAACAAAGGTTAAGCTACAAGCCAGCTTCCCTTATATACTCATCTAAAGAGTATTCTAGAACTAAAACAATAAAGAGAAACCCTAATAAGCTAATTCCCCAATCCGCCCTTGAAGATTTGACTGGTATCTTGGTCAAAATGAGTCTTGTGACCTCTTGTACTGTTTACAGCTGGCAAACTTGATCTTGGCCGTATATAAGGAACCTTTGGGACCAAGGAAGAGCATCTCACCATTAATTTTGTCGATTTTGGGTTTTTGAGACGAAAGTGATGGGCAGGGGTGGTGGGGTTGAGTCACATGGGATGGTTGGGAGTTGTTTAAGGGTGGGGTTGTAATTATGGTGAGTTTAGTCTTCATTCTGGAAGAGTTAAGCGAAAACCCCTTTGTTATGAGGGAATTAAGTTTTTAGGGTTTAAGGGGTTGGGGACGGTTAAACAGGGGTGTTTAATCTTGGTTGATGTTTAAATCTTTGTTTCCCACTTAATTTAGTTAATAAACTGTTTTTAAAAAAGTCAGTTATCAAGTTATTTAAGTGGAAAGTGACGTGGGAGATTAGGGTGTGGTGATTGGTTGTTTGACTGGTCCACGTGACGTGTCATCCAATGGTTGGGTGAGATAAGTATGCTGTCTGGCCACAATCAGTCTCTGGATTCCCCATTGTTTGTCACTTTGATATAAAATAGCCCAAATTTGCATTCCTTTGTTAATAAACTTTGTAAATTCATACTTTTGCCACAAAAGGTTTTCCAAAATTGTTCCAAGGGCATTTCTTGTAATAAATGAATTCTTCAAGGGCCAATAATGCAATATCTTGAAATATTAGGGACCCAAATGCAATAATTGAGATTTGCAAGGGTATAATATGACAAGTCTTCAAAAGATGAGGGACCAATCTTGCCAATTCTTCAAACTTCAAGGACTTCAATGGAAAATCATGATTCGGGTCCGGTTCTTTGTGCGGCTTCGTTTCCCGTGTTCGTTTTTGCTTGATTCTTGTAATCTTTTGGTGAATTCACGATATCCGTACCTGAAATACACAATGAACAAACACAGGCATATTTTTGGGTATTTTGATGATATTTTAAGCGTTTTAAGCCCGATTTGGACGATGAGACTATGTATAAATACAGTCTCATCAATTATCCATCTTATTCTACTTTTCTTGCTTTTGATTTTGATTATTAGTTCGAATTAAGAATTCTTTTGCTTGATCTTATTGCTTATTTGAGTAAAAAGTTTATCTTTTTATTTCTATCGAGGCTTTTATACGAATTAAGCTATAAGCTTGACAATCTTATTGGCTTATTTTGTATTTAGCTTATTTGTTTTAAAGTTTTCTTAAAAGTTTTATCTTTTTTTAAATTTTACCTTATTTTGTTTTGCTTATTCTTGTTTTGATTAAGTTTTTTTGTTATTTGCTTATTGTCAAAAGTGCTTATTTGGTATTTGCTTATTTGCTTATTGGGTTCCATCGTAACTTCCTTAAAGGTTTCTACTTGTTTCGATCGAGTAAGTGTGATCGCATAAACCCCTAGGGTTTCTACTTGCGATCCATTACTGCGATCAAGGACTAGGATCAGACTACGATCGTCCATCACGATCTAAGTCACGATTGCCCTGTTGCGATCTGTGGCTGTGATCGTTGGTTGCGATCTGTGGATACGATCACTTGGTCACGATCGTCTACTGCGATCCACTTGTTGTGATCGTGGTGGAGTGCGATCTAAGCTACGATCGCTGGCTGCGATATGTGGCTACGATCTAGAATACGATCGCTTGACTGCGATCCAGGGTACGATCCAGGGTACAACCCAAACCACGATCGTTGGTTGTGATCGTGACTGCGATCTGACTTTTGTCTTTGTTTTTTATCTTATTTTTCCAAGTTTACTTTTCATTATGTTTTAATTTCCAAAAAATTGCACGCTTCCCGAAATCTCTGTTTTTACCAAGTGTTTTTCTAATAATTTTTAGTTTAATTTTTAAAGCTTATTTTTCTGCCATTTTACTTTAGTGTTATTTTAATCGTTTTTCTGATTTTAAATTTCAAGTTCACATTTTTATTACATTGTCAAATTTATTTTTTGTCGAGCTTTAATTTTACGTCATTTAATTTCTCGTTAATTACTTTTAAAGTTTTAAATTTTGCACCATTTACTTTTTAAATAGTTTTAGCTTTAATAACCTGCCATTTACTTTAACGTCTTGCCCATTTACTTTACTACAACGACCATTATATTTTTTTTCCACCAAAAGATGTCTGAGTCACACGATTAACTGTAGTCAATTCGAAGATACTGGAACAACGATATTTTTAAATGAGTAAAAACCAGTTATTAAAAAGCTCCACCGAAACCTTAATAACAATTCAAATATTTAATTAACCTTCTTTTACACAGCTTATTATAGACCTGTGATAGATAAGAATGTAAATGGCAAGGGACTAATTGTTAGCTCAGAGTTGAAGGCGTCCTCCCGGCGATTCAAGTGATCGACCTGCTACGGCTACAAACACGATGTCGTGCTGCCACGCCAAAAATCAGGTCGACCACACCTATCATGATCGCCAAACTAATAGTAGTTAGAAACCGGAGAATAGACGCACAAAATGATTTCTTCATCGCCATAAGTTCAGATTTAGGAGTATCCGACCCGACGTGGCTAGAAACACTACTTTGTGATGCTTCGCCAAGATACGGGACGCTTTGACCCTTATAACATTAGGAACAGTGAAACCCAACAGAAACATAATAAACAAATGCTCCCCATAAAACATCGAGTCACAAACGCAAGACGATCGTGACAACCGTCGCCTGCCATGAAGAGCGGCAACGAAAGACACGGCCGTCACTATCGCTGCCCGCCATCAGCAACAGTAGAGAAGGGAAATGCGAGTCACAATAAATAGTAATTTATCTCACATACCTAATTGAACGACCATCTGACAAACATGTTTCTCTTTCACAACCCTGAAAATTGACCACAGTCGTGTTCTCACACGAATAGAATAAACATATGCTCCCCCCACAAACATAAACAAACAATAACTTATGTTATTTTAAGATATTGTTTACTATTCAGATTCATTTACCTTTCAAAACACATATCATTTGTTTAGTATTTTTGCCACTGTTCTCCTCACCCTCACTCATCTCTCACACTTATAGGGGTCTTAAAAATTGACCACCACCGTTAATTAGATCAGGCGCCAAAAAATCATGGCCGTCCACTGATCATGTGTGTGTTTATATGTTTCTTATCTCAAAACAAAAACAACTCTCACATTATATTCCTTTTCTCCCTCCTAGACGCTTCTCTTTCACAACCCTCAAAATTGACTACAGCCGTGTTCTCACACGAATAGAATAAACATATGCTCCCCCCACAAACATAAACAAACAATAACTTATGTTATTTTAAGATATCGTTTACTATTCAGATTCATTTACCGTTCGAAACATCACCTCGGAAGAACATATTCATCTTATTTATGACCACACATTTATGCTAAAAAAAAGATGTAGAAAGTAGTAATTATCAAAAATACCGACCATTAAGACGAATGGAAACTTCGTTGTCAATTCAGTGTGCATATACTCCTTTGTTCCTACGGCTGTATCACAAACATATCCTTCAAAATCAACCGAAATCGGGGCCTCGCATTTCGCACGCGTACATGACAATATAAGATTTCCATCAAATCATAATGATGAAGCAAAACAGGAGGCATACTATAACAAAATAAGTTAAGCGTACCTGTGATGTGTCACCAATATAGCCTGCCCAATATATAAAAAGCTACACCGAAACCTTAATAACAATTCCACTATTTAATTAACCTTTTTCCTTATTCAAGTGTAAATGTCCTCTTTTACACAGCTTATTACAGACCTGTCATAGATAAGAATGTAAATGGAAAGCAACTAATTGTTGGCTCAGAGTTGAAGGCGTCCTCCCGACGATTCAAGTGATCGACCTGCTATGGCTGCAAACACGATGTCGTGCTGCCACGCCAAAATTCAGGTCGACTACACCTATCATGATCTCCAAACATATAATAGTTGGAAACCGGAAAATAGACGCACAAACCGATTTCGTCATCGCCGTAAGTTCATATTTAAGAGTATCCGACCCGACGTGGCTACAAACACTACTTTTGTGATGCCTCGCCAAGATACGGGTCACTTTGACCCTTATAACATTAGGAATAGTGAAACCCAAAAGAAACAGAATAAAAAAATGTTCCCTTATAAAACAGCGAGTCACAAACACAAGACGACCGTGACAACCGTCGCCTGCCATCAAGAGCGGCAACGAAAGACATGGCCATCACTGTCGCTGCCCACCATTAGCAACAGTTGTGTAAGAATCCGTACTTTTCCATCATTATTTTATTCTTTTATTCGTGCTTCTTGAATTTTTCAACGTATTACGTTTTCTTATACTTTCTATACGCAAATCCTGAGATCACGAGAATTTTAATTAAATTATTTTAATTATTTTTCTGATCATTAATAGTATTTTGAGTACTTGTCATTTATTATTTTTTGGCAAAGTGCATGTCCGTTGTCAACCATAAATATCTTTGATATGACATAAAAATATTTTTCTTGTCATTATTTTAATCGCTCGTTTACGGACATTCTTCGTAAAATTTAAGATAAACCTTTAAGTGCTATTCGTTTATATGACGCATTAACGTTTATTAAATAATAAGCCCTCATTTATATATCGAAATATAATGTTCTCCGAATGTCGATGTTTTATTTTATATTGAGCGTTTATTTTTCATGTTTTACGTGTAACTTTTAAAATCGCGTAACTTATAAAATATCAGATTTCGATAATACCCGTTTTATCGTATTATGAAATAATTTAACAAAAATATATATAATACCTCATCTTGAGGTGGCGTTTTATCACACAAACACAAGACATTCGTGTCTCATACAACTGGCCAGGTGTCCTCCATTTTAACATAATGTAAACACTTGTTAATAACTTTACATATAAACTTTTCTTAGATTTAAGTTACCATTTAATTGTAAAATGAAACTCATACCTCCCTTTTGATCTCCCCCACTGCCGTACATATTTACACATCAAAAACAACATTGACCAAAATGTTTACCACTTATTTTAATTGGATATTGAGTGTATTGGATTAAGGCATTTGCCTTGGGTTAAAAATCATCATCAACGTCATCTTTAGGGCTGAAGTTGAAGGGATATATTTCATGTGAGGATAAGCTTGGCAAAATTATATTTTGATAGCTTGGTATTTTATTTTTATCAAGAGTTTGATTGATTGATTTGTTTGTATTCGTTTCGTTAGTTGCGGGTTAGAGTTCATGTTTGGCTCAAGTCTTGGACATATTAAAATTTGTTCGTATATGTGTTCATCGGTATTTATACTTGTGCATCGCGACTTCAATTGACTCATTTTCTGTGTGGAGCTAAGGTATTACTTGATATTGATCCGTTGTTACGATTTTATTCGTTTACTATTCGGAAATATTTATAACAAAGAACGGTCACTTTCAATTTTTTTGAATAAAGTATATTATACTTGAAGTACTAAATGAATATGTCATTTCATGCAATTCAATTTCCGAATTTGCATTCTTGCAAAATTACATTTTTGGTCCCTAAATATTGAAAGTTAAAAAAAATAATTAAAAAAAAATAATAAAAAAATAATAAAAAATAAAAAATAAAAAATATAGAAACTATTAAAGTAACACTTTCAACCCTTGTACATTTAATTATTTTCAAAACTAATAGAAATTATTTTTTTATGAAACATTTATAGTACTAGTTTATTCTTTTAGATTGTCGTTTATATCTCTAAGGCGCGTCACTTTATTTTAGGTTGTCGTTAGAAGCTCGTGGTCTGTCGGCTTATCCTATTTCATCGTTTCACTCATATCACTATTATGTTGATCGGTATCCTTGTTTGATACCGCTTTCGCTAAGGTGAGTTCATAGCCCCCCTTTTTTTTACTACTTATACATTGTTTCTAAACGCGGGGTGAGATTATACATGGTGGAACACATTCATTTAAAACTGTATGCTATCCAGAACTTGTATGCTATCCAGACTTTCATTATTATTATTGTTGTTAGTCTATAGCCTTAAGTTTCCTCTCCTGATCATGAACCGTTAATTTACTTGTGTTGCTAAGCGCGAATGTTGTGGGTGGATCCATCGGGATTGACAATCCCCGTCCCATGTTGCGGTTGTTTAACCATGACGCATTTCATTTGTTTATACCTGAGTATTTAGGCTGAATACTCCCTAGAGGAACTTACATTGAGTTAAGCTTCGGTTCATGAACTGAACAGCAATAATAATAATAGTTTCGGACAATGGTTACTGTACATATCCATTTTCCCTATTTACTTGTTTTATAAATGAATGCTTGTGTTCCACACCTTTACTACTAAACCTATGAATATCACTCAACTTTGTGTTGACGTTTTACATGTCTAATCTCAGGTAATGATACTTAATTTTGCTTGGATGGGAGCCCGCAGGATATTATCGTAGCTTGGAGGTTTCTGTGTTACTTCTTTTAAAGCTTTGGTTTGGTAAAAACTCTCAAAAGTTTATCTTATATTATTGGAAAATATATGTTACAAAACCATATTTAAATAATAGATTTTTTCCGCTTATAGAACTCTGGGACCTTTGTTTAAAAACTCTGATTTTCTTTATGATGTAATGTATAAGTTTTATTACGTCAACTTTATGTCAACAGTATTTGATTGTTTCTTGTACCATGACGTGGCACTCCCTTGCTGCCTAGTTGTCCATACCTGATTTTGGGGGTCTCACAGATTGGTATCAGAGCCAGGTTATAGGGAACTGAGTCGTTTTCAAAACTTAGTCTATAACCGAAAGTTCAAAATATTTCATGTTTCTAAATGTCAAACACAGAATCTGCCATGTTTGTTTGATATCTGCGCGGGTAACTCTCTAATCCTTATTATTTACTTTTGATTATCGTTGTAGTATTTCATTTCTGGATTACATTTCGAAATATTACATTACTCTAATGACGATAATTACTATATCTTTTCAAAGCCTGTGTGCTTAATGAATTATCATTGGATATTATTGTGATTACGTCCGCCCTTACTGTATATCTAGAATTCTTGTTCTTGTGAACTTGATCTTGTGACAATAATTTTAAATTGTTATGGCATTACATACTTGTATTCAGAGCGCGTATGCTGCCGATTTTTCATACTCACTTTTCTGAGTACTGTTGTTATTTCATTTATGTGTGGTGCGACTGACCTCATATACTCGTTCGTTTTGAACCGCTTATTTTTCTTGACTCACTGTTACATGTTATGTGTATTCTTGCGATATCATTGTTTGAGATTAAGTAAGTGTTGATTTCAATGAAACTTCTGATTTTCATTCTACTACCGTGCGTGTTACTTTCATTGTTAAACCTATTAAAGCTATCTATTTAGAATCCAAATTGTTTTCCGACCATTCGTAATTGAATGTCTAGTCTATAGACCATTGTGTAGCTCAATGTGTCTCCGAAAAAGATTAAAGGACATCGTGTGAGTCACACATCTCTAAGCATTCGTTGAATCTGTGTTAGATAATATCAAGGGTTTTTATAACCTTGATTTACCTTTATGTCGCCGTTTTACACGACACTCGTATAACGATTAAATATTGTTTCATTGACCATTATACGTTTCGATTTCGAATTACAACGTTCGTTTGTATCTTGAAAACATCATCGCTATCTTGTAATTCATACTCTATTATGCGACGATTGTTTGGAACATGATTGTAATTCTATAAACTTGTATCCTCCCTTTTCATTTAACCTCCTCGCTCAAGGAGTGTGACCCGTTAATCTTCCAATTCTTTCTCGATATGTCTTGTGATTTTGAAAAAAAATCATACTGCCAAGAGACCTTCCTGCATTGCATCTCGAAATCTAAGACACGGATGTCATGCATCGTTTTTGAATTCTTAGTTTATCGATGGCATTCTTGAACCATTTCTATACTGTGTTTTCTTTACATGATTAATTACGCAATTTATTCTTTTTCGTCTTTATGGAATCCACAAGTCTTGTGTGTACATTAATTCTGGGTTATTATGAAATTTGGATTTAATTTCAAACTGTGTCGAAAAATATACTTTGTACAGAAACTTTACAGGAAATTTATCAGTGTCGAGAAAATATTTTTATAACTTTAGACATAAAAATATATATTTCTACTTGTTGAGACGTCCGTTTAGGAAATAATATTTTACCAGTAAACATTAAAAAAAACAAGCAAGTTACGCTCATTTGGGATTGTAAAATTTGAGAACTTATTTCTGCGTAGTTCTAAAATATCATTTTGTTGACAGATTTAATGCAAGGGCATTTTCGTCCATTTTTGATCCGTTTCAAGTCTCTAGTAAAACTAGAAAGTTGTTCAAAACATCGTTTTACATCGAATTGCATTAGACTTCGAGTCTTAGAATATCATTTAGTGAATCAATTGGTTTGGTCAATCCCAAAAGCTCAAAGTTGACTAAAAAGTCAAAGCTGGTAGAAATTTTGAAATAGGGTTTTTAGGCGTTTTTAAGTTCTTGTGAGCTCGTAAAACTTTAACTAATGATATTTTACAACCATGAAACAATGATTGCGATTGAAAACGTTAAAATAGTGCATATTTATGTCAAATAAATAACGATGTGCACACATATGGATTCCTCTATCTTTCTTTTACATATGACTTAATTGTCATTCTAAGTTGTCTTTCTTTGCTTCTATCGTACCACTGATTTGGACCGAGGTTGAAATTCTTATTTTCATCATTCGTTATCCTTCTTGATGCGGGACTCTTGACGTTTCCGGCTAAACCTCTCGAAACCCTATCACTTTGTAACAATTTCATTGATTGTATTAAACTACTCCTTATTTCCCTCTTGTAACCCACTCGCTACTTTGTAAACTATTATCATGTTACCATATAAACTCAAACCGGTCTTATTTGCGAATCATTTTACAAAGGTTTCATTTGGGCTTTCTTAAATAATTGAATGTTATCTTATAAAATTAATTTATATTAATTTTATGATGTAATTTCTCAAATTGTTCAACGATTGGTCTTATAAAGAACCCTTGTAACCATAAAAAAAATTTGAAGTAAATATCTAGCCAGTAACTTATTGGCGAAAAGCTTCATAAAATATTTTGATTCATGTTTTTACAAATGTCATTATATATATATTTTAAATAATATGACATGTAATACTGATTTGACGAAGCTGAGCATCGCATTACTAGTCCTAAATTATGCATGGCCTGATCACCTATGCTTAATTTAGAGGGAACCATGCAACGCCAACTAGTAGTCACCTTAAATATTTGGCCAAGAACCAACTTTTTACTTATGTTTCTTAAAATCTAGATAAAATAAAGTTTGAAAACTTTTACATATTATGCGAGTAACACCAGTTCGCGACATACACATATGAATCTTTATTTTTTTTCTTGAACAAAGTACATGCATCAAGCACATATTTCTTTACTCAACGATCTTTGTTTTACTTGTTACCTCATCTTCCTTCGTGACATAATTCTCGTTACCACTTGTCTAATTTCTTACCATTGATACCAGACTTGAAAGTTTCAATGTTGTTATGCTTCTACATCGATCGACCTTCTCTATCTATTTTGGTAGACCTTCGAAACATCTCCGGACGCGAATAGTGATTTATGATTGGAAGTGAACAATGATTTTGTGTACTTGTCATGATGTGTGTTAGACTCTATCATCTTGAAATTCATTCGTGTGAACCACGTATTGATTTCGCCTCTCATTGCTAATGTTGTTAATCTTACTGGAATTACTCTCAAGTGACTTCTTAAGAATTTTCATTGATTTGAAAATTAGTTATGTGGCTTTTCTATTTTGATCGTGTATCGACAACCGAGAACTTAATAAGCTGTTGTTGGTGACGCCAACCACACTCTTGAATTAACCATTTGCTAAATCTTATGTTTCTTATTGTCCTTACCATCGAATCATCTATTCTATCATGCTCATTGAGAAATTGGTACAAATTTTATTTTATTCCCTCATGCTATTGCTTGTACATTAATTATGGGTTATTATTAGTTTCATACTCAAATGCTATTTTGTCACCTTTTGAAAATCCGAACATGTCACATGTTTATCGTTTGATACCTTAATCACCTACTTGGATTTTTAAAAACTGTTACAAATTCTTAAGAATGTTTTATCAAATGTTTAAATTACCAAAATAACATTTTCAAGTTTAATGTTGGATCTACACATCCTCTTTGGTAGATTTATAACTAGTGTTTAAAAGGATGTTAAGTTTTATCTTTTAAAGTATTTGATTGTGTCATACTTTATTTTTAATCTAATGAAATTATCGATTTAAATTATAATTTCTAACAACGCTTCTAAATAATTTAGAATTTGATTTTTTTCTAATGGTAACGATAAACCGGAGTTTTTTTTTAATAATTTCATACTGTCATCCAAAAGCTCTTAAGCTGATTGAGATGATTATTTAAACTGAGTTACTTTTACTTTGAAATTCTTATCAAGAAAATACTTAAGCTAAATTTGAAAGTAATATCAAATCCTAGACAAATAATTGTGACAACTTGTAATCCAAATGTCTATATGTAATTCATTTTTCCCGTCTATTTTGCTTGTAACTAGATTCTTACATTTTAAGATTATCATGTTTTACAGTTTTCACGATTTGTGATTCGTTGTTGATTAACAATCTTGATTCATTTTAGAGCACTTTGCCCGTTTAAGCGTTTCATGTGTTCATTGTATCTTCTGATATTTCTCTATACTGAAAGGTCATTTTTCAAATCCGAGTTTGAAAATTTATTTCGAAAAAAAAATTTAAGCAACTGAAGCATAGTGAATTCCAATTGTTAAAGTTCGCCGTGGTGCAGCAATTACTTGGGACGCAATAAATTTGTTCTACACTTTGTACCTCCTCTTGTTGCATCTTCTACTATTTCCAGGAAAACTCTGAGGGACCAGAGTTCCTTTAGGGGGGAAGACTGTAAGAATCCGTACTTTTCCATCATTATTTTATTCTTTTATTCGTGCTTCTTGAATTTTTCAACGTATTACGTTTTCTTATACTTTATATACGCAAATCCTGAGATCACGAGAATTTTAATTAAATTATTTTAATTATTTTTCTGATCATTAATAGTATTTTGAGTACTTGTCATTTATTATTTTTTGGCAAAGTGCATGTCCGTTGTCAACCATAAATATCTTTGATATGACATAAAAATATTTTTCTTGTCATTATTTTAATCGCTCGTTTACGGACATTCTTCGTAAAATTTAAGATAAACCTTTAAGTGCTATTCGTTTATATGACGCGTTAACGTTTATTAAATAATAAGCCCTCATTTATATATCGAAATATAATGTTCTCCGAATGTCGATGTTTTATTTTATATTGAGCGTTTATTTTTCATGTTTTACGTGTAACTTTTAAAATCGCGTAACTTATAAAATATCAGATTTCGATAATACCCGTTTTATCGTATTATGAAATAATTTAACAAATATATATATAATACCTCATCTTGAGGTGGCGTTTTATCACACAAACACAAGACATTCGTGTCTCATACAACTGGCCAGGTGTCCTCCATTTTAACATAATGTAAACACTTGTTAATAACTTTACATATAAACTTTTCTTAGATTTAAGTTACCATTTAATTGTAAAATGAAACTCATACCTCCCTTTTGATCTCCCCCACTGCCGTACATATTTACACATCAAAAACAACATTGACCAAAATGTTTACCACTTATTTTAATTGGATATTGAGAGTATTGGATTAAGGCATTTGCCTTGGGTTAAAAATCATCATCAACGTCATCTTTAGGGCTGAAGTTGAAGGGATATATTTCATGTGAGGATAAGCTTGGCAAAATTATATTTTGATAGCTTGGTATTTTATTTTTATCAAGAGTTTGATTGATTGATTTGTTTGTATTCGTTTCGTTAGTTGCGGGTTAGAGTTCATGTTTGGCTCAAGTCTTGGACATATTAAAATTTGTTCGTATATGTGTTCATCGGTATTTATACTTGTGCATCGCGACTTCAATTGACTCATTTTCTGTGTGGAGCTAAGGTATTACTTGATATTGATCCGTTGTTACGATTTTATTCGTTTACTATTCGGAAATATTTATAACAAAGAACGGTCACTTTCAATTTTTTTGAATAAAGTATATTATACTTGAAGTACTAAATGAATATGTCATTTCATGCAATTCAATTTCCGAATTTGCATTCTTGCAAAATTACATTTTTGGTCCCTAAATATTGAAAGTTAAAAAAAATAATTAAAAAAAAATAATAAAAAAATAATAAATAAAAAATATAGAAACTATTAAAGTAACACTTTCAACCCTTGTACATTTAATTATTTTCAAAACTAATAGAAATTATTTTTTTATGAAACATTTATAGTACTAGTTTATTCTTTTAGATTGTCGTTTATATCTCTAAGGCACGTCACTTTATTTTAGGTTGTCGTTAGAAGCTCGTGGTCTGTCGGCTTATCCTATTTCATCGTTTCACTCATATCACTATTATTTTGATCGGTATCCTTGTTTGATACCGCTTTCGCTAAGGTGAGTTCATAGCCCCCTTTTTTTTACTACTTATACATTTTTTCTAAACGCGGGGTGAGATTATACATGGTGGAACACATTCATTTAAAACTGTATGCTATCCAGAACTTGTATGCTATCCAGAACTTGTATGCTATCCAGACTTTCATTATTATTATTGCTGTTAGTCTATAGCCTTAAGTTTCCTCTCCTGATCATGAACCGTTAATTTACTTGTGTTGCTAAGCGCGAATGTTGTGGGTGGATCCATCGGGATTGACAATCCCCGTCCCATGTTGCGGTTGTTTAACCATGACGCATTTCATTTGTTTATACCTGAGTATTTAGGCTGAATACTCCCTAGAGGAACTTACATTGAGTTAAGCTTCGGTTCATGAACTGAACAGCAATAATAATAATAGTTTCGGACAATGGTTACTGTACATAACCATTTTCCCTATTTACTTGTTTTATAAATGAATGCTTGTGTTCCACACCTTTACTACTAAACCTATGAATATCACTCAACTTTGTGTTGACGTTTTACATGTCTAATCTCAGGTAATGATACTTAATTTTGCTTGGATGGGAGCCCGCAGGATATTATCGTAGCTTGGAGGTTTCTGTGTTACTTCTTTTAAAGCTTTGGTTTGGTAAAAACTCTCAAAAGTTTATCTTATATTATTGGAAAATATATGTTACAAAACCATATTTAAATAATAGATTTTTTCCGCTTATAGAACTCTGGGACCTTTGTTTAAAAACTCTGATTTTCTTTATGATGTAATGTATAAGTTTTATTACGTCAACTTTATGTCAACAGTATTTGATTGTTTCTTGTACCATGACGTGGCACCCCCTTGCTGCCTAGTTGTCCATACCTGATTTTGGGGGTCTCACAAGTTGCATAATAGATGTCTCAACAACGAAATTGTATTGCATCTATAATAAAAGAGGGGTCATCAGTTTGTTCCTCTCACAAAACTAAAAAAGTACCTTAACCGGTCACATTCGCTACCCAGCGTATATAGCGGCAACGAAAGGCCGACGCCATCAGACATCGATCACAAAACCATCATATGCAATCCTAAAAGATCATTTCAGTTATATTTCAGGCTCAGATAAAGTAATACCCAAGCCAATAGGATGCATCTGCCATGTCTGCAACGGTATTAAGATGGCCCGTCAAATTATAGACGACCTCATCTTGAGCGAAACACATGTACTCATCACAGTCCGTAACGGAACTCATCTCAGTCAATTGTAACAAACAACCAAGATGTGGGTAACCCCAATTTTAATCAAATTATGTTTCAATATCATATTTGATAAAAACTGATTATTTGATTATTTATTTTCAAAGCACATAATCTGTTTTTAATAAGCATTCCCAAAATCCCTCTTTTTAAACAATTAATCAGGAACCAAGATCAGATTTGTTCCATAAAATAACATCATATAATCATGAATGAAGATAACCCGCGTTTCAGTTTCTAAGCTTATCAAGTAACCAATTAGGAACAAAGATCACAAAGTTATGCATAACATAACATCGTTTAATCATGAATCAAGATAATATTTATATGCAAAAACAAAAGACACCTAAAAACCCCGTACCTAAAGCAGTTACATTAATAAAGAGACCCATTTGTATCACTCAAAACAAATCTTATTACAGGTTCCAAAACCATCAGCATCACGAAAAACCTAAACCACCCCCATCAAACATCATCACGAAAAACCTGAACCACCCCCATCAAACATATCCCCATCACAATAAGCAACCACCCCCACTCTAGGCAACACCACCAACCCACCCACAACGTCGCACAACACAGACGGCGGCAACGAAGAGGTGGGGGCAACACAACTGAGTATCTGTGTGGATCAAACCATCTTTAGATCCGGACAAAATCATGATTAGATCTGGATCAATCGATCAAAATCGAGAGAGGCGGAAAACCCTAGGAGTGAATATAATGTGAGATTTGTTTTTCATTTGAGGTAAGAAACATATAAACACATACATGATCAATGGACGACCATGATTTTTTGGCGCTCGATCTAATCAACGGTGGTGGTCAATTTTTAAGGCCATAAGTGTGTGAGAAGAGTGAGGGTGAGAACAGTGGGAAAAATACTAAACAAATGATATGTGGAAGGATCACTGTTCCTAGGGGAACGTGAATCCCCTCTATTATTAAAGATACAATGCACTATGTCGGTATCTTAAATACAATAAAGAAAACCATACTAAGTCAAGAGCAAAGCATTAATTCCAAATTTGTGCTTTATTTGTTTTATATATAAATATTTATAGTTAACATTTAACTATCGTTTGTCAAATTCCGTTAACTAACTAATTAATTAACGTTTGTAATAGCTTATCACTAATTAATATATTACACATAATAGATTAATGTATAATTGTTTTACGTATTAACGCGTGCGTCTCCTTAGGCTCGAGATGACTTCCGGACATATATTATTTACGTGTACATATTCCTTCAAAATTACGGTAGCAGAACATTAGAAATGTTTTTTTAGTGGTAATACATTAGATATATTGTAATATATATTTGCACAAAGTTCATTCATGTTCCAATCGATAATGAATGATTCAGATACAAAATAGAATCACAAAAGGGCACATATTTCATGTTTCAGTCGTAATAAATTATTTTGGATAAAAAGAAATACAAAATGGTCTTAATGACAGTTTATAAAACCAACATAAATTATGAAACGTCCAAAATAACAAGGTTTTCAAGATCGGGATCTTACCTATGATCGTTTTCGTCTTTACAAGATCGAGATCATAAAGTGGGATTGGGATCGTAAGATTATGCCATAGTGTAATTTTTTTAGTAGTCATTGCAATATTTTACAAATTTACAAACTAATATCCACCGTAAACATAAAATTACACGAATATTTTATAAAAACGTGGTCCTAATCTATGATTATGAAACATATAAGAAGATTTACATGTTGTCTTTTAATTATACAAAATAGAACCTACAAATTTGTATTTTTTTAGTTTGTTGTTCAAGAAAAAGTAAGATCGGATCGTAGTAGATCCTAAGATCATATGATCAAGATCGGGATCCTCTAAGATCTTAAGCATGCAAAGATTCTATGTAAGATCCGGATCGTTTTTGCTTTGCAATATCTTAAAATAATAAGATCCTAAGATCAAAATCAGGATCTTAACAACCTTGCAAAATAAGACCATCTTACGATTCTGCTCATGATCTTACTATCCGATCTTACAATCCTATACGATCCTATTTGAATTACCATTTTGTTTAAGATCATGATTGTTTTTTACCTTTTTGTGTGTGGGATCGTAAGATCGATCAAGATCGCGATTTTGACAACTTTGCTTTAATTTCTTGTTTTAAAAAGTTACTCATAGATGATTATTATATACCAGGTTAAGTATGTGATTTTGATGCAAGACCGTTTCATAAAGGCAACGGGTATAGCGAATTCTATCATATGCTCTCTAGGTTAGAGTATTTGTTATGTTTTTCTTTAGAAAATAATTTAGTAATGACTTTGTAACCCGTTTTGTTGAGCCTTAAGTTTATATTTGCTTATTTCGTATCATGATTTTTTTGTTTATGCGAAAACTTAAAGTTGCTTCACTATTAATCGTTTAAGTTTCAAACCAAAAAAGACTAGTTTTAGTGATATTAATATGTCTGAATATAGTTTAAATTATGTTATTTTACTGTTGTTTGAACCCAAGTCGAGCTAAAGAACATGTTCGAACTTAACTCTATACTACTTGTTAGCTTATGACATGTTTTTAACCGATTACAAACTCTATATATTCATATTTGTTGATCCCTTTGATTGGATCTATATTTTGTTAAGAACTAGTATAGTAGTTTGTGATCAAACTAAAACACTTTGAGAACTCTTACTCAAGCTAAATAAGTTATGCGAAATATAACTTATAAAGCATAGAAGAACAAAATTACTTTTTAACTATTCGATTCTCTTATTAATCGACTTGAATGAGGTACATGAATGTCATCGTACCAATGTTCCTTTTATAGAGTAAGGAACCATAGAAACCTTAGAATATTCTATAAAGATAACTATATCATAGACGATAT
Organism: Glebionis coronaria; assembly: GCA_025667525.1. Taxonomy (NCBI): domain Eukaryota; kingdom Viridiplantae; phylum Streptophyta; class Magnoliopsida; order Asterales; family Asteraceae; genus Glebionis; species Glebionis coronaria. The sequence goes on along the minus strand of CM046882.1, from coordinate 40,718,471 downwards.
ATTATCAATATTCTAACTATTTAATTATATCATATAAGATATACTCTAACTATAACTATGACATATCTTATACAAAGATATATTCGTCCTAATCAATATAGCAGTACTTACTTTATAAGTAGCAGTACTTACTATGTACCGCGTTAACACTAACTGTACTTGCAAGATAACTAACAGTACTTCAATAACACTAACGGTACTTGACACTTAACAAATAATTCCCAACAATCCTCCCCTAAACAAGAATGATAACTTGTTATCTTCTTGTTTCTCTTTGTACTGAATGTATTGAGAATACATGTCTTCAGTCTTTTCTTCAATCTTGGATTGAACTTGGTAATTTGTATTTGTATCCAACTGAATGTAGCCAACACTTCAATGTAGATCTTCTTCTGATAAGATAACCTTCAAGCATCATGAACATCATCTTTGTCTTCAAATTATGATCTTCTTGTGTCTTGTAAACATTCATTTGACTTTGCAGCAACAAGAATTGTCTTCTTGAGTTAAATCTATGAACTCTGAATCATGAACTTATGTCTTGATTTGATGAGACAAAACCTTATAAGTATATTTTCTTTAATACTTCTTTGCTTGCAACTTCATACCTGAAATAAAACAGTTAACAACAAAAACCAATATGTATTGGCTTCATGATTTTTAGCAAATCATCAGCTATCAACGGATTTGATTTATTCTTTACCAGTTAGCCATACCCTCTGGAATAGCCAATACTTTATTCATAATGAATAAGGTGTACAGATAACCCTACAATTTTTGGTAAATTTTCAACCATCAACGGATTTGATTAAGTCTTTACCTAGTACCGTTTGTCTAGGACTAGCCAACTCTTTGTCTCGAAACAAGGTGAGTCAGAACCATATAATTTTTAGCAAACTACCAGCTTTCAACGGATTTGAGAAGTCTTTACCACAAACCGTTTGCTTATGGACTAGCCAGTTCTTATGTGTGTTAGACATGGTGAATTGAGAACCATTTGTGAAGTGTGACTGAAAGTCAAACACTTAAGGCTCTTTCTCAGCTTCTTCCTCTTGCTCCAAATCCGTGATTTGTTGTTTAACCATTCTGATCAACTCTAAAGCACCAACAGACTCTTCTAAGACTTCTAATTGTTGTTCCAACATTCTTTCCAACAATCTTCTCTCAAATGGATATCTCTTTTCTTGTAGCATATAGTAAGTAACATCATCAATATCCAAAATATGCAGTCCACATGACCTATAATATCTCTAGTAACTAGGAACCTGATTCTCTAATACCTTCAACATTTTCTGATCACAGTTGTATGGCTCATACATGAAGAGAAATTCATTATATAATAGTGATACCTCAGATTTACCTGCACTAGCTTCTTGAACAAACATGAAAAGATCTTGAATATCTTGTGTGACAATCCGTCAATTTATGATTGATATTTTATTCTCAAGTATTATTTAAAAACATTATTTTAATGCTATATTATGAACTCACTCATTTTTGGGAAGAAATTTGGGTTTACATCTTAAAGTAGCATCGACTACGTCTAAACCGGAGGACTCTACGTTACGTGCTTACGTTTACATACACCGTTTTTGCTAACAGTCCGACATTTCAGGAAATAAATTTATCCTTGAATATTATTTTGGAATTTTAAATTTGTGTTGGTTCATAAACTCACAAATTTACGAGAAGAGATTAGGACTTACGTGCATAATTTAACGTCCTTTACGACTAAACCGGAAACCCTAGGTTTACGTATTTACGTTTTTGAACAGTGTTTTTTATGAGACAATTTTTAGTAAATTCGTTTTGTGCCGTTGATTCATAATTTATAAAAACGTTTTTCGTAAATCGACCCGAGGGCACGTAAATCGAGGAAACTAGAATCGAGGAGTACCCGTAAATAAATGGGGATGAGACAAGATAAACTTGCCCCACCCCCACACATGGGGCGGCCAAGTTTCACCAACACATCAAATATGTGTCAAACTTACACCAAGCTAAGGACACTTGTCCTTAGCCTTCCACCAAAACCACCACAACTACAAAACAACTAACTTAAACCATTTATCTCATTTTCAACCATGCAAATCACCCAAATCTCTCTCAACTCTCCCCTTTGGCCGTCCACTATAGCACCACCACCACCATATTGATCAAAATCTACACCACAAATCCTATGTTATTCATACGTAAGATGATAACCTATTGAAGATATGAAGATTGGAGGTGATCCTAACCTATGAAAAGGAGTTTTCATGAGTTTAAAGGGCTGAATTCATGGAGGTATTCATGCATATGAAGATCTCAAGAAGTTCATTTACCAAGTTGAAGATTTGGTAACAAGGAACCAAGTCTTGTTCATCCAAAAACTCATCATTTCATCACTTTGGTGGTATAGAGATTATTCCTTACCATTTCTTTGTTATTTTGTAAATGTAAATTGTATTTTATTTCTTAATGTATATGTATATTATGATATATGGTGATAAAATATTATGTGGGGATCATGTGTTGATAAACTTAGTTAAAAAGATTGAAAATTACATGTAAAAATGTTAAAATCATGCTTAAAATAGTAGGCTGTATAAAACAGTAAAGAACCCTATGATAAATTGTTAAAATGGCTTGGATACATTAATATACTGTAATATGTGAGACTTATACATATGTGAGAGTTGGCCACACAATGGAATCCATAAAATGATTGAGATATGATCAAAACAATATTGAAGTCCAAATCTGTATAGTCTGTGTTGAATGGACTGTTAGAGACATTTAGATATTGATTGAGCAGTAGCTAAAACTGAATTAATTGTAGCACACATTATGTAGTTTGTGCTACCCAAAAATGAGTTTCTATCTCCTTGTAGAATTCGAGATATGGTAAAAATGGTGAAAGTGAAAATAATAATCAGATTTGTAAAATAAATGTATATATTATAAAATGAGCACTCAAGTAAAAACTATTATAAAATGTATACCTAAAACCCACTAACTTATATATTACATACAAATAAGTATATACTTTGATAAGTAAATGGGACATTTTATAAAAATGGCAATTTGGTAAGTTTTATAAGTTATAAAATTATATACATAAGTTTTACGTCTTTTCGGCTAAAACCGAAAGATTAATGTTTTCGTCAATTAAAACTTAGACGGTCGGACCCGTCTAATGTAAACTTTTTATAACTCATATACTGATGTATAAGTACATTTGACAAGTAAAAACCGATAAAACCCGAGCTTTATAACTTATGGACATTAAACGGGCCAAAGTAGCCTTAATGGACTATTAACCCAACAAGTTTGGCTAAACACTAATGGACTTGCTCATTGGGCTTAACCCACTTGGGCCCAACATATGAGTATAGGCCTGATATTAAAAGTATAAAATTGGCTAATATAATGTATTGGGCTTTTAATGGGCCTATTGGGCCTCAATATGGAATTAGATTGAAACTAGTGTAACTAGTCAAAAATTTAACTAACACATAACACTATAATGTTGAACGAAGATATAAAAACCCACTTGATCATCATCATCATACTTATAATATCATCATATATATACATAGCCATTGATTTTATAAAGTCATTGGACAAGAGTCTAAGACAAGTATTATTTGTCTAGGTTTCCGTGATTGAAGCACGTACCGTACATCCAAATCGCCGATAACCCGCCTTTCCCAATCAATGTGAGTTCATAGCCTCACACTCGTTTAAATGTTTTATTAAATATTTTATAAACCCACGAGGGAGATAACGTGTTAGTTTTAATTAAATAGGACACCAGTTGTCCCGATTGTTTGCTTATTGATTTGGACCCGAATGACTACATGACCTGATGAATGATTATATGACCCGATGAATGAAACGAAATGGATTATTATTAGTTAGGTTATGTCACTAAAAGACCCATTAGCATGAATTGTGAACTACCGGGATTTGGTAGACGCTTATTAATAAGTGTGAAAACACTTATCCTTTTACCATTTATTTCCAATAATAACAAGACCAAAACGTGTATTTTATGTCGTAAAAGTCGGAATTATGCGTGGTTTGTGTTTTCATTGTGTTTTAGGACCAAAAGATGAAAAAGGAAGAAAACACGGGCTATCACGGGCTTTTATCGAAGAAAAACGAGAAAAGACGAAGTCAAAAGATCAAGAGTGCAAAAAGAACGGAAGTCCAAGGCCTATTCTGAAGATTTATCGAAGAAAAAGTCTAAAGACGGAAGTTTAATGAAGTCGAAGAACTCAAGTCTAATAGAAGAAGAAAATTACAAGACAAGTTTAATTTACATCGACAAATCCCTAGACGACGTCGAAAAAGACAAAGAAATTAAATCGAGTCGTGAAGAAAGAAAAAAAGAAAGAAGGAAACACATGCACCTTCCCATCTCCTATAAATACCCTCCTAAACACATTAGGAGGGTGGTTAGCTAGTTTATTTTTCTTTCTTTAGTTTTATCTTTAGAGAGAGAAAGTGTTTAACTTTCTCTCACTATAACTTTATCTTTTCTTTCTTTTTAGGTTTAAGCTTTGATTTGATCTTGTATTTTGGAATCATTAATCTATAAGTTCAAGTTAAGTTTTCTTTTATCTTTAATCTTCTTCTACCTTTCTTTATTTTAAAAAAAAATTGATTTTTGATTCGTTATAATCTTGATTTTGTTTAATCTTTATGATTGATCGATAAAAAGTTTATCTTTTTATTAATCTCTAAGTTTTTATACAACTTAAGTTTTGAGCTTTTCATGCTTATTGACTTAGTTTGAGTTTAGCTTATTTACTTTTTATCTTATTTAAAAGTTTCGTTTTTTTATGGTTTGATTTAAAAGTTTGCTTATTTAAAGTTAAAAAGTTCTTACTTTATACTTATTAGTTCGGTTTATTATTGATTTGGTTAAGTCTTGGTTTGAGCTTATCAAATATAGCTTATTAACTTAGCTTATACGAATTACCTACCATCAGAAAGGGTAAACCCCTTTCCGATTAAGCATTCCGATTTGAGCTTCTTTATTCCGATCTGAATCATTTTTATTCTGATCACTAGATCGGATTAGGGTTTAGAATATTCTGATTTAGGCATCTTGTATTCCGATCAAGGATCGGAAAAGGGAATTGTTTATTCCGATTGGGATTCCTTTAGGATTCCGATAGGACCTGTTATTCACTTATTCCGATAGCTTGCATTTTCAACATTCCGATTGGACTTTCCAATTACCAATATTCCGATCACATTCCTTTTGGCTTATTCCGACAACATTCTGATCAGTGGTATTCCGTTGGGATTCCGATTGGGATTATTCCGATAGGTTTAAGTTTTGTTTTTACCAAGTTTTTATTTGTTTAGTTTTAATTCTCAAAAATTGCACGCTTACCGAAATCTCTATTTTTACCAAGTGTTTTTCTAGTAATATTAGTTTAATTTTTAAAGTTTTATTTTACTCAACGACATTTTCACATTTTTATATTTGGTTTTAGTTTAAATTAGATAATCAACCAAATCATTTATTTTTCCACCAAGAACGACTGCACTTTCTACTAGTAATCAATTCGAAAAGATCAGAACAACGAACTTTCATACGAGGCTAATTCCTTGTATTAAATGGCGCCGCTGCCGGCTCTTTTCGTTAAGATTAACGGTTTTTAGTGAGAGACGCGTTGGATTTTGAGATCCGTTCACTTTTGATTGTTATTTTCTTGCTTAAATTTTCAAAAAAAAAAAAAATTCTAAATTTGTTTTTTCAAAAATCCAAAAAAATAGAAAAACATATAAAAAACCAAAATTATTTCTTGTCTATTTTTCTGTTCCTTTTGTAGGTGTGTATGCGTACTCGTGCTCGTAAGAAGAAAGTAGCTCAAGCCGAAGTCATTACTCCACCTATTGTCACCATGGAAAATCAACCAATGATCGAGCGTTTGCAATCGCACGTAGAGGGCAACACCGATGCTATTGTCATACCCGAGATTGGAGCCAACAACTTTGAACTCAAATCCGGCTTCATTCAAATGGTCTCTGCTCGACCTTTCTTGGGGCGTTCGCTTGATGATCCTCATGACCATATAAAAAGGTTTCTTCAACTCACCAATACGGTTAAGTATAATGGGGTTTCACAAGAAGTGATTCGCTTGCAACTTTTTCCTTTCTCCTTAGAGGGACAAGCCCGGAATTGGATTGATAAGGAACAGCACAAAGTATTCTTACGTGGACGAATTTAGAGACCAAGTTCATCAATTACTTTTTCCCACCCTCACATACTACCGCTATTTGCGGAATGAAATCATTACCTTTGAACAAAAGTACGGTGAGACATTTAGTGAATCTTGGGACCGTTTTAAGGAACTTTTAAGAAAGTGTCCACAACATGGTTTCACAAAAGTACATCAAATGAATACTTTTTACAATGGGTTAAGCATGAATGACCAAGATTCACTAAATAGTGCCTCGGGGGGTAATATTTTGGTTAAGTCTTCTAATGCTGCATGGGACATTATTGAGAATAAGTCTAGAGTGCAAACCAAGTATGTTCGAACTAATGTGGCTAGTGCTAGCACTAATGAGAGCGACAAGAGAATTGATAAGCTAACTACGCTTGTTGAAACACTTGCTCTCCAAACCGCTAACAACACCAAAGCTATCAATGCACAAGTTAATGCTTTGAGTCAATCATGTGAAATATGCGGGGGATCTCACTCATACACCAATTGTCTTTCGACTCATGACAATCCGGAAAATGTGTATGCCGCCAACGGTAACTTCGCTACGGGAAGCTATCAAGCACGTCCTCAAGGTGACCGCAATTTGCTCAGCTATCGCTCAAACAACTTTCTTTCACCACCCGGTTTTCCACCTCAAAACCCAAACAACCTCAATCGCAACAATCAAGACCAACCTCGTGCTCCAAATCGATATCAAACCCAAAGAACCCCATATCCACCTCAAAGAAACAACCAAGTTTACCAACAACCCGCTTATCAACCACCTGCCTACCATGCTCCTCCTCCCAACCAACCTACCGCATTAAACCAAGACGTTGAAACTTACATGAGGACTAATGATGCGATAGTGCAGAATCTTCAGCGGGAAATGGCCAACATGAAAGCTGATATGGTGAAACAATGGAATGATCTTCGAGCCGATATGCGAAACTCTTTGGCAAGTCAAACGAATGACTTAAGGAACATGATGGCTAGTTTCTTCCCAAGTAATCAAGCCACTGGTTCGGGTTCTCTTCCGAGTAACACCGTTGCTAATCCAAGAGGGGAGATGAAAGCAATCACCACTCGCAGTGGAAAAGGTTTAAAGGAACCCGAGCTTTCTACACCTACACCGGTGATTGTGACAAAGGAAAACGAGTCCCCTTATCCAGTTCCTCCAACTTCTACTCCTCCACCTTCTATTTCTCCAATTCCCCCACCTTCTACTTCCACCCCTCCACCACCCAAGGATGTGAGTGAGAATTCCATTCTAAAGCCTTCATCTCAACCCAATATACCTTATCTCTCAAGGCTGAGGAAAGAGAAATTGAAGAACAAGGATGATATTCAGGTTTCTAACTTTCTTAAAATGTTTAAACAACTGAATTTCAATATCTCCTTTGCTGAGGCTCTCGCTCACATGCTGAAATATGCTAAAATGTTTAAAGATCTTCTCAGTGATAAGGAGAAACTTCTTGATATTGCTCAGACCCAACTTAATGAGAATTGCTCTGCAGTGCTCTTAAGGAAATTACCCACCAAACTTGGTGATCCGGGTCGTTTTATCATTCCTTGCCACTTCCCCGGGGTAGAGAATTGTATGGCCCTAGCCGATCTAGGCTAGTATAAACTTAATGCCATTAAGTGTTTGGAAACAATTGTCTCTACCCAAGCTAATCCCCACACGAATGACTTTGGAATTAGCTAACCGTACGGTTGCTTATCCAGTGGGGATAGCCGAAGACGTCTTCATCGGTGTCGACAAATTCACCTTTCTGGCGGATTTTGTTGTCGTTGACTACGAGATGGACCCCCGTGTTCCATTAATCGTTGGACGTCCATTCTTGAGGACCGGTCGCACTCTCATTGATGTAGCCGCGGGCGAACTAATTATGAGAGATGGTGACGATAAAATCATCTTCAACATGGGTAAACTTTCTAAGCAGCCTTCTGAAAACGAGAGTGTTAATTTCATTAACGTTCTTGATGAGGCTTGTGAAGAACATTTCAAAGACGCTTGTAAAAGTGGTTCTTCTTCTCTACCAATTGTTGAGACCGTTGCCTCTATTGCTCCATCACTAACGCCATTTGGAGAAAGTGATTTCATCTTGAAAGAATTTGAAGCAACTTTGGGAGATGTGGACTTGCAATATGACGATTCTCCCTCCAATTGGGATGAAGACATTCGTACCATTGAGAAACTTCTCAATGAGGACCATATTTCTCCAGCATATCCTAAGGATATTTCTATCGATGAACCTAATTTGACTACGCCTTCCATCGAAAATCCTCCGGATTTAGAGCTTAAGGACCTACCGTCTCATCTCGAGTACGTTTTCCTTGAAGACAACAAGAAGTTGTTGGGTCAAAAAGTTGATGTGGCAGAAACTCAAAAATGAAGAAAACGTGAAGTTATTGTCTAAGCGTTGTCAAGACTAATTTGGGCGTTGACAAGAGTTAATTAGGCGTTGATGGCTCAAGCATTGTCGTGTGCAATTCAAGCATTGTCACATGCAATTCAAGCATTGACAAAACGTAGACAAAGAAGCTTATGGAAGCTTCTATTTAGATAAACATGCAAAAGATATTCTGCATAAGTTTATTTAAATAGAAGATTTACTTGTTTATTCATCATTATCTCTTTTAAACCCTAATCCTTACACTATAAAAGGAACCAAGGGTCTTAGGTTTTATTCATTCAATTCATTCACAATGTAAACCTAAAGTGTGTGTCGACTAGACGTGGGATTCAATGTATACACGTCTAGTGGTTGTTCGTTATTAATATAATGAGCAATCCCTATTGTTTTAATTCATGTTTCGTGCCTAAACACCTTGTTAATGGTTGTTGTTCTAATTCCGCTTTGATTGTTTAATCATATGAACAATGATCATTCCCAGTAGCTTAAAAGATCCAGAAATCAAGGTTTTCACAATTGGTATCAGAGCCTCGTGGCTCGTGATGCTAGGACCAACAAGGTGTTCGTGTTTCGAGAAGAAAAGAAAAATCCGTCTAGGGTTTTTTGGACGTTTTTGTGTGCGTAGCAGTATTCAGAAGGTCATAACTTTTGATTGAACCATTGGATCGTCACGAAATTTTATATGTGTGTTCTACATACATAGATCTAAACATCTACCAGAGGGATTGTCGAGTTTTATCCCCAGGCAAAAGTTATTAAGCGTCAAAGTCAGCAGTGAGTATATGCATTTTTCTGTGGACAGCCATGTTCAAAACACGATCTCTCCTTCGTTAACCGTTGGATCTTCGTGATTTTTGAACTGTAGATTCTTGGCACTTGTGTCTAGAATCTCACCGAAGGGATTTTCGATCTGAGCTCTAATGAAGAAGTTATTCAAGGTCGAAGTTCACTGATTAAAGGTATTAATGTTATTGCTTTCACATGAAATCATGAACTAGGGTTTCTCAAACCCTAGATCTACATAAAAAGCATGATGTCATAAGGATTGTGGCTGTGGTGATTCAAGTTATTACATGATCTAAGGTTAATCTATAAACCCTAAGTTAGGGTTTTGATGAACAAAGTTATAAACCCTAGATCTACTTCAAAACAGAAAAGATGTGTTGTGTTCGTAATTAGAGGCTGATTGTTTAGCTAGCTGCAAGTTGAAGTAGTAATGCGTAAGGTATTGAATCAGCCATTACAAAGTGCTTTGGTCATCACGTGTGTTTTCAAAAGAAGAAGAGACTGCCTATTAAATAAGACGTGAATCATGGCTGTAACAATGGTTAGATCGTTAATAGCACTGTTTGGTATTGAAGTGTTCACACGATTCCAAGAATTCTATTGGTGGACAATCTTACGTTCACACGATTGAAGAAGCATTCACACGACTAATTTATATTGTTCCTATAGCTTTGTGTTCACACGATGATCTCTTTGTGATTGGTTGAGAGACATGCGTTCACACGGTGCTTATTTGAAGAAAAATTGTATTCGCATGGTTATAGTATGGACCTGCGTACACACGATCTAAGATGAAAGTTAAAGTTGTGTTCACACGGTACAAAATTTTCCATTGGTGGAGATATTAAGGGTTCACATGCTTACTATGGACATGCGGGTACACGATCAAAAGAAGCTTTATTCACTTATTTAATGTTGAAAAGGTAACGTTGATATTTAATTCAACGTTGACAAGTGAAAAAGGCGTGGACGCTGACAAGACTTCATTAGACGCTGACGAGGTTGATGATTGACGCTGACAGAAAGAATTTTGACGCTGACAGAATAAGTCAATGCTGATAGAGTTGACAGTGTTGTCCGATATGAACTTCAACGCTGATAGGTATTGTCTGATATCGGACAATACATCTGTCAAAGATATTGGACAGAAGAGGATATTGGACAACACAAGGTTTGCTGCTGTTTGGAAAATTGGACGTTTTAAGCACACAAAAAGGAGTCGTTTACACACAAAGGTACATGGAATCTCCATTTTAATTCAGAATATCATGGTGATATTTATGGCTCGGATATTTTGAAAGGAATTAATGATCTTAATGCGAGTTGGTAACTATTCGTGTGAATTTGATGGATATTTAAACTATGTAATTGGGATAGCCTTGCAAAAGAGTTATTCAGCATTACACTTTTACATATGGTATGACGATGTTATTCCATTTAATTCATCATGAAGAGGTGTTGGCTTAAGGGGAAGAATTCTAATGGTAAGCTTGATGATTGAAGAAGATTTTCGCGAGTTTGTGTTCTATCATATCTTAAAGTGCCATAGACTTTAATGGGAACTTGTTCGTGCTTTACATGGTTGGTGACGAAGACTTGTCATAACACTTGAAGGAGTTACATTATCATGCTCAGTGTCTCACAAAGGTGAGAATATTGACAAGGGATCGAGGTCTACTTATATCTCCTCTATAAGTTCTTAGTCACATGGATAGTACAAGACATGGAACACAAGGTTGGGTTATTCTACTTCTATATCAAAAATATTATATTAATTGTTCTTCAAGATCATTACTTAGAGCTACTTTTGGAGAATCTTCAAAGATTGCAACATTGTTTACTTTCCTGTTGATGTGACAAAAAGGGGAAGAAATACATGCTACACTTGAGGGGAAGCAATTTGAAGATCATGTACAACTTACAAGAGATACACATAGAGTTTTGCCACCATCAACTAGGGGAAGATTGTTAGGTCAAAAAGTTGATGTGGCAGAAACTCAAAAATGAAGAAAACGTGAAGTTATTGTCTAAGCGTTGTCAAGACTAATTTGGGCGTTGACAAGAGTTAATTAGGCGTTGATGGCTCAAGCATTGTCGTGTGCAATTCAAGCATTGTCACATGCAATTCAAGCATTGACAAAACATAGACAAAGAAGCTTATGGAAGCTTCTATTTAGATAAACATGCAAAAGATATTCTGCATAAGTTTATTTAAATAGAAGATTTACTTATTTATTCATCATTATCTCTTGTAAACCCTAATCCTTACACTATAAAAGGAACCAAGGATCTTAGGTTTTATTCATTCAATTCATTCACAATGTAAACCTAAAGTGTGTGTCGACTAGACGTGGGATTCAATGTATACACGTCTAGTGGTTGTTCGTTATTAATATAATGAGCAATCCCTATTGTTTTAATTCATGTTTCGTGCCTAAACACCTTGTTAATGGTTGTTGTTCTAATTCCGCTTTGATTGTTTAATCATATGAACAATGATCATTCCTAGTAGCTTAAAAGATCCGGAAATCAAAGTTTGCACAGAAGTCACCCGTCATCATCGCAAAAGACTTGAAAGAGGAAGAAAAATCTCGACTTATCGCCGTGTTGAAGAATCACAAGAAAGCGATTGCTTGGAAAATCTCCGATATTCGTGGAATTGATCCTCACTTTTGCACACATAAAATTCTCATGGAGGACGACTTTACACCCACTATTCAAAGCCAAAGAAGGGTGAATCCTAAGATCCATGACGTTATCAAAAAAGAGGTTATCAAACTTCTTGATGCGGGAATGATCTACCCTATCTCGGATTCACCATGGGTTAGTCCGGTCCATTGTGTGCCTAAGAAAGGCAGAATCACCGTTGTGCCCAATGAAAACAACGAGTTGATTCCTACTCGTCTCGTTACAGGGTGGAGAGTTTGTATAGACTATCGCAAACTCAATGATGCTACGAGAAAGGATCATTTTCCCCTTCCTTTTATGGACCAAATGCTTGAACGTCTAGCGGGTAATGACTATTACTGCTTCTTAGACGGTTTCTCCAGGTATTTTCAAATTACCATCGATCCCAAAGACCAAGAGAAAACCACATTCACTTGTCCTTATGGAACATTTGCTTAAAAAAGAATGCCTTTCGGCTTATGCAATGCTCCCGGGACTTTCCAAAGGTGTATGATGGCTATCTTCCATGACATGGTTGAAGAAACTATGGAAGTCTTCATGGATGATTTCTCGGTCTATGGTGATTCTTTCTCTCATTGCCTTGCCAATTTGGAACGCATGCTTAAGCGGTGTGAAGACACTCGCCTTGTTCTAAATTAGGAAAAATGCCATTTCATGGTAAAATAAGGCATTATGCTTGGACATAAAATCTCAAAAGCCGGTCTTGAAGTGGACCGTGCTAAAGTGGATGCCATAGCCAAATTACCTCCACCTTCAACCGTGAAGGGTGTGAGAAGTTTCCTTGGTCATGCGGGCTTCTATCGTCGATTCATTCAAGATTTTTCTAAAATCGCTCGCCCGATGACCCACCTCTTGGAAAAAGATACTCCTTTCATCTTTTCCAAAGAGTGTCTTGAATCCTTCAATCTTCTTAAGGATAAGCTTACTAAGGCACCGGTCTTGGTTACCCCTAATTGGGAGCTACCTTTTGAATTGATGTGTGATGCTAGCGACTTTGCTATTGGAGCGGTTTTAGGCCAAAGAGTGAACAAACACTTCCAACCAAGCTATTACGCTATCAAGACAATGACGGGGGCTCAATTGCATTATAACACTACCGAAAAAGAGCTTTTAGTTGTAGTGTATGCTTTTGAGAAGTTCTGGCCCTATCTTGTCCTTTCTACCACCATCGTGTACATCGATCATTCCGTGTTGAAGTACTTGTTAACTAAGCAAGATTCCAAGCCAAGACTTCTTCGTTGGGTTTTGCTCCTTCAAGAATTTAAAATCAAAATTCGTGACAAAAAGGGAGCAAAAAACCTAGCCGCGGATCATCTAAGTAGACTTGAGGATCCGTATCAAGGGGATCATCCGAATCAAGAGATCAATGACTCTTTTCCCCTTGAGAACTTAATGTCTATCAATTCCAATCTTGATGACACCTCGTGGTTTGCGGACATTGCAAACTACTTAGCGGGTGGTATCCTTATCGAAGGGTTAACATTCCAACAAAAGAAGAAGTTCTTTAAAGATATTAAGACTTACTTTTGGGATGACCCTTATCTCTTCAAACAATGTGCTGATATGATTATTCGCCGATGTGTTGATGGACCCGCAACTTTATAAATTATTGAAGCTTGCCATAAAGGACCCACCGGTGGTCATTTTGGTCCAAATTATACCGCGAAGAAAGTGTTCGACTCTGGATTCTATTGGCTCACCATTTACCGTGACGCTCACGAAATGGTTAAACGTTGTGATGCTTGCCAAAGACAAGGCAAGATCACACATAAAGATGAGATGCCTCAAAGTTTCATACAAGAATGTGAAATCTTTGACGTATGGGGCATCGACTTTATGGGGCCATTTCCATCACCTAAAGAGAACAAGTACATCCTCGTAGCCGTTGACTACGTTTCGAAATGGGTTGAAGCAAAGGCTCTCCCTACGAACGATGCGAGGGTGGTTGTGAACTTTCTGAAACAGCTTTTTTCTCGATTCGGTGTTCCTCGTGCTATTATCAGTGACCACGAGACTCATTTTTGAAATGATCAATTTGCTCGAGTCATGGCTAAGTACGGTGTCAATCATCGTCTTTCCACCGCTTATCATCCTCAAACAAATGGTCAAGCCGAGATATCTAACCGTGGACTAAAGAGAATTTTAGAGCGAACTGTGGGAGAGCATCGTGCCTCGTGGGCCGATAAGTTAGACGATGCTTTGTGGGCTTTCCGTACCGCTTATAAGACCCCGATTGGTTGTACACCTTATCATCTTGTGTACGGGAAAGCATGCCACCTCCCTATCGAGCTGGAACATAAGGCATACTGGGCATTGAAGTGGGCTAACTTCGACATCAACAAAGCTGGCGATCTTCGGAAGATTCAACTCAACGAGCTCAACGAACTAAGGAATGAAGCTTATGAGAACTCATTGATCTACAAGGAGAAGACGAAGATCATCCATGATTCAAGGATTAAGAACCGAGAGTTCTACGTTGGTGATCAAGTTTTACTCTTTAACTCTCGGTTGAATATCTTCTCGGGGAAGCTGAAGAGCCGCTGGTCTGGTCCATTCACCATCGCCAAAGTCTTCCCATATGGCACCATTGAGCATTATCAGCCAAATGAGCCCAATTTTAAGGTGAATGGCCAGCGCGTGAAGTTGTACTTTGGTGAGGACATCTCTCATGAGATGATTCCATCCCTCACCACGTTTCCCTTGAATTAAGTTCTAGGTCGAGTCAGGCTCGTGACTCGATGAACAAAAACAAGCGCTTCTCGGGAGGCAACCCGTGATCTATCCTTTACCGTTTTCATAATAAGTGTAGGGGGAGCCCCGTATGTGTTTGTTGTCTTGTTTCTTCTAATGTGCAAGGATTAAAGCTTCAAAGATCCATTGTCGATGACTTTTGACGAACCGTGATCCCGTGTACCCGTCTTCCCGGTTCTATCCTAAACTGTCGTGATTCAATAATTCATATCTTATATGTTCACATTGAAATCACTATAGTTGTCCTTTCCTTAGCAAGATTTAAACAAAGTGCAAAATGTCATAAGTGTAGGGGAGTTTACTCCCACATGCTTAAACATTGAGGACAATGTTTATATCAAGTGTAGGGGGGACTTCTATAGAAGTAAGTGGGCTTTTCCATGAATTTGTCCTCATTTTAACCGGAAAATTTGATTTTTCGACATTTTTAAAATTTTTTAATCTATTTTGGCCTAGTAGTATAGTAGTATTTTCCTTTGTTATCGTTATTTACTTTCTTTGCTAGAATAAATTTTCAATAAAGTGGTTTTAAATTTTTCAAAGTCGTGAATATTTTGACTCAACCCGAGTTTATTTATCTAAGTTTACTCTAGCTAGTATCCTTAACGTGTTTAAGTCAAGTTTTGCTAGGCTTTTATATAGGAACATTAAAACGCGAAAGTCTTAACTCTCACGGGTTAAGAACAAGAACTTTTCGCAAGTTCCTATAATTGATCCTAGAGAGTTGTTTATCAAGGGAACTTTAAAATGCGATTTCTAAACTTGAAAAAGTGTAAGAATTTGCAAGATCCTATAGATAACTCGAAAACCAAAAAATTTGATTTAATTGGCTAAGCATCCACGAGTCTCATTCCTTGAGATTTTAAATTGTGGAGAACAAGAGATGATAGAGTCAATTATAAGTTTGGTATTCTTTCGCGGATTTATGTGAGTTGATTATAAGCCTATTCTCCCATCGCTTGCTAATAAATTTATCTGCAATAAATAAGGTTGTACGATTTGAAAAGTTACTTAGCTTCTAGCACAAGATCGTTTAAAAGTTGCTCGGTATTAATTAGAGTTCATAGCCAAGGCATAACTTATTGAAGCGTGATGCGAAGATTGGCGAGTCCGAAAAGGCCCTAACAAGGCATGAGGGCTACATTTTGTTGCTAAAGATCCAAAAGTAATGTGAAGAATCATTTATCGAAAATCAATATTATGGATCGAGACACACGACGAAAAGAAAATACTCCCCAAAAGATCATGCAGAAGTCTATCCAAGAAGGCCCTAACAAGGTATGAGGATAAATAGATCTAAGTCCTAAAAGGAGGCGGATCGTTGTATATCAAAGTCCAAAATAAAGATTGGATAAAAATGAAGTCGTGGTCCAAAGATGAAGAATCTCTCAAAACTTCAAGTGAAGAAATTCCTATTATGAAGAGAAGACCATAATTTCAAGAACGTCTCTCAAAGATTTGAAGTATGAAGTCGCTGCCAAATATCGGTCCGAGAAAGGTCTTAAATCGTGAAGCGAGTTATGCCAAGATATGAACTTTATGAGGTCCCAGAAGCAGTTTTAAAAGATTTTGTACTTTAGATAACTATTGATTAAATCGTCTTACTTTATTTTCAGCCTAATAAATTATCGAAATAAGTCAAACAATGCATCCTCGTGATCATTCAAGACAACAATAAAATATAAGAGATACACCTAGGAATAAGGGAGTCTAAGTGAATAATTGGGCCACATGAGTTCGTGTTAGTTTGCTAACTTATAATAACAATGATCTCGTTTTTAAGCTTGGTATGGGGAACGTGAAACTTGAGGATGATAAACATTCATGGCAGCCAAAACCCCAATGTAAGTCTTTACTTGTTTTGTACATATTTCTATCCTTTTAATTTCCTTAAAGTTCAGTATTTAATAAAGGCCAAGGTGGGTTATTTATGATGAAAAATGTAAACCGTGCTTTGAAACTAATGCATTACATGAGGGCATTGCAATGGTCAAGTGTAGGGGATTTAATAAGTGTGAAAACACTTATCCTTTTACCATTTATTTCCAATAATAACAATACCAAAACGTGTATTTTATGTCGTAAAAGTCGGAATTATGCGTGGTTTGTGTTTTTATTGTGTTTTAGGACCAAAATATGAAAAAGGAAGAAAACACGGGCTATCACGGGCTTTTATCGAAGAAAAACGAGAAAATACGAAGTCAAAAGATCAAGAGTGCAAAAAGAACGGAAGTCCAAGGCCTATTCTGAATATTTATCGAAGAAAAAGTCTAAAGACGGAAGTTTAATGAAGTCTAAGAACTCAAGTCTAATAGAAGAAGAAAATTACAAGACAAGTTAAATTTACATCGACAAATCCCGAGACGACGTCGAAAAAGACAAAGAATTTAAATCGAGTCGTGAAGAAAGAAAGAAAGAAAGAAGGAAACACATGAACCTTCCCATCTCCTATAAATACCTTCCTAAACACATTAGGAGGGTGGTTAGCTAGTTTATTTTTCTTTCTTTAGTTTTATCTTTAGAGAGAGAAAGTGTTTAACTTTCTCTCACTAGAACTTCATTTTTTCTCTTTTTTTATGTTTAAGCTTTGATTTGATCTTGTATTTTGGAATCATTAATCTATAAGTTCAAGTTAAGTTTTCTTTTATCTTTAATCTTCTTCTACCTTTCTTTATTTAAAAAAAAGTTGATTTTTGATTCGTTATAATCTTGATTTTGTTTAATCTTTATGATTGATTGATAAAAAGTTTATCTTTTTATTAATCTTTAAGTTTTTATACAACTTAAGTTTTGAGTTTTTCATGCTTATTGACTTAGTTTGTGTTTAGCTTATTTACTTTTCATCTTATTTAAAAGTTTCGTTTTTTTTATGGTTTGATTTAAAAGTTTGCTTATTTAAAGTTTAAAAAGTTCTTACTTTATACTTATTAGTTCGGTTTATTATTGATTTGGTTAAGTCTTGGTTTGAGCTTATCAAATATAGCTTATTAACTTAGCTTATATGAATTACCTACCATCAGAAAGGGTAAACCCCTTTCCGATTAAGCATTCTGATTTGAGCTTCTTTATTCTGATCTGAATCATTTTTATTCCGATCACTAGATCGGATTAGGGTTTAGCATATTCCGATTTAGGCATCTTGTATTCCGATCAAGGATCGGAAAAGGGAATTGTTTATTCCGATTGGGATTCCTTTGGGATTCCGATAGGACCTGTTATTCACTTATTCCGATAGCTTGCATTTTCAACATTCCGATTGGACTTTCCAATTACCAATATTCCGATCACATTCCTTTTTGGCTTATTCCGACAACATTTCGATCAGTGGTATTCCGTTGGGATTCCGATTGGGATTATTCCGATAGGTTTAATTTTTGTTTTTACCAAGTTTTTATTTTTTTAGTTTTAATTCTCAAAAATTGCACGCTTACCGAAATATCTATTTTTACCAAGTGTTTTTCTAGTAATATTAGTTTAATTTTTAAAGTTTTATTTTACTCAACGACATTTTCACATTTTTATATTTGCTTTTAGTTAAAATTAGATAATCAACCAAATCATTTATTTTTCCACCAAGAACGACTGAGTCGCACTTTCTACTAGTAATCAATTCGAAAAGATCGGAACAACGAACTTTCATACGAGGCTAATCCCTTGTATTACTTATGCATATAATAGTACTATTTGGGGTAGATCACCCCAGTTCGCGCCTTGATGGTTGATCCCCGTCGTGCCACATTGATTGGTTAGTGAATTTATGTATGAGAAGATCTATATAAGCGTGATTATTGTGACGACACGCTGTTTTAGATGGGCAAATGAGTTTCGGGTTAGCTACCCATTGTTTGTTATAGTAAGGTAGCAATGTCATGCGGCTTATAATAATCCAATAACAAAAATACTGCTATACGCACTGTGTGACAATCTAACATTTTCAGGTAGTAAATTATTTTCTCGTATATTATTTTGAAACTTATTTTTGTGTTGGTTGATGAACTCACAATTTACGGATTTAAATTTGGGCTTACGTGCATAATTTAACGTCCTTTACGACTAAACCGGAAACCTTAGGATTACGTAGTTACATTTTTTAACTCCATTTTTGATGAGACAATTTTTATTAGATTCGTTTTGTGTCGTTGATTCATAATTTTTAAAAACGTTTTTCGTAAAACGACCCGAGGACACGCAAATCGAGAAAACTAGAATCGAGGAATACCCGTAAATTAGTGGGATGAGACAAGTATACACTTTCCCCACCCCACTCTATGGGACGGCCAAACTAACTCCACCACACCATGAGGTGTCAACTTGTAAGTTACAAGTTGCATACTTGTCATGTTTACTTAGCTAACCAAGCTACACACCACAAAACCATTCCACCCAAACCATTTACTCATATCCTCTCATGCAATACCACTAAAATACTCTCACCCCTCCCACTCCTTTTTGTCCAAAAACCATCATCAAACACCCCATTTTGATCAATTTTAACCATAAATCTTGTGTTATCTACACATATGATGAAGAACCTTTGAAGCCTTGTTGATTGGTGATCATTATAACATCCAAGGAGGTGATTTGCTTGTGTCCTAGGGCTGATTTCTCAACAAGTTTTCTTGGTGAAAGGTGATCTTGAAGATAAATTTGGTGTACATCAAGGTGTTGTCCTCAAAAGACAAGTTATAGTCTTGGTTGGTAAACAAGATCATTCTTCCCATTTTCATTGTTATTTTTGTAAATATAAAATGTATTTTCTTTTCTAATGTATATGTATATGATTATATATGATGATAAAAATATTGTGTGGGGATCATGTGTTGATAAACATGGATAAAAAGATGGAAAACCACATGTAAAAAGGTTAAAATCTTGCTTAATTTAGTTGGCTGTATAAAAACAGTAAACAACCATATTTTAAACTGATAAAATGGAATAGTTGAATCAATATAAAGTAAGTATTAAGTCTTGTACACATGTGAGAGTTGGTCATGCAATGGAATCATTATAATGAGTGAGATATGATCAAAACAAAATTGATGTACCAATCTGAATAGTCTGTTTTGTGAGGACTGTTAGGGACACTTAGACTTGGATTGAGCAGTAGCTAAAACTAAGTTATTTGTAGAACATAATATGAGGTTAATGTCATCCAAAAATGAGCTTCTATATCCTTGTATAACTCAAGATATGATAAAAATGGTGAAAGTGAAACTAAAAATCAGATTTTGTGAATTAAAGTATAATAGTATAATAATAGCACTCAAATAAATATAGTATAAAATGTAAAATTAAAACCCACTAACTTACATATTACATTTATATAAGTATGTACAATAATAAATAAATGAGACATTTTATAAAAATGGTAATTTGATAAGTTTTATAAGTTATAAAACTATAAACATGATTTTTACGTCTTTTCGGCTAAAACCGTAAAATTAACGTTTTCGTCAAATAAAACTTAGACGGTCGGACCCGTGTAATGTAAACTTTTTATAACTCATATACTGATATAAGTACATAATACAAGTAAAAACCGATAAAACCTGAGCTTTATAACATATGGACATTAACGGGCCAAATTAGCCTTATTGGACTATTAATCCAACTAATTTGGCTAAACACTTATGAACTTACTTATTTGGCTTAACCCACTTGGGCCTAACATGTAAGTATAAGACTGATATTAAAAGTGTAAAATGGATTAATATAAGGTAATGGGCTTATAATGGGCTTATTGGGCCTTGACAAGTAAAGAAGATAAACTAGTGAAACTAGATAAAAGTTACAAACACATAACACTATAATGAGTAAATAAAGATGTACAATCCCACTTGATCATCATAATATATATAAAATCATCATATGTATACATAATTGTTATTTTCATAAAGTCATTGGACAAAAGTCTAAGACCGAGTATTACTTATATAGGTTTCTCTGATTGAAGCACGCCCGTAGCCGATAATCCGCCTTTCATTATCAACGTGAGTTCATAGCCTCACACTCTTTTAAATGTTTTATAAAATGATTTGTAAACCCGCGAGGGAGATAACATGCTAGTTTTTGATAAAAATAGAACACAAGTAGTTCCGATGGTATGCTTAATGATATGGACCCGAATGATACTATGACCCAATAAATGAGATGAAATGGATTATTAGTAGTTAGGTTATGTCACTTAAAGTCCCATTAGCATGAATTTTGAACTACCGGGATTTGGTAGACGCTTATGCATATGATAGTACTATTTGGGGACGATCACCGTCGTACCACATTGATTGGTAAGCGAATTTATGTATGAGAAGATTTCCATAGCGTGATTTTTGTGACGACACGCTAACTTAGATGGGCAAATTGTTTGTCGAGTTCGCGGCCCATTGTTTGTGATAGTAAGGTAACAATGTCATGCGGCTAATAATAATCCAAATGAATCCAATACAATCAAAAAATGATACAAATAACGATAATAATATTACCTATAATGGTAATATTGAGGCTACGGTCTCATGGACGGTTTAAGATGTATGCTTTGTTTTATATATTGCCTGACTAGCAATACGAGGACTTACTTCTGATATTATACTTGTGTTCTGATTTCAATGATTTTTTTATATAACGGTTTTATTAAACTCTATGAACTCACTCGGCATTCGCTGATATGATTTTTGCATGTTTTATCTCATGTGCTTGAAGGTAATTCGGATGGAGATCGACTCTGATGGCCCACATAATAATAAAACTGTTCATTCGATCTTTGTTTTGTAAACTTAATGACCTGTATAATTTGGGACCAGTTGTACACTTGAAACTTTTATTTCGAGTGAATGTATGTTAAACCTTGTACAACAATTTTTATGTGTTGTCTATGATTGGAGTTATTGTGTTATCCCGTAACACTCTAAAGACTCTTCCGCTGTACCAATATGAAATTTGAGAGTGTTACACACTGAATTACAATATATTTCCTGACTAGCAATACGGGGTCTTATTATTGATATTATGTTCGTGTTTTGGTATTACATAACCATATTCATATAACGGTTTTTATTTAACTCTATACAACGTTATAAAACGTATTGTATGATGTTTGTACGACATTGGTTCGTATAATGGTTTTGAAGGCAAAAGCCTATAGTATGATTTACAACAAAGATTTGTATAAAATGTTTTTGGCTTATTTTATGGCCTACGACAAGGAATTGTACAAAATGATTTTCGGTAATAATTTTATACCGATGATATATTAATGGATTTCATTAAACTCTATGAATTCACTCGGCGTTTTCGCTGACCTTTTCTTTTAGCATGTTTTATCTCAGGTACTTGAAGGTAATTCTCGGGAAGACGACAAGAATTTATGGCCCACACTTAAATAACAATTTACATTCAAATGATTTATAAAATTGTATGAAATAGTATGACTTGGGACCTATGTAAATTTGATATTCATGAATGGAAAATGCTTTATTATTAAACAACACGATTTTTATGCGTTGTCTATGATTTGAGTAATGTGCTATCCCGTAACACCAACGACTCTTCCGCTGAACTAAAGTATGAATATTTGGGGGTGTTACAGTTTGGTACCACAACTCTCGTTATAGAGAATGAAAGATTTTTTAAAACAAAGGTTTTGAATAAAACATTTCAAAATCTTTTAACTATAAACATTTTCTCAAAATGTCTAAAAATCTTTTGACTATAACGGTGCCGAAGAATTCCCGAGTTACCGACAAGACCAGACTGAGAAGTGTTATTTTAATATATATAACTTGGATTATATATATATGTTATAATTTGATTACATGATTGTTTGATGATTATTTTAATACTTATACGAGGTATTTATACGACGTAGATTGTCACAAGAAACCCTAACTCCCCTAGCAAAATCAATCGAAGCTATTCCTGTAGGAAATTCTAGCTATTTCAGATCCACAAGTTGTAGATATTTATGATCCCAACAAAATGTTTGATATTCGTAGAAATGTTGGTATTAGTTGATTATGATATTAAAGAAGAATGGCAAGATTCAATCCGATATCGATGTCATGACGATCTTTCCTTATAGAGTGAAGTTTGGCAAAAGCTTACCACCTGGAAAGGTGTCATCTGATTTGGTGTCACCCAATTCTTAAATTTGAAATCGAAAGGGTGAATGTTACACTTGAGGCTGTCATTGGAACCATTACCCAAAAGCCTCATGCCACTAGTACCTTTTCGAGAAGTTTATATGAATATGTGAGTCATTTCATACTAGTGACTCATTTGATAACTATTGATGAAGGAGCTATAGGATTGGAAATTAAGTGTTGTTCGTATCGAGCTTTTATTGCCCTTTTCAAGGTCTAAGAATAAGTTTGAAAGTATTGGAAAATGAGGTAGGATATCGAATTGAGTATAAGTTGGTTGAAACTTGAATAAAGTAAAATTTAACTTGTATGGAATAAGAAATTGTTAAGAGGAAGTCGTTAAGTCCTGTGATTGAATTATAAGGTTTAAATGATTGTTGGTTCGTGTTAAGGGTTGTTCCTAGGCTATTGTCCAATGACGAAGATGCCCAGTGTCCAAGAAATAAATCGAAGAAATCTTCTTCTGAATAGGGACCGATGGATCTTTCGGGACATATGGAACACCTAATGACTCTTGTAGATTAGTATTCACTGTGGTATCTTTTAAAAATCCCTAACTTAACTGAGACATCAGTTAGTAGGATGAGTTCTTGGAATTGTATGACATAGTGACACGTAATGTGTTATGGTACAATTTTGACTTGTTTGTGATTAATGAAAAGACTACCTTTGATTGCTAAATCCTACATGTATCGATATTATCTATCTTTTCTTGCTTGTTCCTAATGTTCGCATTAGTGATGCAACCATTGAACAAGTACTCATCTCGATTTGAGTTACGTTGTGGATTCTTCTCTTTGTGTTCCTGAGTGCCATCGAGGTCACGAATCTCATGATCAATTGGCTAAGCTCATTTCCTATCATATCGTAGTTAGTTCTTGGTGAACAACTTTTCATCACTCTTTTGCAGATCACTCATTTCTTTTATAAGATAAAACAGTATCCCTTGAGAAAAATTGAATTCTCATCACGATATGGATTATTTAAAGTAAGATTTATAAGTAATCGTTATCGAAATAAAGTTGTTTATGAAACACCTTGGAAAACTTAATTGTTTTTCATAACAAAGAACATCTCTGTAAATTCATTTGATTTTTTTATTTCATGATTAAGCATGAATATATATATTTTAAACATGATGACAAAGTTTTGACGAACTGAGTATTGCATCGTTAATCCTAAAATTGTATATAGTTGCGCGCCTACATACAGTTTGGAAGGGACCATGCAAGGCTGATTAGTAGTCACCATAAAATTATTAATAAACACTAAATTTTCTTTGAAGGTTGTGAAAGATTAAATTTTATGAGATCTGCAAGAAGTGCAAAATAGGGACATATTATTAGAACAACCTACATATGTGCCCGTACCATTTATTTTTCAGAATCGAAATTACTCATCTGTGGATATTGTCTTAATTGACAGTTGATATTCCTAGGGATGGCACCCGTGGGTAATGAGTGCGGGTATATCAAACCCGTCACCCACCCGCGTATATTTTTTCATACCCACCACCCACCCGTTACCCACTAGTGGGTATAAGTTTCTACGCATACCCATACACGTGGGTATTTATTATCCGTGGGTAAACCCATGGGTTAATGTAATAAAACAAAACCACAAAACCTTATATAAGTATTAACTATGCAACCCTAATTAAATTTAATATCTATAAAACTACAAACCTAAAATAAGTGTATAGCTATTTATATGTGTTAGATGACTAGATATGTATCGTATACTTAGTAGAGTGAGTAAGATCTATGAGAAATGTAAAGTAGTAGTACCATCTATGTATTAGTATGAATGAATTATTATTTTTGTAGCATAAAAGGAGATGAACTAGATCATCCATGTATATATTGATAACTTGATATTATATCTTCATTTTTTAGTATAGAAAATCAAATAATCTTTTTTAGTTTAATGAGTTTTCTTGATAGATATCAAAATTTACCCATAAATATAGTGATGAGTACACCCGTGGGTATATCAAATGGGTATCATGGGTTTACCCGTGACGGGTATGCTATACCCGTCACCCACCCGCCACCCATCGATGGGTTTAAATTTTTACCCACGACCCACCCATGGGTAAAAAATGACGAGATTACTCACCCATTTATGTGTGGGTACCCGTGGGTTATGGGTTTTTTCTCACCCGTTGCCATCCCTAGATATTCCCTTTTGTCCAATTCTCTCATAGTGAGATACTTTGGAAGAGTATCTAATTATCGAGTGTTGATACCCGATTGGGTGTATCGACGTTCCTATCGTTTCTTTAGATTAGATTTCATTTGAATGACCTGGGTAACGATCCGAGGAGCTTTCGAATGCGTACTCAAATTATGAAAACATGGGATATATTCATATTCGTTAATATTTTCGTCTTGACCTGCTTTGAAATTCTCTCGCGTAAATCATGCGTTGACCTTACTCTTTTAAGGTTAGCTATGTCTCCAAATATCCTGAAATTTGTGAAAGGATTATGAGTTATTATTAGTCTTTTGAGAAGCTCACGTCTTATCAACGGCAATAAAACTGAAAAGTTGATAGGGCCAGTAGAATGGATTGATTGACTATGACATAATGCCATTGTCTTAATTGATGGGAACTCGAGTAGAAATCCCCTAAAAGATAAGATGTTGATTATCAAAAGTGATCTAAATACTTCTTGATGGATGACCATATCCTGCATTTAGACTTGAAATTTATACCATGAATAGTTATGAACTAGTCATAGATATTGTAATCTAGAAAAAACTTAAAGTAAATTTATTAAACGATGTTTATGTTATCTGAAACTTTAGGAGGTATTTGCTGGTATATTACCTAGACTTTCGCCATTAAGGAAAGTTGAATTTGGTATTGATTATATTCCCGGTGCTGCACCTATGGCATGTGCACTGTACGTCAGCACCATCTGAATTAAAATAATTACCGTACAACTGAGAGAGTTATCGGAGAAAGCTTTTATTCTACCAAGCTCGTCATCATGAAGAGCTATGGTGTTATCATTCCTTATATTTGTTGAATTACCGTGAACTAGGTAAATTGATGATCAAAATCTATATCCACTACCCAAGATGATAGATTTGTTCGATCATTTACAAGGTTTTAGCGTATGTTCTAAAGATTTGATCCACGACATGGTTATCATCAACTTCGTGTCCGTGAAAAAGATTATTTTCACTACATCCAGAACTTGTAATGAACATTATGAGTTTCACGTGATGTGGTTTGGATTGACTAATACACATGTAGCATCCATAAATTTGGTGAATCACGTGTGTAGGCTGTAATTTGATAAATTCATGCTCGTGATCATTAAGGACCATCTGTTTGTTTATAAGAATAAGAAGGAGTTAATAATCATTTATAAACTGCCCTGAATTGGTCGAGCAATGAAAACCTGTACCTTGAGTATTTAACATGTGATTTAAGGTTTGATCCTTTACATTAAATGACCATGTAATTAATGATGTTAAGATATATATATATATATATATATATATATATATATATATTGACTCTTCAAAGATTAAAGCCATTAAGGCTTGGGTTATACCAAAAAGAAAGTGCAAATATGTTTTGACAAATGTTTTATCAAAGGAATTTTTAAGGAATCATTCTCTTATACCCAGAACATTTAACTAAACTCCTTTAGGGGTAAATGTTTGTGCATACCTCAAGACAACCTAAGAGTGATTGAGGAAATCATTTAAACAATGACTTGAAATTTGAAACGACAATTTTTGCTTTCAACTAAGAAAATTTTGACCAAAGTATAAACAAAGATTTTTCGAACATTTACGAATCTTATTAATTATTTTCGATAAATCAACAAAAATCGTGTTAATTAAATTCAGATTTATTTTGAACATTTTTCTAAAATTGGACGAACTGAGAAATTTAAAACTTTTTACGTTTACGTTTCATAAAATTTAATATTTATTACTTAATTACTTGTAATAATTATCGACGCTTTAGACGTCGGATTGAGCAAAACTGATAAAAATAATAGTGAGACGAAACTAAAACTTAGAAAATATGAAGAAAGAAATTGTGAATGAATACGGTCATGATATTTATTTCATCGGGGAAGGTGAATGTAATTACTGACACATTATGTAGAAAAGATAAAGAATCAATTAGGATGTGTGCCTTAGTAATGACGATGCAAAATAATTTGCCCGAGAAATTTGAAAATAGCTGATGCTTGTAAAAGGATAATATAGATAATAAAAGGGGTTCGCGGCTAATGTGAACCATTAGAATTGAGAAGCCGATGGCGTTAAATGTATAAAAGGCTGCTTGTGGTTGCCTAAATATGGAGGATTTCGAGATTTAGTTATGTTGGAATCTCATAAGATTAAGTATTCTATTCATGTCATTTCTGATTGAGGGTATCTTTATCTGAAGAAGTTATATTGATGGCAAATTATGAAGGCAAACATCGACTCATATATTAAGTAAACGTCTGACTATTGCAAAGGTCATCATCTGAATTTGATTCGATTTGGGTCATCGTCGACAGACTGACCAAATCTGCTAATATCATTCCTGTTAATGATAGATTCTCGATGAAGAAATTGACTCTTTTGTATTTAAAGGAGTTGTGTAAGCATGGTGTGCCTGTATCGATCATCTATATCAAGATCCTCGCTCCGCATCGAATTTTTAGAGATTACTCAGAAGTCATTGGGAACGAACCTTGATGAGAGTACTATTTACCACCCCAATCGAAGGGACGAGGTAAAGTAACGATACAAAACACTATAGTTATTGTTTTATGTTTGAATAATTGACCTTTGGTAATGAGCGGGATAATCGTTTTCCTTTAGAGAGATTATCATTGATAATTATCGTATTAGGATCGAGATCGAATCTTATGAGGATCTAAATATAAGAGCATGTGTAGGTGGGAGTTGGGATGAAGACACCAGACATACACCCATTGTGAGTTGGACATGTATTTTAGGTTTAAGGTTGCCTATGATGACAAACCTAATCTTACAAAATACCCGACCCGCGAAACCTGAAATGATTGATGAAATTAGGATCTGATTATTGACTGCCAGTAGTGGGCAGGAAGTTATGTGAATATGAAATGTAGATCTTGAAGTGCAGGATGGGTAGCGAAGTTATGCCAAAAAAAAATTTCACCTTGGAAAAATGAATTGATGATCTGAAAGATCATGGGAAATAAGTCCCCGTTGTATGGGACCATCGAGATAATGTAGAAAGTTGGTTTGAAAGGCATATAAGTTGGATCTACCCTAGGACTTCAAAGGCTGCGTGAATTATGTTTCGTATATCGAACTTGATAAAATGTCTATCAAGTGAAAATCTGATTACTTCTTGGTGAAGTTTAGATCGGCGAAGAGTTGCATTCATCAAAAACCCGTGAACATCATGGATAGAGAAAGTAAGTCAACATTAAGCCTGATCGTATTCCCGTAGTTATGTTTGATGAAACTCGCGTATTGTGATGAATTGCACTTGTGAGAAAAGACCAAATGTGGAGGAAATACCCATATGGCTCTAACTCTATAAGAAGCGAGTAGTAAGATAAATTGATCTTTGAGGACAAAGATCCTGTTTAGGGGTAAATGCTGTGACAATCCGTCAATTTATGGTTGATATTTTATTCTCAAGTAT
This sequence comes from Glebionis coronaria, assembly GCA_025667525.1. NCBI lineage: Eukaryota > Viridiplantae > Streptophyta > Magnoliopsida > Asterales > Asteraceae > Glebionis > Glebionis coronaria. The sequence continues at coordinate 40,689,818 of CM046882.1, read as the reverse complement.
TATTTAAAAACATTATTTTAATGTTATATTATGAACTCACTCATTTTTTGGAAGAAATTTGGGTTTACATCTTAAAGTAGCATCGACTACGTCTAAACCGGAGGACTCTACGTTACGTGCTTACGTTTACATACACCGTTTTTGGTGACAGTCCGACATTTCAGGAAATAAATTTATCCTTGAATATTATTTTGGAATTTTGAATTTGTGTTGGTTCATAAACTCACAAATTTACGAAAAGAGATTAGGACTTACGTGCATAATTTAACGTCCTTTATGACTAAACCGGAAACCCTAGGTTTACGTATTTATGTTTTTGAACTCCGTTTTTGATGAGACAATTTTTATTAGATTCTTTTTGTGCCGTTGATTCATAATTTATAAAAACTTTTTTCGTAAATCGACCCGAGGGCACGTAAATCGAGGAAACTAGAATTGAGGAGTACTCGTAAATAAATGGGGATGAGACAATATAAACTTGCCCCACCCCCACACATGTGGCGGCCAAGTTTCACTAACACATCAAATATGTGTCAAACTTACACCAAGCTAAGGACACTTGTCCTTAGCCTTCCACCAAAACCACCAAATCTACAAAAGAACTAACTTAAACCATTTATCTAATTTTCAACCATGCAAACCACCAAAATCTCTCTCAACTCTCCCCTTTGGTCGTCCACTATAGCACCACCACCACCATATTGATCAAAATTTACACCACAAATCCTATGTTATTCATACATAAGATGATAACCTATTGAAGATATGAAGATTGGCGGTGATCCTAACCTATGAAAAGGAGTTTTCATGAGGTTAAAGGGCTTAATTCATGGAGGTATTCATGCATATGAAGATCTTAAGAAGTTCATTTGCCAAGTTGAAGATTTGGTAACAAGGAACCAAGTCTTGTTCATCCAAAAGCTCATCATTTCATCACTTTGGTGGTATAGAGATTATTCCTTCCCATTTCTTTGTTATTTTGTAAATGTAAATTGTATTTTCTTTCTTAATGTATATGTATATGATGATATATAATGACAAAATTATTATGTGAGGATCATGTGTTGATAAACTTGGTTAAAAAGATTGAAAATTACATGTAAAAATGTTAAAATCATGCTTAAAATAGTAGGTTGTATAAAACAGTAAAGAACCCTATGATAAATTGTTAAAATCGCTTAGATAAATTAATATACAGTAAGATGTGAGACTTATCATATGTGAGAGTTGGCCACACAATGGAATCCATAAAATGAGTGAGATATGATCAAAACAATATTGAAGTCCAAATATGTATAGTCTGTTTTGAATGAACTGTTAGAGACATTTAGATACTGATTGAGAAGTAGCTAAAACTGAGTTAATTGTACCACACATTATGTAGTTTGTGCTACCCAAAAATGAGCTTCTATCTCCTTGTAGAGCTTAAGATATGGTAAAAATGGTGAAAGTGAAAATAATAATCAGATTTGTAAAATAAATGTATATATTATAAAATGAGCACTCAAGTAAAAACTAATATAAAATGTATACCTAAACCCACTAACTTATATATTACATATAAATAAGTATATACTTTGATAAGTAAATGGGACATTTTATAAAAATGTCAATTTGATAAGTTTTATAAGTTATAAAATTATATACATAAGTTTTACGTCTTTTCGGCTAAAACCGAAAGATTAACGTTTTCGTCAATTAAAACTTAGACGGTCGGACCCGTCTAATGTAAACTTTTTATAACTCATATACTGATGTATAAGTACATTTGACAAGTAAAAACCGATAAAACCCGAGCTTTCTAACTTATGGATATTAAACGGGCCAAAGTAGCCTTAATGGACTATTAACCTAACAAGTTTGGCTAAACACTAATGGACTTGCTCATTGGGCTTAACCCACTTGGGCCTAACATATGAGTATAGGCCTGATATTAAAAGTATAAAATGGGATAATATAATGTATTGGGCTTTTAATGGGCCTATTGGGCCTCAATATGGAATTGGATTGAAACTGGTGTAACTAGTAAAAAATGTGACTAACACATAACACTATAATGTTGAACGAAGATATAAAAACCCACTTGATCATCATCATACTTATAATATCATCATATATATACATAGCCATTGTTTTTATAAAGTCATTGGACAAGAGTCTAAGACAAGTATTATTTGTCTAGGTTTTCGTGATTGAAGCACGTACCGTACATCCAAATCGCCGATAACCCTCCTTTCCCAATCAACGTGAGTTCATAGCCTCGCACTCTTTTAAATGTCTTATGAAATTTTTTATAAACCCGCGAGGGAGATAACGTGTTAGTTTTAATTAAATAGGACACCAGTTGTCCCGATTGTTTGCTTATTGATTTGGACCCGAATGATTACATGACCCGATGAATGATTATATGACCCGATGAATGAAACGAAATGGATTATTATTAGTTAGGTTATGTCACTAAAAGTCCCATTAGCATGAATTGTGAACTACCGGGATTTGGTAGACGCTTATGCATATAATAGTACTATTTGGGAAAGATCACCCAAGTTCGCGCCTTGACGGTTGATCCCCGTCGTGCCACATTGATTGGTAAGCGAATTTATGTATGAGAAGATTTATATAAGCGTGATTATTGTGACGACACACTGTTTTATATGGGCAAATGAGTTTCGGGTTAGCTACCCGTTGTTTGTTATAGTAAGGTAGCAATGTCATGCGGCTTATAATAATCCAATAACGAAAATACTGCTACACGCACTGAATTACAATATATTGCCTGACTAGCAATACGGGGTCTTACTATTGATATTATGTTCGTGTTTTGGTTTTACATAACCATATTCATATAACGGTTTATTTTAACTCTATACAACGTTATAAAACGTATTGTATGATGTTTTTACGACATTGGTTCGTATAATGGTTTTGAAGGCAAAAGCCTATAGTATGATTTACAACAAAGATTTGTATAAAAATTTTTTGGCTTATTTTATGGCCTACGACAAGGAATTGTACAAAATGATTTTCGGTAATAATTTTATACCGATGATATATTAATGGATTTCATTAAACTCTATGAATTCACTCGGCGTTTTTGCTGACCTTTTCTTTTAACATGTTTTATCTCAGGTACTTGAAGGTAATTCTCGGGAAGACTACAAGAATTTATGGCCCGCACATAAATAACAATTTCCATTCAAATGATTTGTAAAATTGTATGAAATAGTATGACTTGGGACCTATGTAAATTTGATATTCATGAATGGAAAATGCTTTATTATTAAACAACGCGATTTTTATGCGTTGTCTATGATTTGAGTAATGTGCTATCCCGTAGCACCAACGAATCTTCCGCTAAACTAAAGTATGAATATTTGGGGGTGTTACATCTTGTTTGTCAAGAATATCAAGAATGTCTTCCAAAAGTCTGAACATTCTTGTTGTGCCATCAGTTCTTTGTATTCCATGAGCTTCCAGTCCTTGATCCATAATGTATATCCATCTAGCAATGGATGACCTCTTTCCAAAAATCTCTGTATCAATACATTGATCTTCAAAACTTACTATCTTCAAGTACTTTTTCAAGCTCTCATCATCATCACTATCTTCTGTTGTTCGTTTAGCCTTTTTCTTGACTTTCTGCTTCTTCTTTGTTGATCTTTTCCTCTTAGCACCCTTGGAGGTTCCTTCAAACTCAATTGAACCTTCTTCCAAGTTTGTATGTACCGTTTCTTTAGTATGTACTGTTGAATGTGTATGTACTGCTTGTACATTTTCAGTCTTATTAACATCTTGAGCTTTATCTCCTTCTTTCATTCTTTGATCAGTCTCTTTCTCTTTTTAACTTACCTTCTCCTTTCTATTATTCCTCACATATGTAGTCTTGATAGGTGGAGATGTTGTTGTATGTTCAACAGTACTTGACTCAAATCTAGGAGCACTTCCAAATTGTCTTTGTTGTTGCAGATGTCTTCTAGCTTCTTCAACAACTATCCTATCTGCTTCAGATCCAATCTTAACAAAATTCAATTCAGCTCTTTTGTGTTGTTCATACAAAGTCTTGATTTCTTCAAAATTCTTCTTGACCAGTTGAGCATGAGTGAAATGCTTAACCTTCTTGAGAAATGTCATCATTTGATTCCTAATCTGCATGGTAGTTGGAGGCTTAATCTTTTCCCTTCTTCTTTTCTCAGCAAAGAATCTTTGTTGCTCCCTTACCAGATCATCAATCAATTTATATTTCTCTTCTTCATCATAAGCATCTCTTTCTTCAGCTAACAATGAGTCTGCAAGAAGCTCACTTGCTTGTAATTCAGTTTGAATCCTATCATACTATTGTATGTTCCATTCTTGTTATATCCTCCTAGCATCTAGCAAATGTTGCTTTGCTGCAAGTTCCTCTTGTAATCCTTCTTCATGAATTTGGGCTTGCATTCTGAAAGCATATTCCTCATCATGGTCCAATTGATTAAATCTATACATGACTTTGTTGATATCATCATCTGAATCACTTTCATTTTTAGATTCTGATTGTAATGGCTTCTTTCCCTTATCCTTTGGATTAATCTTTGGTAACTTCTTCTTCAGCTTGGAAGGTCTTTCCTCATCAACTTGTTGTTGATTAACAATACCTTTAGTGGGAAAAGAAGCTTGAACTTTCTTACCTTTGTTTTGATCCTTTTTGGCAAGAACTTCTTATTGTGTCTTCTTCTCAAACTCTGCTTGTTTTGATTTTTCACCTGAACTCTTTTCTCTTAGATCAAGCAGTATTTGGGCTAAAGTCTCATCCTCTCCAACAATGTTAGCCGTACTTGCAGTCAGCTTAGTTGGCCTAGCAGTACTTGGATCTTGAAAAATGTTGACTTCACCAGCGTTAGTCACACTTGTTTCTTCAATCACTAGAGTATCTCCAGATACCTTTTCTTCCACTGAAGCTATCTTCTCAACTTGTAACTCCCCAGTCTTGTCTGATCCATAGCTCACTCTAGATCTTGACGGTACTTGGAAAGACTGTTTCTTGTGAAACCAGAGTTGTCTTTGTGGTGGAGTTGAAGATATTGGAAATTAAACATTAATCTCCTCCAGCTTCTCATAGAAAGTACTCCAATTCACTTGAAGTTATGGTGATTGAGGTTGTGGCTCTGGCTGAGTTACCACCATTTCTTCAATTTTTGGTTCCTCATGAGTAGGTTGTGGTTCTTCTTGTTAAAGCTCCATGTTAGTAGGTTCTTCCACACCAGTCTCTAAACCATTTCCATCTTCATAATTCCAAATGACATCATCATCCAATTCAAAGTGGATGTCATTTCCAGAGACCCTTGTTTGATTATCAAAAGAAGGTATTACTTCTTCATAATTCCTCCCCTGATTGGTTGCATTCAGTTGCCTTTTCTTGAGGTTTCTGAATCTTTGATTTTTAAGAGCAGCTTTTTGATTAGACATGTTCTGCCTCATCCAAGGGGATACTTTATTCCTTAACTTGATTAGGCTGGCCTCTAGTTCAGCAATTTTCTTGTCCTGAACAAGCTTTTCCTTTTGCAACACCTGTACCTGATTGGACAAGCTAGTGCACAAAGCATTTAAATTTGCAACATCCACCACCTATGGTGCATGTGCTTGTGGTGAACCACTAGCAGCAATGGAAGCAGCAGGTGTATGGATCATCTTATCGGTAGTTGGTTGAACACCAATATTGTGAGAAGAATATTGAGAATCTTCTGAGGAATGGGAACTCTGGTGAGAAGGAGTTTGCTGAGAAGCACTAGCATTGCTAGGTTCCTCACCTTCTTGGTTGGCAGGTTGGGCTAACATATGAGCAAATAATGGTGTAACAGTTCCTGTGAAGGCATTGCCTTATTTGGTCAAGAAAGAGAAAGTTCTCTTTGTGAAGGTAGGAACATCCCATGTATTTGTTAACTCTGGTAGGTTAGGGATTTGGTCATTAACTAAAGTCTGAATGAATCTAGGATACATTAGAAACTTCTTAGTTCCTTCCAAATTCCTAGTCATGCCTTCAAAAATTAATTTTGAAAAATTAAAAACTCTGTTATTTTCTAGACAAATACCAGCTGATGCCAATGCAGCAGGGATTTGATCAAAATAAGTACTTTTGGAGCTTAAACAGTGAATAATAGCATGAAAAAGCAATTTCCATTGTGGTGAAAACAAAGCTTTAAAGAAAGTAAGACTTTCCCTACCACCCTCATAACCCATGGCTGCAAGGCTATCGTGTATCTCTATGTTATTAAGCATACTAAGTCCATTTTCATCATTTAATCTCAAACTAGCCCTTAGCAGTACCTCAGTTACATAGATATTTCTATGATTTACCCTAGCCTTAATGCAAGGTTGATCAAACCGAGTACCTAACACAACAGTATTCCAAAATTGTTCAACAATAGGAACATAGACTATAGGACTTACAGTGAGTGCGAAACGAATATGACTTCGAGATACGAATTCAAGAATCTCACGGAAACCAAGAGAGTCATCATTCAGAGCAAGATTCGCAACCAAATTATTCTTAGAGATCACTTGTAAAGCAGCCATTAGTATTTTTGATGATCGAAAATTAGAGAGAAGGTTATAGAATTAAGAGATAAGAATAAAAGATTAGGTGAATCATTTGTATAATTTGAGTAAGTATTTATGTAAATAACAAACCCAAGCGCGAAGAAACCGCCAAATTTACAAAAGAGACCCTTAACGGTACAAGGACATGTAGCGGTACATGGAACATACTCGGCACTTAGATTTGTGCTAGCGGTACTTGGATCCATAACGGTACCTCACAATTTTGACCAGTTCATGCATTCCACTATCATTATAACCTCTTTTATCTTATTCTATCAACCTGCAATCACATCAAAAACATAAAAAAAACATACACTATACAATAAAAATTAGCATAAAAATTGTACAGCTATTACCTCCCCTCAACATATACAGCAGTCTATTGGTTGAGCATACCAATATGTGTCACCAAGAATTCAAATCTCTTTGCATCAAATGCCTCGGTCAACAAATCAGCCACATTGTTGTCTGTATGAATCTTCAAGACTTGAATAAGCTTCTTGTCATAAGCATCTCTTATGAAGTGATGTCTTATTTCAATATGCTTGGTCTTAGAGTGAAATACTGGATTCTTGACAATGCATATAGTACTTTCATTATCAATGTAAATCGTGGTGTTCATGAAGTTGAACCCACAATCTAACAACTGATTTTGAATCCAAAGTACTTGTCTACAGCAATGAGCAGCAGCTACATATTCAGCTTCAGTTGTAGAAGTAGCAACAAATTTTTACTTCTTACACTGCCATGATATGAGTCTTCTGCCTAGGAATTGACAACCTCCTTGCGGATTTCCTATCATGATTAGCTCTAGTATAATCACTGTTTGAGTAAGCTTCCAATTAAGAAGTTGAATCTCTAAGATACCATAATCTTAAATTAGGTTGACTTTTAAGATACTTAAAAATCCTCTTCACAGCATGTAGATGTGACACTTTTGGATTAACTTGGAACCTTGAACAGGCACACACAGCAAACATGATGTCTGGTCTTTAAGCAGTGAGATACATCAATGAACCATCATTGACCTGTATAGATGAATATAAACATTTTCACCATGTTCATCTTTTTATAAAGACTTCTTAGCTTCAAAAGGTGTGCTTGTACTCCTTGAATCCATACATGAAAATTTCTTCAAGATTTAAGCAACATATTTATCTTGACTGATAAATATTCCATCTTTCCTTTGTTTGACTTGTAGTCCCAAAAAGAAAGTAAGTTCTCCCATAGAACTCATTTGAAATCTTCCTCTCATCAAAGCCTCAAACTCTTCACACCATGATTTCTTGGTTGAACCAAAAATAAGGTCATCAACATAGACTTGCACTAGAATAATATCATTAACATTCTTTTTGATGAATAGAGTTTTGTCAATGGTTCCTCTCCTATATCCATGCTCTAACAGAAAATTGGATAAAGTTGCATACCAAGCCCTTGGAGCTTGATGCAGACCATAAAGTGCTTTGATAACTTTGTAGACTCTGTTGGGGGAACTTAGGATCTACAAAACCTGGATGTTGTGAAACATATACCTCCTCTGAAATAGTACCATACAGAAAGGCAGTTTTCACATTCATCTGATAGACTATAAAACCCATATATGATTCAAAGGCCAAAAATAACCTAATGGCTTTTATCCTTTCCACTGGTGCAAACACCTCATCATAGTCTATCCCTTCTTCCTGTCCATAGCCTTGAGCAACAAGCCTTGCCTTGTTCCTCACAACAACTCCTCTTTCATCCTTCTTATTCCTGAAAACCCATCTAGTACCAATAACTCTTTTACATGAGGGAAGATCCATAAGAATCCAAACCTTTTGTAGCTCAAATTGTGTTAATTCTTCTTGCATGGCATCTACCCAACTTTCTTAATCAAGAGCTTGAGAAATATTCTTGGGCTCTACTTGTGATAAGAAATAGGCAAACAAACAATGCTGAGTATCCTTATAATTGGTTCTCTGATGTTGTTTGACATAACTCACAAGTGCATGAGTTTCAGTATTGGCTTGAAGTTGTCTTCTGGTTTGCACAACAGACTTGGGATTTCTAATAATCTGAGTAGTAGGATGGTTGTTGTTGACTTTATGAGTGGGAATAGAACTGACTGGAATTTCAGTTTCCAAATTATTGAAATCAGTTACTGCACCCTACTCATCATAGGAAGCTTTGGAGAAGATTCCTTTAGCTGGACTAGCATAAATGTCTTCATCGTCCATAGCTTGTAAAATATCTTCTAATGAATCAGCAGACTTTGTAGATTTTGACTTAGTAGTACTTGCAGATGAGGTACCGCTAAGTGTAGTATGTACTGCTGAGTGTTGTGACTCAAAAGATTCTTCTCCTGCATGCTTATTAGCAGATGTAGCATTCTTTTCTTGATCTTAAAGCCTCTGAAGCTCTTGGGAGGCTTGATCATCAGTTGATGGCATAGTTTGCTTCTGGGAAGTAGCAGACATGGGAGTAACAGTAGGCATAATAGGTACATAGATGTGAACATCATCATCTGATGAAGAAGATTCTCCTTGAGTACCTGACTTAGTTGTACGAGACTCCTCACCTGCATTGTTAGTTTGACAATCCTTTTGCACAGAATAGTAATCCATGGAATTAGTTAGATAATCTAAATCAAACATCCAAGCATAACCTATTCCTGGGACACTGGGTTTATTTTCTAAGAAATTAACATGGGCATTTTCTTTAACCTTTTTAGATGCCAAATTGTAAACCCTATATGCTTTACTTTGCAATGAATATCCTACCAGATATCCTAAATCAGATTTTCCATCAAACTTCCCCAAATGATCAAGAGTGTTTAGTATAGACACATGACACCCAAAAGGTCTTAAATGACTTATGGTTGGCTTAATACCAGTCAAAAGTTCATAAGGTGTTTTGTTTTGAGGCTTGATCATTAAGACTATGTTTAACACATAACATGCAGTATTGATTGCTTCTGCCCAAAATGTAGTTGGCAAAAGAGAATTAGCCAGCATAGTTCTAGCTGCCTCAATTAGTGTCCTATTCTTCCTTTTAGCTACTCCATTTTGTTGTGCAGTCCTAGGATTACTAAATTGTCTCTTAATTCCTTTAGACCTACAAAATTCATCAAATTCAGCATTCTTGAATTCTATCTCATTATTTGTCCTAATGATCAAGACTTGTTTAGTGAACTGCTTTTCAACTAAAGTGATAAAATCCTAAGAGTAATTCATTGGTTTCACTCTTAAGAGCTAAAAAGAAAACCCAACTGAATCTACTATAATCATTAGTTATGACTAGACAAAAGGTCTTATGACTAATGCTTCTTATAGAAACTGGACCAAATAAATCCATATACAAAAGTTCCAAAGGCTTTGTCACAGTATTGACAGTCTTGGTCTTACAAGAGGTTCTATGTTTTTTACCTTTTTGACAAGCAGCACATGTGAAATCATTTTGAAAAGATTTGTTAGGTAACCCTCTAACCAAATTTCTATTCACTAATATGTTAAGATTCTTGAAATTCACATGACCTAACCTCCTATGCCATAAGTTAGACTCATCATTAGAAGTCGTAGCTAGTAAACATGTAATACCACATGTTAGAGTAATAGTATGAAGATTAAAGGCGTACATGTTTTTTTGTCGGGGTACCTTAAGCAGTACTTGAGATTCTTAAGGCATCTCAAAGTATTTGGATAGCACCAAGCAGTCTGTATCTGTAAACAGTACCTTGTTCTTCTTATCACACATTTGTGATACATAAAAGAGATTGAACTCATTCAATTCTTTTACAAAGAACACATCTTCAAATTCCAACTTCCCTGTATTGATTTTCCTTTTGCCAGTGATTCTACCTTTGCTACCTCCAAAGGATACTGGTCCACCTCTAAATTCTTCAAATTTAGCAAGGAAATCTTTATTCCCTGTCATGTGTCTTGAGCATCCACTATCTACTATACCTTATCTTTTAATTTATCAATTAGATGCCCCTGCACACAAACAAAACTTATTAGTTTTTAACAGGGACCTAAGCCACATTTGGCTCGGATCTTGTGGGACCTACAAACTTAAGAGTTTAATAGGTAGTTTTTCTATTAAGACTACATACACTCTTATATTTCATGGTTCCAGTCACATAGTCAAAGACATAGGTAGGTTTGTTGTCTTTGTACATTTTTTGCCTAAGTATTGTTTTAGCAGTACTTGCTTGAACACACAGTTTTTCACCTTTAGGAACCCACATTTGCACTGGTTTGTTATTAGGCTTACTTATAGATGTTTTGGATTTCTCAATTACACTCTTAGAAGTCTTGTGGGACTTTGGTTTGACAAACTTTGAACCAACGTTACTTGAGTTTGGTCTAGCAGTACTTGCAGTTCTAGACTTGCCGGTACTTGGTTTACCAGACTTTAAAGGTACTAGACCTTGTTTCAAAAGTACCGCTTTAGGAATAAAGTTCTCGGTAGGGTTATTTGTAACCTTTTGAGGTTTAGCTGCCCTTTTAGAATGATCAAACTTAGTTTTGTCATCTTTATATATCTTTTGCCTTTTAACTTGTGCATTTTTCCCATTACTGTTTCTTGTGGCCTTTTGTGCAACTTTTGTTTTACCATTTTATCTTCATGTAAAGTACAATCTTTTATAAAATGACTTAGACTACCACAAACATAACATCCTTTTCTTCTTAAAGAAGACCCAAAAGGTTATTTTGACTTAAGTTTCTCAAAACCTATCCCATCCCTCTTGGTTTTGTTATGTTTTACATTGTTATCCAATGCCTTACTAGGAGTTTTCACCTGCTTGGAAGCAGAACTAGTTTTATACTCTCCAGAAACAAAATTGTTCATTAAAGGTGGATAAACAATGTTTTTGGTCACAACAGATTTATCTTGAGATAAAGTACTAGAGTTTGAATCATTTACAGCCTCTGGTTCTTCTAACTTTATACCTGTATCATTACTAGGGGCATGAAAATTCCTGATAATGGTAGAGGAACTGCCTTCATTCCTTCAGCATATCTATCTTTTTCAGGTGTATTATCTGACTCACTAGAACTATCAAAAATCCCCTTTGATAAGTCCTTGTCAGTTAAAGTTATCCCAGGTTGGTCCTTAATATATCCTAGGTCTGACTTATCAAAATACCCCATTTGTGAATTAATCAGTGTTAGCCTCAAAATATTGAGTCAAACAAGAATGTTCGGTCATAGGTTTCTATTGTAACATTAATTAGAACGTTGTAATAAATAGTTTATTAGTTGTAGTTTACGGGCTTGGATTTAAACTAATTAAAGTCCAAACGTGAAGCCTGGCCCAATATATAGTCCATTAAAGCCCGCATATGGGTGGACTATATATACTACCCTCCTAGCATGTTAGGAGGGTGAGATGATCATTTGTACTCTAATCTTTCTTAATCTAATATTCTACAAGTTAATCCTCTTATTCTCTCTACTTTCTCTCTCTCTAAAACTCATATCTTTTCCATCTCATTTCTTAATCGATCATATTATTAGGGACAACAATTGGTATCAATCGCCGTGGGGTAGATTTGTGTTTCGATTGTGGTTATCAACTTTGATTTCGTGTGATTTTTCATCTTAAAAGTCATCTCATATTAAAAAGTTTTGTTTTTTATTGCTCAAAATCTTCATACAAATTGCCTACAAAGTAGTGGTAGGAATTTGTGTTTATCATTGTTCTTGATTTTTGATTAAAAGTTGCTAAATTTGGTTTCATTTTCGGAAAATTTTGGCTAAATCACGTTTTTGGAGAGTTTGAGTCTTTATCCGGAATTTAAGGGTTTGTGGATTCCGGATAACATAGCATATTCTTGTTATCCGGAATAAGAGGGTTTAACTATTCAGGATAAGCCGAAGTTGGGGATTCAGGATAAGCTAGTGTTGCACGTTATTCCGGATAAGGAGGTTGCACGTTATTCCGGATAAGAGGTTTCTAATCATTCCGGATAAGAGGTGCTCAAGGTATTCCAGATAAAAGGCACGTAAGTTATTCCGGATAAAAGGGTTAAATCATTCCGGATAAGAGTTTGCTGATTTTTCCGGATAAGAGTTTATTCCGGATAAGAGGTTTCTAATTTTTCCGGATAAGAGTTTATTCCGGATAAGAGGTTTCTAATTATTCCGGGTAAGAGTTTTGTTAGATTATTCCGGATAAGAAACTATTCCGGATAAGCCACGGTAGACTTATTTCGGATAAGGAGAATAACACTTATTCCGGATAAAGAAGGAAATAAACATTCCGGATAAACAGTTTTTCCGGATAACGGTAGTTTTGTATTATTCCAGATAAGTCGAAGAACAACTATTCCGAATAAGAGAAAGAACATTTATTCCGGATAAGAAGAACATTCAACATTCCGGATAAGAAGAACATCAAACATTTCGGATAAGAGAACGAACTATTCCGGATAAGCTTTGCTTTGAATTTTTCCGGATAAGGTATCATTGAAATATTCCGGATAAGTGAAAGATATTATTCCGGATAAGTGCACTGTCATATTCCGGATAAGTACTTGTTTTTCCGGATAAAGTTTTTTCATAATTTCTTCAAGTTTCAACCACAATCTTTTCACAATTTCATCTACTTAAGATCCTATTCACTTCACATCAACTTTGAGATGGATTCTACTCAAGAATATCGTGTCACAAACAACAATATCATGGTGGCGGGGAATAAAGAGAGACCACCAATGCTTGTGTCTGGTACGTATGCTCAATGGCAATCACGTTTCATACGATATCTTGATACAAGACCCAATGGTGATGCCTTGAGAAAATGTATTACTCATGGACCATATGTATTCAAGAAAATCTCAATTCCTCCAAGAGCAGCCACAGATACTACTGATCTAATACCTGCAAGTGAACGTGATGAAACAAGAGCCGATCTCACACCTGAAAATTGTGCTTGGCATGATGCGGAGAAGGAAGCCATCTATATGGTTCTAAGTGGGATTGGAGATGACATTTATTCCACGGTTGATGCATGCCCTACAACACATGAAATGTGGACTGCTATTGAACGCTTGTAACAAGGAGAATCACTCAACAAACAAGATGTCAAAACAAACTTGTTTTGGAATTTTGGCAAGTTTACTTCAAGGGATGGAGAATCAATTGACTCTTACTACTCCAGGTTTAATAAGATGATGAATGACATGACAAGAAATAATTTGCAAGTCTCCACCATGCAAGTCAATGTCCAATTTCTTCAACAACTTCAACCAGAGTGGACACGGTTCGTCACTTTGGTGAAACAACAAGAAAAGTTAGACGAGGTCTCATATCATCGACTCTTTGACATCTTGAAGCAATTTCAGAATTAAGCAAATGAGATTCGAGCTGAACGTGTTGCCAAGACAGCTAATCCACTTGCTTTAGTGACTACAACTCAACATGTTCAAGGTCATAACTCTCGTGCTCCTAAGTCATATTCCACTACATCATCTTCACCACGATCTTCCACATCATCTAACTCTTCATTATCCACAAGATCTCGAGGTAAAGTGCCAAAAGCACCATCACCACCATCTGAGTCCTCACTGAAGAAGATAGTGATGAAGACCAAGCTCAAAAGAACTGAGAGATGAAACAACAAATTGCTTTCATAATGAAGACTTACAAGAAAATCTACAAACCTACCAACAACAATCTTCACACATCATCTAACACCAAGAACCGATATGTTGAGAGTCCTCCAAGGTATGACACACGTCGATGTGGTGAAAGTCCTTATAGGTATGATCGACATAATCCTACACATGTTGAGGGTTCTGCAAGATATGATCGACAAACTGCCAAGTATGATACTCAGAGGATTGCTGTTGCTACTGGGAATAGGGAAACGGTTGGAAGTCAAGTGGTTCAGCAGAGTGGGATTCAATGTTTTAATTGCCAAGGTTATGGGAATATGGCAAAGGAATGTAGGAAGCCGAAAAGGGTTAGAGACTCCAACTATCACAAGGAAAATATGCTGCTATGCAAAAAGATGGAAGCAGGGGTTAAATTGTCAGCTGAGGAAGGAGTAATGCTTGATGATACTGATGATGAAGATTCTGATCAAGAGCTCGATGCACATTACTCGTACATGGAAAAGGTTGAAGAAGTTCTCAAAGTCACTGAAGATGACAATGGCCCTATCTTTGACGCTGATCCAATCGATAAGGTACACAATACTAATGAATATAATATGTTTGGTGATACTCATGAGCATAGTGATCTACCTAATGCCATTAATGACACATGTATGATGGAAACGGTTGATAGCAATACCATACCCGATTCATCAGACATGTGCAATAATGAGTCTGAGGATGATCAACATGCAAATGAATATGATGAAGAGGAACGTATTGCGCTTGCTAATTTAATTGCTACTTTACAAAAAGATGTCACTGAAAATAAAAAGAGTCAAAAGCAATTAAAGAAGGCAAACGCTACGCTCACTCAAAGTTTTGAAGAATGCAAAGCTGCTCTTATCAAATCTACTGAGATGACTGAAAGCTATAGGGATGAGCTCCTTCAGAAAACTAAAGAGTTTGAGGGGTACAAGGGTAGTACGTTAAAAAGTCAAAAGGACGATTTTGAAAACAAATATAATACAACTCTTGAGTTACTAGCCAAAGAGAAACGTCAATATAATGTTTTCTTAATGGATGAACGTTAAAAAACGTACCTTGCCAATACCAAAGTTAATGAACTTGAACAAAAGCTCTCTATGACCACTACAGATTCTGCTAAAATTCTTGAGGATAAGAAACAAGAGGTAGATGCGTTAAAACAAGACTTCAAAAGTAGATATGATAAGGAAACCGAAAAAGTAACGAAACTAGAAGCACAAGTCGAATTTTTGAAGGAAGTTGTTTATAAAACGCATGATTCTATTCAATCCGTAAGAATGCTAGCACCTCCATCGATGTTTAAGGGTCAAGCTAGCTTTGCAAGTCCTGAGTACCTTGCCAAAGCTCAAGCTGCGAACCCGCATCTTTATCTTGATGAGACTGAAAGAACTAATCTTGATTGCATGCCTGTAAGTGCCGATAGTGAAGAGACTGCCCTTTGAGATGATGATAGTCAACCTCTTGTCAATAAGGAGTTTGTGAAACCATATAATTATGCTTATGAGAATAGTCTTTATGGTCTTTTCAACAAACAAACTCAGAAACTCGTGAGGAAGTGTTTCTAGAATGCAAACAAAAGAGAATTCAATGGAAGAAAGCATTTGCCCCTAAGAAATCTAATGTTTACAAATACATAAACTACCTCCCTCTAGATGAATCTAAAAGCAAGAGTAGGAAAACATTAGGTATTCTTAAACACCACATAGATAATGTAAAATCTATTGTTGAAAGAGACTGGGAAAAACGTGAAAATACTTAGTGGATACGTCTAATTCCTCAAGATATTACCTTGCTTGTGAAAGAACTCTTAATTCCTAACACGACGTTGATTAAAGAAACTGTTCTTCAACTTGAGGAGTTCATTCGGACTGAAATGTATGATGATTTAAAATATGTTGAATCTCTTGAGAAACACATTAAAGATCTTCAAATGGAGAAGTCTGACTTCTCAGTTGAATATGATTTACTCTTGCAAGAATGTGTTTCTAAAGATGTTATGTGTGCTTATTTTACATCTTGTGCTGATATTGATGAATATTCTGAAGTTGCATACCAATATCTTGATAAAAGCAAAGAATGTGAACGTCTTGAAATTGAGCTTTCGAAACGTAAAGAAAATGTTGATAAAAAGGCTTTTGAGTTACTTCAACACAAAACTGATTTCCTTCAAAAACATTGTCATTCTATTGAACTTGCTTTGCAAAAAGACGTTGGTAGTTTTCCACATGATAATAAATTGCAAGAAAAACTTTCCCAAACGTTTCGAGAAATGAATATTTGGAAATTAAAGGGTTGAAAGCTCAGTTACAAGACAGGGACAGAGCGATAGCAGAGTTGCAGAAACTCGTTGCTAAAATGGGTGGGAAAATCATGGAACCTAGCATTAAGAAACATGTTGTTAGACAACCCAATGCTTCTAAAGTGAATAGATCCTGTATCTTGGGAAAACCATCTGCTTTATCAAATTCCTCGTTTGCAAAACCTGTGTTTGCCCCCAAGATAGATGGAAAGGAAAGGTTGCCACAAACTCAACCCATAAGGAATGCCATAGCACCAAGCGTTAAGCACACTAATGTGATTAAACCAGGGATGTACAGAATAATAACTAAGTCCACAAACAAAGTTATTCAATCGCCTCAGACTTCTAGAAACACTAATATTCGTGTGTCTTCTACTACAGGAATAGTCTCCACTACTAGTGTTAGCCGGCCTCAGCTTAAGAGCACTCAAGTGAATGATAAGGTCTGGAAACACATGAATCAAGGGAAGATGAAGGAAGTAGAAGCACACCCTAGGAATTTGAAATTTTTTAAGAATAAAAAGTCTGTGATCGCATGTAATGACGATATGAATGATGTGAATGATTTGAAGGCTATGAATGTGAAATTTGTTTGTGTTAAATGTGGCAAGTGTGCTAATGCTAATCACTCTATGTGTGCTATGAATAATGACAAAGGCATAGAAACTAGAACTAAGAAGCAAACTGTGATGCCTATTAGTGCTAGAAAACCCAAACGCAAAGTGAACCATTCTGGTGCTACCCCCACTAAGAAAAGTAATGCATCAGACTCCACCACTAAGAATCCTAGAAGCAAAATTAAGGAATTATATGAGTCTGCTAGCACGTCTTGGAAATGGTGGTTTGCTAATAAATGTCCTCCCGGATATAAATGGATGCCGAAAGCTT
This sequence comes from Glebionis coronaria, assembly GCA_025667525.1. NCBI lineage: Eukaryota > Viridiplantae > Streptophyta > Magnoliopsida > Asterales > Asteraceae > Glebionis > Glebionis coronaria. The sequence goes on along the minus strand of CM046882.1, from coordinate 40,672,434 downwards.
GGACAGAAAATGTGAAAACGAGTGTTAGTTTGCCTTTAAATGTTGATAAGGACACTAATGATTCTACTATCACAACTATTGTGGTATCCAATTTAGCAAATGCTCCATCGTGTTCTAACTCTTCTGCATGTGATACAAATAATTCTCTTCCTACTGGACTCCGGATGCACAAAGCACATGACGGGGAATCTCAAGCTTCTAATTAACTTCGTGGAGAAGTTCCTGGGTACGGTCTGATTCAGAAATGATCAATTTGCACCGATCCTGGGATATGGAGATTTGGTTCAGGGAAATATCACGATTAAAAGGGTATACTACGTCGAAGGGCTCAATCACAATCTTTTCTTGGTTGGTCAATTCTGTGATGCGGACTTGGAAGTTGCTTTCAGAAAGAAGACATGTTTTGTTCGTGATTATGATGGGAATGACTTACTTACTGGTACACGGGGTACTGATCTTTACACAATTTCACTTCAAGACACAACTTCATCAACTCCAATTTGCTTCATGGCTAAAGCTTCAACGACTCAGGCATGGTTATGGCATCAACGTCTTTCTCATCTCAACTTTGATACCATTAACTTGCTTTCCAAGAAAGATATTGTGAGAGGCCTTCCAAGTTTGAAATTCATCAAATATCATCTTTGTTCTTCTTGTGAGCTTTGTAAAGCTAAACGAAGTAGCTTTAAAACAAAAACCACACCAAGCTCAAAAGGACGGTTAGATCTTCTTCATATGGATCTGTGTGGTCCCATGCGTGTTCAGAGTATCAATGGAAAGAAATATATTCTGGTAATTGTCGATGATTACTCAAGGTATACATGGACTCACTTCTTGAGGTCCAAGGATGAAACACCCGAAGTTCTCATCAGCTTTCTTAAACTGATACAACGTGGTCTTCAAACTCAAGTTAAAGTGGTTCGTACTAATAGAGGTACAGAATTTTTGAATTCAAATATGAGAAAGTATTTTGAAGCCGAAGGGATTGAACATGAGACATCTATTGCTCGAACACCCGAACAAAACGGAGTTGTTGAAAGACGAAACCGTACTTTAGTTGAGGCTGCTCGAACATTATTATCCGCTTCAAAACTTCCACTGTACTTTTGGGCCGAAGCCGTGTCAACCGCATGCTACACACAAAACCGCTCCTTAATTATCCCAAGACACGAAAAGACACCATATCACATAATTCATGATCAAAAACCTTCACTCAAACACCTTCATGTTTTTGGATGTACCTGTTACATTATTCGAGATGGTGAAAATTTGGATAAGATGAAAGAGAAAGGTGATGCATGTATTCTTGTGGGATATGCAACTCAGTCTAAGGGATATAGAGTGTACAACAAGAGAACAAAACTGATTGTCGAGACCATTCACATTCGATTTGATGAATTGCAAGAAATGGCACTTGAACAAAACAGTTTAAGTCCCGATCCACAACGACAAACGACTTCCGTTCACAACCGCACGGAACTCGAAACTCAAGACCACAACAATGAACCGTCAAGTTCAACGTTGGTTCCAGAAAATGTTCCAAGAGCTGATATGACAGTCGACACGACAATTGAAGAGTTGGAAATGTTATATGGACCAATGTATGATGAATATTTCACGGGGGAGAAACAAGGTGTATCAAAGTCTTCCGCTGTCACTCATGATAAGAATGATGATACCGATCATCGTCAACAATCGGATACAATTTCATGTACTTCAACACGGGTTGCTGTAGATTCACCTCCTCAGAATATCACTTCAACACTCGATCCTACAACATCCACAACTACTGTCATTGCTCCAGAGAACACAAATCAAGCAGACAATGCATTATCTGACGAAGACGAATTTATCAACCCATTCGGTACACCGGTACACGAAACCGGAGAGTCTTCTACTCGCCATGTTGATCCATCAAATATGCATACGTTCTATCAACGACATCCTTCAACACATCATTGGACTAGAGATCATCCTTTGGTTCATGTCATTGGAAACCCTTCACAGCCCGTTCGCACAAGACGACAGCTTAACACCGATGCCGATGTTTGTATGTTCGCACTCGCCGTGAGTTCAACTGAACCGAAAAACATCAATGAAGCATTAGCTGATCATGCTTGGATTGAATCGATGACAGATGAACTTCAACAATTTGAAAGACTTAACGTCTGGGAACTTGTTGACAGACCATACGATGTAACACCATTAAATCTTCGATGGATCTGGAAAAACAAGATGGATGAAGAAAACACGATCATCAAGAATAAATCTAGGCTAGTGGCTAAAGGGTATGGACAGAAAGAGGGTATTGATTTTGAAGAATGATTTGCACCAGTAGCTCGCATGGAAGCGGTCAGGATCTTTCTTGCTTATGCTGTACATAAGGGATTCATTGTCTATCAAATGGACGTAAAGACGGCGTTTCTTAACGGTCCTTTGAAGGAAGAAGTTTATGTCACGCAGCCGGAAGGATTCGTCAATCCTCATTATCCTGATAAGGTGTATCGTCTCCACAAAGCACTTTATGGACTCAAGCAAGCTCCAAGGGCGTGGTACGACGAGCTCTTGAAATTTCTGGTCTCCAAAGGTTTCTCAAAAGGTTCCATTGATTTAACTTTGTTCACTTATAAATATGGGGATGACATATTGCTTGTGCAAACTTATGTTGATGACATTATTTTCGGGTCTACAAACCCAAAACTTTCAAAATGGTTTGAAAAAGTAATGCACAGCAGATGTGAAATGTCTATGATGGGCGAACTAAAATTCTTTCTAGGAATTCAAGTTCACCAATCCCCAAGTGGTATCTTCATTAACCAAGCTAAGTATTGTCAAGAGATAATCACAAAGCATGGTATGACATCATGTGACCCCGTTGGGACACCATTATCAACCACATCCCTAGATGCTGATTTGGAGGGATTACCCATAGATCAAACGAGATATCGTTCCATGATCGGGTCCCTCATGTACTTGACAGCAAGCAGACCTGATATTCATCATGCTACATGCTATTATGCACGATATCAAGCACGACCCACTGAAAATAACCTCAAAGAGGTTAAACGGATCTTTCGGTACCTTAATAATACCATTCACATGGGACTCTGGTATCCGAGGGAAACCGGTTTCTTTCTAACGGCCTATTCAGATTCTGATCATGCAGGGTGTCTTGATACACGTAAAAGTACTTCTGGTGGTGCACAATTTCTAGGACAAGATAAGCTTGTGGGATGGTCTTCCAAGAAGCAGGATTGTACGTCACTTTCATCAGCCGAAGCGGAGTATGTGTCTCTATCTGCGTGTTGTGCTCAAGTTCTTTGGATGAGAACACAACTCACGGATTATGGCTTCCACTTTGATAAAGTACCTGTGTACTATGACTCAAAGTCCGCCATAGCCATCTCCTGCAATCCGGTACAACATTCCCGCACGAAGCACATTGATGTCAGATATCTATTCATTAAGGAACAAGTTGAAAAGGGTATTGTTAAATTATACTTTGTTGGAACTGATTACCAATTAGCTGACTTTTTTACAAAAGCTCTTTCGAAAGAGAGGTTTGCGTATCTAGTTAGGCAACTTGGTATGAGATGTTTGACTCCAGCAGAACTGGAGGTTCTGGCAAAGAAGCCTGCTTGATTCATCTATCAAACATCTACTTGTAAATATTAATAAAAAAAAGCAAATACAAAATTAAAAAATCTTTGATAATCCAAAAATATTCTTCTCGACATGTCTTTCAGTATCGATAATATGGACGTACCTAGAAATGTCGCTCAATAACGACACGGGTGTGTACATAAAGCTCGAATGCAAGTTGTAAATATTTTTCAAAACATGTCATTTCTATCTTTTCAACAGGAAATTGTCTATTTTGGACAATATTTCCAACAACGGGTAGAGTAATCTATCTTGGGTTGAGCTTCTCACAAAACATTCAACGTTTTGAGCTCAACACAATGGCTTGTAATCACATTCAGATTGCAACCCAGAACAATATTCACGGGGGAGTGTATGATTTTGTGCTCTTACCCTCAGCAAAAGAAGAGAAATCTTCTTACACTTGAGTGGATACGTCAAGACATTCAAAGTCTATGAACTCAAGTTTATGCTTTAGAAAAACCTTTTCGACAAAATGAATTGATTTTTCAAAAAGCGTTGAACACAATTTTTTCAAGAATTTCTCAATGATATTCAAAATCTTTCAAAAATTGTGTGTTCAACAACTCCTTTCCTCAAAAGTTTAATGTGGATCATATCCTTGAAATGACAATTCAATTAGATCAATTTTTGAGGGGGAGCGTTCCAAAATTCATGCTAAGTTTGACACATCTTTCTCCCGAAGATTTTCAAGACTATTTTTCAAAATATATTTAAATCAAATTTGGTATCTCTAATATCAAAAGATTTTATATATTAGAGATAGGGGAGAAAATGTGATTAAAATGTCATCTAAAGACTCAAGCACTCATGGTTACGATCAAATACCCACAACATCTTTAATTCACGACGTTATTGGTGTCAAAAGGGTGGTTAGGTTTAAGTCCTATGATCCAACGAGAACCGGAGGGATCTTCCTAGGGACAATCCAATATATTATTAGAAGTCCTTAGGAAAGATGGAGTAGAATGTGAACGTAACTGAATGTCGACTAAGTACTGATGCTAGCACCGGAACAATCACAATAAGGTGTTAGTAATGATGTCTTGGTAAGCATTGAAGGGGTTGAAGAATGAAAAAGAAATGTAAGGATAAAGGGTGTAAAGAAAGAAGCCCTCCATAAACTTAGGCAGAAACCGGGTCAACACATCATGAAGACATCTCAATATGGACCCAGTGATGTGAAGCACAACCCTTTCCTAGCTACTCAGGCTTCTCTCAAAAGAAGTTTGTTTTATTGTCACGGAGATCAACACGACTTCTATTGACTTTCTCACTCCGAGATAGTTGATATTGAATAGGTGGCATCTGCTCCAGCCTCCGAACACTAAAAGTGTACAAATCGAGTCTAGAGCCAAGAGATCAATCAAATCTCGTTAGGACACACGGATGAAGATCAAGAGAGTCCTACGCTATATCCTTGTGATATTGCTAGAACACTCAGAGTGATACTACTTAGTATTCACAATGATGAGTGGAAATCCTTCCAGTGTTAACATCAAACAGCACTGCGGTAGGTCATATGCAAGATTCTTTATGAATTGAACATGTGCAAAACTGAAAAGCAACAGTGGTTTGATTCTGAATTGATTCGAACTCGTTTCAGGTTTCTACGCAATATCCTTATGGTCTTGCCAGAACATTCAGAGTGATATTTATTAATATTCACAGTGACGAATGGAAATCCTTCTAGCGTCAACATCAAACAGCGCTACGGTAGGTGACTTGTGAGATTCTTATGAATCAAACTTGTGTTAACTGGAAAGCAACAATGGTAAGATTCTTTACGAATCATACTTGTTCTAGGAATTTGAATTGACGACTTTAATCAAGCGGATATCTATCCAATTGATTCACTCTTTATGTTCGCAGTCTTGCTTTGAGACGATCGAGTAAAGAGAACGGCTAGTACAACCGCGAAACCCTGTCAAGGAGATTCTTTATTGAATCTACCTAATCACAGGTACGGTATTTAATATCGTATAACGGTCTTCACCGACCGGAGGTAAAACGCTACCGATTTAGGACGAATGTCAAAGCCATTCAGTCCGTGTCTATGTTTTGTCTTGAGAAGGTGGCGTCACGGTGTACTCAGCAAAGTCAAAGATTCATAACCACATATTCATGCCCAAAGACTTATTCAACAAATTAATAGTGTGAGCATGTGGATATAGACACAAGATCACAAGAGGGCAAAGACAAGTCAAGAATGATTTGAAGATCACAGCATGAAGGAACAACACTACTATTACACGTTCAAGACTCATTTATGACGAAATTCATTAATCTCCATTGGACTCCAAATATCTAAGAGGAATGACCTCACATTGGGGAAGATTGTTAGCCTCAAAATATTTAGTCAAACAAGAATGTTCGGTCATAGGTTTCTATTGTAACATTAATTAGAACGTTGTAATAAGTAGTTTATTAGTCGTGGTTTGCGGGCTTGGATTTAAACTAATTAAAGTCCAAACATCAAGCCCAACCCAATATATAGTCCGTTAAAGCCCGCATGTGGGTGGAACATATATACTACCCTCCTAGAATGTTAGGAGGGTGAGATGATCATTTGTACTCTAATCTTTCTTAATCTAATATTCTACAAGTTAATCCTCTTCTTCTCTCTACTTTCTCTCACTACTTTCTCTCTCTCTAAAACTCATATCTTTTCCATCTCATTTCTTAATCTATCATATTATTAGGGACAACAATCAGTTTACCCAATCCTTTAGAGGACTTTTGCCAATGATTAATCACTTCCCTTTCATTATAAAGACTGGCTTTTAATGCTTCATTTTCTAATGATACTTTCAAAAGTTGTTTTTCAAAAGCTTTGATTTCCGCATCTTTTTCCCTCATTTGAAGAGTTAAAATTCTTATTTTCTCTTCATAGTTTTGTTGACCCTTTTTATACAGAACTATATTTTCTTCTAACTTAGCAATACCCTGTTTAAAACCATTTAGTTCTACAGTGCATGTGTTGACTTTTTGATATTGCTCATCTAGTTCTACTTTTAAGCTATTAAATTTAAGAACACAATCTTTAGAACAAGGATGTACCTCAGTATCTTCATGTGAGAGAGCCATCAAACCAAGCTCTTTTTCTTCCTCATCTTCAGCCCAGTTCGCCACCCCATCTACAGTCACCAATGCTTTGGTTCCTTTGGGACTCCTGTTGTTTCCTTTTGGAAAGCTTTCAGTAATTCTTGGACTGGTTCTATAGCTGTTTTTGGACTTTTGACTGCTACTCTCAGCCTTGTCTCTAGTGCACTCCCTTGCAAAGTGTCAATTCCTTCCACAGTTATAGCATTCAACTTTAGACTTGTCATATCCTAATGGCTCATTAGGATCAACAGTCGTCTTCCTTCCAGTCTTCTTAAATAACCTATTAGATCTCACAGAAACCATAGCAACTTGCCATTTGAGATCCATCTCTTCAACATCAGCATCATCCATTTGGAACAAGTCATTGAGTGTTAGTCTTGGCCTGTTTTCTTGTCCAGCAAAGAATGAGAAGGCCTCATTGTCACTAAACAATGGTGAAGATCTTCCTTGTTGATTTGAGAGACAATGGGATTGCCTTCAGTACTTTGTGAGTAAGTACCGCTTGTAAGTCCTCCAGCGGTATGATGGAAGTAAGTACCGCTGCTAGATCCACTAGCGGTATTTGGAAAATAAGTACCGTCGTTAGCTTCTGACACAAAAGTCAAGTTAGACTTTGTTGTTGCTGCTGCCTTGGTCACCTCAACGCCTTTTACATCCATCTCATAAGCTCTAAGATTGTTGTAGAGATGATCAAAAGGAATTGTATCCAGATCATCTCTTGTGATGAAGTGCATAGTCATTGCTTTCCACTCTTGTGGAACACTCCTTAAGAATTTCATATTAGTTTCTTCATTAGGAATTATTTGTCCATAAACTGCCAATTGAATAAGCAGCTTACTAAACCTTCCATAGCCACCATGGATTCCTTCTCTAATGGAAATTGAGAAGTTATTAAACTCTTGTTCAGAACAATCTTCTTTATCTTCTTAGATTTGTCATTACCTCCAAATCTAAGTTTGATGGCATCCCACATAGCCTTAGCATCCTTATAGTGATGAAATATAGGTAAGATTTCCTCTGAAAGTGCCATAGCCAAAGCAGTTCTGGCCTTTCTTTCTCTGATCTCTGCTTATACCTCATTAGCAGTCACAACAGGTAAAGCATAGCATGTACCATCAGGCAACCAGTGTAGCTTCTTAGGTGTATTCCCATTCTTGATAACTTGCCACAGAGTATTATCAGTGTGATTCAAGTAATGTTCCATCTGTATAGCCCATGTCTCATAGTTATCACCCTTGAGAACTGGGATTTTGACAACAGAAAGAGTATGGGAAGGTGTTGTAGTTGTAGAAGTAACTACAACATTTATGGCTTGAACACATTGTGGTGATGCAGGATAAACAACTTGAGGCTGCCCCTATGGTATTGGATCAGGATCTGGAATATCTTCCAAGTGAGGGTTATCACCAGGTTGAGACATTGAGTTTTAATGTGAGTGGAGTTTTTTGGGGTTGTGTTCTTTTTTTTCAGAGTTTCTCAACAAGCTCTGATACCACTTGTTGATCCCTTTGATTGGATCTATATTATGTTAAGAACTAGTATAGTAGTTTGTAATCAAACTAAAACACTTTGAGAACTCTTACTCAAGCTAAATAAGTTATGCGAAATCTAACTTATAAAGCACAGAAGAACAAAATTACTTTTAACTATTCGATTCTCTTATTAATCGACTTGAATGAGGTACATGAATGTCATCGTACCTATGTTCCTTTTATAGAGTAAGGAACCCTAGAAACCTTAGAATATTCTATAAAGATAACTATATCACATACGATATATTATCAATATTCTAACTATTTAAGTATATCATATAAGATATACTCTAACTATAACTATGACATGTCTTATACAAAGATATATTCGTCCTAATCAATATAGCAGTACTTACTTTATAAGTAGCAGTACTTACTATGTACCGCGTTAACACTAACGATACTTGAAAGATAACTAACAGTACTTCAATAACACTAACGGTATTTGACACTTAACAAATAATTCCCAACAATATTCAACTCCTTAATAATCCACGATTGAACAAAATAAGCATGATATACAAAATGACAATCTTTTCAAGACAAGCAACTATCATGCTTTACTTCCATACATTTACAAAATTAAGTTAAATACCAAAACAATTACTAATTTTTACGTTGCTATCATAACCTTACTTATCCGCAAACATAAACATATTGCATAGGATAACTATGTTGATTATCGAACATAAAGTGTGGATACGTTAACCCTCCGCCATCGCAACCATCATCAATAAGTCTTGCGTAATAACCTTACTTATAATCATGAAACTCTCTAGAAATAACAAATGGGATGACATTCCAGACATCATTCAGGACTACGAGAGAAGTTTTTCTCACAAGAACATTGACGATTTAACTTAGCAAAATCTTTCCAATAACACATATTACAACATTTGGACAAAATAACAACTCCGGAAACTCCTCAGATTCATCCGATGAGAACAAGATCTGCAGAAACTGTAGCAAAATTCCATTTCCCACAACGTGAATGTGTTTACTGGGCTGGTTTGAACACTTGAGACTGTATATCATCATTAAGCTTTTAAAACAGCTTATATGATTTGTTGGTTTTGTGAAATATTTTATGAAGACTAATAAATGTTTTAGGTTACAGCTTCACTTGCTTACTTATTACCATGGTAATAAATAGCGTGAGGCCTAGCCTAGCGTAGCGGCATGTTCAAGCTACACGCTTTAGTGGCTAAGGCGAATTTTTAGCGTTTTTAAAGCGTGACTTATGACGGCACAACATATAAAAATATTTATTTAGGTCTTGTCATTTAAAAAGAAGTATGAATAATTATGACAACAAAGGGTCTTGTCATGCATTTCCGTGTTTACTTTACGTAACTCTGACAAAAAGATAAAAAAATCTTGTAAACCTCTTTCTCGACTTCTTTTAAGCGACTACAAACTAGACCTAAAATAGACTTTTACATCATTAGTCGTGAGATTCTACTATTTATAGAACAATCTATACTAGTACTAGAGTTCGTATTTAAAAATCGTAAATACGTAAAAAAAAGTCAGAAATATGTAAAAGTTGAAGGTCGGTGTAATACTAATATTTAGCACACATGAGGGTGTGTTTGTAATTTTTTTACATTGTGAGTCGTTAGATTTCAACTTTTAAATATAAAAGCACTATTCATAAGGGAGCATAATAACATCCGACTTATTGATTGTGAATGAAAAGGTTTTATGAGAATCGACAACAATTTTATTATTGGGTGTTTGTTTTTTTATGTATTACGTGGATTATGGAATGTGAAGGGGTATTGGGAACATAATTCAAAAACAAGGCAATGGATCATCATTTTAATGAGTTGGGTCTTGTCATGCAAGAATATAATTAGTAAAATGCATGGTCGAGTTTACGTAGTTTACTCTCGACAAAGAGTCGAGAATCTTACATAACTTGGAAAGCTCCATCTCAACATGTATTAAGCCACCACTCGACCTAAAATATGTCACTTTTGTGTCGCTTTTAACTCGACTAGAGCAAAATACACTAATTATAAAGAGTGATGAACTGATGATTCGTGCCTTGGAAGCGTTGACTCCGATGAGTTTTAGCATTGATGTATGAATGAAATACTCTGATTTGTATTAGATTGGAGTATATGTTCTTTATGTTAATGCCTACAGTAATAAAAACATACTAACGCTTTTTTTAAACTAGTACTGTGTACGGTAATATAGTAGTTGGACTGATTGGTTAAAATCATGGTTACAAATAGCGTGAGGTGAGGCGTAGCGTAGAAGCATGTTCAAGCTACACGCTTTAGCGGTTAAAGCGAAGGTTTAGTGTTTGTAAAGCGTGACTTATAGCGACACAACATTTAAAAATATTTATTTGTTTTTATCATATTCAGTATTATATTTATATTGAGTTAGCAATAAGTGTTGTACATAATAATTAAAGTTAGAAAGCTCTCCTTACACGTAATAATATTCATTTTTTGGAGTTCAATTAAAAAAATTACCGCACCTCATGTCGTAACGCGCCTTGACCTATTGCGTAGCGTGGAAGACGCGCCTTAAGACGAGCTTTAGCGAGCTATTTAGAACCATGCTTATTACTCGCCATACTAAAGATCATCATGAGTCACGACAAAATCACATGGACATTCGATGGACATATTGTAATCCGATTTTATGGCTCTCTAGAATACAACATTTGATTGCATTTTGCCCATTTTTGTTTTTTATTTTGTGCAATTTATTACTGTATTAATGGTTTCATTCGGCATTAGGATTTTCAAAATGGCTTTATGGTTGTCGTATTAGTTGGGAGGGGTGTGTAACGTGTGGGGAAGATGGGAGGGTGATTTTCATTAGTGTTGGGGAGTTGGGTTGGATTATCGGAGAGTGGTGGGTGAGAAGGGTTTTGTACAAAAACGGTACTGGGTATGCTAGAAACACGAAGGTCCGACATGTTAACAACATTGCAATGTGTTTTGACTTTTGAGGCTTCCTCTATTTTTTCTGAGTTGTTCATTTTTCCTAACTATGATCTATCTAATGTTGGTGATTGTGCTTTTAGATTGAAAACGAGCAACGACCGGTTGAATGAGATATTGGTGCTTCGAGAAAAGCTTGCTCCAATAGGTCGCTCAAATGGTTGAAGGTCCAAAAACCTCATGTATACACAACTAACACTTGATACTGCTTTGTGAATCAACTGTCTTCACAAGGATTCACAATATGCTGTGAAGTATTTTGATAACCAACCGTGTAACTAACCCATTAGTTGTCTTCCACCTACATGGTTTTCATTTTCAATACCTATCGTTAGTATTGATTTTTTAAAACTTCGGACATGCTATATGATCCATCTTAGTAGTATACCTAACATTATAAAAAATTACTAAAACAAGGAAAGCAAAATTTAAAAAAAAATACACGTAGCAACAAAAAAGAAGCCCTGCCGCAGCGCGCGGTAGATTTTACTTGTTTATACAACTCTAAAGTTTTATATTTTGGGCTTTCAGTGACGGATCTTGGGCATTTATTTTAGGGGGGGCGGATTATTTTTTACATACCAACATAAAAAATGGACAAGAAATTTGACAAGAAATACATAATATTTACCAAGGTTGCAAATATCATGAATCGCTAGTCGACTGGTTGACCCACCTTGTAGCTTTTAATCGTTCTAGGCGGGATTAATCGGTGATTAATCGGATTGGCATTTTTAGCAAAAATTTTGTATTTCTAGAAATTTTTGGGTATTTCTAATGAGTTTTAATTATTTTTGTATTTTTTGCAAAATTATTCTTAAAATACAACTTATCATACATATAAATAAGTTACAATAAACACAAGTTTACAGTGAGTTTTCGGTATTTTCGACAAAATTTGTAGGTTTTCGACAAGTTTGACCTCCCTAGACCGTCGTTGACCACAGTTGACCGCTATTAATCGTCTTTTCATTAATCAGCAAAGTTGAGAGCCTTGTAGCGATTAATCGAAGATTAATCGGTTTAACTTAATATTTACAATATTCGTCACGAACTTTAAGAATACCGGGACCTCCCCAGTTTTCATTAAGATCCACCATTACTTTCAAGTCATGGTTATCAAACATCAATGACACCGTTCACGTGTTTACTTTATAAATAGAAGTTTAGCTTAGTGAATTTTTTTTAAAGATCCTTTAATAGATTCTCACTTTCCCTTTTTGTAACAAAAGATGGAAGGTATAAAGAGAATTTGTTATGCTTTATAAGATACCCACAATTTGTTTTGTCATACTCGACAAACTATATGTTCTGTTGAACACAGTACATAGAATCACGTACTCAAGTACCTTGCCCGAAAACCTAAATCTGATACGGAGTAATACATTCGAGAGAAATCGCTATCATCATAGCAAAGAACCAATATTGGAAGTGGCGACATGAACCAAAAGCCTTTTGTACGAAGTATAAGTCATGAACCAAGGGATACAAGGAACAAAAAGATACGTTGTGTTGCATTAGTGTGTGTATGTGTGCTTCGGCTCATCTATTGCACGTACGTCATGGAACCATGTCACCTCCTTGCATTTTACACGCCGTAAGGAGCGACTTAATGTGTACTTTATTTTCTTGTATTAAAAAGTTACTCATAGAGGATTATTATGCTTATGTATCATGTATGTATCAGGTTAAGTATGCGATTTTGATGCGAAAACTTCAAGTAATTACTCATTTAAAGCAAACTCATCATCTTTCACAGTTAAGTTGCAAAGCAAAAAAGACTAGTTTTAGTGACATTATTACGTCATTTGAGCTATACCAAGTATAGTTTAAATTATGTTATTTTAGTGTACTTTGAACTCAAGTCGAACACAAGAACATGTTCGAACTTAACTATACACTAGTTGTTAGCTTATGACATGTTTTTAACCGATTACAAACTCTATACATTCATACTCAACTCCTTAATAATCCACAACTGAACAAACAAGCTTGAAATACAAGCAGCAAATAACATGCTTTACTTCAAATACAGAATTAAATAAAATTCCAAAACAATGACTAACATTTGCGTTACTATCATAACCTAGTAACATTTGCGTTACTATCATAACCTTACTTATCCTAACCTAGTAACATTTGCGTTACTATCATAACCTTACTTATCCTGAGACATAAACTTATGGCCAATATATAAAGTCATACACATAGTAAAGTTTAACCGCTTATTTTTGTAATGAACATAAGTGTGTTGATAGATCGAACATAAAGGTCACCCACATGGTAGAGGTTAACCTTCCGCTATCACAAACATCATCTTGCAGAGCATTGCGGTCATCACATATATACCAAAACAATCAATAAGTTTTGCGTTATTATCATAACCTTACTTATATTGCTTTGCAAAACATGAAGCTCTGTCAAGAAATTCTCGTAATAACTATATCGGGATTTCAAACCTCATGGCATCTAGACATAACAAATGGGATGACATCCCACATATCGTCCAGGACTACCGAAGTAGACGCCAATGTAAGAGCTTTTATCACATTCTAAAGAACAAAATTTCCGAAAGCATCTGTTACAACATTACCGACATAAATAAAGAACAACCCTGGAAACTCATCAGATTTATCCGATGAGAACAAGATCTGCAGAAATTCTAGTAAAATTCCATTTCCCACAACATGAATTTCTTTACAAGGCTGGTTTGAACACTTATGACTGTAGATCATCATTAAGCTTTTGAAGGAGCTTATATGATTTGTGAAAAGGTTTTATGACAGGCTGATGAATGTTTTAGGTTACAGCTTCACTTGCTGCTTATTTATACTACCCTAAAGCTTCATATTTAGGGCTTTTAGGTCATCCTTGTTGGGCTTAAACATCAAAATGATACCATAGACATGTTTACTTTAAAAAAGAAAATTTTAGCTTACTGTAACTTTATTTAAAGATCCTTTAATAGATTCTTACTTTCCCTTTTTACAACAAAAGATGGAACATTACATGTTGTATATCAGAAAAAGAAAAATAGAATTTGTTATGCTTTATTGGATACCCACAATTTGTTGTCATATACCAATTGAGTTCGTATGTTAAAGGTCTCAACTAGGAGGGATACTGCCCATGGAGGTACCCATGTAAACTCTCGCGGAAAATTAGTCCACTCGCAAAAAAACGATGAAAACTCCTCGTAATAGGAAAAAAAAACAATTTGTTGTCCGTATTCAACAAGTTGTTTTTTCTGATGAACACTGAACATAGAATCATGTAACGTGCTCAAAAACTCAATCCTACAGTGATCTAAGATGTATGTAATACGGAGTAAAAGAACAAGAAGAAAATGACGGCATCTTAAAGCAATTATTCCAAAGTCTTTAGCTTTTTCCTAATTTGAATATAACCAAATACAAACTTGCAATGTGCATCCTTTCTCCTCAAATTAAGAATCTAATTCCAAACTTAGCAGTGTGGAAAATATATAACAATTTAACCTTGTAGCACTTCACTGGTATAGAACTATAGATACAATCAGATGTTGCAAGAAACCAGGGTGTTTATTAAAAAGTAAAAGGCTGTGTCACATTACATCACATGGAGATGCTTAAACGCATTTGAATTGATCTTAATATTGCTGATTGAAACAGCAAAATTATGCTAAAATTGAAAACCTATAACATATCGAAATGTACATAATAATATGAGAGAACTTTGCTTCCAAATGTAACATTCATAACAAATGAACTTCTAAAAATTACCTCATCCTCAGCCATTCGAAGATTAGAACATTTTCTTTCAAGCTTTTGTTTGTATATAATCCCGTGGTTTTGAGTAAGTTAGCTGCCTTGATGAGAGAACTCAACTCGGATCTGGAATCTGCCAACCTAAACAGTTTTGACACATTCGAAAGAAGACCATTACACAAGGATGGTATGTGAAAGTTGCAAGATGGGTGGGTCAGATTTCTGGTCAAAACAGGTTTGGATTGAAAATTGTCATTGTTCTGTACGGGCTCAAAACAGGATGGGTCACACTGCGTTAATCCAAACACGCCTTTTTTTCTTTTTGATAAATAATCAATGTGCTGATATGAGTACAATATAATTATAACAGCAATTTAGATCTTTGAACAACAAAAAACTGTAGGAGTTTCAAGGTTGTATGCGGTAAAAATAGATGTTAGGCCAATTTTCAACATTGCGACTGTTCGACGCATATAGCCTGTTTTCATTAGTAAAAAAAAATTAACCAACCCCTTTGAGATAAGACACAGCAGAAATTACCCATCAAACAAGAAACGGGTCAAAACTGCAACCTCAGATTCTATGTATGAAATAATGAAAGTACAGGAAAGATCGAGCTATATAGAATAATGGATACCTTGTGTTATGACTTACAACATCCCTTGAAACCCTGCATTCGAGCTCAACAAACTTTGTTCTTAAAGTCAGTTAACACTTTTATTTCATCCATTGCAAGTGCAAGCTTTAGGTTGAGCGAGTTGATTTCCATGCTATCAGATAAAAGCTTTGTTTGTGCTTGCGACAACTTGACACTCGATTCATCTAGCTCCTTGTTGGTTTTTGACATCAGCGTTTCTTGCCAACTCGCATGCTTTCTTAACTTATTAAGCTCGTCCCTAGCCAGTGTTTCCGTTTCTTCTACTAGGTTTCTTAGCAGTTGCACTTCGTTCGCTAACTTTTCTCGCTCTTCAGCTTCCAATACCCGCTCAGCCTCCATTCTCGTGGCCTTCTTTTCAAGGGAGGCTAGATTTTCAGTGGCAATTAATTATTCTTTATGTAGATTGTCAAACTTCTGCTCCTCATAAGTTAAAGCTTCTTTGTATACAATCCCCAACAAATCTTGCATATAGAACGATTCCATATGCACGTCTTCAATTGCAGAGGTGCAAGTACTTTTAGCTTCTGCCAATAAAACCTCGTAAACATCATGCACTGCGACGATTTCTAGCTCACATTCCGCTGTCATGTCTTGTATCTTGCTATTTAACTCCTCAATAACAGATGTATCTGCCACTAATGATATATCCTTCTTCTCAGAAACAGCAGAAAGTTGGGATGCTAGACTCTTCACTTCATCCGTCTTAACAGCAAGTGTGTCTCTAAGTTGCCGATTTTCTCTGAAAAGGGAGCTAAGACTAGCAACACTCTCGCCCTATTTGAGAAACTCGTCACTTTCAGAAAGAATGCCGTTTATTTTAGAAACAACTTCCTGAATCTTCCTTGTTAGTACTTCAAAGTCCTTTTTAAGCGGGACATATGACCGCCTCTTGCCCAATTTCGCCTTCAAATATATATATTTATCGGTCGACTCATGCATTTCCGCTTTCATGCTCCCCCCTTATATCTTGTATATTGCTGTCGAAAAATTGTACCACTTCCTCCTTGTTCAAGTGAGTAAACTTATTAGCTTTGAAACTATCGGGGATACCAGGTTTTGACTTGGTTTCCTCACCATTTTCCTCCCATTTCGAAGACAACTCGCTCCTCAACAGGTTCGCATGAGCATTCTCAACATCAAATGAACTATGAGAAATCAAATGTCCCGAATCATTACTCAATTTCTCCGCCAAATCTATATTTTCACTTCCCGCCTCTTGAAACTCATACTAAAGTCTTAGATACTAAAAGCACGGTATCTACCAACTTAAACATATTGTTCATTATCATTTCTAAATTATCCACACATTTCAACAAACCGGCACCATTTCATACTCCTCATTCAAAATATCACCCAACCCCCACCATTTCATGGCACGACCCATTTCGCTTTATATTACAACCACCCTTAACACCTTCAATACATTTCCTAAGCATATTTTTATCGCCTCCTTTTCTGACGACATCAAATTTATTATGTGTAGCCATGGACGTAGCCAGGGGTTTCGTGAGTGTCTGGAACGCCTATTGATTTTTTTGATGTATTGTTAATTTTTGAAGAAAACCCAGTCGATCGAATGCGTCTGCGTGTAGCTCTTCCTGTCAAACTCGTCTATTTACTATAACTACTTGTCTCTGTTCCAAAAAAAAACCCATCAAGAAATTACTGTTGTGTTATACAATGTCATATGACTACTTCACTGAATCAACGAGATGTTACAAAGAAGTTTTTACTAAGTAGCTTGTGACAAGGTGACTGTCCGTTGTCTAGTTGAGATCAAAAGGTAGAGGGTGTTTGCGATGAACGAAAAGGTAGATAGACTTTACAAATGGGTGACAGTGAGTTCAGAAACAGGGTGCACTTTGTGATCAAGCCAAGAAAAAAACTATATACCAACTTGAAAACAGTATACGATGCTATGTACCTAGTTTATACTCCGTAACAAGTGTTTATTACACCTATTGCACAAAACCATAATT
This sequence comes from Glebionis coronaria, assembly GCA_025667525.1. Taxonomy (NCBI): domain Eukaryota; kingdom Viridiplantae; phylum Streptophyta; class Magnoliopsida; order Asterales; family Asteraceae; genus Glebionis; species Glebionis coronaria. Next base: position 40,654,785 of record CM046882.1, on the reverse strand, counting down.
CTCAGTCTATAACTATTGCAGTACTCATTTACCGGGTAACCCTTTACCCAAAAAAAAACTATTGGAGTACTCATTTACCGGGTAACCCTTTACCCAAAAAAAACTATTGGATTACTCATTTACCGGGTAACCCTTTACCCAAAAAAAACTATTGGAGTACTACTAATTTAGTACTCCGTATAACTTTTGCTAAGTGTTTCGTTGTGTACCTGTTTCATACTTTGTGTGCTCTCGGCTAGTGACTTGTGTAACTTAATCACTTGCAAAAATAAATGGCGAAAAGTGAGTTCCTCAAACATTACAAAACACATTTTTTTTCATTCAATGACAAATACGAAACGATAGATAATTTAATCCATTAAGTACAATAAGCTAAACAATAATTTACAAAAATGATTCATACCATTATTTCACAAAAGATAAGCTGAACTTTACTCAATAGGAAATGTACATGAATCACAAAACTTAACATAAGATACAAATCATTCTTTCATATCAAAATACAAATACAGTAGTAAAGATTTATTCCTTCAATATTAAACAAACATACAAACATACATAGAATGAACTTCTTACAAGTTAATTACATGAAAGCAAAATAGACAATTACCAAAACAATTAATAAGTTATAATTTAAGATGATGAAAAATCAAGATGTGTAGGTTTAACACCAATTTGGAGATTTAGTTTCACGCCTACAATCTCGCTTCTTTTCTCTTGTATATATTTCTTCTAAATAAGACGTCAACACCCAACCTGCTCTAAACATAATGCCGAGAATAAAAATTTCAGGCACCAATGCCGAGAATAAAGATTGTTGTTCTTCGTTTAGAATCACCAATCTCCTTGTTAACACCTCGGCTCAATATCAAATCATTTATAATAGTTTTGAACTCTTGAAAAATTCGTTTAAGCCCATCTAATTTAAGCGTTCAAATCCTGCTGACATCTTCGTCCCACACATCATCTAGGATGAGAGATCTAATTAGACTTTTGAAGGTTTAAACGAATATATCAAAAATCATAATTCCGAAAGCATCTCTTACAACAACAACAACCCAACAAGATATCTTATCATACTAATGTATTTCATAGCCAAGAAAACAAGATCTCAAGAAACGGAGCAGATCTTTATGTGACTCTCATTGAAGAAATAATTTTTGATTTGGAAAAGAGTGTGACGGCTATTGAGTGAAAGGTAGGGTAGAAGTTGGAGCTTTTTATTAACAAATTTAATGGGCTTTAGGGCATTATAATATTTTGGGCTGAAACTCTACACAGGTTTGATAAACCACTTGACATTTGTTCTATCTATACACATAGGTGACTATTTTTTTTTTATTATGATTTTTATATTTTTTTGCTCTTGATGAAAAGTAAGAAAATAGATTTTTTTTTTAACAGAAGTAAGAAAATAGATTGAGGTCATATAGATTAATACAGAGAGGCTGAGCAGCGAGTCCGGATCGCATCAGATGGACTATTAAAATAGTTTGAAATCCGGACCGAGATCAAACCGAGATGGTTCGGTCCGATCTTAGGATCTTGGGCACTAGATCATGGCTGCTAAGGGGTGTTTTATATTGCTTATTTAAAACAGATTATTTATTTTGCAAATGAATAATCAAATAATCATCATTTTTTATCCTGTTAGAAATCGTAATAATCAAATAATCAGCTTTTTGAGTGTTTGGTAAATTTGATTATTTGATAAGTAAAATAAATAAAATAAACTCATTTTAGCTCTTCTACATTTTGAAAATAAAATAAGTAGCTTTCCAATTATTTTTTCAAAACTCTATTTTGGAAGCTTTTAAACACAAATAATCATTTTTCTCCATTTTGTTATTCAAACACTCATTTTAACTTATTTTTATTTTTAAAATAAAATAAGTAAATAATATAGTTTCAAACGCAATCTCAAACACCCACTTAAAAGATCATCAAATAGAGTAAGACAAATATTTCTATGTCTAACAATTACGTCACAATATTTCAATGTCTAACAAATACATCTCGACGTCAGCATCGAACTTTATGCAATTGAGATGGTTTTTCTACTTCCAACACCAAATTTTTAAGATAATAAACGTTTATTGTATGTTCGTAAATTGCATAATGTCTATCAACAAAATCAGATTAGGTATAACTACCAATGTTTTAAAACCCGGTTTTTTAGTTAACCCGGTCTAGTGACCGGTTTACGGTTTAATCGGTTCAACCGCCGAGTTAACCGGTTTTTTTTATATATATATTTTTTATATATTTTATTTTTTACTCACTAACCTTAGTTTAAAATTGTATATTTAAAACATTAATGCAAAAATTTACAAAAATAATTAGTTTATGCTTATAATTTGTAATAGATTATAATAAAACCATATTAGTGAACATTTAAAATTAGTTTAACTTTATTTTAACTAACACTAATAATCATTACTTCAATATATATCTTTAAACCTTAAAAGTATTTATAGAAAAAAAGTTTTTAAAATATTTTTTTTAGAAAAAATCGTAACCCGACCGGGTTAATCAAACCGGGTCAACCCGGTTCAACGAAAAACCGGGGATTCAATCCGGTTCTCAAACAAATGAAAACCCGGCTACATCCGGCCCGATCTCCGAGCCGGTTTACGGTTCAACCGGCCGGGTCAACTCGGTTTTTAAAACATTGATAACTACAACATAGTGATATGATATGATTATGTTGTAATTAAAAAAATCATTAATGCCTATCTAACGTTACCATTTGTGACTTAGATAAAAAAACAAACAAAGAAAACGGCATATGGACTATATCTTGAAATTGAGTACTTATTAATATTCATTTAAACCATTCGGGGTCGAAATTCCTAAAGCGCTAGCGACCCTATGGCTCCAGCCGGTACCTCTGGTGTGATAAGGGTCGACACCGTTAGTACTGTTGGATTGTAACACACGACTTATAATGATATGGAAATGTAGATGAAGATTAAACCAAAAAAGAAAGATTAGATTAGATGAAGGAAAAGATAAAAACAAAGTTGTGAATTCCTAGTGAGAGAAACACATACGTTTCTCTCTCTACAAAACAATGAAATGGAAAACACACACACAAATGAGGCTTAGGAGGCCTTTTATACTAAGTAGTAAGTGTTTAGGAGGCCTTCCTCATTTGTGTGTTCGGGACTAATTCCCGTTATATAAACATTAATAACTAAGAACTCTCGACACCGTTGAATAGTATTTTTCACGAGCTTCGCAACGGTATATTATATGACCATCACTTTAAATACGGCTAACAATCTCCCCCTAAGGGGTGGTCATGTAATATGTGACTTCACTTCGTTGGTGTTGCAGACTTTGAAGCTCGTTGTCTTGAGAGTTCTTTCATAGTTCCTTTCATGACTTGTGATCTTGGATCTTTGATCTTTACCTTGACTTGATCTTGTAACTTTTCCAACTTGTGTTCTTGTGTCTTTACCCACATACTCATGTTTTGAGTTGACATGAAAGCTTGTTAACAATCTCCCTTAATTATCAGAGTAGCGGAAGTCTTTGTCTTTAGATGTTCTTGAGCTTTCTTCAATAATCCTGAATATGTGGCCTTGAATTGCGACTCTTGAGATAACGCCACCGTTTGCATTCCACCGGTTTCCCGCCGTTTGCATTCCACCGGTTTCCCGTTATACAGTACGAATATTGTACCTGTGATCAGGTAAGTTCAAAGAACTTCCTTGACAGGATTTCCAGCTGTGGTAGCCGTTCTCAATACTTGAATATATCGAAAGATAATTCAAAGTAAGAAGTGAATCATGCAGTTCCATTCTGCTGATTAAGTCGTCAGTTCACTTTCCTGGAACAAGTCTGAATCAATTAAGAATCAAACCATCGTTGCTTTCCAGTTGACACAAGTTTGATTCGTATAGAATCGCACAAGTTACCTACCGCAGTGCTGTTTGATGATGACACTGGAAGGATTTCCATTTGTCACTGTAAATACTGAAAAGTATTACTCTGAATATTCTGGCAAGATCATAAAGATATTGCGTCGAGACCTGGAACGAGTTTGAATCAATTAAGAATCAAACCACTGTTGCTTTCCAGTTAACATATGTTTAATTCAAGTGAATCTTACATATGACCTACCGCAATGCTGTTTGATGTTAACACTGGAAGGATTTCCATTCATCACTGTGAATACTAAAGAGTATCACTCTGAATGTTCTAGCAATACCACAAGGATAGAGCGTAGGACCCTGTAAATCATCGCTTGTGTTCTAATGATGAACAACAATTGATCTATGGAATAAGTGTCCTAATGAGATTTTTGATGAATCTCGTTGGCTCTAGACTCTATAAGTGCACGTTTATTTGGTGATCGGAGGCTGGAGCAGACTGCCACCTATTCAATATCTACTATCTCGGAGTGAGAAAGTTGATAGAAATGAGTTGAACTCCGTGACAATAGAACAAACTTCTTTTGAGAGAAGCTTGAGTAGGCTGGGAAGGGTTGTGCATTGCATCACTGGGTCCATGATGCCTTGTCTTCAGTATCAGAAATCATCAAAGTGATTCTGATAATAGATGTATTGACCCGGTTTCTGCCTAAGTTGTATGGAGGGCTTCTTTCTTTACACCCTTTATCCTTACATTTCTTTTTCATTCTTCAACCCCTTCAATGCTTACCAAGACGTCATAACTAGCACCTTGTTGTGATTGTTCCAGTGCTAGCTTAAGTCATTAGTCGGCATTATTCCCGTACACTCAACTACTCCATCTTTCCTAAGGACTTCTAAGTTCTAATGGATTGTCCCTGGGAAGATCCCTCTGGTTCTGGTTGGATCATAGGACGAATACCTAACCACCTTTTGACACCAATACCATCGTGAATTTATGTGTTGAAGGGTATAGATATCATAACCAGAAAAATCAAATGAAAATGCAGTCAAGATGTTGATGAAATCAATGTTTACACCTTGAAAGTTTTCTATATCACCAGAAACGCTCCCCCTACATATGAGCATCATAAAAAAGAGAGATTTTTGCACATATATCAAAGATCTTATTCAAGATAACACATTTTAATCACTATTCTCCCCCTCAAAAATTGCATGAAATTGAAAGTTTTGTGAAACTAGTGATGAAACATGGAGAGAATAATATGTCATGAAACTTTGGAACAAATGTTTATGAAATCATTATACTCCCCCTCGAGAAGAGATTCTATTTAAATAGGGGAGTATATGAGCACATTGTTTTGAAATACTTTAAAAAATTGTTCTCAAAAGTCCGAGAGAAATTGTGTTCATGAGCTTAAAACTTTGAATGTTTTGATATCAGCTCATGACCGAGAAAAATGAATTTATCGTTGTTGAGGATAAGTCAAAGACTTTCCTTTATTTGGGGACCGGGTTATAGTCTGACATGTGACTATAAGCCATTATGAGAAGAAAAATAGAAAAGACATGTTTTGAAAACATTTAAACTCTCATTCGAACTTTATGTACGTACCCGTGTCGTTATTGAACAACATTTCTAAGCACGTCCATATTATCGATGCTGAGAGACATGTCGGAGAAGAATATTTTTGGTATTTTTTGAAAGTTTTTCTCATTTTTTATTTTGTTTTTATAGGTTTTATATTTTTGTATTTTGATTTTCTGATAGATATATACAAGGTTACTGCGAATGTGCAAGACGTTCAAGTTCATCAGGAGTGAAACTACGCATACCAAGTCGACGAACCAAGAATTCAAATCTGTCTTGAGAAAGAGCTTTGGTGAAGATGTCGGCTAGTTGGTAGTCCGTCTTGACAAAGAACAGTTCGATCGTTCCTTTTTCCACATGCTCCTTTATGAAATGGAATCGGACAGCTATGTGCTTGGTCTTGGAGTGTTGGACCGGGTTGCAGGATATGGCTATGGCTGATTGTGAATCACAGTAAATAGGGACTTTGTTAAAGTAAAAGCCATAATCCGTGAGTTGTGTTCTCATCCAAAGGACTTGAGCACTACACACGGATAGAGACACATATTCTGCTTCCGCGGTTGACAACGCCGTACAGTCTTGTTTTCTTGATGACCAGCTCACTAGCTTTTCGCCTAAGAATTGTGCTCCACCGGAAGTGCTCTTGAATGTATCATGACACCCTGCATGATCGGCATCTGAAAAAACCCGTGAGATTAAAACCAGAATCCTTCGTATACCAGAGACCCATGTTAATGGTTCCCCGGAGATAACGAAAGATCCTTTTAACCTCCTTGAGGTGTTTCTCGGTTGGCTGAGCCTGGTACCGAGCACATAAACAAGTAGCATGCACAATGTCCGGTCTGCTTGAGGTTAAGTACATAAGCGACCCGATCATACTTCGGTATTTTGTAGCATCTACAAATGTCCCTTTCTTATCCAAATCAAGCTTATGTTTAGTGTCCATTGGAGTACCAATAGGATCACAGTTATCCATACCAAATTTCGTTAGAATCTCAAGCACATACTTGGACTGATTTATGAAAATACCACGGGGGGATTGGTGAACTTGGAGACCAAGAAAAAACGTCATTTCCCCCATCATGGGCATTTCAAATCGACTTTTCATAAGGTCGGCAAATAATATGGAATATTTTGGGTTAGTAGAACAAAATATAATATCATCTACATAGACCTGAGCCACCAAGATGTCGTTGCCGTAGTGCTTGATAAACAACGTTGGATCAATAGTTCCTTTGCTGAAGTGATTTTGTAGAAGAAATGATGATAATTCGTCGTACCATGCCCTCGGTGCTTGTTTCAAACCATAGATTGCCTTTTTCAACTTGAAGACATGGCTTGGATGTTCAGTATTGATGAAACCTTCAGGTTGACATACATACACATCTTCTTTTAACGGCCCATGCAAGAAAGCCGTCTTCACGTCCATTTGATACACTGTGAATGATTTGTGTGCAGCGTATGCCAAGAAAATCCTAATAGCTTCCATCCGAGCAACCGGGGCAAAGGATTCTGCGAAGTCAATTCCCTCCTTTTGTTTATAACCTCTCACAACTAACCGAGTTTTGTTCCTAATGACCGTTTGCTCCTCATCCATCTTGTTTTTGAATAACCATTTCAGGGTAAGCGGATCGATATTGTCCGGTCGAGGTACTAACTCCCATACATCAAGCCGGATGAACTGGTTGAGTTCTTCTTGCATAGACTCAATCCATGATGCATCGGTCATTGCTTCTTTCACACTTGCTGGTTCCATTGTGCTTACTGATAGTGCATAGATACACATATCTCCATCGGTACGCAGCTGATTTCGTGTTGAGACCGGTCGTGAGAGATTGCCAATCACTTGAACCAAAGGATGATTCTTAGTCCATTTTTGTTCATGTGGAAGTGTATGAGAAACTTGATGCGAGCTCGACGGATCCACATATGGTGTTGAAGGCTGAGTAGTACTTGTGGAAGCCGCAAATGGATTAACAAACTCATGTTCGTTGAGCATCGCATTGTTTGCATTTTCAGCAACTATTTCATTCTGAAGATGAACATGATTAGGAATTTGCTGAGAATGTTGTTGAGTTGCGTCAGCAGTCGGAGAAGTGGTTGGAGTATTTTGAGTCACTATGGTTGAGGTTGACGTAGATGGTGCAGAAGTAGATGCCGATGGTGTAGATGCAGTCGGAGGTTCTTGAACTACCGTAGCAGGTGCAGCCGGGGCATTTTGAGGAACACCAAATGACGAAGGACCCTCCATATATTCATCATAAATAGGCCCAAATAAAACTTCCAAGTCACGTTCCGAAGGTTGTAACGATGAGATTGCTGACGGCGCAAATTGAAGCGCGAGTCCTGAACTTACGTGTCCAGAAGTCTGACCTTGAAGCTCGGGATGTGAACTTCTATGCTGAGAGGCCATACCCGAGAGTTCATCAAAGGTAACGTTCATAGTCTCCATTACCTTTCTTGTCCTTCGATTATAAACCCTGTAAGCACACACAGTTGAATAATAACCAATGAAAAAGCCAATATCACCTTTAGGTTCAAGTTTACCGATATCTTCACGATCATTCTTCGGATAACATAATGCACCGAAGACATGTAAAAATGAAATATCCGGTTTTCTTCCATTAATGATCTCATAAGGTGTTTTGTTGAAACGGGTGTGAATAATGGAGCGGTTTTGAGTATAACATGCAGTTGCTATAGCATCGGCCCAAAGAAATAACGGTGCACTAGAGGAGAGAAGCATCGTTCGAGCAGCTTCAACTAACGTACGATTCCTCCGTTCCACAACTCCATTCTGCTCTGGAGTTCTTACAACCGAAGTTTGATGGGAAATCCCAACTTCGTCAAAATAAGCTTTCAATTTCTGATTTGTGAATTCTGTACCGTTATCCGTTCTCACAATAATGACAGGGGCTTGCAGTAGAACTGATGTTTTCTTCAAGAAGTTAATAATTACATCAGGGGTTTCATCTTTTGAAGTAAGAAAATGAACCCATGTGTAGCGAGAATAGTCATCCACAATGACAAGGACATACCGCTTTCCATTAATACTTTTGATTCTCATTGGGCCACACAAATCCATATGTAGGAGATGTAACCTATTCGTTGAGTTGGGAACAGGTTTGGGTTTGTGAGCCTTCTTCTTACTTTTACCTTGCTCACATGAAGGACAAAGATGGTCTTTTGTATATTTGAACTTTGGAAGACCGGTAACGAGATCATCTTTCGCGAGATGGGTGATGGCATCGAAATTGAGATGAGATAACCTTTGATGCCATAACCACGACTTTGTTGATGTGGCTCGGGCCATGAGACAAATTGGAGAAGCAGCAGACATTTGAAAAAGATCAATGGTGTAAAGGTTGGTGGTACGATTTCCTTTCAACAGATCAATTCCTTCAAGATCTCTTACAAAGCATGTATGACTTCTGAAAGCGACCTCCAAGTCTGAATCACAAAATTGCCCAACCGAGAACAAGTTATGTCCCAAGCCATCAACAAAAGAGACTCTGGTGATGATTATATTTCCCCAATGAAGATCACCATAGCCTAGAATTGCTGCAACATGATCATTTCCAAATCGAACAGTTCCCATGAAACGCCATACAAAGTTCTTGAGAAGGCTTCGATTCCCAGTCATATGTTTGGAACAGCCCGAGTCCACGCACCAGAGACAAATTTCAACAGCCTGCCAATGATAAGAGAAACAAATATTTTGGCAACCGATGAAATAGGTTCCTGTAGGGTTAGAAGATAATTAAGCCGTATCACATACCGACGTTTCACTGTCAGTATGAGATCTACTAGTGTCGATAATTTTGCCACTACAGTCAAAATTTCTACCAGTAGGCAACCATTTAGAGGTGAGTCTAGGGCTACTAGGCTTAGCAAGACTTTCTGTGGACCCTACATGCGTACTTTTTGGAACATACACCTTAGCCTTAGGAGTGCGTTGTTGTTCACTGACTGATAGCTTGTCAATTCGAGTGTAACCACCATAATTCAAACCATTCATAGTCAAACCACAAGCATCATGACTAAAAGTAAAGAAACATTTATTACATTTAGCACAAATAACTTCAGATTTTTCATTCCGAATAGCAAGCTTAAAGTCATTACATTCAGATGAATTAGGTTTCTGATTATGATTAAAAAGTGGTAAATTCCTAGGGTGTTCTTCTACTTCCACATTATTGATCTTGGGGCGACTACTTCTAGAGGCAAAAGGGACCCTATCATTCCTTGTATTGCTCGTAGGATGTGGCCTTCTGCTCTTAGTGTAGTTGTTTATTCCTGTAGAAGAAGACACGCGTCTATTAGAATTAGCACTTTTTAAATCAATAACTTGTGGTTGAGTTATAGTGATCGGTTTTGTCCTAACGCTTGCTGTACGTTGTTTGCTAGGCACAGAGGGAGAACTAACACGAAACATTCCTGGGGCAATCACAACAGTTTTCGTTCCAGCAACCTTGGGAAAAGGTGTCACAGCAATATGAGTGGGTCCCGAGGTTGTTGGTTTCTGGATCATCGTATCCACAATCGAGCTATGTTCAGAAGTCTTATCTTTTAACAAGGCCTTTAACTTACAGTTCTCACAGATTTTATCAATAAGTTTCTGATAGACAGACTTACTTTGTTCAACAGCCCGCTTATATGAAACAACAACAGATTCTAAATCTGCAATCTTAGCCTTAAGCTTCTGAACATTACCACCACTAGCACTCTCTAACCCTGACGAGGCCAAATTCGTTTCCGAAACCCCTCCTAACTGAGCCTGCAACCGTGCGATAGTTTGTTGCATTTCATTGTGAGCTTTTTCATACGAAATCTTGTCATATTTGCATTCATCACATTTTTTGACAAATTTATTCCAAAGATCGGTGAATTCTTTATCCTTTTTAATGACATAAGATTCCATCTTCTCTTTCATAAGATCAAGCTCAGTTTGGAGGTTTTCATTATGCGACATAGAGGTACCTAACTCAACAGGGCTACTATCAATACAATCACGAGCTTTAGAGAGGCGTCCAAGATCGTTTTCCAAAACTTTAATTTTATCAAGAGATTCATCAGTTTCCTTCGTCAATGATTTAAAGTCTTCAACAAAGTTGGCTAATTCTTTTAGAAAAGCGTTTTCCAAATTTCCTAACCGAGCATCAACTTGATTAATAATTGGATTAATATCGTTTTGAAGAATTTTTTGAACCTCAATCTGAACAGGTGATGTAAAATTACCTCCAGTTATTTTTGAATTAACAACACGTTTAAGGATGACAAAGTTATCTTTAAGCTCGTTTAGAAATCGGCGAGTGATACTCGGTTTAGGAGGGTCATCAGACAATTCCTCACTTGGTAGCAAAAGCATTTCAGTATTCGTTTTAGACCGAACAAAAACAGTTGGCGGGTTAAATTTCGGATAATAAACGGGTATCACTTCTTTATCAAGCTTTTGCATTCTTAAACGAGACTCTATAGCAAGTTCAGTAGTTTCCTCGGAATCATGCACACTAGGAGGATCATGCTCATCAGACAATAGCACACTACCATTATATAAAGTTTCATTAGTGGCCTGAACTTTCTTAAGGTATCCTGGATTAGGGGGAAGAGGACAACCTAAAGCCATTTTGTATCGAGTGTAATTTATATCATTCACTTTTGGTGCGAGCATATTTATCGTCTGCATAGTTTGGCCACGTTTTACTAAAAGGTTGTCTAATTCTCTAATCCTATCCTGCGCTTTGCAAAAATCCTCAAGAAGCCCATCTTCTCGAATTTTGAAATCATGTTTTAGCTGTTTTCTTTCTTCTTTTAAATCAGAAACAATAGATTTTTCAGTTGAAAGCTGTTTATTAAGAGAAGTGATTTCAACATTCAATTCGCTTATCTTTTTAGCACTACTTAAGTGTAAGGCATTTAACTTCTTAGTGGTGCATTTTTCTTGATAAACCGATGTAGCATGAGCTTGTTCAAGTTCCTTGATTTTTTCATGATGAATCTCAAAACTTTTCTCCCGTTCCTTATATCCCGCAAGCTCAGTGGTCAATTTGGCATTAGTTTCTCTAAACTTATTATTAACCACCGTAGCATGATCTACATCCTTAGCAAGCTTATCAAATAGAGATTTATAATACGCATGTGTCTCATCAGGAAGGGTTGTAGGCTGGGCAACTTGATCTATACTAAGGTCCACACTAGGCTCATTTGAAATAATATTACTAGTATTCGTTTGATCCTCGTGTGTCTCAATGTAGGGCTCAAGCATCTCAATATACTCTTCCTCCTGATTAGACATATTATATATATCATTATCATCAAAACTTGGGTGTACCTCAGAGGGACCGTCTGCATCATAAACGGGAGCTCTGTCATCATGCATTCCTGAGGTTGATGCTTGCTGTAAGTTTGCCATCAAGATGTAGTTAGCATTCACCTCTTCTTCCTCGTCATATTCTGCAGCAGAAGCCATAAGATCAAATTCCTCAGCTTGAAGTTGGATTCCTGCCTCTTCTTTTTGTGCTATGAGAAGCTGAGTTTGAAGATAAGCAACATCCCTCTTCTTTTTGGCTGTGCAATCTCGAGCATAATGACCAAATCCCCTGCAGTTGTAGCACTGAACCTGACGATTGTTGTTTCCATTTCCCGCACCAGTATTCTCAGCCCTTGCAGCCACAATGTTTCCCATCTGGTTACCAACCGCTGGCACAACTATTAACCCATTCTGATTACCCGCATTCGGAACACCCGGATTTGGACCACGGTTTTGCCCATACTGATTTCCTGCATTGCCAACGGTCTGCCCAACATTCTGACCATATTGTTGAAACTGAGTCCCCGTGTTTCCAGCAACTACCAATTGGCGATCTTGATTCGCATTCATGAAAGGTTGAGCAATCTGCCTATTTCTAGTATTCGAGGAGATTCTCTGATTGTTGTTGGTGGGGTTAATGGTGAATTTGAATGCCTTTGCAAGAAGGGCAAGACCAGTATTAATAGCATGAGTAGGATCAGTAATGTCATCAAAACAGGCAATGGGTTGTTGTAAGTATTTCATAGCAGCAGGGTGTTGATATCCATAAGCGGGGAGTTGTTGTTGTTGTTGTTGTTGTGGCAGGAAGTTACTTGATGAGGGTTGATGGTAGGGTACCATGGGATATGACATAGATGATGGAGAGTTTGCCATAAAAGCCAATGGATCTTGTGTCTTGGCACGTCTTTCTGCCCTAACTTCGTTAGCTTCATCTTGATTCATCTTCAAATAGTCATAAACTTGAGTGTAGTCCACGACATGAAGATCCTTGGTTTGATTGATAAGAGTGACATATCGTGACCATTCAGAAGGAAGATTATCAAGAAATTTGATGTTGGCAGCAATTTGTGCAGGTTCATGTTTGTTTCTTCTAAGATGGTTCATGAGGGTTGAAAACCGATGATAATAAGGTTCAATTTGTTCCCCTTCAGTAGACGTAAATTTCTCCCATTCACGAAGCAACTTAGTTTCCTTTTCTTGTAAACCGATTTCACTGCCCTTCATCATTTTCTGAATCCTAAGCCACATCTCGTGTGCGGTTTCACAACTATCGACAGCAGCATAAACATCTTCAGGAAGTCCCATAAGAATGACTTGAATTGCTTGATCATCAGCGTCGAGTTGTTTGGATTCAGCTTCAGTTAATTCTTCATCTGTTTGCTCATGACTAGAGTCAGCCACTGGGTTAGCATTCGTAGGATCTCCAGGTACAATAATTGTTCTTCTAACATACGGACCCTTTTGAATCGAGTTGACAATCAACTTTCCCAGAGGTTTACATTTTGCATAACGAAGGAGACGACTAGCCCATGTAGTGTAGTTCTCCTTGGTAAGCATGGGTGGACGATTCTCAGTACCCGCAGCATAGATATCTTGTTGAGACGTCATCGTAGAAGTCGTGTGAACAACAGGATCTCAATTCGTAGAAAGCGTGTGGTGATGTTGAAATTCCGAAACTTCCGATTTTTTTCTCAGTCCGACAATAAATTCCCCAGTCCGACAAAACGGTAAGCTGAAAAAATTGTGTATCGCCAAATTTTGAAATTGAGTTCGAGATAGCCAAAAACTAGTAGGGAAAAAATTTGATTTTACTTGACCTAAAAATTTTAACTCTTTTTTTTTTTTTTTTTTTTTTTTTTTTTTTTTGATCTTCGTGTAAACTATGTTCTGAGACTAGTCTAGATGGTGGCTAACACTAAAAATTACTCTAACAAAAAAATTCCATCGGAATGTCCAACGATCGGAATGTCTCTCTATCGGAATGTCCCTCTATCGGAATGTCCTTTGATCGGAATGTTGATCTGTCGCAATGTTGCTTGTATCGGAATGACTTCAGATCGGAATATGTTCAGATCGGAATATGTTCAGATCGGAATACTTCAGATCGGAATACTTCAGATCGGAATGCTGACAAAATTTAGGCAGAGTAACGACTCAAAGTTCCTTAAGAGCCGTCGGAATCCCAGATCGCAAAGAACGATCGGAATGTCCAGATCGGAATAAGGTATCGAAATGTTTAGATCGCAAAGTGGAACCTAAGGTTATTGCGATCTGGCCTCACGTGCTTTGTACTTTCCGATGGAGAAACTTGCAAGAAATTCGGAAAGATGAACAAACAAGAAATTTATCAACTTTTGATCCAAAAACTTGAGTTTTAGCCAAAACCAAGATGCCTAAATCACTACTACACGATTTAAAGAACGTATACGACTTAGACACACAACCAAACACGAAAATGTTTTTGATGTTTTGGCGAAAAACAATCAAAATCACACGAAATGCTTCAATACGAATCCCTTGGCGAATGATACCACTTGTTGGATTGTAACACACGACTTATAATGATATGGAAATGTAGATGAAGATTAAACCAAAAAAGAAAGATTAGATTAGATGAAGGAAAAGATAAAAACAAAGTTGTGAATTCCTAGTGAGAGAAACACATACGTTTCTCTCTCTACAAAACAATGAAATGGAAAACACACACACAAATGAGGCTTAGGAGGCCTTTTATACTAAGTAGTAAGTGTTTAGGAGGCCTTCCTCATTTGTGTGTTCGGGACTAATTCCCGTTATATAAACATTAATAACTAAGAACTCTCGACACCGTTGAATAGTATTTTTCACGAGCTTCGCAACGGTATATTATATGACCATCACTTTAAATACGGCTAACAAGTACCATCAAGGCAATATGTTTTTTTTCTTTTTTAGTTTTGTGGTTATGTTTATACTCCGTATATTTATTATGTGTGTTTTGTGTTCATCTATTTTCAACATATGTATTTGCGTGTGTGTGTTTTGGGTCTTTCACAAAGAACAAAAATATGATGTATTTATTTTTCAGTTTCAATCCCCGTTAGTTGAGTTCTCGCACTGTCAGATTTTATTAAGTTTGTGTTGAATGTCGGAAACAGGAATGCAGGATGTGAGGGGCAAAAAAGATAATATTGACAATAGCAACAAAATAAAAAAGAAAAACTAGGGACCAAATAATAAATTGAGTATGATAACAAAGAGATAAAGCATTATAAGGTTTGAGAGTGTCGAATGTTGAGTTTTAAAATGTGAGTACGGACAATAACTTTCGAAAAAAATGTTAATATAAAGAAAATTGCGCTAAAAACTTAACTTTTTCGGCTAGCATGCAGGGCACCACCTAATACAACTATATATATGCACCTGTCTTTGTTGTTAGCGATTCTTATTCTTACAAAATGAGTTTTTAAATGTATAAATTTTATGTAATGTTTTAATTTTATGTGTTGTTTTGTTTAAAAAAATGAAAGAAAATAAAAATTACGAGGCCGTGAGGTGGGCGACATGTTTATGGATTAAGCTATAGGTATATGTCATACCGCCTCGATTATGAGTTATAGGAAATAAATTGAGGCGACAACGTAACACAAATTTATGAATCCCCTATACCTACGGCTTCTATAAACCGTATTAGGTTGCAGAGCTTCGGCTCATTATCTGTTGATTACAAAAGTTGGATGATCCTTGCTTAACCCGAATTAGGCTTGATCCGAGTAGGCTGGGCTCCGGCTCTTGCACCAAGTGAATAACTTGTTGAGATCCTGCACATACTAAAACAACACGTGTTAGACTTACCGTGGGAACGTATCCCACGATTAGACTCCGGCGTAAGAGTAAGTAATCGGTTTAAAGTTAGAAATCGGCTGTGGGTTGAGAGTATAGAGAATGTAATACCTTTGTGGAACCCTTGGGGTTCCTTATATAGGCAGTGAAACCCTAATGGGTTGTCACTGTTACTTTGGCCTCAAGCATAAGATAATCACCATAATTAGCTTGATTGTTATTTTCTAATTATGGTGAGTGTATATCCTATACTTTGAGGCAAATCCTAATCCTGATAAGATTGTGATTCTGTCTAAACCTGTACCGGCCGTGTCGGGTCGTGGGTCGCACACATCTTATGCGGCCATTATTCATTCAAGCTCATAAGCTCTGATAACATTAATCCAACCCATTCGTGATGGGCCAGATGCGGGTAGTACCCGTGGACCGGGTTCATGACCCGGTTGGGGACTATACGTCATCATGTCCCCTCAGTCTAGTTGTTACAGCCGTAGGCGTAGTATCTAGACTAAAAATGCCCTTCGGACGTACCAAGAAAGAAAATTTTGAAATGTTGAATTTAAAAACCATATTTCGGCCGCACATGGCAACCATTAGAAAGGAATTTATTCCTATGTACAAATAAATGGTACCCCAGCTGCACATGACGACCGAGATACATTAATGAAACATTGAATATGGTCATACGTTTGACCGCATATCCCGACACATTGGACTGTTCACCTGACATATTGACTAACAAAGTGCAAACAGTCAGTACCTCGAGCGACGCAATCTTCTAAGTCAGAAGTGACTCGTGGGTCCCGCCTGACTGTTCACTTGCCACTTATCTACCTAACCACACGATTTAGGTTAATGGAAGACACGTGGAATGAATCCAATGAATCAGTATCAACGAGGCAACCCTATAAATAGGCTGCCCATACGGCTGTGTGTTACACACAGTCTTTTGCTATTTTTCCGCCATTAACGTTTTCTTCACAACCATCACTTTCTTTCGCACGGATCTTCCCCCACACAGGTTAAAACACCACGCCTTTCATCATTTCTTAATAATTATGGCTCATAGGAACAACCCCACTATCGGATCCGTGCTGAATGTGATGATGGAAGTAAAACTGGGAGAGTTTTACTTCGATTACTACATTCCTAACAACCTTCACCCCTCTCTTCCTGGTTTCGGGGAGCTTATAACTGAAGCCCCCAGGGAAAGATTGGCTTGTATACCCGTCTTTTTGATGCGGCCAACTACCGCATCCCTTTCACTAGGTTCCTTATAGATTTATTAGGGTACTATAATGTACATATCACCCAATTACACTGCATAGGCGCATGTAAGATTAGTCAATTTTAAATCTTATGTCATGCCCGAAACATCCCCTCAACCGTAGAGTTGTTTAGGTTGTTCTACACTCCAAACCTAGTGAATGGTTGGCTTTCTTTCAAGAAACGATCCCCAAACAGCCCCATGAGTCACAACAAAGCCATGGATTCACTAAAAAATTGGTACGAACACTACTTTTTTATTGACGCAGTAGTGTGGCCGACTGAGTTTGTATATAAGCATAGATTACGCCCTGACTTTCCTCCCCAAACCGGTACATATAACGCCCATCACGCTCAAGAAATAGATAGGAACAGAACAGGGTTTCATAAGAGTCTACCCGAGTCATTCCTTTGCCTCCTAGGAATTAGGCGTAATTACTTTGGCCCGTCGAACAGATACCCTGTATTTTGGAGAAGCCGAGGCGATATGTATAGTATTTTCATCCTCAAAGATATATAAGTGTGTAGTCTGTAACTAACATACCACTTGTTGTGCAGAAATGAATTTCTTTGGAATCCTACGTTAAGGAGACCCCAAGACCATTCCGGAAGGAATGCGCCCCAGGCGAGAAAACGAGCTTTCATTGCTTAAACAAACTAGGAACATGACAGTCGCCTTGGCAGCCGTACCCGACCCTCAATCCGACGAGGAAGATACAACTATTCAGAAGACCCCCATAGATTTTGATAATGAAGACGGGGACGCGATGATGCTGGAAAATGATGTTGGGCCCTCCTCACAGCCGAAGACTGCCACCCATGCTCATGAGGAGGAGCAGGGTGATAATATTGAGAGAACCATCTCTAGCCTCCGCCAAATGTTGGGTGATGATGAGGAGGAGGAAGTGCAGCAAGACGATGAAGAGGAGGAGGAAGAAGAGCAACCCATCCTAAAGCGTACCCGCAGAAAGAATAAGAGGGTAAGAAAGGCCCTGGAGGTCGCGGTGGGAGAGCACAATGCCCCAGCCAAGAGACTGCGCGAAGACCTCCCCCTCTACCAATCTAGGGAAAGCACAAACCAGGCCTCGGGGACGGCACAGGACGCCATGTAGCCCAGAACATGTAACCCAAAGCTGTGGAGCTGGTCTCACAGGCTCCTCCCACTACGTCAGAGCTGGAGAAGACAAACATGTAAGTCGTCCTCATATGTCTCTTTCATCCTTTCCTTTTTATTTCCTAAGTAAAAGGTACGTGCCTTTGTCATGATACTTATGTGATGTTGTTTTTCGCAGGGATAACCAAGCTTGTGCCGAGCCAGTCCAAGGGAAAAGGAAGGAGAAAGAACCTGTCCGTCAACCCTCGGTGTCCAAATCTGGCACGACCTTCGAGGAAGGTACCCCAACGACCTCGTAGGAAATTCCTGTATCCGGCCCCTTCACACACTTTAATCCTGAGTGGAAGACATCTACTACTGATAGGATGAGGGACGCGGAAGAGTGTCGGGACTACCTTAACCATTGCATTCCTCCTGGCCTTGTAAAAGATATAAACGCACTATGTCATCATGACCTAGTGGATGAATATAATGGGGCTTTGATGCATCAGATGGCCATGGGCACATCAATGCGGGGTGAGGTTTGAGGCCGCCCTAGAGCATGTCCAATCTTTAAAGAGGAAGAACGGCCGCAGGGAGAAGATGATTGCAGAAAATGAATCCATGATTGCGACCCTCCAGTCCCAACTTGCCACAGCTGAGGCAACCGTGAAAGAACAAGCCGCGCACGCCAATGCTCATGACAAGCGTGTTACCGAGCTTGAAGCCCAACTTGAGGCTTCAAAAACTAAGGTACTTATCTGCAAGGTATCATGTCTGCATCCATATTATGCATGCTTTATTCTAACCTTAGTATAACACCCACAGGTGGCCGCAGCCGAAGCATTGGCGAAGACCTCAGCTGACCAGGTATCTGCCCTCTAGAAGGAGCTTGAAGATGTACGGACGTTGGTCCAGGGCGAGGAGACTTTGAAGGATGAGCTTGCTAAGGAAGGGACGTGCTGGAACGGGTGATTGAGACCTCTACGCAAAAGGACGCCAAGCTAGACGCCATCATCACGGACCGCGATGAGGTGTTGTACCCCCAACTACTAACAGACATTATTGGCCGTAGTTGGATGGTGGGTCATGGGGCGCGTCTGGCCGTTATGAAGGTGATGGAAGCTCCCCAATTTGTTCAATAATTTGTTGATCTTCTGTCGGACGGTATTGACCACGGCCGACACGAAGGTATGGTCATGGCCGCAGAGCTGATAAGCAAGAAACAAAACTTTACCACTCATGCTTACTTCCCCGGGGATGCAGAGAATATGAATGCGTCCATGGCTGCTATGAGGGATTTGGAGTACCCTTTCTTGGGCGAGATTGAGTCCGCAAAGGACGCGTCCAATAGGGAAATCATGGAAAAACTATATCTGGGTGCGTGCTCGCAAGGTGAGGGAAAATCCCGGGCTCATTTTGCGCCTTCGCCTAGCCATCTCACCCTTCCTATTTATGAGGACGTCATGAGGATCGTGGTTGGTGAACAGACATTAAGTGAGACGTTGGAGGCGAACGCGGCTCGGGCCCATAATAAGAAAGACCATGGTGAAGCATCGTTGTCTTGGATAACCGAAGAGCAGAAAGAGATAGGCAAGTTTCTCCCCTCTATGTAGGGCGTACTCCAATGGCTGTAATTTCTGAACATGTGTATTTGTAACAAATATTCGTCCGTGGATCTCCACGGCACTTTTATTTAACATTTTATCTGAACACTTAGAATATGGTATGTATGTGTCCGTGGTGATCACATCGATTGTTTGTCTATATCGAAACTTATTTATATTCCTTAGATATCAGGTATCTGTTTTGCATGACGTGTCACGGCTGATTAAGTATAAAACCAAGTCTATAATTTACTAGACGTGCACCGTGTGTCTTTATCATGTCCGGCACTATGTAAGTACGACATGTAGTAACTTATTACAACGTCTTGTAAATAAGGTGTCTAGTAAGGATACATGATCCACGTCACTGGGGTTGCATCCCTCTTATGTGACAAGTTGAATTATTAGGTTCACTTAATCCTCTTATCCCGCCTGGGAGCGAATAGCACATGTACGATTTGAATGAGTGCATATGAATAAGAAATAACACACTATAGATATAACAAATAAATCTTAATAACACAAGACAATAATTTGCACCAGAACAGACCGTGGAGTTAGCTAGGCACCACGGCATTTTATTAGAACGGTTACGATTTTATGACAGAATGAAAATCCTAAAACAAATAGAACCCAGAAAGCATGAAAACAAAAAATACATGGATCTTCACTGAAGCTGACCATAGTGAAGTGTCCATGCGGAGGCCGTAGCCCTTTCAGAGGTAGCATCTTTTAAGGTTGCGAATATTCCATGTACGATCCAAGTCACGGCCATCCATATCACGCAACTTGTACGCACCTAGTCCCAAAGCTTCTGTGACCTCATACGGCCCTTCCCACTTTGGACCAATTTTCCCTGTGTTCTCTGCGCGACTTGCCTCATCAGCACTATAAACAAAATCCCCTGGTCAGAAGGAAACACCCTTGACTTTGGAATCGTAATAAGCTTTCATACGTGCCTTAGACTTAGCCTCATTGATGCCTGCTATCTCTCGCTTCTCCTCCAACAAGTATAGATTGATCCGAAGTTGCTCATCGTTCGTGACGACGTTAACCTCCGCAGTGCGGATTGTTGGTATCCTAATTTCTGTTGGGGTAACAGCCTTTGTTCCGTAGGCCAGCGCGAATGGAGTGTCACCATTGGCCGTTTTGATCATTGTTCTATGTGCCCATAGGACATGCGGCAGTTCATATACCCACTTGGCACTTCGTTCATCTAGGCGCGCTTTGATACCTTTACCTAGGCTTCTATTTGCCCGCTCCACGAGACCATTAGTCTGTGGGTGTTTAACCGATGTTTAACGCCGTGTGATGTTCAACCCCGCGCACCAATCCTTGAATGGATTATCCGTGAACTGCTTTCCGTTATCCAAGATGATCTCGCCTGGCAAACCAAAGCGGCACACAATATTTTCCCAAACAAACTTTTTTACTTGTTTGCCCGTAATCGTTTTGACCGCCTTAGCTTCTATACAGCGGGTAAAATAGTCTATTGTGATGATCAAGAACTTAATGCCCCCTGCGGCAACAGGAAAAGGTCCTACGATATCAATCCACCACTTATAGAATGGCCATGGGGATGTGATGGGTGTTAGTTCTTGCTGTGGATGCCGCGGTACTGGCCTGTGTACTTGGCAATCGCTGAATTTAAGAATCGTGTCTCGTGCGTCCCGATGCATAGTCGGCCAATAGTACACTGTGCGCAAAGCTCGTGCTACTACTGATCTGGGGCCTGCGTGCATGTTGCACGACCCTTCATGTATGTCAATAATCACATAGCTAACCTGGCGTGGCCCGACGTATCGCAACCACGGTTGTAGGAAGGAACGCTTGTATAGAACACTATCTGGGAGTTTAAAATGTTGCGACTTCCTTTTGATACGCCGCGCCGCCTTTTCGTCCTCTGGAAGGGTCTCATCAGTTAGATAGTTGATGATCGGGGTCATCCATGTAGGGCCCTCTTCTTCAACTATAGTTGCGATTTATCCTCCTGTAATAGAATTTTCCTTGAGTATTTCAACCAATACTTGTTTGAATAAATGGGCGAAGCTTGTAGACGCAATCTTGTTAAGAGCATCCGCCTTCTTGTTCTCGCCTTTTGGTACTTGCTTGATGGAAAACTTTCCAAAAGCGGCGATGAGTGACTTGACTTTCTCCAAGTATTGGATCATGTTATCCTCCTTGGCTACGTACCCTCCTAGGATGTGATTCGCGACAAGCCGAGAGTCCACGTAGGCCTCAAGGTTGCGGACTCCCATCCTAGCGGCGATTTTTAAACCCGCAATCAATGCTTCATATTCTGCCTCGTTATCCGTGGCTGTGAACTCAAAGCGCAAAGCGTAGGTAAATTCCATTCCTTCCGGATGTGTGAGAATGAGGCCAGCTCCTGGTCCGTTCGTGCACGAAGATCCGTCAGTAAATAAAACCTATGGTTCTGTTGGAATTTCTTCTTTTTGTATCATTGGTTCGTCCTCCTCCGGTTTCTCAATTAGGAAGTCTGCTAAAATTTGGCCTTTGACGGCTGTCCTTGGTCTATAGGAGATGTTATGTTTTCCTAGTAGGACGCTCCACTTCTGTAGCCTCCCAGCCACGTTGGGTTTAGAGATGATCAGTTTTATTGGTTGATCAGTGATAACCATAATTGGGTGCGCCTGGAAGTACCGGCACGGCCTTTTCGCGGCGTAAACCAGTGACAAAACTAACTTCTCCATTGATGAATAGTTCAACTCCGGCCCTTTCAATGCTCTACTTATGAAGTAAACCAGAGTCTGGACCGAATCTCGATCAGTCATAAGGACTGGGCCTATTACTCCGTACACAACAGACATATACATAATGAGCTCCTCCTTAGGTCAGGGTGCAACTAGCATGGGAAGAGCCGCGAGATGTTGTTTAAGCTGCCCAAAGGCTTCCTCTGCTTCTTTTTTCCAGTGGAAGTCTCCTTTCTTTAAGCACTTCTTGAGTGTTTTAAATAGAGGTAGTAACTTCTCCGCGGACTTTGACAAGAACCTATTGAGCCCGGCCAGCTTTCCATTGAGTGATTGTACCTCCTTGAGTGTCCGAAGGGATGGTAGTTGTATCACGGCGTCCGTCTTCTCCAGACAAGGCTTGATGCCGTTTGGATTAATCATATACCCGAGGAACATTCCTTCGGTTGCCCCAAACGTGCACTTTTTTGGATTTAGTTTCATGTTGATTTTCCTTAACGTGTCGAACGTCTCTTAGATATCACGGAGAAGTGCTTCCTCCGTATGGCTCTTGATGACCAAGTCGTCAACATAGACTTCAAGGTTACGGCCTATCTGCGAGTCAAATGCTTTATCAACAAGTCGTTGATATGTCGCACCAGCGTTCTGTTGGGATTTATTTGTTAAGTGTCAAGTACCGTTAGTGTATTTGAAGTACTGTTAGTGTTATGTAAGTACCGTTAGTGTTAACGCGTTAGTGTTAACGCGGTACATAGTAAGTACTGCTACTTATAAAGTAAGTACTGCTATGAAGATTAGGACGAATATATCTTTGTATAAGATATGTCATAGTTATAGTTAGAGTATATCTTATGTGATATACCTAAATAGTTAGAATATTGATAATATATCGTCTGTGATATAGTTATCTTTATAGAATATTCTAAGGTTTCTAGGGTTCCTTACTCTATAAAAGGAACATAGGTACAATGTCGTTCATGTACCTCATACAAGTCGATTAATAAGAGAATCGAATAGTTAAAAGTAATTATGTTCTTCTGTGCTTTATAAGTTATATTTCGTATAACTTATTTAGTGTTTAGTAAGAGTGCTCAAAGTGTTTTAGTTTGATTACAAACTATTATACTAATTCATAACAGAATATAGATCCAACCAAAGGGATCAACAAGTGGTATCAGAGCTTGTTGAGAAACTCTGAAAAAGAAGAACACGAACCTATACACTCCACACATACCAAATCTCAATGTGTCAACCAGATGGTGTTAATGCTCATGTGGATGATGTTCATAACACTGGTCCTGTTCTACCTCAAGGACAACCACAAGTTGTGCATCCTGCACCAACACAAGGCGCTCAAGTCATGAATGCTGTAGCTACCTCTACACCAACACCTTCTCATACTCTGTCTGCTGTTAAACTCCCAGTTCTCAAAGGTGACAATTATGAGACTTGGGCTATGCAGATGGAACATTTCTTGAATCACACAGATCATACTGTGTGGCAAGTTATCAAGAATGGGAACACACCAAAGAAGCTACACTGGTTGCCAGATGATACATGCTATGTTCTACCTGTTGTGACTACTGATGAGGTACAAGCAGAGATCAGAGAAAGAAAAGCTAGAACGTATGGCTCTTTCTGAAGACATTCTACCAAGATTTCATCATTATAAAGATGCCAAAGCTATGTGGGATGCTCTAAAACTTAGATTTGGAGGCTATGACAAATCTAAGAAAATTAAGAAGATTGTTCGTAAGCAAGAATTTGATAACTTCTCCATTACCAGTATAGAGGGAATACATGGTGGATATGGAAGGTTCAGCAAGTTGCTTATTCAGTTAGCAGTTTATGGACAAGTAATTCCTAATGAAGAAGCAAATCTAAAATTCTTAAGAAGTGTTCCACCAGAGTGGAAAGCAATGGCTATGCACTTCATCACAAGAGATGATTTGGAAACAATTCCATTTGATCATCTGTACAACAATCTTAGAGCATATGAGATGGATGTGAAAGGCACTGAAGTAAAGACAGCAACTACTTTAAAGTCTAACTTGGCTTTTGTGTCAGATGGGAACAACGGTACTTACTTTCAAAATACCGCTAGTGGATCTAGCAGCGGTACTTACTTTACAAATACCGCTGGAGGACTTACAAGCAGTACTTACCCACAAAGTATTGAAAGCAGTCCTATGATCTCTCAAAATCCACATGGAATGTCTTCACCATTGTTTAGTGACAATGATGCCTTCTCATTCTTTGTTGGACAAGACAACAGGCCAAGATTAACTCTCAATGACTTGTTCCAAATGGATGATGCTGATGTTGAAGAGATGGATCTTAAATGGCAAGTTGCAATAGTGCCAGTAAGATCTAATAGGTTCTTCAAGAAGACTGGAAGAAAAATGACTGTTGATCCTAATGAGCCATTGGGATATGATAAGTCTAAAGTTGAATGCTATAACTGTGGAAGGAATGGACACTTTGCAAGAGAATGCAATAGAGATAAAGCTGAGACAAGCAATCTGAAGTCCAAGAACAACTATAGAACCAATCCAAGAATAACTGAAAGCTCTCCAAGAGGAAACAGCAGAAGTCCTAAAGGAACCAAAGCATTGGTTACTGTAGATGGAGTGGTGAATTGGGCAGAAGAAGAAGAAGAAGAAGAAGAGCTTGGATTAATGGCTCTCTCTCATGAAGATACTAAGGTACACCCTTGTTCTAAAGATTGTATTCTTAAATTTAATAGTCTAAAAGTAGAACTAGAGGAACAATATCAAAAGGTTAACACATGCACTGTAGAAGTAAAGGCTTTCAAACAGGGTGTTGTTAAACTTGAAGATAATATAGTTTTGTACAAAAAGGGTCAACAAAACTATGAAGAGAAAATTAGGATTTTGACTCTTCAAATGAGGGAAAAAGATGTGGAAATAAAAGCTTTTGAAAGAAAACTTCTAAAAATAAATATTGAAAATGAAGCTTTAAAAACCAGTCTTTGTAAAGAGAGGGAAGTAATTAGTCAATGGCAACAATCCTATAAGGGATTGGGAAAGTTGATTAATTCACAAATGGGGTATTATGATAAAACAGGCCTAGGATATATTGAGGATCAACCTAGGATAACCTTAACTAACATGGACTTATCAAAAGGGATTTTTGATAGTTCTGGTGAGGTAGATGATACACCTGAAAATGATAGATATGCTGAAGGAATGAAGGCAGTTCCTCCACCAGTATCTGGAATTTTCATGCCCCCTTGTAATGATACCAGTATAGAGTTAGAAGATCCTAAGATTAATAATGTCTTTAACTCTAGTACTGCGTCTCAAGAAAATACTGATGTGACCAAGAATATTGTTTATCCACCTCTAATGAATAACTTTGTTTCTACGGAATCTAAGACTAGTTCTGCTCCCAAGCAGGTAAAAACTCCTAGCACGATATTGGAAAACAATAAACAACATACTAAAAACAAAAGGGCTGGGCTAGGTTTTGAAAAAGTAAAGTCAAAACAACCTTTTGGGTCTTCTTTAAGAAGAAAAGGATGTTATGTTTGTGGTAGTCTAAGTCATTTTATCAAAGACTGTACATTACATGAAGATAAAATTGTGAAACAAAAGGCTACACTAAGGGTCATGAAAAACAATAATGGGAAAAATGCACAGGGTGATAGGAAACAGAAACTTAAAGATGACAAAACTAAGTTTGATCATACAAGGGTAGTTAAACAGGTTAAAAATAAACCTACCAAAAGTTTTGTTCCTAGGGAAGTACTTATGAAGCAAGGACTTGTATCCTTAAAGTCTGGTAAACCAAGTACCGGCAAGCTTAAATCTACAAGTACTGCTAAACCAAACTCAAGTAATGTTGGTTTAAAGTCTGTAAAACCAATGTTCTCCAAGACTTCTAAGAAGGTTTTTGAAAAAGTTAATGCACCTAGAAGTAAGGACAAGAACAAATCAGTACAAATGTGGGTTCCTAAAAGAGTTATACCATGTGTTAAAGAAAGTACCGCTCACGCAGTACTTAAGTCAAAGAAATCAAAGCACATAGAGTCACCCTATGAATTTGACTACATAAATGAAACCATGAAGTATAAGAGTAAAAGTAGCATTACTGGGAATGCTTCAGTACAAACTCTAAAATGTGTAGGTCCCACAAGATCCGAGCCAAATGTGGCTTGGGTCCCTGTTAAAGACTAATAAGTTTTATTTGTGTCCAGGGGCATCTCATTGATGAATTAAAATATAAAGGAATTGTAGATAGTGGATGCTCAAGACACATGACAGGGAACAAAGATTTTCTTGCTGAATTTGAAGAATTCAGAGGAGGACCAGTAGCCTTTGGGGGTAGCAAAGGTAGAATCACTGGCAAAGGGAAACTCAACACATGAAAGTTGGAATTTGAAGATGTCTTCTTTGTGAAAGAATTGAATGAGTTCAATCTCTTTTCAGTATCACAAATGTGTGATAAGAAGAACAAGGTGCTATTCACAGACAAAGACTGCTTGGTGTTGTCCAAAGACTTTGAGATGCCCAAGGAATCTCAAATACTGCTTAAAGTACCCAGGCAAGAAAATTTGTACACCTTTAATCTTCATACTATTACTCCAACAGGTGGTATTACATGTTTGCTAGCTAAGGCTTCTTTAGATGAGTCAAATTTATGGCATAGAAGGTTAGGTCATGTGAATTTTAAGAATATTAATAGATTGGTAAAAAGGAATTTGGCTAGAGGTTTACGTAACAAATCTTTTCAAAATAATTTCACATGTGCTGCTTGTCAAAAAGGAAAACAACATAGAGCCTCTTGTAAGACCAAGACTGTAAATACTGTGACAAAACCTTTGCATCTCTTGCATATGGATTTATTTGGTCCAGTTTCTATAAGAAGCATTAGCCATAAGACCTTTTGTCTAGTCATAACTGATGATTATAGTAGATTCAGTTGGGTTTTCTTTTTAGCCCTTAAAAGTGAAACAAGTGAATTACTAAAGGATTTTATCACTTTAGTTGAAAAGCAGTTCACTAAACAGGTTTTAATCATTAGGACTGATAATGGAACATAATTTAAGAATGCTGATTTTGATGAATTATGTAGGTCTAAAGGAATTAAGAGGCAATTTAGTAATCCTAGAACTCCTCAACAGAATGGAGTAGCTGAAAGGAAGAATAGGACATTAATTGAGGCTGCTAGAACTATGCTGGCTGATTCACTTTTGCCAAATACCTTTTGGGCTGAAGCAATCAATACTGCATGTTATGTGTTAAATAGAGTCCTAGTCACTAAGCCTCAAAACAAAACACCTTATGAACTTTTGACTAATGTAAAGCCTAACACAAGTCATTTAAAACCTTTTGGGTGTAATGTGTCCATACTAAATACTCTTGATTACTTGGGAAAGTTTGATGGAAAGTCTGATCCAGGATATCTTGTAGGATATTCATTGCAAAGTAAAGCATATAGGGTTTACAATTTGGCAACTAAGAAAGTTGAAGAAAATGCTCATGTCAATTTCTTAGAAAATAAACCCAATGTTCCAGGAATAGGTTATGCTTGGATGTTTGATCTAGATTATTTAACTAACTCCATGGACTACTACTCTTTGCAAAAAGATTGTCAAACTAACAATGCAGGTGAGGAGTCAAGTGCAATTAATACAGGTACTCAAGAAGATGTTTCCTCATAAGATGAAGATGTTCACATCTATGTGCCAAATATGCCTACTGTTACTCCCATATCTGCAACTCCCAAGAAGCAAACCATGCCATCAAGTGATGATCAAGCCTCCCATGAGCTTCAGAGGCTTCAAGATCAAGAAAAGAATGCTACATCTGCTAATAAGCATTCAGGAGAAGAATCTTTTGAGTCACAACACTCAGCAGTACATACTATACCTAGCGATACTTCATCTACAAGTACTGCTAAGTCAAAATATGCTAGATCTGCTGACTCCCTAGAAGAGATTTTGCAAGCATTGGACGATGTATACTTATATGCCAGTCCAGCTGAAGGAATCTTTTCCAAAGCTTCCTATGATGAGCAGGGTGTAGTAACTGACTTTAACAATTTGGAAACTGAAATTCCAGTCAGTTCTATTCCCACTCATAAAGTCAACAACAACCATCCTGCTACTCAGATTATTGGTGATCCAAAATCTGTTGTACAAACCAGAAGACAACTGCAAACCAATATTGAAACTCATGCACTAGTGAGTTATGTCAAACAACAACAGAGAACAAATCATAAAGATACTTAACATTGTTTGTTTGCCTATTTCTTATCTCAAGTAGAGCCCAAAAATATCTCTCAGTATCTTGATGAAGAAAGTTAGGTGGATGCCATGCAAGAAGATCTAACATAATTTGAGCTACAAAAGGTTTGGATTCTTGTGGATCTTCCCTCAGGAAAAAGAGTAATTGGTACAAGATGGGTCTTCAGGAACAAGAAGGATGAAAGAGGGGTTGTTGTGAGAAACAAGGCAAGACTTGTTGCTCAAGGCTACAGACAGGAAGAAGGGATAGACTATGATGAGGTTTTTACACCAGTGGCAAGGATAGAAGCCATTAGGTTATTTTTGGCCTTTGCATCATATATGGGATTTATAGTCTATCAAATGGATGTGAAAAGTGCCTTTCTATATGGTACTATTTCAGAGGAGGTATATGTCTCACAACCTCCAGGTTTGTAGATCCTAAATTCCCCAATAGAGTCTACAAAGTTATCAAAGCACTTTATGGTCTGCATCAAGCTCCAAGAGCCTGGTATGCAACTTTATCCAACTTTCTGCTAGAACATGGATATAGGAGAGGAACCATTGACAAAACTCTGTTCATCAAGAAAAATTCCAAAGACATTATTCTAGTTCAAGTCTATGTTGATGACATCATTTTTGGTTCTACCAAGAAGATATGGTGTGAAGAGTTTAAAGCTTTGATGAAAGGAAGATTTCAAATGAGTTCTATGGGAGAACTAACTTTCTTTTTGGGACTTCAAGTCAAACAAAGAAAAGATGGAATATTTATCAGCCAAGATAAATATGGTGCTGAAATCTTAAATAAATTTTCATGTATGGATACAAGGAGTACAAGCACACCATTTGAAGCCAATAAATCTTTATCAAAAGATGAACATGGAGAGGATGTTGACATTCATCTCTATAGGTCAATGATTGGTTCATTAATGTATCTTACTGCTTCAAGACCAGATATAATGTTTGCTGTGTGTGCATGTTCACGATTCCAAGTTCATCTAAAGGTGTCACATCTTTATGTTGTGAAGAAGATTTTTAAATATCTTAAAAGTCAACCTAATTTAGGATTATGGTATCCTAGAGACTCCACCTTTGAATTGGAAGCTTACTCAGATAGTGACTATGCTGGAGCAAATCATGATAGGAAATCCACAACAGGAGGTTGTCAATTCCTAGGCAGAAGACTCATATCATGGTAGTGTAAGAAGCAAACCATTGTTGCTACTTCTACAACTAAAGCTGAATATGTAGCTGCTGCTCATTGCTGTGGACAAGTACTTTGGATTCAAAATCAATTGTTGGACTATGGGTTCAATTTCATGAACACCAAGATTTACATTGATAATGAAAGTACTATATGCATTGTCAAGAATCCAGTATTTCACTCCAAGACTAAGCATATTGAAATAAGACATCACTTTATAAGAGATGCTTATGACAAAAAGCTTATTCAAGTCTTGAAGATTCATACAGACAACAATGTAGCTGATTTGTTGACCAAGGCATTTGATGCAAAGAGATTTGAATTCCTGGTGACACACATTGGTATGCTCAACCAATAACATGCTGCATATGTTGAGGGGAGGTAATAGCTGTACAAGTTTTATATAAATTTTATTGTATAGTCTATGCTTTGTGTTTTTGATGTTAATTGCAGGTTTATAGAAAAAGATAAAAGAGGTTACATGTCTAGTAGAAAGCATAAACTAGTAAATATTGTGAGGTACCGTTGTCACTCCAAGTACCGCTAGCACAAAACCATGTACCGCTTATGTTCCATGTACCGCTACATGTCCGTTGTACCGTTAAGGGTCTCTTTTGTAAATTTGGCGGTTTCTTCGCGCTTGGGTTTGTTATTTACTTAAATACTTACCCCAATTACACAATTGATTCACCTAATCTTTTATTTTTCTCTCTTGATTCTATAACCCTCTCTCTAATCTTTCGATCATCAAAAATACTAATGGCTGCCTTACAAGTAATCTCTAAGCATAATTTAGTTGCGAATCTTGCTACGAATGATGACTCACTTGGTTTCCATGAGATGCTTGGTTTCCTTTCTCGAAGTCATATTCGCTTCGCACTCACTGTAAGTCCAGTTTTCTCTATACCCATTGTTGAACAATTTTGGGATACTGCTGTTTTAGGTACTCGTTTTGATCAACCTTGCATTAAGGCTAGGGTAAATTATAGGAATATATATGTCACTGAGGTACTGTTAAGAGCAAGTTTGAGACTTAATGATGAAAATGGACTTAGTATGCTTAATAACACAGAGATTCATGATGGCCTTGCAACCATGGGATATGGGGGTGGTAGGATGATAGGTGTGAAAACACCCATCCTTTTACCACTTATTTCTTACTAAAACAAGACCAAAACGCGTGTTTAATATCATTTGTTTGGAATTATGCGTGGTTTTTGTGTTTATTGTGTTTTCAGAGTCAACCGGATGATTACTGAAGAAAACATGGGATTGCACGGGTTTTATCAAGGAAAAAGACTAAAGACAAAGTCTATTGTCCAAGAGATGCAAAAGATTTGAAGTCAATGGGCCTATTTGAAGATTTATCGAAGAAAAGGACCAAAGATGGAAGATTTACATATGTCAAAGAAACTCAAGTCTATTAAAGGAAGAAATTAAAAGACGAGTTGAATTTAATCGTCGACAGATCCCGAATCAGAATAAAAAACGTCAACTTTTCTGAAAAGACGAGAAGACAAGAAGATAGGGAGAAAGCCCACTCACCAACCAAAAGGGAGACCTATATAAAGATTTCCCTTCACACTTTTCATAGAGTTTTTTTCATTCCTTTTTTCTCTCTTTCTGTTCGTAGGCATCACCAACACCATTAGGGTGTTTGGTGATTTTGATTTTTGTTTTTGTTCTTAAATCTTGTAAGTTTAAATTCTTCATTTTGTTTACTGAATCTTAATCATCAATACAAGTTTTTATTTAATCTTTTCATTCCTCTTGTTCATCATCATCTTTTTATTCAAAGTGCTTAAGTTCTTATTAATTTGATTTTGATCTTCAAAAGTTGTTGATTTTGTGTTTTTATGATTGGGATTTGATCCTTGTGGTTAATAGATGATTTGTGGTTAATTTGGTAAAACCTTTTTGTTTATTTGGCTTGTTTTGATTTAAATTCGTATTCCCCTGTTAAGTTTCTGCCAACTGTTCTTCATCCCCAGATTATTCCGTATAAGCTGTTCACTTTTTCCTTTATTCGGAATATTCAGTTATTCCGAATAGCACTGATTACTTTCCTCTATTCGGAACATTTTTCTATATTCCGAATAGGTCCTTTATTCCGCATTGTAACCTTATTCCGAATAGAGTTTGGTATTCCGCATAGAGCATTTATTCCGCATGGTCTCATTTTTCCGTATAGACTTAATTATTCCGAATAGCCGTTTATTCCACATGATAAATTTATTCCGCATGGTTTCATTTTTCCGTATAGCCCTTTATTCCGAATAGCCTCATATTCCGGATAGGATCAAATATTCCGAGTAAGATCATTATTCCGCATAGGTCATTGTTCCGAATGGTCTGATTATTCCGAGTAGGACTTTACTCCAAATAGCTTCTATATTCCGAATAGCACCTTTCTTCAGTAAGGTTATTTTTTTGTTTTATCATTTAATCGTTTAATTTAACTGCTTGTTTTATTTCATTATTTCATTCATTCATCTTTTCATTAGAATAGAAAACCAAATCCACTTTTTGTCACCAAAAACAAATCATTCCACTTTTAGCTCTGATCAATTCGAGAGGATACCGAGAACTAAATCTAGAACCCATATAAAAACGTTAGTATCAAATGGCGCCACTGCCGGCTCTTCTCGTTAATATCAACAGTTTTTTGTGAGAACTTGGATTTTGGGATCCGTTCACCGTGAACGTTTCTTTTTCATAAAAATTTTCAAAAACCCTTAAAAAATATAAAATTTTCAAAAATCCAAAAAAAAAAATAAAAAAAATAAAAATTAAAATACCATAAAAACCAAAAATATTTCTTGCTTGCTTTGTTAGTTCTTTTGCAGGTGCATGCGTACATGATCAACGTCTTATCAAGAGCCCGAGCCTCTCGAAGACTTAGACATGGCCGGTGTACAAAACAACAACAATAAACCACCTCTCAACAACAATAATAACAACAACAATAACAATCCACCTCTCAACAATGAGCCTCTACCAGACAATCGCCCGATGATTGAACTTCTGCAAGCACATGTAGACGGCAACAATGATCCAATTGTCATACCCGCGATTGCAGCCAACAACTTTGAGCTCAAATCCGGTTTTATCCAGATGGTCTCTGCTCAACCATTCTTGGGGCGTACCATTGATGATCCGCATGACCACATCAAAAGATTCCTGCAACTAACAAATACGGTCAAATTCAATGGTGTTCCACAAGAGGTAATCCGTTTACAACTTTTTCCTTTCTCCCTAGAGGGACAAGCCCGACATTGGCTTGCTAAGGAACCGCCACAAAGTATTCTTACGTGGACGGATTTGGAGACCAAATTTATCAACTACTTTTTCCCACCCTCTCGTACTACCGCTTTGCGGAATGAAATTATCAATTTTGAACAAAAGTAAGATGAGTCTTTTAGTGAATCTTGGGATTGTTTCAAAGATCTTTTAAGAAAATGCCCACAACATGGTTTTACCAAAGTGCACCAAATTAATACTTTTTATAATGGTTTAAGCATGAATGACCAAGATTCACTAAACAGTGTCTCGGGGGATAATATTTTGGTTAAGACTTCCAATGCTGCTTGGGATATCATTGAGAATAAGTCTCGTGTGCAAACCAAGAGTGTGCGGACCAATGCCGCTAGTGCTAGTACTAGTGACAACGACAAGCGACTTGACAAAATCACTGCGCTTCTTGAATCGCTTGCTACCCAAACCGCCAGCAACACCAACAGCATCAACGCTAAAAACGCTCAAGTCAATGCTGTAAACCAACCATGTGAAATATGCGGGGGTCCTCATTCTTACACCACTTGTACCGCCACCCAAGATTATCCTTCTGAGAATGTGAATGCAGCATACGGTACCTATCCTCCGGCCGCTTATCAAGCTCGTCCTCAAGGTGACCGCAACTTGCTTAGCTACCGCTCTAACAACTATCTCTCACCACCTGGTTTTCCTCCTAACAACCCAAACCAACAACAAAACCTCAATCACCCTCCTCAACAAAAACAACAACCTCGTGCACCATACATACCACCTCACAAACAACCATATCCACCTCAAAGAAACAACCAAGTTTACCAACAACCTGCTTATCAACCACCCGCATACCATGCTCCTCCTCCCAACCAACCCACCGCATTACACCAAGATGTTGAAACCTACATGCGGACCAATGATGTGATTGTGGAAAATCTCCAGCGGGAAGTGCTCAACTTGAAAGCAGACATGGTGAAACAAGGAAACGATCTGAGAGCTGATATGAGAAACACTTTGGCAAGTCAAACGAATGAATTAAAGAACATGATGGCTAGTTTCTTCCAAGGTAATCAATCCTCTTCTTCGGGTACTCTTCCGAGTAACACCGTTGTGAATCCAAGAGGGGAGATGAAAGCAATCACCACTCGCAGTGGCAAAGGTACCAAGGAACCCGAGATTCCTATACCTCCACCGGTGATTGTGACTAAGGAAAACGAGTCACCTGCTCCTATTTCTCAACCTTCTACTTCCCCAATTTCTCCACCTCTTACTTCTACCCCTCATCCACCCAAGGATGTGAGTGATCCTTCGATCCCAAAGACTTCCTCTTCTTCCGATATACCTTATCCATCAAGGTTGAAAAAAGAGAAGCTCAAAAGCAAGGATGATATTCAGGTTTCGAACTTTCTCAAAATGTTTAAACAATTGAATTTCAACATCTCCTTCGCTGAGGCTCTCGCTCACATGCCCAAATACGCAAAAATGTTCAAAGATCTTCTTAGCGACAAGGAGAAGCTTCTTGATATTGCTAACACCCAACTTAATGAGAATTGCTCTACAGTGCTCTCAAGGAAATTGCCAACCAAGCTTGGTGATCCGGGTCGTTTCTTAATCCCTTGCAACTTAACGGGAGTAGAGAATTGCATGGCCCTAGCCGATCTAGGTGCCAGTATTAACTTAATGCCCTTAAGCGTTTGGAAGCAATTATCTCTCCCTGAGCTAGTCCCCACCAAAATGACTTTGGAATTGGCTAACCGTACGGTTGCTTATCCATTGGGGATAGCCGAAGATATCTTTGTAGGAGTCGACAAATTCACTTTTCCTGCCGATTTCGTCGTTGTGGACTATGAAATGGACCCTCGTGTGCCATTGATCGTTGGTCGTCCATTCTTGAGGACCGGTCGCACTCTCATCGATGTTGAAGCCGGTGAGCTTATCATGAGAGTGGGTGACGATAAAATTGTCTTCAACATGGGAAAGTTGTCTAAACAGCCTTATTCTAACGAAAGTGTTAATTGTGTTGATCCCAAACTTAGATCGATTAAGCTTTGTGTATACGAGATTAGATCAAGTACTACACGTAGAGAAACCTTTGCTTATGAATAAAGTAACAAAGTGTTATGCGGAATTAACACTTGATCTAAAACACAATGATGTTAAACAAACTTTCACTTGTATTAGAATAATCGTGTTGATTACAATGAAAGGTTTAACTTGCGAATACTATGAAAACTGATATATGACTTTAACCTAAAAGACCTTCTTTTATAGAACAAGAAGTCTTGTACAATAAGCTACGAATCAACTATTCTAGGTAAAGATAATAATAGAAAATACAATGTCGTGCTTATCTTTACCATACATAAATAAAGAAACAAATAAACAAAAGATATTCTATCAGTGTCAATCTTCAAGGCTGTCAGCGTTGACTTCTATCAGCGTCCAAAGTCAATCTATCAGCGTTGACTTTCTTCTTATCAACGTTTGGTGATCTGACCCATATTTTATTCCCAACAATCCTCCCCTAAACTTGATATCCATTCCAATGATCAAGTTTCTGAATAAAAACTAAAGGCTTAGGAGGAATCTTTCAATAACTTCTTATGTTGGTGATAAACATATCTGATCAAGTCCTTGGCCACATCACTAGTATAATCTATCTCCAAGGGTGTCTCTAGCATCTTCTCCAACACTTCTTTGGACAAGAAATAGTCAGCATCCACAAGTAAATACTCTGAAAACTTTGTAGAGCTCATATGAAATACACCACAAGTAGAATATAGCCTCCAATGAAGATTACTGAGATCATCTTCAAGATCCTTCCAAATGGCAGGATCTGCTTCTTTTGGACCACACAAAGTCATAAATGTGTTCCAAAGTCTTATTCCATTAGCTGAAGTAGGTGCTTCAGCTGTATACTTGGCCTCTATTAACCTCCATAGATGCACCAAGTCTTCCCTGTCTATGCTTGCAAATATAGAAATAACTGAAGTGAAAGTATGTACCTCCTTTCCAAATCGTCCAACCTTCCAAAATCCACACTCATCTTCATCAAAACTGATGATTGGATTTCTGTCATCTAGAGGTACCACATTTACCAAATCTGAAGCTTCCAAGGGAGAAAGCTTGAGATGCTTCCTTATAACACCTTCAGTTGGAAAATACACATCCATGTCTTTAGGAAATTGGAAAGGATCTCCTTTCTTCACTGGTCTTTGAGCAATCCTTATTTCCTTTTGAATCTGCATCTCCTTTGCAAGCTCTTGTTTTATTTCTTCTGAAAGAAACTGGTAGACATTCTGTTCTTGCACCTTCCTCCAAATAGGATGTGCCCTATACTCTAGCTCCTCAAAAGATAAGGCCAGCAACTTCTTTGATGTCCAATTAGGCTGATGACATCTAAGCAACTTATAGTACAACTGCCTTCTATCTCTTTTAAGCCAGGTTTTGACCTCTTGTGCATTAAACCTCATAATCACCTTTATGTCTTCTTGTACCCTAAGAAGAACTTCCAACCCCCAAATTTGATCTGATAAACTCATACCTGGGTTGTCCATCACCTGGTCTTCCCAAGCATGGTACATTCTGGTAATTTCTGGTAGGTCCCAATCAACCTGATTCTTCAACTCACTCAACCTTTCCTTTGCTAGCTCATCCCCATATTCAAGCCTTTCTGGATCTTCAATAATTTGAATACTTGAATCTGAGCTATCACCTTCTTTATCATCACCACTTTCTTCCTCACTCTCAGAAACAACAAATGGTGATCTTCTACTCCTCTTCAAATCTCTTTCCACAAGTTGTGCAGCCAACTGTTCATCAAATGCTATTTGTGCTGCATCTTTCTTTGGAACATCTTCTTCAATCAAAATACCTTTACCTTTGTCTTTTGGATCAATAATTGGTAAAGTAGAAGAAGAAACCTGTGTGGACACATCTTTGATGATTGTTGATGGCTGGAATACATCAACACCACCTGCAACTTTGTCAGCGTCCAAGTTGCTCCTATCAGCGCCACGATTACCTTTATCAGCGCTGGATGTGTCAGCGTCCAAACCTGTATCAGCGCCCAATGTTTCTTTGAAAGATCCTTCCAAGTTCTTTGGTGTCATCTTGGATATATCAACAACTGGATGCTTCTTCAAGTTGGTGAGAGCTTCAGCAATCTGCAAAGATTCACTAAATTGTGAACTCTTTTCTGAACTCTTTTCACTAGCTGTGTGAATCAATTCATCCTCCTCATCCTCTTTATCCTCCCCTTTGGAAGATTCCTCCATTAAACTCCTGCTACTTGGATTCTCCAAAACAGTTACTCTCTCCCTCAAAACTTGGAGTTCTCGTCCCTGTTTGTTGACAGTTTGTACAAGACTGACATTTTGCTTTTGCAAGCTAATGACAGCCGCCGTCAATTCAATTATTGTCATAGGTTCCAATCTGCCCTCAGCTAGAATGGGGATTTGACCTCCCAAAATAGGATCATAGGGCATGGATGAGGTCTTAATGATGTTAGGACTGTCTTGACCAGCTTCTAAGCCTGTGTCAATAGCCCCAGCCTCACCCATTGCACCAGCCACACTTGTGGAGGTGGTTCTCTTTGCTACAAGGCTAGGATCACTAGAGGAGAACACTCCAGTAACCCTTTGGCGTTTAGTCAACCTAGATTGTAATGGGGTGGAAGATGAAGTAGATTGTGTGGGTGTGGGTTGATTAAGGGGTGTTTGGGATTGTTCAGGAAGTGTATCAGTGTTGGGATTGGCTGTGTCAGCGCCCATATTTTGAGTGTCAGCGCTGGGTTGGTCAATATCCATATTTTCTGGTGAAGGTGATGGATCATGAATAGGCTCAAGTTGGGGTTCAGGGTCTGGTTGTGGTTGTGGTTGTGGTTGTGCAGCCTGAATGACTTCAAGCATTGGTTGGGTAAGAGGTATGGATTCATTGGTGGAGCTCATTTTAGCAAAAATGGTTTTCTGTTGTTTAGGGATCTCATAAAAAGTGTCATGATCCCTAGAACAATATTCTTGTAAATCAAAGACCATTTGCAAAAATCTAGGGTAAGCCAAAGTCATTTTACTTCCCTTGTTTTTACACATCCCTTCAAAAATCATTTTTGAAAAATTATACTTAAGCCCACGTGTTATACAAACCAAAGCACTTGCTATTGACCTGTTTATTTCATTAAAAGAAGTACATTTTGGACTTAAGCATTGTAAAAGGACATGTATCAAATATTTCCAGTCAGAGGGAAATTCCTGCTTATGATATTTATTTAAAGTGACATCAGCAGGAATAGGATAACCCAATTCCCTAAGACCCTGTTCTATTGTTGCAATGGCAAGGGTAGTCACACCATCAGCGTCATCAAGACGCAAAGCTTGGCGAACCAAAGCTTCAGTGACCACCCATGTTCTTCCATGAACAGTAGAGGTTAATGTGGTCACTCCATTAGTTGTTGTGGAACTAACATTGTTCCAAAACTGTCTAATGTGTGCGACAGGGACTAATGGTGTATGAGAAAGTGCATACCTCAATGAAGATGCATTTAAAAATGCCACCATCTGTGAATACTGAGGAAATAAAGCATCATCAGCAGTCAAGTAAGCTACCATATTGTGTTGACTCTTGAACTCCAATGTTAAATTCTTTGAGTTGAATTTGGGTGCCATGATTGAAAGCTGTTTAGGTTATGTGATATGGGAAAAATCTAGGAGGAAAAGTGTTAGACAAGAAAATATGAATACCCAGAATAAAAAGATTAGCCAAATTTATAGGAGAGATACATGATTTTGATTGGTCAAAAATGAGGCGGTTATATTCAAAGAGCAATCATGAAAATCTTGAATCAAATATAACTTATCTCATGCATTAATTAAAAGTAACTTCTCCCCAAAATTACGGCCAAAGATTAGTCAAAAATAACAACTGGGTAGGGCCCACTAGGTGTCAACGGTCAAAAATAGCCCATCAGCGCCCAACGGCTATATTTTCTTGTCAGCGTTTGCCTAAAGCCTTGTCAGCGTCACGATTGGACGTAACAGCGTTTGGAGAAAAACTTGTCAGCGTCTAAAAATAAAAATATTTAAAAAGAAAAAGACCTTAACAAAGTAATTTATCCTAAGGGAAATATCTTACAAGTTGATAATAATTACTGGGCGGCAAGCACTGTCCATTTATGCACACTTGCATAAGCAAGATAGACACAAATGTCCTCTAGAGTCCCTTGCTAACCAAAATACTTACCAACAAAGTTATTTCATAAAATTCTTTGTAACTCCCAGGTAAACCCATATCCAAAGTATTCCCAAGTCTCCCATCAGACCACAACCAAGTCTAGGCCAAAAGTGTCTTGGCAGCATGCATAGATTGTCACCTTTGCATGCTACAGTGCCTCATGGTTTAGTAAAACTAACCCATACTCACCTGTGGACACAATCTATAATTGTGATGAGAGTATTATAAGAATACCCAAGAGTCCTAAAGGTTCCTTAAACCTCCCCTTAAACTATGATACATGAGTTCTCAAAATATATATATGAACATTAAAAATTTATGTCAAGATAGGAATATAAATATTCCAACCATCATCCATAAACAAAACATGTCCAAATAGCTCTTCAAAGTTCCATAAGCAACTCTGTATCCAATGGCATAAAGCTACCATTACCTGCACATTTAGATGAAAACCACAAAACTAACATTTGTTGCTGACAGCGTCCCGACAACACTTATCAGCGTTGAAGGAACTCTTGTCAGCGTTAGACAATAATATCTCCAACAATGGCAAAATAACACTTGACAGCGTTGCATTTACCTTTGTCAGTGTTAGAAAAATGTGGAAAATCTAAATCATCACAAAGACCAATAACAATGCATTATCCTGTACATACTTTTACAAAAAGGTTCCAAAACACATATTAAGTGAGATTAACCATTCCAATATTTGTTACCAAATATTGAAATCTTCCAGCATCAAAAGGTTTAGTTAATAAATCAGCTACATTATCTTCAGTATCTACCCTATCTGGTTGTATTAAACCTTTCTCAAAGCAATCTCTTATAAAATGATGTCTAATTTCTATGTGTTTGGTTTTAGAATGATGTACAGGATTTTTAATAATGCATAAAGTACTGTTATTGTCTACAAAAATCTTGGTATGCATAAAATTATACCCATAATCCAACAGCTGGTTCTGAATCCATAAGACTTGTCCACAACAAGCAGCTGCTGCAACATATTCTGCTTCAGTTGTAGAGTTTGCCACCACTGTTTGTTTCTTGCATTGCCAAGATATTAATCTGCTCCCAAGAAATTGGCATCCACCAGTTGTGGATTTCCTATCAAACTTGTCACCACCATAATCACTGTCTGAATATGCAATAAGGTCCAATGGAGAATCTTTTGGGTACCATAATCCAAGATCTGGATAACATCTTAGGTACCTAAAAATCCTCTTCACAGCAAAAAGGTGACATTCTTTGGGAGTCACTTGATGGCGTGCACATGCACATACAGCAAACATGATGTCAGGTCTTGAGGCTGTAAGATACATCAATGATCCAATCATTGATCTATAGTGCCTAACATCCACATCCTTTCCTGCTCCAATTTTTCCCCAAGGGTGTTGTCTATCCATAGGAGTGGAAGCCTCCTTCTCATGTGGAGAAAAACCATATTTCTTCAAGATTTCAGCTACATACTTGTCTTGGGAGATGAAGATACCATCTTCTTTCTGCTGAA
The DNA here is from genome assembly GCA_025667525.1 of Glebionis coronaria. NCBI lineage: Eukaryota > Viridiplantae > Streptophyta > Magnoliopsida > Asterales > Asteraceae > Glebionis > Glebionis coronaria. The sequence continues at coordinate 40,614,054 of CM046882.1, read as the reverse complement.
CTTGTAAACCTAGAAAAAAGTTCATCTCACCCATTGCACTCATCTTGAATTTATCTGTCATGAGCTTGGAAAAATCCTCACTCATTTTTGGATCAGTAGAGCCAAAAATGATGTCATCAACATAGACCTGCACAAGCAACACATGTTTTCCTTTCTTCTTTGTAAACAGTGTCTGATCTATGGTGCCCCTTTTGAAACCATTTTCCACCAAATAGGTGGACAATGTACCATACCATGCTCTTGGGGCTTGATGAAGTCCATACATTGCTTTCTTCACTCTATAAACCTTGTCTGGATTCTCAGGATCTTCAAAACCAAGAGGTTGCATGACATATACTTCCTCAACAATTGTCCCATAGAGGAAAGCACTCTTCACATCCATCTGGTAAACAGTAAAATTCATACAAGAGGCATAAGCTAGAAAAATTCTTATAGCTTCAATTCTTGCAACTGGTGCAAAAACTTCTTCATAATCAATTCCTTCCTCTTGTGTATAACCCTGAGCTACCAAACGTGCCTTGTTTCTGACCACAATGCCTCTTTCATCTTTCTTGTTCCTTAGAACCCATCTTGTCCCAATTGGTCTCACATATCTAGGACAATCAACCAGCTCCCAAACATCCTGTATAGCAAATTGGTGAAGCTCATCCTGCATTGCTTCCACCCAACTTGGTTCTTTGAGAGCATCAAAAAATTTCTTGGGTTCTTCCTGTGACAGAAAACAGGCAAACAAACATGCTTGTACAAGAGGGGTATCAACCTTCTTGTGTATATTGGTAATAAATCCACCAAGACCTTGATGGGATCTTCTTGTCTGAACTGGAGCCATAACATCACCTATGATTTGAGATGTGGGGTGATCCTTAGCTGTGGAAGTGAGAACTCCTCCTTCAAAAAGTCTGGTGTCCTCAATTTCACGCTCCATGTTGCCAATATCTTCTTCAGATTCTTCTTGATCAACAGGAATCTCTTCATGGATATTGGAAGGTCCACCCTGTTCAAAATGGGAAGAGAAAAGCTGTGTAAAGGTGTCTCCAAAGTCTGATCCTTGTTTGTCAGCGTTTGGGCTAACAGCGCTTGAATTGGTGTTGTCAGCGTTGGAGCCATCAGCGTCTGAATTGGTCGTGTCAGCGCTTGATTTCCCTTTGTCAGCGCCTGAAGAATCATGCATGTTTGTATTTGGTGGTATTTGAACACCACCATTATCTTTCCTTACAGCAGTAGCAGCAGCATAGTACTCATCTGTCCATATAGGAAGTGTAACATATTCTTGTGTGGGAGATGATTCAACTGCTGGTGGTCCATCCTCCTTAGCAACTTGTATACCTGAAACATTACCAATTCTCTTTTCCAAAACACTTGAAGTTACCTTCACAATGTCTGGATCAGTAACAGGCATATAATTTAAAGCTCTAGATAAAGGTTCTAAGTCAAACAACCAATTTGGACCACTCTCAGGATCACTAGGTTTACTTTCTAAAAACCTAACATGTACCTTTTCAAGTATACGTTTTTCCTTTTTAATGTAAACCCTATATCCTTTACTCTGCACTGAATAACCCATGAAGTAGCCTTCATCACCTTTTGAATCAAATTTACCTAGGGCCTCACTAGTTTCTAACACAACTACATGACAACCAAATGGCTTAAGAAAGCCAATATTGGGCTTCCTTCCCCAAAGTAATTCATAAGGTGTCTTATTATGTATCTTGTTGACCAATGCCCTATTTTGAACATAACAAGCTGTGTTAACAGCTTCAGCCCAAAAGGCTATAGGAAAATGGGCATCAGCCAACATGGTTCTGGCTGCTTCAATAAGGGTCCTATTCTTCCTTTCAGCAACCCCATTTTGCTGTGGGGTTCTTGCTATGCTAAACTGCCTAGTAATCCCTTTCTTGGCACAAAAATCATCTAACAACTGATTTCTAAACTCACCCCCATTGTCACTTCTAATAATTTTGACCTCATTACCATTTTTCTTTTCAATTTGGGTAATGAAATTAATCAGACTTAGGGCAGTTTCACTTTTCTTGGCTAAAAAGAAAGTCCATGTGAACCTGGAGTAATCATCAGTAATGACAAAACAATATGATTTACCCTTCAAACTTTCTATATTAGTTGGACCAAAGAGGTCCATATGCAATAAGTGAAGGGGTTTAGAACTAGAGTGCACCTGTTTAGACCTGAATGAGACCTTGTGCTGCTTGCCCTTAAGGCATGCAACACAAGAGTGGTCATTGTGGAAAGCCTTTTCAGGCAAACCATCAACTAAACCAAGCCTCACAAGTCTATTAATATTCTTAAAGTTTATGTGCCCTAGTCTCCTGTGCCAAAGATTACTTTCATCTACTGAGGCTTTAGCATATAGACATGACATTTTATTATTTACCTTAATTCCATTAAGATTCACATTATATATGTCTTTATGCCTTGGTGTTCTAAAATCTATGTATTTCTCCTCAGGGAGCTTATAATCTTTGCTTAACACCAAGCACTCAGTATCTGTGAAAAGAACCTTATTTTTGTTATCACACACTTGTGATACACTAAACAAATTATAATCCAGATCTTTCACCAAGAAGACATTATCAAACCTAAGATTGTTGGTGACAAGGGTTCCTTTTCCTGTGATTGTGCCGTAGCCACCTCCAAAGTATACCTTATCACCATCTTGAATAGGAGAGAAATTGGTCAGATAGTCTTCCTTTCCAGTCATGTGCCTTGAGCATCCACTATCCCAGTATCCATAGTCATTGATCTTCTTCTGAATGCCCTGCACATAAAGAAAACACATTAGTTTTCTTTGGGAACCCAAGCCTTAGAAGACTTGGATTCATTTGGTTGTTCAACAAGAACAGACTTGGTTCTTATAACAACCCCATTTTCATCCCTGTTTGAATGAAATTCCCAGTTAACCCCAATTGGTGTTGACAATGCCTTTGAAATATAATGAAACCTGTTGCATGTCATAGAAATACCAGTATTATTAGGGTTCTAGTCTTGTTTTGGTCTCCAGGTTAAGCTAGTGGAAGCTTTAGACCTATTTCCCTGTGGTTGCAAATACCTAGGTTTAGCAGTGTGTCTATCAGCGCTGAGATTACTCCTGTCAGCGCCCCGATTGCTCTTATCAGTGTTGAACCTAGGGTTTGCTACAGGAACCCATTGCCTATTTGACCAAGTATTTGACTTTTGAAAAGGTCTTAGGCCTTGTGTGTTAGACCCTCTAGAAAAGAATGGGGCTGGTCTAACAACTTGTGAACTTTTGTTCACAAAGGTATTGGGTCTGACAGTGTTTGACCTATGTTGACTTTTGTCAGCGCTGAAATGGTTCCTGTCAGCGTTGACATTGGAAGCGTTGACACATTTGTAGGCCAAATGTGAAAAGCTACCACATGTGTAACAAGCTTTTCTAGACATAGTCTTAGGTCTAGAAGCAAAGAAGCCTGTTCCATGGTTACTAACTTGGCTTTTTGGTGACCTAGTATTCCTATACATCTCTGCATATTTAACACTAGGTTTTCTAACAGCTTGTAGGCCAAGGTCAACAGGTTTGCCAGTGGTGGGGTGTGTGATCTTAATAGGTTTAGGATCATCAATTGGTTTTGTGATTGGTGTGGGCTCATTTGGACTTTCACACAACAACCCTCCCTTAACAAACAAAGTGTGGTTAGCTTTCTTCCACTCTTCTAGGTCAGTCAGCTTTTGCTGATATTCCTCAACTGGGGAAGTCACTCTAGGTGGAGGAATGAACTCCTCCTCTTGGCATTCTGGCAAGCCAGTCCAAGATAAGTCCTTTGATTGGACACCATAGAAATCCCCAGCTGGTGGTGGAACAACAGTATAATTATTCATCCCAATCCCACTCATATCCTTAGAGTCTCTTTGTTTGCTAACACACTCTCCTAGGGATTGTGTGGCCTTATCAAACCTCTGGATTTTAAGACTCACATTATCTTTATTTTTGTTAGCCTCCTCTAACTGAGCTATCAAATCAAGATTAACCCTATTTACTATATCTTGCACATCTTTACTCTGAAATAACTCATGTTTTAAGATGTTTATTTGATCCTTTAAATCAAACTCCATTTTCTTATACTCAGCTACTGTCTTTTCTGTTTGGGTAAGAGCAATTTGATAGTTAGATACTTTGCATCTTTCAGTACTTGCCTCATCTGATAATTTAACTATCTCTTGTTTTAATTTTTCAGTATTTAAACGACAACCCTTAGAACAGAAAGCATCATCATATACCTCATTGTCTGATGAAGAGGAGGAGTGTGCCATGAGAGCATATTCAGCATGCTCTTCTTTAACTTCAGCAACCAAAGCTCTGTCCTCTTCCTCATTCTTAGCCATCCAGCTCCAATCCCATTCTCCAACGCCATCAATTTGTTGAACAGCAACCATGGCCTTGGGATCTGGGTTCTTAATCATTTGGCTAGAAGGCTTCCCAGCATCAGATCTCCTTGGAGATCTACATTCCCTCATAAAGTGCCCCATCCTATGACAGTTGTAGCACTCCACCTTGGACTTGTCAAAGCCAGCAACATCCTTAGCATTAAAGGTCATCTTCTTCTTGAACCTTTTATTGAACCTGTTTGCTCTTAAACTTACAAGAGCCATAGTCCACTTGATGTCCATCTCTTCCAACTGTTCATCACTTATCTGCTCAAGATCTTCATAAGTAATCCTTGAATCACTAGGCAAAGAAGCAATGAATGCACACACAGTATCAAGATCAAAACCAGCAGGTTTAATTCTATCAGCGCCATGATTGTGTGTGTCAGCGCTTGAGTACAAAGCGTTGACAGGATATGATCCAGCGCTGACAGATTGACATCCAGCGCTGACACCTTGAGATCCAGTTGCTGAATGTCCATAGAAGTTCATGGAATCAAATTGTCCTTCACTTTGTGAAAAGAAAGCCATGTTGCTGCTGGAAGATTTGTTATCACTCTCCAATTGCCATTCATTCTCCAACAGTCTTAGTTTGTTGAAGATGTCATCAAACCTAGAAGTCTTGTGGGTGTTATTGACAAGAATAGATCTTGTCTCAATCTTCCATACATCACCAAGGCTTTTGAGAAAAGTAGCATTTAATTCAGGGTCATCAATCTGTTTTCCCATGAAGGAAAGTTGACTTGTGATGTCAAGAAGTCTACTTCTCACACTGCTGAGATTCTCATTAGGTTGAGCTTTAAAGACAGCATACTCATGCAAGAGTTGCTTCTTCTTTTCTTCTTTTGTGTCAGCATTGCCACCATGTGCTACTTCAAGAGCTTCCCAAAGCTCTTTTGCAGACTCAAAACGTTTGTACTTATGCTGATTCTCATGACCTAGGGCATGTTTCAAGATGTTCAAAATTTTCATGTCCACCCTCTTCTTGGCTATATCTTCAACAGCTACCGCTCTCCCATCTTCAGGCTTTTCCACTTTATCAGCTTCAGGACAGTTAGGAACAGCTGTCCTTGCGGCAGTTGCAGCAGTAATCTTTGCTGCTTTATCGAATGTGTTCCCATATTCGATAATTTCCCAAAGAGTGTAGTCATGAATAGCTATGTATTGCTCAAAATTGGACTTCCAGAGTTCAAAGTTCCTGGCATCAAACATGGGAATTTTGATACTAGGGTTTGAGAAGTTGTTTTGAAGCAAAGCAGGAGGTTGATTTGTGCCAGACATGATGTTTTTAGGGTTTTGAGAATTTTAGGGTTTTTAGGGTTTGGTGTTTTAGGGTTTGGTGTTTTAGTGTTCTGCGTTACTTAAAGATCAAAAGTTTCTCAACAAGCTCTGATACCACTTGTTGATCCCAAACTTAGATCGATTAAGCTTTGTGTATACGAGATTAGATCAAGTACTACACGTAGAGAAACCTTTGCTTATGAATAAAGTAACAAAGTGTTATGCGGAATTAACACTTGATCTAAAACACAATGATGTTAAACAAACTTTCACTTGTATTAGAATAATCGTGTTGATTACAATGAAAGGTTTAACTTGCGAATACTATGAAAACTGATATATGACTTTAACCTAAAAGACCTTCTTTTATAGAACAAGAAGTCTTGTACAATAAGCTACGAATCAACTATTCTAGGTAAAGATAATAATAGAAAATACAATGTCGTGCTTATCTTTACCATACATAAATAAAGAAACAAATAAACAAAAGATATTCTATCAGTGTCAATCTTCAAGGCTGTCAGCGTTGACTTCTATCAGCGTCCAAAGTCAATCTATCAGCGTTGACTTTCTTCTTATCAGCGTTTGGTGATCTGACCCATATTTTATTCCCAACAAATTGTATTGACGTTCTTGATGAGGCTTGTGAAGAACACTTCAAAGATGCTTGCAAAAGTATTCCTACCTCTCTTCCCAATGTTGAGACCGTTTCCTCTATTTATTCATCACTATCTCTATTTGGAGAAAGCGATTTCCTTTGGAAAGATTTGGAAGCCACCATGGGAGATGTGAACTTAGATAATGACGATTCTACCACCAATTGGGTTGAAGATCTCCGCCTCATTGAGAACCTTCTTAAAAAAGACAATCTTTCTCCACCATCTCCCACGGTAATTGCTATCGATGCTCCGACTTTAAATACGCCTCCCGTTGAAAATACTCCGGATTTAGAACTTAAGGAGTTGCCGCCTCATCTTGAGTACGAGTTTCTTGAAGAAAAGAAGAAGTCGCCCGTCATCATCGCGAAGGACTTGAAAGAAGAAGAAAAATCTCGCCTCATCGCCGTGCTTAAAGATCATAAGAAGGCAATTGCTTGGAAATTTCCGACATCCGCGGAATTGATCCGAACTTTTGTACTCACAAGATTCTCATGGAAGATGACTTTAAACCCGCAATCCAGAGCCGAAGAAGGGTTAATCCTCGTATTCATGACGTCATCAAACAAGAGGTTATCAAACTTCTAGATGCCGGCTTGATTTACCCTATTTCGGATTCGCCGTGGGTAAGTCCCGTCCATTGTGTGCCCAAGAAGGGTGGAATAACCGTTGTTTCCAATGAACACAACGAGTTGATTCCCACTCGTCTCATTACTGGGTGGAGAGTTTGTATTGATTATCGCAAGCTCAATGATGCCACGAGAAAAGACCACTTTCCTCTTCCTTTCATGGATCAAATGCTCGAGCGTCTAGTTGGTAATGACTATTACTGCTTCTTAGACGGTTTCTCCGGGTATTTTCAAATTCCCATCGATCCCAAGGACCAAGAAAAGACCACATTCACTTGTCCCTATGGAACATTTGCTTATAAACGTATGCCTTTTGGTTTATGTAATGCTCCTGGGACGTTCCAAAGGTGTATGATGGCTATCTTCCATGACATGGTGGAAGACACTATGGAAGTATTCATGGATGATTTCTCGGTTTATGGCGATTCATTCTCTACTTGCCTTGCCAATTTAGAACGTATGCTGAAGCGGTGTGAAGACACTCGCCTTGTTCTTAATTGGGAAAAATGCCATTTCATGGTAAAAGAGGGCATCGTGCTAGGACACAAAATTTCCAAAGCCGGTCTTGAAGTAGACCGTGCTAAAGTCGATGTTATCGCTAAGTTTCCTCCACCTACAACCGTGAAGGGTGTGAGAAGTTTCCTTGGTCATGCGGGCTTCTATCGTCGATTCATCAAAGATTTTTCTCAAATCGCTCGCCCGATGACCCACCTCTTGGAAAAAGACACTCCTTTTATCTTTTCCACAAAGTGTCTTGAAGCCTTCAACTCGCTTAAGGATAAGCTAACTAAGGCACCCGTCTTGGTTACCCCTAATTGGGAGCTTCCCTTTGAGTTGATGTGCGATGCTAGCGACTTTGCTATTGGAGCGGTTTTGGCCCAAAGAGTGAACAAACACTTCTAACCGATCCACTACGCTAGCAAGACAATGACTGGGGCTCAATTGCATTACACGACAACCGAAAAAGAGCTTTTAGCTGTTGTCTATGCTTTTGAAAAGTTCCGCCCCTATCTTGTCCTTTCCACTACAATCGTTTACACCGATCATTCCGCGTTGAATTACTTGTTGACTAAACAAGATTCTAAACCAAGACTTCTTCGCTGGGTTTTGCTTCTCCAAGAATTTAAAATCGAAATTCGCGATAAAAAAGGAGCTGAAAACCTAGCCGCGGATCATCTCAGTAGACTTGAGGATCCTTACCAGGGGGATCATCCGAACAAAGAGATCAATGACTCTTTTCCCTTGGAGACATTAATGTCTATCAACTCGACTTCTGATGAAACCCCGTGGTTTGCGGACATTGCAAACTACTTGGCGGGTGGAATTCTCGTCGACGGGTTAACATCCCAGCAAAAGAAAAAGTTCTTCAAAGACATTAAGACTTACTTTTGGGATGACCCGTATGTATTCAAACAATGTGCTGATTTGATTATTCGCCGATGTGTTGATGGACCGGCAGCTTTAGAAATCCTTGACGCTTGCCACAAAGGACCCACCGGTGGTCACTTTGGTCCCAACTACACCGCCAAAAAAGTGTTTGACTCGGGATCTTATTGGCCCACCATTTATCGTGATGCTCACGAGATGGTTAAACGTTGTGATGCTTGCCAAAAACAAGGCAAGATCACACATAAAGACGAGATGCCTCAGAATTTCATTCAAGAATGTGAAATCTTTGATATTTGGGGTATCGACTTTATGGGGCCATTCCCTTCTTCTAAAGGAAACAAATACATCCTTGTAGTCGTTGACTACGTTTCAAAGTGGGTTGAAGCCAAAGCTTTACCTACTATGTGGAAACCATAAATCACGGATCGATTAAGCTTACTAGGATAATCAACGTTCATATGATAAACATAGCGGAATTAGAACATTGATTATGAACAAGGTGTTTCTTTTCAAAGATTACTTGTATTAAACATTAACGATTAAAACAAATAACCCTAGACGTGTTTACAAGAACACACACGTCTAGAACACACGACACACGCTTTATGACTACATTGTGAAAAATGAGATAATGAAAACCTACGCCGGTGTATTCTTTATATAATAGAATACAAGACTTTTCTTACAAGAAAACTTTAATTACATTAGAAGTCCCTCCATCTTTTGCTAATAAGTCCTCCTTGTTGTATGAAAGGGCTCCATATTCTTGTAAAGTTTGATATTTGCATATAAGTCCTTCTTGTTTCATTATTCCTGTTTTGTCTCATCAAATTAATTCCCAACAATCTTCCCCTATTTGATGATGACAAAACCAATCTTCAAATCTTGATCTTTCACGAATGAAACAAGCTTCCCCTTAAAGTAAGATTTCTTGTAAAACATATCACCACACAAAAATAAGTTGTATACCTTGATCTTTGAATCTTCTTCCCCTTTTTGTCTCATCCAATAGGGGTCTTCGAAAGATAAACAACTAATAAACGCTTCCCCTTAAGTGGTGCATGTAAATGAATCACGAACCATGTAGACTCTAATTGTAGATTACGAATGAAGAAAAACGAATATAACCTATTTGTTGAAGAAGTGGAATCTCCCAAGCTTGTACCTTATATCTTGCACTATCCATGTGACGTCAAACTTATATGAAAACGTTAAAGTATAAGCAGACCTCGATCTCTTGTCAAAATCCTCATCCTTTGTGAGACACTGAGCACGATAATGTAACTCCTTCAAGTGATAGCAAGGTATCTAGTTGCTAGATTTGACAAGTCTTCGTCACCAAACATTTAAACGAACAAGCAAGTTATCTCAAAAGAGAGGCGAATCTTTTGAGATATGATAAAATACAAACCTGCGAAAAACAACTCCAACACCAAATAAGTAATAATCAAACCTCTTCATCGAAACCTCCAATTTTCAATGAAAATCATCTAAGTACAATATCATCCTCTTCTTTTATGCAACTGCTGCCTCTGTCGGCATTCTGCTTCTAATCCAAGTCGGTACGTAACCGCAAGGTTAGCCTTGTCACATAATCAAATAAAACGTCATTGCACCAAGCACAATCTTCAAAAACAAGTCATAAAAAATTATAACAGATAGTTCTGTCCGAGATCCTGAGTCATCCAATATATCTTCTGTATGTATTGTCTGATATCGGACGATACTTGTCAACGCTTAAAAATCATATATCGGACGACACGCTGTCAGTGTCTTAATTATAACGTGTCAGCGTCTTCTCTGTCAGCGTTTATTTTATTCTTGTCAGCGTCTCGATCAACCACTGACACCATCTATGGCTACAACCTCACTGTATACCACTTTCTTTTACCTCGTCTTCATACACTTCTTTCTTGGGTCACGTCAAAACCAACCAGACGTATTGCTTTACAAACAAAGCAATATAATATGAACCAATCATACAGCAGCCCATATACACATCAAGCTCATCCATCATTCCTTTATTCCTTGCAGCAAATCACGAATGTCCTTTCTGTCCCAACTCTCACGTCTTGTTTCTCTCACTTTCTTTTTAACTGCTTCCAATAAAAAATATCACACAAACATGTCTCGATCTACTGCTGTGTTGTGAACTCTTGAACCTATTAAATCTGCTACAAACGTGACCAGTTCTGCGATCTCCTAAGATCACGCATCAATCTTTTTCTCTTTTGGTCATGTGAACAGAATCTGCCTATTCTTTTGCATAAACTAAATCCTTCTCGTGATGAATATACTTGTTCATGCTTCAAAACCTTAACCAATAAGAACACGATTCATTTGAGCTGTTACATATGAACATGATCCATTCTTGTGAGCTGTTAACGTAAACCCTTGGCAGCATATATAACTTCTTTTTGTCTCGAGATATAAAAAGAACAGTAACATACATCTCGTCTAAAAAACTGAATATAATTCCTATAAAGTAGCAAGAATATTTGTACGTACCATGTCGTTGCACTATCATGTCTAAAAGGAAACAAAATATTTGATTTTACTTTCCATAGTTGCTGCTATACCCACGTTTTTTTTCCAATAATTCATCACGTGATTTACATTACCTAGCCTTTTCCTTCTTCGTGTGAACACAGATTGTTCAAACCAAAGCAATATTATACTACTACCTTACTGTGTCCACTTTTGCTTCCCATTCACACACGTTGTTCATGGAACATGATGTACGTTTGCATCTGTGGTATCATCAATAAATAGACCTCGAATCTGCTATTCCCTTCATGTCCATGATCTGACCACAATCATGCGCTGCTGCTACAAACAATATACCATGACGTGATTTCTAGGGTTTTTAACAAGACCCTAAATATTACACAATGAGCAGAAAAATATGGCAGCATCTTTTGATCAAACCACCATCATTACGATCAGATTTAGGGTTTACAAATAAAGAAACCCTACACGACCTTCTTCATAGCAACCCAACATAAGCACGACACTTCTTTTTCTGTTTTAAAATCGATCTAGGGTTTAGGGGAAGAAACCCTAAATCTTATTTAATAAAAACAAAAACAGAAAATTTATACCTCCTTCTCTGCAACCAACTTTGACGACTAATAACTCTTTCATAACTTAAAAGATCGACGATCGCTCCGGTGAGATCCTAGACACATGTGTCGAGAACCTACAACACAAATTTCACGACGATCCAACGGTTAACGAAGGAGTTATGACGGTTTGAACATGGCTGCACAGTGAGATCCGAACTTAAAAACAAAGACGAATTTTTAAGCTTCGATCTTCATTCTTCGACTCGTACACCTTGTTAGTTCCTAGTATCGAGAGCCACCCGCTCTGATACCAATTGTGGAAACCATAAATCACGGATCGATTAAGCTTACTAGGATAATCAACGTTCATATGATAAACATAGCGGAATTAGAACATTGATTATGAACAAGGTGTTTCTTTTCAAAGATTACTTGTATTAAACATTAACGATTAAAACAAATAACCCTAGACGTGTTTACAAGAACACACACGTCTAGAACACACGACACACGCTTTATGACTACATTGTGAAAAATGAGATAATGAAAACCTACGCCGGTGTATTCTTTATATAATAGAATACAAGACTTTTCTTACAAGAAAACTTTAATTACATTAGAAGTCCCTCCATCTTTTGCTAATAAGTCCTCCTTGTTGTATGAAAGGGCTCCATATTCTTGTAAAGTTTGATATTTGCATATAAGTCCTTCTTGTTTCATTATTCCTGTTTTGTCTCATCAAATTAATTCCCAACATACTAATGACGCAAGGGTGGTTTGTAACTTTTTGAAATCGCTGTTCGCTAGATTCGGTGTGCCTCGTGCCATTATTAGTGATCGCGGGACTCCTTTTTGCAATGATCAATTCGCAAGAGTCATGGCTAAGTATGGTGTAAATCATCGTCTTTCCACCGCCTACCACCCACAAACTAATGGCCAGGCTGAAATCTCCAACCGAGGATAAAGCGAATTCTTGAAAGAACCGTGGGAGAGCATCGTGCCTCGTGGGCCGATAAACTTGATGATGCTCTGTGGGCTTTCCGTACCGCATACAAGACTCCGATTGGTTGTACACCATATCGTCTCGTGTACGGGAAAGCATGCCACCTCCCCATTGAGTTGGAGCACCAGGCTTACTGGGCCTTGAAGTGGACTAATTTTGATATCAACAAAGCCGGTGACCTATGCAAGTTCCAACTCAATGAGTTCAATGAAATCTGTAATGAGGCTTATGAAAATTCTTTGATCTATAAGGAAAAGACTAAGCTCATTCACGACTCTAAGATTAAGAACCGAGAGTTCCAAGTTGGAGACAAAGTTTTGCTCTTTAACTCTCGGTTGAAAATCTTTTCGGGCAAGCTGAAATCTCGTTGGTCCAGCCCATTCACCATTGCCCAAATTTTTCCATATGGTACTCTCGAGCTCGCTCAACCAAATGGACCTAATTTTAAGGTGAATGGCCAACGAGTGAAGTTGTACTTTGGTGAGGACATCTCTCATGAGATGATTCCATCCCTCACCTCGTTTCCTATGAACTAATTTTGGGTCGAGTCAGGCTCGTGACTCGGTTATAAAAACAAGCGCTCCTCGGGAGGCAACCCGAGTATCTATCCTTTTCCGTTTTAACCTCTTAAGTGTAGGGGGACCTCTATAGGTGCTTTGTGTTTGTATGGTGATGTGATTACAGGGATGAATGCACTTTTGGAACCTTTGAAGAACCGTGCTCCCGTGTTATCCGAAATCCGGTTCTATCTCTCAACTATCGTGATTCAATTTTCTTCATACTCACATTTGAAATTGATCACGTTAGTCGTCTCTTCCTTAACTTGAGTTAACCAACGTGCACAATGTCATAAGTGTAGGGGAGACTTTTCCCACATGCTTAAACATTGAGGACAATGTTTATCTTAAGTGTAGGGGGGACTTCTATCGAAGTTTTAAGTGGACTTTTCCATGAAAATGCCTTTATTTAACCGGAAAATCATCTTTTTCAACATTTTTCAAATTTTTAATTAACTTTGGCATTTAGTCATAATTTTTAAATTTTTATCGTTGCTTTCATATGTATATATCCCGCAATAAAGTCAAAAATATTAATAAAGTGGTGTAGCTAGTTTAGAAGTCTTTGACATATTAGGCCCGTTGCGATTATTTTGACTCAACCCGAATAGACTTCTCCAAGTTTGTTCTAGCTAGTATCCTTAACTATGTAGACCTTAATTGGTTTACTAGGCTAAGTATCCACGAGTCTCATTACTTGAGATTTTAAATTGTGGAGGACGAGAAATGATAGAGTCAATTATAAGTCGGTATTCTTGCACAAGCTCACTTGGTGTAATTATTTGCCTATTCTCCCATCACTTGCTAATAATTTATCTGCAATAAGTAAGGTCGTACGATTTGAAAAGTTACTTAGCTTCTAGCCCAAGATCGTTTAAAAGTTTCTCGGTAATGATAAGAGTTCATAGCCAAGGCATAACTTATGAAGCGGGGCGCGAAGATTGGCGAGTCCGAAAAGGCCCTAACAAGGCATGAGGATTCCATTTTATTGCTAAAGATCCAAAGTGATGTGAAGAGAACTATTCCTAAAATCAATATGAAGGATCAAGACTCACGACGAAAAGCAATCAACTCCCATAAAGATCATGGAGAAGTCTATCCGAAAAGACCCTAACAAGGTATGAGGATAAATAGATCCAAGTCCGAAAAGGAGGCGGATCGTTGTATCTCAAAATCCCAATTAGAGATTAAAGAAATAATCATGAAGTCGTGGTCAACAAAGTTGGAGTACCCCTCAAAAGTCTCCAAGTGAAGAAACTTTATTAACAAAGAGAAGACCATTATCTCAAGAACGTCTCTCGAAGATATGAAGTATGAAGTACATGCCAAATATCGGCCCGAGAAAGGTCTCAAATCGTGAACCGAGTTATGCCAAGATATGAACTTTTTGATATCCCCATAAGCAGTTTTAATAGATTTTGTCCTTTAGCTAACTATTGATCAAATCGTCCTACTTTGCTTTCAGCCTAAATAAACTATCGAAATAAGTCCAAAAATGCATCTTCATGATCATTCTAAGACAAAAATAAAATATAAGAGATACCTCTATGAATAAGGGAGTTTAAGCATTTAATTAAGCCATGTGTGTAAGTGTTTGATTGCTAACTTATAATAACAATGATCTCGTTTTTAAGCTTAGTTTGGGGAACGTGAAACTTGAGGGTGATTAATCTTTGCAGCACCAAAGCCCTAATGTAAGTCCTTGATCTCTTTGCAAGTTATTTCCATATAGATATTTTCAAGTGAAAATGGTTTTCTATCCTTTTGTTTACTTTAATTTTAATTTCTCTTAGTACTTTAATTTTTGTTTAGTAGTATGTTAATAAGGCCAAGGTTGATTGATTATGAGAAAAATGTAAATTTGCTTTATCACTAAGCATTGCATGAGGGAATGGCAATGGTTAAGTGTAGGGGATTTGATAGGTGTGAAAACACCCATCCTTTTACCACTTATTTCTTACTAAAACAAGACCAAAACGCGTGTTTAATATCATTTGTTTGGAATTATGCGTGGTTTTTGTGTTTATTGTGTTTTTAGAGTCAACCGGATGATTATTGAAGAAAACATGGGATTGCACGGGTTTTATCAAGGAAAAAGACTAAAGACGAAGTCTATTGTCCAAGAGATGCAAAAGATTTGAAGTCAATGGGCCTATTTGAAGATTTATCGAAGAAAAGGACCAAAGATGGAAGATTTACATATGTCGAAGAAACTCAAGTCTATTAAAGGAAGAAATTAAAAGACGAGTTGAATTTAATCGTCGACAGATCCCGAATCAGAATAAAAAACGTCAACTTTTCTGAAAAGACGAGAAGACAAGAAGATAGGGAGAAAGCCCACTCACCAACCAAAAGGGAGACCTATATAAAGATTTCCCTTCACACTTTTCATAGAGTTTTTTTCATTCCTTTTTTCTCTCTTTCTGTTCGTAGGCATCACCAACACCATTAGGGTGTTTGGTGATTTTGATTTTTGTTTTTGTTCTTAAATCTTGTAAGTTTAAATTCTTCATTTTGTTTACTGAATCTTAATCATCAATACAAGTTTTTATTTAATCTTTTCATTCCTCTTGTTCATCATCATCTTTTTATTCAAAGTGCTTAAGTTCTTATTAATTTGATTTTGATCTTCAAAAGTTGTTGATTTTGTGTTTTTATGATTGGGATTTGATCCTTATGGTTAATAGATGATTTGTGGTTAATTTGGTAAAACCTTTTTGTTTATTTGGCTTGTTTTGATTTAAATTCGTATTCCCCTGTTAAGTTTTAGCCAACTGTTCTTCATCCCCAGATTATTCCGTATAAGCTATTCACTTCTTCCCTTATTCGGAATATTCAGTTATTCCGAATAGCACTGATTACTTTCCTCTATTCAGAATATTTTATATATTCCGAATAGGCCCTTTATTCCGCATTGTAACCTTATTCCGAATAGAGTTTGGTATTCCGCATAGAGCATTTATTCCGCATGGTCTCATTTTTCCGTATAGACTTAATTATTCCGAATAGCCGTTTATTCCGCATGATAAATTTATTCCGCATGGTTTCATTTTTCCGTATAGCCCTTTATTCCGAATAGCCTCATATTCCGGATAGGATCAAATATTCCGAGTAAGATCATTATTCCGCATAGGTCATTGTTCCGAATGGTCTGATTATTCCGAATAGGACTTTATTCCAAATAGCTTCTATATTCCGAATAACACCTTTCTTCAGTAAGGTTATTTTTCTGTTTTATCATTTAATCGTTTAATTTAACTGCTAGTTTTATTTCATTATTTCATTCATTTATCTTTTCATTAGAATAGAAAACCAAATCCACTTTTTGTCACCAAAACAAATCATTCCACTTTTAGCTGTGATCAATTCGAGAGGATACCGAGAACTAAATCTAGAACCCATACAAAAACGTTAGTATCATAGGGAAAGTCTTACTTTTTTTAAAGCATTATTTTCACCTCAATGGAAATTGCTTTTTCATGCTATTATTCACTGTTTAAGTTCAAAAAGTACATCTTTTGATCAAATACCTGCTGCATTAGCATTTGCTGGTATTTGTCTAGCAAATAACAGGGTTTTTAATTTTTCAAAATTGATTTTTGAAGGCATGACTAGGAATTTGGAAGAGACTAAGAAGTTTTTAATGTATCCTAGATTCATTCAGGCTTTAGTTAGTGACCAAATACCTAACCTACCAGCATAAACTGATACATGGGATGTTCCTTCGTTCACAAAGAGAACTTTCTCTTTCTTGAACAAACAAGGCAATGCCTTTTCAGGAACTGTCACACCATTGTTTGCCCATATGTTAGCCCAACCTGCCAATCAAGAAGGTGAGGAACCTAGCAATGCTAGTGCTTCTCAGCAAACTCCTTCTCACCATAGCTCCCACTCTATAGAAGATTCACAATCTTCTTCTCACAATGTTGGTATTCCACCAAACACTGATGAGATGATCCACACACCTGCTGCTTCTATTGCTTCTAGTGGTTCACCACAAGCACAAGCACCAGAGGTGGTGGATGTTGCAAATTTAACTTCTTTGTGTACTTGTTTGTCCCAACAGGTACAGGTATTGCAAAAAGATAAGCTTGTTCAAGACAAGAAAATTGCTGAATTGGAAGCTTGCCTACTCAAGTTAAGGAACAAAGTGTCATCTTGGATGAGGCAATATAGATCTGTTCAGACATCTGCAATCAGAAAGCAAAGGTTCAGGAACCTCATGAAAAGGCAACTGAATGCAACCAATCAGGGGAGGAATATTGAAGAATAGGGAAGGAACAATGAAGAACAACCACCTTCTTCTGATAATCAAACAAGGATCTCTGGAAATGACATCAATTTTGAATTGGATGAAGATGTCATGGGGACTTTTAAAGATGAAACTGGTTTAGATACTGGTGTATATGAACCTTCAGACATGGAGATTCAACAGCAAGACCTACAACCTACTCTAGAGGAACCACAAGTTTTCAAGAACAACTTCAAGAAAAATTGGTAAATCAACCAGAGGAGCCACAAGTTGCAGAAACATTGGCAACTCAGCCAGAACCATCAGTTCAATCACCACCTTAAGCTAATTGGAATGTTTTCTATGAGAAGTTGGAGGAAATTTCTAATCAGTTTCCTGATCCATCACCACAAAGCAATAAGTTAGAAAAGACTGAAGAAGTGCAAATTGATATGATGGCTTCTATGGAAGATAAAGCATCTGGGGAAACACAAGTGATTGAAGAAACAAGTGTGTCAAATACTGGTGAAGTCAACTTTGTTCAAGATCCAAGTACTGCTAAGCCAACTACAAGTACTGCTAACATTGTTGAAGATCCAAGTACTGATAAGCCAATTGCAAGTACTGCTAAGCCAATTGCAAGTACCACTGGTGATCATCCTTCACTGGAAAGCCAAAGTTCATTTGGAGAGAATGAGACTTTAGCCAAATTGCTGCTTGATCTAAAGAAGAATTTAGTTGAGAAGACTAAACAAGTAGAAATGGAGAAAAAGACACAACAAGAAGTTCTTGCCTCAAAGGATCAAATTCAAGGTAAGAAAGTATAAGCTTCATACCCTACAAAAGGTATAGTCATTCAATAGTTAGCTAATGAAGAAGTAGCTGCCAAACTGAAGAAGAAGCTACCTAAGATAAATCCAAAAGATAAGGGGAAGAAGCAATTATTGTCAGAATCTGAAGATGAAAGTGATTCAGATGATGATATAAACAGAGTCATGTACAGATTTAATCAAATTGACCATGATGAGGAATTTGCTTATAGAATGCAAGCACAAATTCGTGAAGATGAATTGCAGAAAGAACTTGCAGCAAAGCAAAATTTGTTAGAAGCTAAAAGGATACAGCAAGAATGGAACATACAAGAGTATGATAGGATTCAAGCTGAGATACATGCAAGTGAGCTTCTTGCAGACTCATTGATAGCTGAAGAAAAAGATGCATATGATGAAGAAGAAAAATCAAGATTGATTGATAATCTGGTAAGGGAGCAACAAAGATTCTTTGCTGAAAAGAGAAGGAAAGAAAAGATTAAGCCTCCACCAACTATGCAGATTAGAAATCAAATGATGAATTTTCTAAAGAAAGTAAAAGGATTTACTCATATTCAGCTGGTCAAGAAAACTTTTGAAGAAATCAAGACTTTGTATGAGCAAAGTAAGAGGACTGAATTGAATTTTGTTGAGACTGGATCTGAAGCAGACAAGAAAGCTGTTGAAGAATTCAAGAAACGTCTACAACAACAAAGACAATTTGGTAGTACTCCTAGAATTGAGCCAAGTACTGCTGAACCTACAAGTACATCTCCACCTATCAAGACCACTTATGTGAGGAACAATAGAAAAGAGAAAGTAAGTTCAAGAGAGGAAGAGACTGCTCAAAGGATGAATACAGGAGTTGAAACTCAAGGAATTGCTCAGACTGAAAATGTCCAAGCAGTACATACACAGTCAACAGTACATACAACAGTACATACTGATGAAACGGTACATACAAGCTTGGAAGAAGGTTCAACAAAACTTGAAGGAATTTCCAAGAGTGTTAAAAGGAAAAGATCAACAAAGCTAAAGAAGAAAGCTAAGAGAGCTAAAACTACAACAGAAGATAGTGATGATGATGAGAGCTTAAGGAAGTACTTGAAGATTGTAAATTTTGAAGATCAATGTTTTGATACAGAGATTTATGGAAAAAGAGCATCCATTGTTTAGTGCATTTACTCTACAGATCAAGGACTTGAAGCTCATGGAATTCAGAGATCTGATGGCACAAAAAGGATATTCAGACTTTTGGAAGATATTCTTCACATTCTGGATAGCCAAGATATTCAAGATCTTGTAAGGTTAGTTGAAGATGCCAGTGCAGGTAAAACTGAAGTATCACTATTATATAGGGAGTTTATCTTTATGTATGAGCCACACAAATGTGATCAAGAAATGTTGAAGGAATTAGAGAATCAGGAACCTAGTTACTGGAGATATTATAGGTCATGTGGATTGCATATTTTGGATGTAGATGATGTTACATATTATATGCTGCAAGAGAAGACTTATCCCTTCAAAAGAAAATTGTTGGAAAGGATGTTAGAACAACAATTGGAAGTTACAGAAGAATCTGCTGATGCTTTGGAGTTGATCAGAATGGTTAAACAATAAATCAAGGATTTGAAAGATGAGGAAGAAGCTGAGAAAGAATCTTAAGTGTTTGACTTACAGTCACACTTCATAAATGGTTCTCAGTTCACCATGTCTAACACACATAAGAACTGGCTAGTCCATAAGCAAATGGTTTTTGGTAAAGACTTATCAAATCCGTTGAAAGCTGATAGTTTGCTAAAAACTATATGGTTCTAACTCACCTTGTTTCGAGACAAAGAGTTAGCTAGTCCTAGACAAACGGTACTAGGTAAAGACTTCATCAAATCCGTTGATGGTTGACAATTTACCAAAAATTGTAAGGTTTTCATTACACCTTATTCTTTATGAATAAAGTATTGGCTATTCCAGAGTGTACGACTAACTGGTAAAGAATTTATCAAATCCGTTGATAGCTGGTGATTTGTTAAAAATCATGAAGCCAATACAGATTGGTGTTTTGTTGTTAACTATTTTATTCCAGGTATGAAGATTGCAGACAAAGAAGTATTAAAAGATATAATACATAGAAGGTTTTGTTATCATCAAATCAAGTGGAAGATTTATGATCAAGAGTTCAAGGACTAAACTCAAGAAGACAAAAACTGATGCTGCAAAGATGAATGAATGTTTAGAAGACACAAGAAGATCATAGTTTGAAGACAAAGATGATGCTCATAATGTTTGAAGATTATCTTATCAGAAGAAGATCTACATATGAAGTGTTTGACTACATTCAGTTGGATGCAAATACAAATTACCAAGTTCAATCCAAGGATGAAGGAAAGACTGAAGACATGTATTTCTAATACATCTAGTACAAAAGAAACTAGAAGACAACAAGTTATCATTTCTTGTTTAGGGGAGGATTGTTGGGAATTATTTGTTAAGTGTCAAGTATCGTTAGTGTATTTGAAGTATTGTTAGTGTTATGTAAGTACCGTTAGTGTTAACGCGGTACATAGTAAGTACTGCTACTTATAAAGTAAGTACTGCTATGAAGATTAGGACGAATATATCTTTGTATAAGATCTATCATAGTTATAGTTAGAGTATATCTTATGTGATATACCTAAATAGTTAGAATATTGATAATATATCGTCTGTGATATAGTTATCTTTATAGAATATTCTAAGGTTTCTAGGGTTCCTTACTCTATAAAAGTAACATAGGTATAATGTCTTTCATGTACCTCATACAATTCGATTAATAAGAGAATCGAATAGTTAAAAGTAATTATGTTCTTATGTGCTTTATAAGTTAGATTCCGCATAACTTATTTAGTGTTTAGTAAGAGTGCTCAAAGTGTTTTAGTTTGATTACAAACTATTATACTAATTCTTAACAGAATATAGATCCAACCAAAGAGATCAACACGTTCTTTAGTCCGAACGACATTTTTGTGTAACAATACACGCCCTGACTAGTGTGGGACACCGTCTTCTCCTCGTCTTCCTCCGCCATGTGGATCTGATGGTATCCTTTGTACGCGTCCAAAAAGCATTTGAAAGGGAATCCGCATAAGGATTCCACCTTCCAATCAATTTCTGGTAACGGATAGCAGTCTTGCGGACAAGCTTTGTTCAAGTCTGTGAAGTCCACACACATGCGCCAGCTCCTGTCGTGCTTCTTGACCATGACCGGATTGGATAACCATTCATGGTAATACACCTCCTGCATAATTCCTGCATCCATCAGCTTCCGTACCTCATCTAGTATTACCTGGCTGCGCTCTGGTGCTTGACCGCGCTTCTTTTTCTTAACAGGGGGATATCCCAGGCGGATTTGAAGTCTATGTATAGCTATCGAACGCGGCACGCCCGTCATATGCTTTGGCTCCCATACGAATATATCAAGGTTTGCCTTTAGGAGAGAGCACATGGCCTTCTTCCCTTTTTCCGATAGAGTTCCCCCTATGGCTACCTCTTGCTCCGGGTAATCGGGGTGGATTACCACCTTCTAATTGGGGGGGGGGGGGTGGTGATCCTTCCTTAATGGGAACTGGATGGACTGGTGTTGTCACGGCATGGCATTCGGATGCCGGTACGATCGAATTGTAAATAGTAACAATTCCCCCTTCAACTGGGAATTTAATCATACCGTGAGCCATGGACGGGACTGCCCGTATGGCCAGGATGCATGGTCTTCCAATAATACCATTGTACGGAGAGTGTGAATGTATCACCATAAATTTCGTCCATGCCGTGGTGGAATTCTCTTTATCCCCAATGGTTACCAGTAGACGCAGTTGTCCTATTGGCTAGATAGTGTCTCCACTAAATCCAATGAGCGTCGACGTGGCCGACACTAATTGGCTTTTAATCTCTGGTCGTAGCTGTACGAAGCAATGTTCATAGAGTACTTCCGCCGATGATCCCCCGTCCACATACATACGACGAACGTTGTGGGTTCCAATGCTTACCTCAATCGTGAGAGGTGCATCGGCCACGTTGCTCGCCGTAATAGGAGGGAATGAGATCTCTTTGCCGCGTGAATTTTTTTGACTAACTTTCTGCTTTGTGCGGCGCTGCCACGATTGGATCATATATATAGTTGAAGGCTTGTCCTTTTAGGAGTCCTTCTTGTC
Source organism: Glebionis coronaria (assembly GCA_025667525.1). NCBI lineage: Eukaryota > Viridiplantae > Streptophyta > Magnoliopsida > Asterales > Asteraceae > Glebionis > Glebionis coronaria. Next base: position 40,591,849 of record CM046882.1, on the reverse strand, counting down.
ATACTTTTTGTTATCCTTCCCATCCTTCCAATCCTTGACTAGGTGTTTGAGTTTGCCTGATTTAATCATTGACTCTATGTGCTTTTTGAGTTGGATGCACTCCTCCGTGCCGTGACCCTTGTCATTGTGGAACTCGCAGAAGCGATTTCCTTGATGGCGGTCAACTGGAGTTGTCATTAGTGGGGGCCTTGGGAAGTTTGCCCCTTCCGTCAACAAGATATCTCAGTAAGTAATCTTTAGAGGAGTGAATTTGTCATCCGACCGCCCTCCTTTATTATGGCTCTTGTAATCCGAGTTCCTTCCGTTGCCTTGGGTGCTTTGACCACCTGATTGCCTCTTGGGCTGGTCGTTCGATCGATAGTTATGATTTCCCTTTGTAGGGTAAGCCGCAACTACCGTGGTTTCTCCTTCTACAAAGTTTCTGACCCTTTCCATGAGGTCATCGTACCTCTCCGGTCGTTTGTCATTGAGACGACTAATTAACTCCTTGTCCGTTATGGCATGCATGTAATCAGAAATTTTTAGGAGCTCAGGGCATGTTTTTGTACGCGTGCACTCGTCATTGAAACGTTTCGTGAAGTCCTCCGTAGACTCTCCGGGCCGTTGCTTGACGGTTTCTAACGAGACCGGATCTCTATTATACTTCTTTCGCTGAGTATAATTGTTTTTGAACTCAGTGTGTAGCTCACCGAAGCTATCAATACTTCGGTGAGGGAGCCTTTCAAACCAATCACGGGCATTGCCAATCCAGGTTGAATTGAATATTTGGCACCATATAGGTATTTTCCATCGTTCAATTTTCTCCTGCGTATCAAATATCTTTAGGTGATCGTCCGGATCACCAGACCCATCATAGGTTTTAACGCACGCCGGCATACGACGCTTCTTTTCCTTAGAGTAGTTCCGTATGCGGAGAGTGAAGGCATCCTCTCTTTCGTTGCACCATGGACGGGAAAGATCCTCCTCTTCGTCCCGATAGTAGGAATCATCATAGTATCCCTCATCGTCCGATGGTGGTGGGATGTATACCTAGGTCGGCGACGTTTGGGAGGATGGTCATCCGAATCCGACCCTCGAAGGGCAGTGAGGAGGAGGCGGTACCCCACTTCTCGACTGGTTATGATGACCACTTATGTGAGAAGAGCTAAGAGCTTTCCTCCCACTAGAATTCACCCTATCCCACACGCTGGTGCAGCGATTGTTCACGGGGGTTTCCAACACCGGGCGTTCGGTGGAGCCGTCGAACCTATCTCCCTCCTCATGGGCTTGTAGCAATCCTGCATGATGCGATCCCCTATGCGCTCGAATACATTCCGAGGTTGAGGGTTTTCCTCAAGGGGAGTTTGTTCCTTTGGGCGCGCCCTCCTTCTCCTCTTTCGCGTTCGAGGGGAGGTGTCAGGCGTGGTACTGCCAAAGTTAAGCCTAGATTGGAGGTTCCTTCCTAGGTTTAGCCTTGACGCGATGCCCGGGACGATCCTGTCAAAGTTCTGTGTGAGAACACGCTCGAGGTCTTCGTCACCGATTAAACCCACTTCCAATTCTGTCTCGATTTTTAGCCTCTACGGCTCCTTGTTAGGGGCCTTTGGCGCACTCCATGGATCAGGATTATCCATGGTGATGGTTGGTGGTGGGGTATTGTCAACGTGCCTGCCCTACCAAAAGACTGAAAGATGTTTCGATTATTCAGTCCGTTTGTTTGGCTACCAGGGGACTGGGTGGAGATGAGTATCCCATCACCCATGGACTTTCGGTTCCCAGGATACGTGTTCCTCGGATTTCCTTGAGAGTGTCCCTTCGTCATTAGAAGAGATCAAGATTAAGATTGAGTTTAGCTTAGTGTTTGGGTCCCACGGATGGCGCCAACTTGTTGATACAAAAGTTGGATGATCCTTGCTTGACCCGAATTAGGCTTAATCCGGGTAGGCTGGGCTCCGGCTCTTACACCAAGTGAATAACTTGTTGAGATCCTACACACTAAAACAACACGCATTAGACTTACCGTGGGAACGTATCCCACGATTAGACTCCAGCAAGAGAGTAAGTAATCGGTTTAGGGTTAGAAATCGGATGTGGGTTGAGAGTATAGAGAATGTAATACCTTTGTGGAACCCTTGCGGGTTCCTTATATAGGCAGTGAAACCCTAATGGGCTGTTACTGTTACTTCGGCCCCAAGCATAAGATAATCACCATAATTAGCTTGATTGTTATCTTCTAATTATGGTGAGTGTATATCATATACTTTGAGGCAAATCCCAATCCTGATAAGATTGTGATTCTGTCTAACCCTGTATCGATCTTGCCGGGTCGTGGGCCGCACACATCTTATGTGGCCACTATTCATTCAGGCCCATAAGCTCAAATAACATTAATCCAACCCATTCGTGATGGGTCGGATGCGGGTAGTACCCGTGGACCGGGTTCATGACCCGGTTGGGGACTATACGTCATCGTTATCTATTACACGCCGTAAGAAGTGACTTAATGTGTACTTTAATCCATAAGGAGTGACTTAATGAGTACTTTAATTCAAGGTTACAGGATCGGGATCTTAACTTGGATCGTTTTTGGTTTTACAAAATCGGATCGATATCATAAGATCTTATGAAAATATATTTTTTATATGATTATTTTTTAGACTTTTATATGTTTTGTATAATATTATATATGATTTCCCCATTCACATATACATAAAGAAAACTTCAATATTTATATATTTTTTCAACACGTGTCTTACCAACACCGTACATCATGAAAATTGTCTGAAAATATGTAACTTTTCAAAGTTTTATTAGGTATATTTGAAATTGAACCTTATATTATAAAAGACGAAGCGTGCAGACCCGCGCGATGCACGCGGGTTGGGGCCATTGTTGACTCAAAATTGGGTGAGCTATCAAGTATTTGTAATTTTGTTTAGAATATCTCGTAGCATGTATGTTGATCATGTTATAAGGAGATGGGTCAATTTATGTTAATAGATGTTTATAGTGTATCGAATATATAATAGTAGCGTGGTAATATAAATTTTTTAATATTTTATGAAAATTCAGTCGCCTTGCTTCACTATTTTATAATACGAAAACGTTTATGTTAGAGTCGTGGTTTAAAATATCTTGCTAATGTTGAGACACTTTTGTTTCATTTTTGTATTTGAGGGACCAATTGTGTTGTTTTGCAAATATGTTTTGAAAACATTTACATTGACCCTGGTAACAGTGTTTGCCTCTTCATTTCCGTTTCATTGGTAACCGAAACATGAATACCGGCCACAAACTTCTCAATATATGTATTCTCCCTCGGTTGTATCTACCAATCATCATAGGTTATATAGTTAATCCAAACTCTAATTGTGTTCTTAACCCACTATGACGAAGCGTAAGATTAATCCAATCATCAATGAAATAAAGGAAGTCACTGGTGTCAGCAGCATCGGGCGTTCTTTGGCGTTTTACTTTAACCAAATGCAGGTGGAGGAAGAAAACTATGCTAATGTTATTCGAGGGCAAGCTAAAATGGTTAGGGATTTTATTGCGAACCTTGGAATGATGATTGGGGAATTAGAGGATATTGAAGAGGAGACAGAAGAGGTCGAGGAGGGGTGTGGGAATTTAAGAGACATCCGGGCAAGGGAGGTCGAGAAGCTTGCTGCTTTGAATGCTTTGTTAGCATCTGCTAGTGCAGGAAGGACTATGAAAGGCACAACTACTGAATTGATGGAGGCCCATGATCCTTAGTGTTCCGGTGATAAGCTTGTGAAGCTTTTTTTGTATCTATTAATGTTTATGAAGACTGATTTATATTTTAAGTTTTATGTTTTTGAATGATGATTTACGGTGAAGCTCTTTGTTATATTTGTCTATTAATCATGAACAATGAGGTGTAATTTGGATATGAACCACGAATAATAGTCTGTAACTTTTAGGGGTATTTGATTGTCATGTTTAAGATATTAATCTTTATTGTTTGTTATTTTTAATTATGAATTTTGGATATGAGTATTAGATGCTTTATTGATGTTAGAGTGTGTATATTGTTTGATTATAAAGTGTAGGTTAATGTAATTGTGATTATCTATTATTTGATTTGCAGTCTGGATATGAGTTGATAGTAATATTTTTGAGTCCATAAAGTATTTTTGGTATGGTAAGTGTTTTGTTCTTTAGTTTGAAGCTGGTAAGTTCTTATTCTGTAATCACAAAATGATATAAGTACTGTGTGTTATGCAGATTATGTATGACGAACATAGCAAACATGTACAGTGCATTTTTCAGCAACACAGTTGCATTATCCTACTCATTGAAGGTATTATTATTAAATATATATTGTACATGTTTTCGTTGTTCTTAAATATAGGATGCGCACAACATGAATTTGGTTCACTTTCGTTTCTAAGTCTAATGCAAAATTACATTTGCAGTTTTATTATCAATATTAGCCATAGATATAGGTTGATCTTTCAAGGTTGATAGTGGAACTGATACGAATCCCTGAAATTTTCATAAGATGTATCATAGTACGTTTCTCCATAGCAAAATTTATCTAACTATGTTCTAGTTTCAAATCTGTAGTGCCAAATAATTTGTATATTTAACTAAAAAGAAGCATTTGACATGGCAAGTGTAGCATTCGTGCTCGATCAGTAGTACTAAATCATCAATTTATGCAGCCTTGTTAGGTCAAGGAAATCCTTTGTGATAGAGTGTCTAAATTACTCTTACAATGGGCAACTGTACAATCAAAATACAAAACCTCCAAAAAAATTTAAACAGATGTCTAAATCTAAGTTGAACTGATCACCTACTGAAAGTGTAAACGTCAAAAATACATAATCTTTTATGTTACATGAACTAATCACAGATTCATTCCATTGCGATTCTCTATTATTGTAGATCTGTGACGGTTTTGAAGTGGACTACAAAACTTGGATGCATTGTGCATGGACAAAGCTAATGATGTCGGCTACAACAAAAGATACACTTGACCTAATAAATTGTTTTTGTGGCAAACATCATGTCCTGGTAGAGCATCCTGCTAATATGTATGTTGCAAATGGTGCTGGTGTGGTTTGGCAGAAAAAGATCTTTTTGATATCACAACCGAACTCTTTACAAAGGTAAGTAGAGCTTCTTGTTAGCGCTTTCTGATCTAAAGAGTAGTTTTTCTAACTTTTTATTATGACCCTCATAATTCTAGGTTCAAGAAGTTGCAAGAGAGAGTCTTTTTGTTCAAATGCCATATGTGTGGATAAATTTGGCTCGTGTTCATTCCAATCAAGGCAATTTCCCGTTGAGTATTAAAAGGGTACCACACACTTTAATCAACATGTTATTTACTACAGTACTTAGGGGTGTTTGTGTTTGCGTTTGAATTGTGATTATCCAATTATATTTAGTTTTAAAAGGCAAATAATCATAAAAGAGTGTTTGGGTAACATGTGTATGCATTTCAAGGTGAGAGTGGGTGATATGGAATTTGGTCACTCATAACATGTTTTAAATGGACTTTAATCCATGTGAGTTAAACCAACGTTGCACACATATGTGGTGCTAACATGTAGGTTTTAGGCTTTAATGTAGGGAACTAAACACATGGAAATCAAATATGGTTTTATTCATTTCAATTACTTAATGACATTAAAAGTTATGACAGTGGAAGAATGTAAATTTATGCGTTGTATTTCGTTTTTTTCTTGCTGGCTTAGATGTTATGTCGTTTAACACGTACCACTTGGATTCTATTTCTTCAAGTACTCTCTTATATGCGGATCCATCTTTTTGTGATGCTGGTAGAATAATTTGTTCCCCTCTTGGTTGATGTATTTCTTCAAGTACTCTCATATATGTTGATCCCTCTTTTTGTGATGATGGTAGCATAATACATTTCCCTGTTGGTTGATTATCACGTTTGTGGTTAAAGTTGATTTTACAGTGACTACTATTTTTCTTAGCCATAGTAGGAGATTTATGTATGTAGGTTGTAACTAACCTTTGTTATTAGGATTTCCTTATATAGGCATGAATATGACTGTCATTGCCAGTTTAATGTGAGGATGTGAATGGGATGGGAGTTACAAATATGAGTTGTTAAGTTAGTCTGTTTAGTGACTTTATTAAATTATTAGCAGTTAGAAAGTAAGGGTTAATTAAGTAGTTTTATATGATATTAATCCTATATAAGTTAGTTCTAATTAAGCTTCACCTATATTTCTGTCATAGGTGATACTACTATTTCCACATCTTTAACACCTGACCTTTCAAAGACTGGTTATAGTAATAGTCCAACGAATATGTATACCTAACTCAGTTTAAGAAGGTAAGTGGTGAAGACGATGTGGCCAAGTGTATTGCTATGCAATTAATGTCTAAGGATACTCAGCGGAAGAAGCATGATAAATCTGGGTTTATTTCTAACTTGAAGGATCTTACTGGTTAAATCTTAGTCGCAGCTTGAAGGAGTTAAGGGATGGTCTGATAATGCTTTTCATGTAGTGTTTTGTTGTTTACTTAAATAAAATAAGAGTTCTTCAGATTTGTGTTCATTTGTTAGATGTGAATTATGTTATATGTTATAAAAAGTTTCATTTAAAACTGAAAGTAACATACTCTTAATAATTGAACATCTGTTACACAGTTAGTGTTCAGCTGTATGATTTTTAGTCTCATATTAAGACCAGTGACTAAACGTTTCTTTAAAGACCAAACATTCATTTAAAATTGAAAGTAACATACACACCGTTAGTGTTCAGCAGTTTCAGTTTTGGTCTAACATAAAGATAAGTGACTAAAGGTCTCTTTAAAGACTATGCTACGGGTGTGATGCCTTAGTTCGTTCGGTTGATCTTTAATCATTAAAATCTTTAGTCACTTAGGGCTTGTTACTCTTGATAGTGCCACGTAAAGTTGTGCATGACTAAAAACCGGGTTAGGTAAGTATAAGCGAACATAGTTTAGAGACTGTGGCCAATCTCTAAAACCCAGTGATTGAAATCTTGCTTTTTAGTGACAATTTGACCATGATGTCCATACAACCTGAAGTCACCACCTAGCAAAATTGTTATCGCACCAAATAACTTGTTCTGGTTATCAAAGTTTTCAAATCCAAATATGTTTTATCCAATGTCGGGGCTACTGCACTGTGCTCGTTCGACATTTGAATTAGGCTTGCTATAATATTTCTATCAACACCTTGGCCATTCTGTTTATTAATGTAAGCGCCAATCCTGTTTTCTATCTTATTTTGTGTGTCAAAGAAGTATAGCTGTGCATATCTTGGTTGAAATTGTTCCTAAGGTAATAAAGTTCTATGATAGTTTTGGCCATTTATTCTAAAACTATATTGGCCCATACCTGTATTGATAGAATGATTTATTCTAAAATTTGATTTTGAAGGATCATTATAATCTAGAAGATGGTCTAACGGTGGAGGTGAGGGTACGATGAAGCACCAACATCATAGTAAGTAACATCAACACCTTACAAATATGTTGTCCATATTAATACAATTTAACTTATATTTTCCAATTTAAAACTCTGCACAATTAAACTTTATTCAATAAGATATAATAAGTCTTCCTTTTGTTGAGTTTCATAAAGTGATTACCTACCGCGTTTTTTTTCAACGTTTTGATACTGCCTTTGATCATTCAGCTGGTGGTCTGAAAATAGAAACAATCATCAGTCAACTTCACAAAGTAAGTCTTCCTTTTGTTGTGTTTCATAAAGTGATTACCTTCTGAGTTTTTATTTACACGTTTTGATGCTACCTTTGATGATTCAGCCGCTGGACCTGCAAAATGGAAACAATTATCAGTCAACTTCACATAGTAAGTCTCAATTTTGTTGTGTTTCATAAACTGATTACCTGGTGAAATTTTCCATCCAAGTTTGGATGCTACCTTAGACGATTAACATGTTGTGTCTTGTCCTGTTAATTTCAACCTCATAATTAAATTTGACTCTATGGTTATAGAACCATTTAGTATGTTTGATATACCATCATTTTCTATAGGACCACTTATTTTTCGTTGTGCAAAAACTATCAAAGGATTCTATTTATGAAGATAGGGACTTAAATTGTGAAACTGATAAGGCATAACCACAAATCTATAATAAATAAGCAGTTAAATTAATTAACTGGCAAACAACTTAACAGGTAAGTCATTAATAGACCACTTAAGGCTATCATTTGATTTTTCAAACCAAAAAATACAACTGATATAAGTTTAAGAGAGGCTATATTTAAGATGAATTCAAGGTTATAGTTTAATTCAACCCTACAATTGCAGGTCTTATAAATAATCAGCAAGATTTAGTACTTAAATATTAAAAGTTCATGCTTGTTATTGTTAAGTGTAATGTGTGTGTCAGCAGAATTAAAGTGTGGTTAGTTACAAATTTTGTGGATATAATTTATAAAAATACTGGGTAAGTAAGCCAATGTAATTTTGCACCAAAATTAAGAAAACCAAAATGATAACAATACATGTTCTTCGATTTTATTCATAAAGTAAAAAACAAAAAAAGTGGCTACTAAAGCTTAGGTAGTTTATCTTGCTTGATTAGTAGATCATTTCTCTAGCCCTTGTGTTTTATCAACCCTCTTACTCCGAGTCGGAACCTGTTGCTACATAGCTGTAATCACATTACAACCACTAAGTTAGATTAAATCTGGTTTGAGGATACCATAAGATTTCTCATTGAAAGAAGGGGGCTGTTTTATGTAGACTGACCGACGCTTGCTTTTCTGATTAACTGAATCATTGTTGGGGTATTCCTCAGACGATGCTTCGGCGTCCGAGTCATCAAGGTTAATGCGATAGTAATGTGATTACCAAAAAAGTTAGAATAAACACGAATGAAGTTGATTCCTTAAAATATTTCATTTTTAGTAGACAACACAGAACATGCCTCTTATTTTTCTTCTTTTCAGATGTCTTGGCAAGTATTGGCACCGAAGGTTGTTTTGCTAACTTCTTCAAATGCTTACTTTTACGGGTAGACACTTCCACTACAGGTGTAGAGATAAGATCCATTGCTCCTGAGTCAGTACTACCGTTGTGAAAGTTTATGGACTTATATTTAATAGTCGTGTGATAGGATCGAACTCGAGATTGCACACAATACGTAAAGAGTTATTTTAATTAATAAATATATTTATTGTATTTATTAATTTATTTAATAAATATATTTATGTATTTATTAATTTAATCGAGCAAGTAACTATATAACTTTAACGATCGTTAATTAATTAATAGTTAAGTTATAACGAGCGTTAAATAAGCAAATATATATAGTATGTAAACAAAAGGAAAGAAGTTTGGAAGATTTCGGAACACCCCTAAGGGGTGTTTGGTCGGTCGGTTATGGGCTCTAAGGGGGGGGGGGGGGGGGTTGCCTTTTATTTATCTTAGACTATAAGGGTTTAGGCCTATAAATACACCTCCTAACTCCTCATAACTCACACAACAATAATCTTTCACCTCCTTCTTCTCTTTTGGTCGATCGCAAGCCCCCACCACGGAAGGGTTTCGGTTGGTTTTTGTGGTTGATCGATTGTATACTTAATCTAGTCCTAGCCCCTCTCTAGGGTTGTTGGGTAGATTAATTACAAGCGTTGTAGCTCGGTTTTCACTTGCTAGAATCACGGTTAGCTCGTTGTATTACGTGTGTACATGAACGTAATATAGTCTTACTTTAGACTATATCTTGGTATATGTTGGAAATCCGTTTTTACATATTTAGAAAGGATCCGTCACTCCAGTGATATATGATATGTTTGATTTTGTATGTGAAAAGTTCTAGTTCTCGGTATCTCCTCGAATTGATTTCCGGTTCAAAGTACGACTCTATTGTTTTTGGTGAAACAAATATTTTTTGGTTGTTTTAAAATAAATGTGCAAAGACTTTAAAGTTAAGAGCTGGTAAAATAAATCTAATTCTAATTTAAAATAAAAGGCATGTATTTAAAAGCGTGACGAAAAGTAAATAACACTAAAAGTAAATAACGCAAACTTAAATCTAACTAAGGCAAACTTAAAACGCAACTAAAACTTAAAACTAAGGCAAGGCTAAAATAAATCTAAGGCAAATAAACTAAAAGTGCGACTAAGAAAAAAGGCGGGAAAAGTAAAGCTTGAAAATTAAAAATAGGAAGTTAAAAACTGAAACTAAAAAGAACCTGAAAACAGCTCATCCGGAATAAACCTTCGTTCGGAATAATCACTCATCCGGAATGTCACCTTCGTTCGGAATGATTCTTCTTTACTCAGAATATTAACCAAAACCCTTGATCCGGAATAAATCCTTTATCCGGAATATGTCACTTATCCGGAATAAAGTCTTGATTCGGAATACTTAAGCTTGATCCGGAATGTTGCTGATCCGGAATATTTTCCGAATGAATCCCCTTGATCCGGAATGTTGAAGATTCCGGATGAAGACCTTGATCCGGAATAATTAATTATTCCGAATAAAACTCCTTGATCCGGAATATTTGGTATTCCGAATGAAAGGTTTGATCCGGAATGTTAAATTATTCCGAATAAACAAGACTGATCCGGAATGTTTAATTGATTCGGAATGAAAGGCTGATCCGGAATGTTTGGTATTCCGAATGAAAGGTTTGATCCGGAATAATAAATTATTCCGAATAAACACTACTGATCCGGAATGTCTAATATTCCGGATGAACAACCCTTGATCCGGAACTTCTTGAACAACACTTTGATTCGGAATGTACCTGGGAAAACATGAACAGCGAAGAACAAGGAAGAAACAAAAAGCTACGGATCTAATCAAAACTAAACAAAATCAACCACAAGATTAAATCAAACTAATCAATAAACATCTATTAATCATAAACAAACAATCCAAAACAACAAAACTAACAATAATGATCAAAATAATCAAAACCCACTTAATTAAATCAATAAAAATCAAGAACATAAACATAAACAATAAAGCATAAAGATTAAGATCAAACAAGAAAGGTAGATAGGAGATCAAACAAGAAAAGTAAAGATTGACAATAATTAAAAGAAAACCTACTTGGAATTAAAGGTATTTAAGGTGCAAGACAATTAATTAAATGACATGTAATTAAATGTGCAAAAATTAAAGTGGAAGAGCATAGTTTGTCAAACTAGGCAACAAAATGAAATGTTAATCCTAATGTTCTATTTATAGGGGAGGATTAGGAGGTGCTTAGGAAGCTTCCTCCCCTCTTTCTTTTTTCCTTAATTACGTCATTAAGTCCTTGCTCTTCTTAATTCTTTGTTAATCTTCTTAATTCTTTGACTTTAATAACTTTGTCTCAGGATTTCTTTGAACTCATCTTGTAATTCTTCAATAAATTAGACTTAAGTTCTTCGGCTTTTAGTAAACTTCCGTCTTTTGACTTTTTCTTCGATAAATCTTCAGAATTGGTCTTGGACTTCCGTTCTTTTTGCACTCTTGACTTCTTGACTTTGTCTTTCGTCTTTTTCTTTGATAAAAGCCCGTGAATGCCCGTGTTTTCTCCACTTTTCACCTTTTCGTCCTAAATCACAACAAAAACACAAACCACGCATAATTCTGACATAAATAAAATAAAATACACGTTTGGGCTCGGTTATTATTGTAATTAAGTGGTAAAAAGGATGGGTGTTTAGACACCTATCAAATCCCCTACACTTGACCATTGCAATGTCCTCATACAATGCATTAGTTACAAAGCACGTTTACATTTTTCATCACAATCAATCCACCTTGGCCTTTATTAAAGAGACAAAAAATAACAAAACAAGTAAAGAAATCAAAAGCATACCTTAGGGTTTTGAAAATGTTATGAATGATCATCATCCTCAAGTTTTCACTTTCTCCAAACCAAGCTTAAAAACGAGATCATTGTTATTATAAGTTAGCAAACTAACACGAACTCATGTGGGCCAATTATTTACTTAGACTCCCTTATTCCTAGGTGTATCTCTTATATTTTATTGTTGTCTTGAATTATCACGAGGATGCATTGTTGACTTATTTCGATAGTTATTAGGCTAAAAATAAAGTGGGACGATTTAATCAATAGTTAGCTAAAGGACAAAATCTTTTAAAACTGCTTCTCGGGACCTCATAAAGTTCATATCTTGGCATAACTCGCTTCGTGATTTGAGACCTTTCTCGGACCGATATTTGGCAGCGAATTCATACTTCAAATCTTGAGAGACGTTCATGAAATAATGGTCTTCTCTTCATAATAGGAATTTCTTCACTTGAAGTTTTGAGAGATTCTTCATACTTGGACCACGACTTCTTCATTTTTCTCCAATCTTTATTTGGACTTTGATATACAACGATCCGCCTCCTTTTTGGACTTGGATCTATTTATCCTCATACCTTGTTAGGGCCTTTTTTGGATAGATTTCTCCATGATCTTTTGGGGAGTTTGCTTTTCGTCGTGTGTCTCGATCCTTCATATTGATTTTTGATAAATGATTCTTCACATCACTTGGGATCTTTAGCAACAAAATGTAGCCCTCATGCCTTGTTAGGGCCTTTTCGGACTCGCCAATCTTCGCATCCCGCTTCAATAAGTTATGCCTTGGCTATGAACTCTAATCCATACCGAGCAACTTTTAAACGATCTTAGGCTAGAAGCTAAGTAACTTTTCAAATCATACAACCTTATTTATTGCAGATAAATTTATTAAAAAGCGATGGGAGAATAGGCTTATAATTAACTCACATAAATTCACGAAAGAATACAAAACTTATAATTGACTCTATCATCTCTCGTTCTCCACAGTTTAAAATCTCAAGGAATGAGACTCGTGGATGCTTAGCCTATTAAATCAAAGCTTTGGGTTTTCGAGTCGCCTATAGGATCTTGCAAATTCTTAGACTTTTTCAAGTTTAGAAATCGCATCTTAAAGTTCCCTTGATAAACAACTCTCTAGGAGCAATTATAGGAACTTGCAAAAGGTTCTTGTTCTTAACCCGTGAGAGTTAAGACTTTCGCGTTTTATAGCTCCCTATATAAAATCCTAGCAAAACTTGACTTAAACACGTTAAGGATACTAGCTAGAGTAACTTGGATAAGTAAACTCGGGTTGAGTCAAAATATTCACAACGTTTTGAAAATTAAAACCACTTTATTAAAATTTATTCTAGCAAAGGAAGAAAATAACTATACAAAGGGAAAAACTAATAGGCCAAAATAGATCAAAATTTTTGAAAAATGTCGAAAAATTGATTTTCCGGTTAAAATGAGGACAAATACAAGGAAAAGGCCACTTAACTTCGATAGAAGTCCCCCTACACTTAATATAAACATTGTCCTCAATGTTTAAGCATGTGGGAGTAAACTCCCCTACACTTAGGACATTGTGCACTTTGTTTAAATCTCGCTAAGGAAAAGACAACTAACGAGATTCCTATTTTAATATTGAGAAATATAAAATAGTGAATCAAAAGAGTTTAGGATAGAACCGGGAAGAAGGGAAACACGGAATCACGGGTCGTCAAAAATCATCAAGAGTGGATCATTAAGCGCTCGAATCCATGAATAGTAAAAGAGAGGAAATAGCAAACAGCAACGGGTATCCCCCCTACACTTATGGTAAAAACAAAGAAAAAGATAGATAGATAGTCGGGTTGCCTCCCGAGAAGCGCTTGTTTTTGTTAACCGAGTCACGAGCCTGACTCGTCCCTGAATTAAATGGTCCATGGGGAAGCCTCGAATGTAATACCGGGATCAAAGACCGTGTCCTCGTTCCCGGAGGAATATAATAAAGGAGAGGCAGGAGGATAAGTCTTGAATGGTAGGAAGGTCCTTTCAACATACGAGAAGTATGTGAAATCTTGATCCACGGGAGGTGGGGTGGGTAAAGGAATCACATTGTCATCCTCCAAAGACAATGGATGCTGACCAGTTGGCAAAGCCGTAAGGTTATCAATCATAGAATGGTCATTTTCACCTCCCGGGTCAAAGCACTCATCCTCATTTCCCGGAGAGGGAAATTGATACATCACCCGCTTGGGTGTGCATTCAGTAGGATGAGGGGGCAATATAGTATGAGAAGTAAGAGAAGAATTACCTTCCATCCGTGTCACCTGTCCAATAGAGTCAAATCTCTCCACCTCTGCTATAGAAGGGGGCATGGCTAACAAAGTATGCTCATCAATAGCAAGAGAAAAAGAGCTATCAATGTCCTCAATCCCTTCGTCAAAGAGAGGATTCACCTCACTAGATATGTAAGCGTCATCAAAATCAAATAAAGGGTTCGAATAAATCTTGAAAGTTTCCATCAGAACATCTTCATCGGATAGTGATTCGTCATCACTAGAAGTAAAATCATCAGATCAAAAAGAGGATTAGAGAAAGCCAAAGAATCCTCTCCCAAAGTGTTGATGGAAGGAACATCATCAGAAGAAAGCGCATCATACTCATCGTCACTGTCGGAGGTCAACTCAGATTCACTTGGAATTGGGACAAGGTTATCAGCACTAAACTTATTGAATTCGTCAGATTCCTTTGCAGGAATTGTGCTAAGATCCTCATCCCCTAGGATAGGTGAATCCTTAGGCTCCAGAGCCGGCAAGTCAGGAGAAGGAATAGAATTCTCATCGTTCCAAGAAATAGGACTCTCTTCATCATCACTATCATAATAATATGGAGGCACAAGAGGTGGAGTATAAGCATTAAGGTTAGATACTTGCTCTTGTTGCTGATCCGCTTGACATTTCTCCATGATCTTGTTGCAAGCTTCTTGAACTTTTTGAAAAGTGTCAAAAAGTGTGGCCATTTGCTCAGGAGGAAGTGCACAAAAGGGTTGATGATTGACGGTGTGACGTGGGGGCTCAAAGTTATACACACTGGGATGATAGCACGGAACTTTCTCAAAGACCTTCGACGGATCACAAGAAGAAGCATCGTGAGGGCCCACACAAATATAGCACCACGGGTATGGAGAAAAACCCGGTGCATCTTGAGGATAAGGATTGTCATAGACGGGATAAGGTGAGAAAGTATTGTAAGAGGAGAAGCATGAATTTGTTGAATTGCAAAATGGACAAAATCCAAATTGTGTATCGTCGATATCAAAACCACACCGCTCACAAGTACACCATTGACATGTTTGAAAACCATGCCATGGTCTCCCACACCGGACGCAAGACGAATCCATGAAGAATTATAAATAAGAGGGGTAAAGAAAAGAATCAAACATAATAGAGGATAAAGAGGAATATTTTTGGTGCAAAACTTTGAAAAATAAATGCTTTTTATGATTTTTCAAATGTTTTTGGGATTTTTTTGAAAATTTTTGACACGAAAAATAACGTTCACGAGTGAACGGATCCCAAAAAGCAAAGCGTCTCTCACAGAAAACCGTTAATCTTTACGAAAAGAGCCGGCAGCGGCGCCATTTGATAACTGAGATTTTGCTAGTTGAAAAATTCTAGTTCTCGGTATCTCCTCGAATTGATTTCCGGTTCAAAGTACGACTCAATTGTTTTTGGTGAAACAAATATTTTTTGGTTGTTTTAAAATAAATGTGCAAAGACTTTAAAGTAAAGAGCAGGTAAAATAAATCTAATTCTAATTTAAAATAAAAGGCAAGTATTTAAAAGCGTGACGAAAAGTAAATAGCACTAAAAGTAAATAACGCAAACTTAAATCTAACTAAGGCAAACTTAAAACGCAATTAAAACTTAAAACTAAGGCAATGCTAAAATAAATCTAAGGCAAATAAACTAAAAGTGCGACTAAGGAAAAAGGCGGGAAAAGTAAAGCTTGAAAATTAAAAACAGGAAGTTAAAAACTGAAACTAAAAAGAACCTGAAAACAGCTCATCCGGAATAAACCTTCGTTCGGAATAATCACTCATCCGGAATGTCACCTTCGTTCGGAATGATTCTTCTTTACTCGGAATATTAACCAAAACCCTTGATCCGGAATAAATCCTTTATCCGGAATATGTCACTTATCCGGAATAAAGTCTTGATTCGGAATACTTAAGCTTGATCCGGAATGTTGCTGATCCGGAATATTTTCCGAATGAATCCCCTTGATCCGGAATGTTGAAGATTCCGGATGAAGACCTTGATCCGGAATAATTAATTATTCCGAATAAAACTCCTTGATCCGGAATATTTGGTATTCCGAATGAAAGGTTTGATCCGGAATGTTAAATTATTCCGAATAAACAAGACTGATCCGGAATGTTTAATTGATTCGGAATTAAAGGCTGATCCGGAATGTTTGGTATTCCGAATGAGAGGTTTGATCCGGAATAATAAATTATTCCAAATAAACACTACTGATCCGGAATGTCTAATATTCCGGATGAACAACCCTTGATCCGGAACTTCTTGAACACCACTTTGATTCGAAATGTACATGGGAAAACATGAACAACGAAGAACAAGGAAGAAACAAAAAGATACGGATCTAATCAAAACTAAACAAAATCAACCACAAGATTAAATCAAACTAATCAATAAACATCTATTAATCATAAACAAACAATCCAAAACAACAAAACTAACAATAATGATCAAAATAATCAAAACCCACTTAATTAAATCAATAAAAATCAAGAACATAAACATAAACAATAAAGCATAAAGATTAAGATCAAACAAGAAAGGTAGATAGGAGATCAAACAAGAAAAGTAAAGATTGACAATAATTAAAAGAAAACTTACTTGAAATTAAAGGTATTTAATGTGCAAGACAATTAATTAAATGACATGTAATTAAATGTGCAAAAATTAAAGTGGAAGAGCATAGTTTGTCAAACTAGCCAACAAAATGAAATGTTAATCCTAATGTTCTATTTATAGGGGAGGATTAGGAGGTGCTTAGGAAGCTTCCTCCCCTCTTTCTTCTTTCCTTAACTGCGTCATTAAGTCCTTGCTCTTCTTAATTCTTTGTTAATCTTCTTAATTCTTTGACTTTAATGACTTTGTCTCGGGATTTCTTTGAACTCGTCTTGCAATTCTTCAATAAATTAGACTTGAGTTCTTCGACTTTTAGTAAACTTCCGTCTTTTGACTTTTTCTTCGATAAATCTTCAGAATTGGTCTTGGACTTCCGTTCTTTTTGCACTCTTGACTTCTTGACTTCGTCTTTCGTCTTTTTCTTTGATAAAAGCCCGTGAATGCCCGTGTTTTCTCCACTTTTCACCTTTTCGTCCTAAATCACAACAAAAACACAAACCACACATAATTCCGACATAAATGACATAAAATACACGTTTGGGCTCGATTATTATTGTAATTAAGTGGTAAAAAGGATGGGTGTTTACACACCTATCAATATATTTAAGTATTAGGCTCATGATCAAATAAGTAAAGAGTATAGCCCATATAGCCCACATGTAGGGTGGGATATATATACCCCCTCCTAGCATGTTAGGAGAGGCTGGTCATTGTTCATTTCATAATTTCATTTATCAAACATCACTTTCTCTCTCTACCCCTCCTTTCCTCTCCTTTCTTTCTCTAGTTCATCTCTCTAGTTCTTCCTTCTCCATCCCTCTCTTTAGATCAATAGAAACACATCTACAATCCTAAGAAACTATGATTTTACAACTGGTATCAAGAGCCATGGTTGAATCTTAGGATTTGCGTGTTTTTATCTATTGATTTGGTGGTCAAATTTTTTTATAAAATAACAAAACTTGGTTCGTTTATTAATTTTTTTATATACGACTGCCTTCATCCTATTCTATCCCAATTTTTATCCAAATAGTCAAAATTTTCTTAGTCTCTTATTTAGTCTCGATCTACTTTTGAATCTTTTATACTTTTACTATT
Source organism: Glebionis coronaria (assembly GCA_025667525.1). Taxonomy (NCBI): domain Eukaryota; kingdom Viridiplantae; phylum Streptophyta; class Magnoliopsida; order Asterales; family Asteraceae; genus Glebionis; species Glebionis coronaria. The sequence continues at coordinate 40,574,053 of CM046882.1, read as the reverse complement.
GTCAACTGTTTATGGTCTTTATCACTTTTTGTCAAGATCAGGTAATATTTTGCCATTCCGGATAAGGTCTCGCACCCACATTCTGGATAAGGTCTCGAGTGCATATCCTGGATAAGGTCTCGAATGCATATTCCGGATAAGGTCTCGAATGCATATTCCGGATAAGGTCTCGAATGCATATTCCGGATAAGGTCTTGAACCCACATTCCAGATAAGGTCTAGGAAACACGTATTCCGGATAAGTGGAGAAAATCAAATTCCGGATAAGTAGAGAAAGTTTGTATTCCGGATAAGGAGTGAATGGATTCCAGATAACTCTAGTTGCATGTATTCCGGATAAGAAGTTATATATATATATATATATATATATATATATATATATATATATATATATATATATATATATATATATATATATATATATATATATATGTATATATATATATATATATTCTGGATAAGACTTTGATTTATTCTGGATAAGGCCCCTCACTCGATTCAAACATAACGGAACCCCGACTCAACACCCTCACTGTTAGGGGATGTTTGGTACGATGGAATCATAGAGAATGGAATCACGTAAAAGAATGGAATGACATAGAAAAGGAATGGTCTGAGAGAAGTTGATTCGATTCCAGTGTTTCGTAATAAAAAAAATTCAACAAAGAAATATGAAAAATGTTTGATTCACTTGTTTGGTACAACCCGAAAGATGAACTTAGTTTGAAAAGAAAAGTTATACTGATTGTGCTTTTTAACCCAGATCTGATCAGTATAAGTTTGTGTTTTCATATATGACTTTAGTATCAGTTCATTATCTTTCAAACAACAAATAGTTTTATTGTTAACTCGTACATTGCATTTTTTCGAAATGTTTTAAAGCTACTGATCGCGTTTTTTAATCAAAATAAAATTGATAAAATGATACTACTCCAGTTTTGAATGTTTTGTAGAAACTTCAAGTATTTTGAACACTAAATTTGATTCTATAAGAAACTATGTTTATCAGTAGCAAAACATCAAACACTTCGTCTACGAAAAATTGTGATTTGAAAAGACAGTCAAACTTATCCTTTACCTGGGAAATATCAAGGACTAACTAGATAATTTGATTTATGAAACAAATAAATGATTTGATGAAACAGATTTATGAAAATGACGTTGGAAAAAACAAATTGCCCAAATCAACAAGAGTATGTGCTCGGTGGTTTAGTAGGTGTATTAATTTATGAAAACATGTGCTACGCACATGAATTTTTAGTTTGGTTTTGTGATTGTTTAGGTAAATCAATGAGAATGAGTTTAGCGTGTATATTTTGATTCTCACCTTTCCTCACTATTTTTGAAGAATGAAAACGCTTGAATGAGAATGGGATATCATTCACTGTTTCCTTTCTCACACGTAAACAAACAATTGAATGCCCCACCCAGAAACACCCGAATCAGAGAAAGAACACCCACAAAGGGTTTGGTAGCACAGACAGAAGAGAAAGACGAAAGAAATCAGTGGATTTTTCTTTTTCATCTGAGTGGGGCGGAGTGTTTTGAGATTAGAGGAGTTTTTTCAAATTGAGATCAAGAGTTTTGGTGCCTGTGAGATGAGTGTAGAAGAGAGGCGGAGGAAACAAAGTACATATGGCTGTGAGATTTGTTAGTAGTATTTGAGTATCAGATTTATTTTTAGGAGATAGTTTTGGGAGTTGAGATTTTTATAAAGAAAAGGGGGCGGAGGAAACCCATTCAAGTCAACTGTAAGGAAATAAGGTTGATGTGGGAAAATTTATACCAAGTATTTGAGACGGAGTTTACAATGTCAGGGCTAAGTCACATGTGATAGCCACACATTTTTGTTTGACTATGCCACATATTTTTTTTACTATCCAATATAAGTGACGTTTAGAAAGATTTTTTTTATTGTAAGTGGTGGCAAAAGTTTGAGATTTATTTTATATACATTTTTTTTGTCAAAGATTGTATTTTTTGACAAAATTTGTATATTAAGTTTTACTTTGGTCATAATCGGGACGTGATAAAGTAATTTAGTTAGACTGGTTGATGGGCCGAGCACTATATTAACCGAAGGTATTTATGTGGTAGTGGGTTGAAAGGATATCAATTTGTTTAGTTTATTAATATAAGGTTTGTTTTATAAACGTTTGAGCCGACCAAGAAATTTTTGAGCTGAGAAAAAGATATATTACCCAACCAAGATTTAAGAATTTATCATCAAACAAAATGGAATCGTTGAATTCAACATTTCAAGAGGGAGACCTGTATCGAATGCAAGACAAAGTTAGAGACAATGGCATCACTTCATTTCGACTTCTTCAGTCTCATTTTGTGAAAATTTCATGGTTTCAAGGAGGGAGCGAATTTGTGACACTCTTTAGTCAAGATCATCATATATTCATGGAATCGATGCTCATCATCTTGAACCAACTAACAGAGCAACTCCACAATGAATACTTTATTCACTCTGCATCGGTACTTGCATATAAGGCTCTTGTGACACAACTCACACCTTTCCTCCAATTCAATATCGTCAAGTCTGAAAGTTCAGTGATTTGCTAGTCATTTCATCGAGACACACATACCGAGCTTCATGTTTTCCGTGGTACTTTATTGAAAATCATGACATCGGTCTCATCTTCGATTTATGAAAGATCCCGACTTCAGCAAGCATGTGATAATGGAGTGCAAGTATCTACGATGCAAGAGGAAAATGGTCATACGATTGACAAATTGGAGGCTGCTACAGAGTGTCAAAGCATGGAATCAACAGCAAAGGATGATATCAGCAGCACGTCAGGGAATGTTACAGACATCACTTTTGATGAAACCATACCCGTTTATGACAATGAGCCTACAAACATTACAATGTAATGTTTTATATGATGTATATGCTGATGAAATGGCGCATGTTGAGCATTTCGAACCTAATTATGAGAAACATGGGATGGAAAAGAGTGATAGCGATACCACTTCCGATTCATCCGATGTGCGTCATAATGGGGGAGAAAGTGTTCAAAATGCTAACAATCATGATAATTGCCTTATGACTGTTTCATTAACTGCTTCTGATTCCAAGATTAAAGAGCTTAAGACGATTTTAGCTCAGCAATCTAAAGAGCTTGAGGATGCCAAAATTGAATTTTCAATGTAAACGGACAAATTTGGAAAGTATTTTGAAAAACTTGAAAAGTCAAACCTTGTTCTTGAACGAAAATTGGATCAAACTGTTCTAGATTATAAAGCTAAAAAGGATAATCTTTTGAAACAAATTAAGTTGCTTGAATCTAAGTTGGCATCCCAATATGAATTGCTCAAAGAGAATGAGACTTGAAAGGCTCAAGTTCAGGAAAAGGTTTTTGCAATAGCGGCTCTGAAAAACGAATTGAGTAAAACTAAAGGAACTAGTGTGGACACTAAGCTTGAAAAACCATCAATCTTGGGGAAACCGCCTACAAATCAGTTCGTCAGACAACCGACTGCATTTAGATCCGAGCGACCACAATCCCCGAGACCGCGGTTTGCCTCCCAAGTTGATATGGTTCATCTTTCTAGACAAGTCACTCCACCTACTAGGGCCAATGTGACTATAACAACGTTTACAAGACCTAATCACATGATTGCATCTAGTCTCCCTAGACATAGTCCAAAGAACACGTCTCAAACTAGTTCAAATGACGTTCATCACAATTTTGGTCAAAGGGAAGCTATTCAAAATATACAAGTAAGAGATAGGAATTTTAAACCTAGTCAGATGCCTTATAGATTACCCAACACTGCTAACCATAGCATGTCATATCCTAGGAGCATCAATCAATCTTTTAGGAATTCTAGATCTTACTCGGACATTAAATATGCTACTTGTAAAACATGTAGGAAATGTGTCTTTAAAGCTAATCATGATTCTTGTGTCAGGAAATAACTGAATGAGGTGAACTCCCGTGCTAGACTTAAATCCCAGAGGGTATCTAAAATCAAACCCATTGGTAAAATGTGGCGCCCCACTAGTAGAACTTTCACTGTTGTAGGAAATGAGTGCCCTTTAACTAGGATAGTCTCTGATTCTACTAAGACTACTAGGGAGGAAATTGCAAAGGATGATACATCACTTAAGCCTAAACTTAAGGTTTTTTTATAAAAGGAAACGCTTGCCAACTAAGACAAGTGAATCATCCCCTCAGGTCACCTCTGGCACAAGAAAAGAAAACTGTGAATCCCCGCAGGGTTCAAAGATAGATATCGCTAACCCATATAAAAACATACAAACTTCAACTGAGAATGCTGGTACCAAAGTCAAGGATCAACAAAAACATACCGGTCCGATCTTTGTACACCGTTCAAGTAAGGACACTCTCAGAGTTTGGTTACTGAAGAAGCTGATATCAGAGAAACAAGTGTCTCAGGGGATTTGCAGTTAAGCTCGTGTAAAAGGACTTATAGTCACATCACAGACTGTAACTCGTTCATCAAAGAAAGGAAAGTTTATCGCCGATGATAAACTTATCCTTACAACGAGAAGTTAATTTTTCTCGGGCATGAGCTAAAATTAAAAACATTCGAAGTTTTTAAGCTCATGCACCAAGGCTTATAGATAAATCACAGTCTGTGACCCGAACTTCAGATAAAGGGAAGTTTATCTACGCAACAATAACTTACCCTCAAAATGAGAAATTAAATTTTCTCAGACACGTGCTTATATTAAAACTATTTAAAAGTTTTAAGCTTGTGTATCTGGCTCACATTCAAATCACAGTCCGTGACCTGAACTTCAAAGAAAGGGAAGTTCATCTCGTCAACGATAACTTACTATCAAAACGAGAAATTAAATTTTCTCTGACACGAGCTTATATTAAAACTATTCAACGGTTTTAAGCTCGTGTAAATGGCTCCTCGTTAAATGACAGACGATGACCCAGATTTCAAAGAAAGGGAAGTTTATCTATGTAACGATAACTAATAAGTGTGTAAACACTTATCCTTTTGCCACTAAAATCAAGGAAAAACAAGACCTAATCATGCGTTTTATATCATAAAAGTCAGAATTACGCGTGGTTTTGTGTTTTGTATGTTAAATAGGCACAAATGATCAAAAGAAGAGAAAACACGGGATTTCACGGTCAAATGTTGAAGAAAAGTCCAAGAAAGAGACAAAGACAAAGTCAAAAGACCAAAAGTGTGCCCAAGTTCACGAAAACCGGCTAAACCAACACGGTTTTGAAGAAAAGATCGACAAAGCCGGAATCGAGCTCGTTTTTAGCGGATTTAATATTTTTTGGAGTTAAACGGGCTTGTGGGTCCCACTTGTGATTAATGGGCCCAAAAGCCTATTTGTGTGGATAATCTATCATCTTTTGTAAAAATAGCCCAACATTAGCCCATAAATCCAAATCAATAAACGGATGAAAAGAAAAGAAAAACCAAAATTTGGGCCCTAAAGCCCAACTGAAAAAATAACGAGACGGATTGAGAAATGTTTAATCATTTTTTTTGGCAATGTTGGTAAAGTCCAGTCAACAACAAACAACAATACTCCACCCCATGTGTCAACCCAGAACCCTCGGTCAAAGCATTCTTTCCCATTACATGAAAACGTTTTTTTTACTTTACCCCAACCTACCCCACTTACACAAACTAAATTAAACTCTTCCCATACACCCTACCACATCCAAACCTTACCCATTCACACATTAATAAAAATGTTTTTTCCCATTTACCCACCCCATTGCTATTTCGATACAAACAATAACCCACATTCTCTCTCTCAAAACATACCAGACAAACCATCACCCTCTTTTCACCATAAATCCACAAAACCCTAACCTAAAATACCAAAGAAAAAATTAGGGGTTTTCACTCATACGTGTGATTCACACACTTGGGGAATAAATCCCCAAGTTTTTCGCAGCATCCACCATAGTGGTCCTCAATCCATTCCGACGTGTCAACAATCCATTCTTTTGATTGGAGGATACATCTCACCAATACAAATCCACCAATCGAATCTCTCCACCTCAGATTCAAGAAGCACAAATCTTCCACGAGGGAAATCCGTGGCTTGCAAGGAGAATCTCGTCCGTTTGATCAAAAGAAAAAGAGAGAAGAAAAGAAGGGCTAGGATTGAAGAGCGTGGGCACCAAGGATTAGGGTTTTCCTATAAAACCCCATCCCACAACTTGTAATAAACAGTCCATTAGATATAGCTTTTCTTTTATTTTCAGTTTTTTTTAAATTAATTAGGAGTAGATTTAAATTAGATTTATTTTTCATAAAATTAGTTTAGGTTTAATTTTGTAATTTTAATTTTCAGCAATTGTACTTTTTTTTATTGATTAATGGAAAGTTAAAGTTTTATTAATTTCGTCCAATTTTTATTCCTGTCAAAGTTTATTTTTTTTATAATCTGTTTTTTTTATATTACCATTACTGTGGTGTTTGTTCATTCGAGATATAAAAAATAATAATAATAATAATAATAAAAATATATATATATATATAAAAAGAGAGATCTGTTCGAGGTCGAAGATTTGTTGTTGATATTCTTGGTTCGATTCGAAGATGGAGTTTGTTTGAATCTGTGACAAAGGGGGTTCAGCGCCCACCTTCGGCCCAACGGATATCGACACCGGGTTTTAATCTCTTCCTTTTAATCTTTTTGTTGAGCTTATTATTAATTTGCTTTTTGTTTGATGTTTTTTAGTTATATGATTGGTTATTCTGTTAGGTTTATCTGTTGTTCGGGTCTGCTAGGTTTGTCATCTGTTTAAGTGGTTTGAGTCTTGGATTAAGTTTGTTTGAGTTTATTTGGATTCGACTTTTTTGTTTATTAGCTTATTTTAGTGCGTTAAGATTGGGTAGTTTGATTCCTGCTTATTTGATATATTTTGCTTATGAAGACTTGTCGTTTTGCTTATCTATTTTATGCTTATCAGTTTTTTAGCTTATTTGCTTTCTGCTTATTTAGCTTTTGAATGAACTGCTTATTTGATTTCGTGTTGCTTATTGTTTATTCTGTCGTTTTGCTTATCTGCCTAGCTTATTTCAGTATTAGCTTATTTAGTGACTTGATTCGGTTTGTTTAAAATTGTTTACTGCTTATTTAGTTGCTATAGTTTTCGTTTGTAGGATCTGCTTTTTCGATTTTCAGCTTATTTCTTTATAGCTTATAGTAGGTTCAGCTTACTTAGTTCTACTGCTTATTGTCATTTGGTTTTCAGCCTGTGTTTATAGCTTATTTGTTTACAGCAACAGACACTATTTGTCTGTTTGTTTTAATATTTGTCCAAAAAAATTTAAATAGCAAAAATTATGTCTCTGCTGGGTACAGAACCTGCGACCTCTCGTTTAGAGACCAACGCCCCAACCAACTAATCTAGCAAGTCTTTTATGTTCTATTTTGCTTTATTTAAATGATATAGCCTTTTAATTAGCTGCAGTTATTTTAATTAAGTTTAATTCAAAGTTTTATTAGTTTTAATTTTAATTAAAAAGTATTATTTTAATTCAGTTTTTTTATTAAGTATAAAAAGCCTAAAGAAATATTTTAATTTTAGTTACCAATTTTTGAGGAGTGTGACGAACTTTATAATGAGTGCATAGAAGAAGAACCCATAAGTTGTCCTACACCTAAGGAGATTGTAGATAGGGACGAGTTATCTTGTGATTCCGACTACATTTTCAATTATTCCTCGGGATCGGATGAGGATGATTCGTCTATTTTACCTAATCCGATTTTTGAAAACCATGATACTAATGATTTAGCGGATTCTTTACTCCTTAGTGATGACTTTTATACCCCGAGTATTGAGAAATTCCATCACGAGGATGCTTTTTATGATCCCGTATTATTGGATTTCTCGCATGAGCTTAATTGTGATCATGGTATTGATGAGAAGGCAAATGGAGTTTTAAAACTTGATATTGATATTGATTTTGAGAACTCGGATTTTGATAAATTCACATTTGCCTCTTCGCCAATTACTTTTGATTCTACCATCGATTCTCATCCAATACTCGAGGAGTTACCTAATCAACACTCCTCTAATGAGAATTACTTTTACCACATTCGTGAGGATTTAACTTATCAACAAATCCCACAAATGAATGATGGTTTCGTACTTGATCGTGATCTCTTCGAGAGAATTTCTAAAATCCTCAATGAGGGGAACGACAAACCTTTGTTTGACGAGCCTATCTATGATGAATAAATCGAAGAGATTCACGTTCATGAGGATGAGTGCTTTGACCCGGGAGGTGACATTGACCATCCTATGTCTTTGGGGGATGACAATTTGTCTCCTTTACCCACCCCACCTCCCGTGGATCACGACCTCACATACTTTTCGTATGTTGAGAGGACCTTTTTACCTTTCATGACTTATCCTCCTGCTTCTCATTTATTATGTTCCTCCGGGGCCGAGGATAAGATTTTTGATCCCGGTATTACATTCGAGGCTTCCCCATGGACCATTTAATTCAGGGTCGAGTCAGGCTCGTGACTCGGTTAACCAAAACAAGTGCTTCTCGGGAGGCAACCCGATTATCTATCTTTTATTTATTTTCTACAATAAGTGTAGGGGGAGCTGTGTAGGTTGTTTGTTTTGTGTGTTGTGATTGTGTAGGTACATGTGCTTTGATGATCCACTTTTGGTACTTTTGACGAGACCCGTGTTCCCGTGTTACCCGTGTGCCCGGTTCCTTCGATAAGTTTTTGCTATTGTGATTCAATCTTGTATATAAATAAAACAAATAAATGTAATCACTTTAGTTGTCCTTTCCTTAGCTCGATTTTAAACAACGTACTCAATGTCCTAAGTGTAGGGGAGTTTATTCTCCCACATGCTTAAACATTGAGGACAATGTTTATATTAAGTGTAGGGGGCCTTCTATCGAATTTTAGTGGCCTTTTCCATGAATTTGACCCCATTTTAACCGGAAAATTTTTAAAATTTTCAAACGTTTTTCAAATTTTTGATCTATTTTGGCCTTGTCGTATTTTTCATTTATTTTCTTTTGTCATCGCATCTTATTTTTATTTTCCATTTTAAAAATAGAGTCAAAATAAATTAATAAATAAAATTGTTTTAACAAGTTTAGATATCTTTGATATATTAGGCCCGTCGTGAATATTTTGACTCAACCCGAGTTTACTTATCCAAGTTTACTCTAGCTAGTATCCTTAACCATATGGACCTTAATTGGTTTATTAGGCTAAGCATCCACGAGTCTCATTCCTTGAGATTTTAAATTGTGGAGAACGAGAGATGATATAGTTAATTATAAGTTTGGTATTCTTTCATTAACTTATGTGAGTTAGTTATGAGCTTTTTCTCCCATCACTTGTTAATAAATATATTTGCAATAAATAAGGTTGTACAATTTGAAAAGTTACTTAGCTTCTAGCACAAGATCGTTTAAAATTTGCTCGGTATTAATTAGAGTTCATAGCCAAGGCATAACTTATTGAAGCGAGACGCGAAGATTGGCTTATCCAAAAAGGCCCTAACAAGGCATGAGGATACCCGAGTCCAAAAAGGCCCTCACAAGGCATGAGGATTCATTTTTTTTGCTAAAGATCCAAAGATGACGTGAAGATCATTAATCCAAATCAATATGATGGATCAAGACACACGACGAGAAGCAATTACTCCCCTAAAGATCATGGAGAAGTCTATCCAAAAAGACCCTAACAAGGTATGAGGATAAATAGATCCAAGTCCGAAAAGGAGGCGGATCGTTGTATATCAAAATCCTAAATAAAGAAGAGGATAAATGAAGAAGTCGTGGTCAACGTTTGAAGCATCTTTCACTCCTAATGAAGATGTATACCAAAATGAAGAGAAGACCATAATTTCAAGATCGTCTCTCAAGATTTGAAGTTTGAAGTACAAGCCAAATATCGGTCCGAGAAAGGTCTCAAATCGTGAAACGAGTTATGCCAAGATATGAACTTTATGAGGTTTCGAGAAGCAGTTTTAAAAGATTTTGTCCTTTAGCTAACTATTGATTAAATCGTCCCACTTTGTTTTCGGCCTTAATAAATTATCGTAATAAGTCAAAAATGCATCCTCGTGATCATTCAAGACAAAAATAAAATACAAGAGATACACCGTAGGAATAAGGGGGTCTAAGTGATTAATTAAACCACATGAGTAAGTGTTAGTTGTGCTAACTTGTAGTTTCAATGATCTCGTTTTTGAGCTTGGTATGGGGAACGTGAAACTTGAGGGTGATTAATATTCATGACACTAAAGCCCTAATTTAAGTCTTAGATTTCTTTACGAGTTTCTTCCATCAAATAATTTCAAGTTAATAAATGATTATATGTGACAAATCTAACATTTTCAGGTAGTTAAATATTTTCTCGTATAATATTTTGAAACTTATTTTTATGTTGGTTGACGAACTCACAATTTACGGATTTAAATTTGGGCTTACGTGCATAATTTGGCGTCTTTTACGACTAAACCGGAAACCTTAGGATTACGTATTTACGTTTTTGAACTCCGTTTTTGATGAGACAATTTTTATTGGATTCGTTTTGTGACGGTGATTCATAATTTATAAAAACGTTTTTCGTAAAACGACCCGAGGGCACGCAAATCGAGAAAACTGGAATCGAGAAATACCCGTAAACTAGTGAGATGGGACAAAACACTTTGCCCCATCCCACTAGCTTACATGGGACGGCTAAAATGACTCACCACACTTAGGTGGCACAAGTCTTAACTTGTTTATACAAGTGTAAGCTCATGCTTACACTTTAAGCTAAACTTCCACCAACTTAACAAAACCAACAAATGGTTTTCACTTAACCATTTCACCCATGCAATCCACCCCAAAAACTCTCTCTACCCCTCCCTTGTGCCGTCCCAAATCAAGCCACAAACACCCTCATTGATCTCTTCTAGCTACAAACCACATGTTTACTAGTCCTATTAAGGTGTTTCCTTGAAACCTTGATCATTTGGTGGCCATATAACCAACTTTGGAGGTGATTTGCTTGTGTCCTAGGGCTGATTTTCCAACATATGATCTTGCTATTTGATGGTCTTGGAGATACTTGTTGTGTTCATCAAGTTCTTGCCTTCCTAAAACAAGAAATCCACTTGGATTGGTAAAGAAGATCATCCTATACATTTTTTCTCTTATTATTTTGTAAAGAACAAATGTATTTTCTTTCATTTTGTATATGTATATGATGTATATATGATGATAAAAATGTTGTGTGGGGATCAAGTGTTGATAAACATGCTTAAAAATGATGATAACCATAAGAAATGAAGCTAAAATCATGTCTAATTAGTTGGCTGTATAAAAACAGTAGATAACTAAATGAAGAACTGATAAAAATGCATGGTTTGATCTATTTACAGTAAAGTAGATGATGTTATACACATGTGAGAGTTGGCCATGCAATGGAATCAAAATAATGAGTGAGATATGATCAAAACAAGTTAGGTGGTACAATCTGAATAAGCAGTTTTGTAGGGACTGTTAAGGCAACTTAAACTCAAAATGGGCAGTAGCTATAACTAAGTTATATTTAGCACATATTATGAAGAAGTTGTCATCTAAAAATGAGCTTCTAAGTCATTGTAGAACTCTAGATATGATAAAAATGGTGAATGTGAAGTTAAAAATCAGATTTTGGAAATAATGTTTATTATTATTATATAAGCACTCACTTTATAATTTATAAAATGTAAAATGTAAACCCACTAACTTATAAAACTTATTTATATAAATGTATAAAAGGTTAATTAAATGGGTAAAATATATAAATGGTGGTAAAAGTAATATTTATAAGTAATAAAAACTATAAACTTGATTTTTACGACTTTTTCGGCTATCGCCGTGAAATTAACGTTTTTCATCAAATAAAACTTAGACGACCAAACCCGTCTAATGTAAAGTTTATAAAAGATATATACTGATGTATAAGTAACTAAGACAAGTAAAAACCGATAAAACCCGAACTATAAGAATTACGGACAATTACGAGCTAACTAAACCTATTAGACTAATAATTGGACTTAATAAGATAAATACTTGTAAAAAGAATTATTTGGGCTTAACCCAATAGGGCCCAACATGAAAAGTATATATACTGATCATATAAGTATATAATGGGTAAAAACAAGTAAAAGAACTTATAAAAGACTTAATGAACTTAAAATAGGTAAAATCGGTAAAACTAGTGAACTAGTAAGACGATACTGAAAACGTAAACGCTAAAATGAGTAAATGAGGATTTATAAACCCACTTGATCATCATCATATGTACAATAATCATATATATGTATATTGTTATTTTGATAAAGTCATTGGACCGAGTCTAAGACCGATTATTATTTATATAGGTTTCCGTGACCGAAGCACGCCCGTAGCCGATAATCCGCCTTTCATTAACAACGTGAGTTCATAGCCTCGCACTCTTTTAAATGTTTTATAAAATGATTTGTAAACCCGCGAGGGAGATAACATGCTAGATTTTTATAAAATAGAACACAAGTAGTCCCGATTGTATGCTTAATGAGATGGACCCGAATGATGCTATGACCCTATATTCGAGACTAAAAGGATTATTAGTAGTTAGGTTATGTCACTTGAAGTCCCATTAGCATGAATTGTGAACTACCGGGTTTTGGTAGACGCTTATGCATTTGATAGTACTATTTGGGGACGATCACCCCAGTTCGCGCCTTGACGGTTGATCCCCGTCGTACCACATTGATTGGTAAGCGAATTTATGTATGAGAAGATTCCATAGCGTGATTTTTGTGACGACACGCTAACTTAGATGGGCAAATTTTTTGTCGGGTTCGCGGCCCGCTGTTTTCACAGTAAGGTAACAATGTCATGCGGCTAATAATAATCCTATACAACCTATAATACAATATAAGACACAAATAATAAACGATGACGACGCTATTACGATGAATATATTACCTATCATGGTAATATAGAGACTACGGTCTCATGGACGGTTTCAGATGTATGCTTGATTTATATATTGCCTGACTAGCAATATGTGGACTTACTTCCGATATTATACTTGTGTTCTGATTTTAAATGATTGTAAATGATTGTTTTATATAACGGTTTTCATTAAACTCTATGAATTCACTCGGCATTCGCTGATATGATTTTTGCATGTTTTCTATCTCAGGTGCTTGAAGGTAATCCGGATGGAGATCGACTCTGATGGCCCACACTTAATATTAAAAATGTTCATTCGATCTGTGTTTTGTAAACTTAATGACCTGTATAATTTGGGACCTGTTGTACACTTTTAAACCTTTTTATCGAATGAATGTTTGTTAAACCTTGTACAACCATTTTTATGTGTTGTCTATGATTGGAGTTATTGTGCTATCCCGTAACACTCTGAAAGACCCTTCCGCTGTACCGATACGAAAAATGAGAGTGTTACAGTTTGGTACCAGAGCTCTCGTTGTAGAGAACAAAAGATTTTAAAAACCAAGGTTTTGAACAAAACTTTTCAAAATCTTTTGACAATGAACATTTGAGAAAATAATTGAAAAATCTTTTGACTATAACGGTGCCAGAGATCTCCGACGTTACCAACGAGCCCTATTGAGAAGATATATATTTTGATATATATAATATAATTTATATATATGTATATATCGTGATTTCATTATGTAATTGTTTAACTAGTATGTTATCCTAATACGAGATAAATATATATAAATGCAGATTGTCATGGCTGACCCTAATATTCCTGTAGAAAACCATGCTATTCCCGAACCTAATATAGAAGATGATCCTTATTTAGACTTAGTAGATTTTGATATTGATGACGAGGAGGAACCATTTGAGGATCCCGAGCCCGAGTTAGGACTAGGAGATCAGATTGCCCCTCAGGTTGACTTAGTAGAGAATGAGATTGAGAATGTGGGTAATGAGGACGTGGATATTGAGAATGTTGATATTGAGAATGAGAATGAGATTGGGTTAGATGAGTTAGATGATGAGATTGACGACGAGGATGTCGAGGAAGATGTAGGTATAGATGTTGAGGTTGATGACGATGAGGAAGCTGAGCTTATATATCCGTATGATGTTCCAGAGGGCGAGCCTTTGCCCCCACCAGTTTGTTTGTCTGATTCTGAGGATGAGTTACCTAGGGACGAAATGTCTGAATCGTCTGAATCTGATTCTGAATCATAGGAGGATGAGGATGACGATGCACCTGACGGTACCGACGGTATTGCTGCTCGTAGATGTGAGATAGGAGAGTCGTCTAGTGCTCGAGAGGCTACACATATTGATGGTCTTGCACCATGGGCCTTGAGACGTGATCTAGATGCTTCCCGTGTTAAGAGTTGTGTGACAGAGGTTGGATTAGGTGTTGTTCAGACTCAGGTTGCTTATTTGGAGTCGAAGGCAAAGATTGGCGAGAAAGAGCGAGAATTGCTTAGTTTGGATTTGAGTGATGTAGAACGTGGTTTGAATGAGGCTTTTAGGAGGTTATCGGTATTGGAAAGCCGTGAGTATGTGGATATGAAGAGAAAGGTAAATTCTATGGAGATTCAGTTGAGTGTGGCTCGTGCGATGCGTGAGAAAGCTGAAAAGGAGTTGAATGTATCCGTGGGTTGGAACAGTAGATTTTATGCTGACATGGTTGAAAGAGGAGTAATCCGTAAGCGCCCAGCTAAAGATGCGTCTAGTGATCGTCCGGCGAAGATCCAGAAGACGATGGATGATGGACCATCTGGCGGTTCTCAGTAGACCAGTCTGTATTTAGTAGTGACCTTTATATCTTTTGTGTTTATAACTTTGACTGAACCGACTTGTTAGTAATAGACTTGGCACGAATTTTTGAGTGTATATAGTGTTAGAACTTTGATATGGATGTACTAAGACAATACTTTTGTTTCAGATCGAATGAAATATGTATCTTGTCTTGAATTCCATATTGTGCCTTATTTGTATCTTGATTATGAATTCGAACCATATTATATGAATCCTTTGTTGGATGAATGCTTAATGCTTTGAAATTGTGGAATTATAGAACTATGCCGCCCAAGAAGGCTGTGACTGAGGATGATGTACGTAGGATTATTACGGAGCAAGTTACCGCATCTATGACTGAATTTATGGCAAATGGTAGAAATGAAGCTGGCAGTAGTGGAGCTGGCGGTAGGGGAGCTGGCGGTAGTGGAGCTGGCGGTAGTGGAGCTGGCGGTAGTGGAGCTGGCGGTAGTGGAATTGGCGGTACTAATGTGAATGTGAATGCTAATAATGTGAATGCTAATGCTGGAGGAAATGTAGGAGGACTTGGAACGAATGCACCTGAAATTGGTGGCTGTACTTATGTGACGTTCATGAAGTGTGAACCTCTACCTTTTAATGGAACTGAAGGTGCTGTAGGACTAAGCCAGTGGATCGAGAAGATTGAATCGGTGTTTAGGATTAGTAAGTGTAAGGAGGAAGATAAGGTGACTTTTGCTATGGCTACTCTTAAAGGTCGTGCGTTGACTTGGTGGAACGGAAGAATTGCTTTCATGGGTCTTGATGCTGCTAATGCTACTCCTTGGGCTGAAATCAAGAAGTGGATGACTTTGGCATTTTGTCCTCGTAGTGTGATCATTAGGTTAGAACAAGAGTTGATTCATCTGAGAATGAAAGGTGTGGACATTGATAGTTACACGAATCGATTCCATGAGTTGGCCTTGCTATGTCCTCGATTGGTTGAACCCGAAGAGATCCGAATTGAGCAATATGTGAAAGGGTTGACCAGGAATATCCGGGGGGACGTGACATCATCGAAACCACTGACCATTGATGATGCTGTTCGAATGGCTTACCAACTCATTGGACAGATAATTCAGGATAAGGAAGATGAAGCCCGTGTAGGTGAGAAAAGAAAGGGAGACGGTGAGCGTGTAGATAGAGGTGATTATAGGAAGAATTTCAATCGCCGTCAGAACCAGAGAAAGGGGAATGCAAATGCTATTACCAACAATGCACCGCGCAACGATGATAGATGTCCTAAGTGTGGCAACAAGAGGCATCCTGGCGACTGCTGGAAGTGCCGAAATTGCGGAAAGCTTGGACACAAGGTTGAAAGGTGTAAGAAGGGAACGATTTGCTTCAACTGTAATGAAGAAGGTCATAGGAAATCGGAATGCCCCAAGTTGAAAGCGATTGTACCTGGAAGAAACCCCCAGGGTGGTATCTACCAACTTGGAACAATTGAGGTGAAGAAAGAGGATCCGAATGTCGTTACCGGTACGTTTTTACTCAACAATCATTATGCTGTTGCTTTATTCGATTCGGGTGCCGATAGGAGCTTTGTATCCACTAAATTTAGTGCCCTTATTGATATTGAACCTGTTGAGATAAGTACCAGTTACGAGGTGGAATTGGCTGATGGTAAATTAGTGAAAACTAATAAGCTATTAGAAGGATGCTCTCTAAATCTCTTGAACCATTCCTTTCCGATTGATTTGATGATGATAGAATTAGGTAGTTTCGATATTATTATTGGTATGGATTGGTTGTCGTTGAATAATGCTACTATTTTATGTGGAGAGAAGAAGGTTAAGATTCCTCTTAGGAATAGGATGTTAGTAATTGATGGTAGTCGAGGTGAATCCCGCTTGAAAATCGTTTCATGTATTAAAGTCCAAAAGTACATCAGGAACGGTTGTGAGTTATTCTTAGCTCAAGTGACCGGGAATGAGTCTAGGGAGAAACGATTGGAAGATGTACCTATTATTTGTGAATTTCCTGAGGTATTTCCTAAAGATTTACCAGGACTTCCACCGATAAGGCAAGTAGAGTTTCGAATCGATTTAATTCCTGGTGCTGCACCGGTGGCACGTGCGCCTTACCGATTAGCCCCTTCTGAATTAAAGGAGTTATCTGAGCAACTTAAGGAGTTGTCT
Source organism: Glebionis coronaria (assembly GCA_025667525.1). NCBI lineage: Eukaryota > Viridiplantae > Streptophyta > Magnoliopsida > Asterales > Asteraceae > Glebionis > Glebionis coronaria. The sequence continues at coordinate 40,557,128 of CM046882.1, read as the reverse complement.
GATAAAGGTTTTATTCGACCGAGCTCGTCGCCTTGGGGAGCTCCAGTCTTGTTCGTTAAGAAGAAGGATGGATCTTTTCGTATGTGCATTGATTATAGGGAACTGAATAAGTTGACAATTAAGAATCGATATCCTTTACCTAGGATTGATGATTTGTTTGATCAACTGCAAGGATCTAGTGTGTATTCTAAGATAGATTTGCGGTCAGGATATCACCAACTTCGCGTCCGTGAAGAAGATATTCCTATAACTGCATAAAGAACTCGTTATGGACACTATGAATTTCAAGTAATGCCATTTGGGTTAACTAACGCACCTGCGGTTTTCATGGATTTAATGAATCGAGTGTGCAAGCCCTACTTGGATAAATTTGTGATTGTGTTTATTGACGATATTCTAATCTATTCTAAGAATGAAGATGAGCATAGAGAACATTTGAGGATTGTTTTGAAGTTGCTGAAGGATGAAAAGTTGTATGCTAAGTTTTCGAAGTGTGATTTCTGGTTAGATTCTGTGCAATTTCTTGGTCATGTGATTAACAGAGATGGAATTCATGTTGATCCTGCAAAGGTTGAAGCTATTAAGAATTGGTCTGCACCGACAACGCCAACGGAAGTGCGACAGTTCTTAGGATTAGCTGGCTATTATAGGCGATTCATTAAAGAATTTTCTTTGATAGCTAAACCCTTGACTAAGCTTACTCAGAAGAATAAACCTTTCGTTTGGGGAAGTGATGAAGATGGAGCATTTCAGACATTGAAGCAAAAATTATGTAGTGCGCCAATCTTATCATTACCCGAAGGGAGTGAAGATTTTGTAGTGTATTGTGATGCATCTCTTAGAGGTTATGGAGCTGTGTTGATGCAGAGAGAGAAAATGATAGCTTATGCTTCTAGGCAATTAAGGAAGAATGAGGAGAATTATGCTACTCATGATCTTGAGCTAGGAGCTGTGGTCTTTGCTCTTAGGTTGTGGAGACATTATCTGTATGGCACCAAGTGTACGGTATTCACCGATCACAAAAGCCTACAGTATATTCTCGACCAGAAAGAGTTGAACATGAGGCAACGAAGATGGATAGAGTTGTTAAGTGACTATGATTGTGATATAAAGTATCACCCAGGAAAAGCCAACGTTGTTGCTGATGCGTTGAGTAGGAAAGATAGAGAGCCTATCAGGGTGCGTTCTCCAGTCTTGACCGTGCACAATAATTTGCCTGAGCAAATTAGAAATGCGCAAATAGAAGCTTGTAAGAAGGAGAATTTTGTTAATGAAGGGTTCCGAGGAGAAGGAGATCCTTTAGAGGTTAGAGCTGATGGAGTGAAATGTTTAAGAGGACGTATGTGGATACCTGAGTTTGGAGGCTTAAGAGATTTGATTATGTTAGAATCCCATAAATCTAAGTATTCCATTCATCCGGGATCTGATAAGATGTACCATGATTTGAAGAAGTTGTACTGGTGGCCGAATATGAAAGCTGACATAGCTATGTATGTTCTTCAATGCTTGACTTGTGCTAGAGTTAAAGCTGAACATCAAAAGCCATCAGGACTACTTCAACAACCAAAGATTCCTGAATGGAAGTGGGAGCGAATTACGATGGACTTTATCACCAAGCTTCCTAGAACATCATCTGGAAACAATTCGATTTGGGTTATTGTCGACAGACTAACCAAATCAGCACACTTCATTCCGGTTAAGGAGCAGTTCTCACTGGAGAAGCTGACTCGAATATACCTGGATAATGTTGTATGCAAGCATGGAGTGCCTGTATCGATCATTTCAGATCGAGATCCTAGATTCGCATCGAATTTTTGGAAATCTCTCCAAAGATCTTTGGGAACGAATCTCGACATGAGCACTGCTTATCACCCCCAGACTAATGGGCAGAGTGAAAGGACGATACAAACACTGGAAGATATGTTGAGAGCTTGTGTGTTAGACTTTGGTAAGAATTGGGATAAACATTTGTCGTTAGCAGAATTTTCATATAACAATAGTTACCATTCTAGTATTAAGGCTGCACCGTTTGAAGCTTTGTATGGTAGGAAGTGTAGATCTCCTGTATGTTGGAGTGAAGTTGGGGATACCCAGCTCACGGGACCGGAATTGATCCGGGAGACTACGGAGATGATAGTTCAGATTAAGAAGAGGTTGTTGACTGCCCGTAGTAGACAGAAAATTTACGCGGATGTGCGGCGGAAGCCAATGGAGTTTGAAGTGGGTGACCGAGTAATGTTGAAAGTATCGCCATGGAAAGGCGTTATAAGATTTGGAAAACGAGGAAAATTGAATCCCCGTTATATTGGACCCTTTAAGATTTTATCTAGAGTAGGTCCGGTGGCTTACAAACTAGAGTTACCCCCAGAACTTCATGGTGTTCACAACACATTCCATGTATCTAATCTGAAGAAATGTCTAGCAGTGAGTGATGAGAAAATTCCGTTAGGTAAGGTTCGAATAGATGGGAAGTTGTATTTTATCGAAGAGCCCGTAGAAGTTATGGACCGTGAGGTAAAGCAACTGAAACAAAGTCGGATACCTATTGTCAAGATCCGATGGAATTCAAAGCATGGACCGGAGTATACTTGGGAACGAGAGGATGAAATGTGGAAGAAATATCCGCACCTCTTCGATTTCAATAAGAAACGGACATCCAAATGAAATGGATCACGAGGACGTTGATCCCTTTTAGGAGGAAAAGCTGTGACAAATCTAACATTTTCAGGTAGTTAAATATTTTCTCGTATAATATTTTGAAACTTATTTTTATGTTGGTTGACGAACTCACAATTTACGGATTTAAATTTGGGCTTACGTGCATAATTTGGCGTCTTTTACGACTAAACCGGAAACCTTAGGATTACGTATTTACGTTTTTGAACTCCGTTTTTGATGAGACAATTTTTATTGGATTCGTTTTGTGACGGTGATTCATAATTTATAAAAACGTTTTTCGTAAAACGACCCGAGGGCACGCAAATCGAGAAAACTAGAATCGAGAAATACCCGTAAACTAGTGAGATGGGACAAAACACTTTGCCCCATCCCACTAGCTTACATGGGACGGCTAAAATGACTCACCACACTTAGGTGGCACAAGTCTTAACTTGTTTATACAAGTGTAAGCTCATGCTTACACTTTAAGCTAAACTTCCACCAACTTAACAAAACCAACAAATGGTTTTCACTTAACCATTTCACCCATGCAATCCACCCCAAAAACTCTCTCTACCCCTCCCTTGTGCCGTCCCAAATCAAGCCACAAACACCCTCATTGATCTCTTCTAGCTACAAACCACATGTTTACTAGTCCTATTAAGGTGTTTCCTTGAAACCTTGATCATTTGGTGGCCATATAACCAACTTTGGAGGTGATTTGCTTGTGTCCTAGGGCTGATTTTCCAACATATGATCTTGCTATTTGATGGTCTTGGAGATACTTGTTGTGTTCATCAAGTTTTTGCCTTCCTAAAACAAGAAATCCACTTGGATTGGTAAAGAAGATCATCCTCTACATTTTTTCTCTTATTATTTTGTAAAGAACAAATGTATTTTCTTTCATTTTGTATATGTATATGATGTATATATGATGATAAAAATGTTGTGTGGGGATCAAGTGTTGATAAACATGCTTAAAAATGATGATAACCATAAGAAATGAAGCTAAAATCATGTCTAATTAGTTGGCTGTATAAAAACAGTAGATAACTAAATGAAGAACTGATAAAAATGCATGGTTTGATCTATTTACAGTAAAGTAGATGATGTTATACACATGTGAGAGTTGGCCATGCAATGGAATCAAAATAATGAGTGAGATATGATCAAAACAAGTTAGGTGGTACAATCTGAATAAGCAGTTTTGTAGGGACTGTTAAGGAAACTTAAACTCAACATGGGCAGTAGCTATAACTAAGTTATATTTAGCACATATTATGAAGAAGTTGTCATCTAAAAATGAGCTTCTAAGTCATTGTAGAACTCTAGATATGATAAAAATGGTGAATGTGAAGTTAAAAATCAGATTTTGGAAATAATGTTTATTATTATTATATAAGCACTCACTTTATAATTTATAAAATGTAAAATGTAAACCCACTAACTTATAAAACTTATTTATATAAATGTATAAAAGGTTAATTAAATGGGTAAAATATATAAATGGTGGTAAAAGTAATATTTATAAGTAATAAAAACTATAAACTTGATTTTTACGACTTTTTCGGCTATCGCCGTGAAATTAACGTTTTTCATCAAATAAAACTTAGACGACCAAACCCGTCTAATGTAAAGTTTATAAAAGATATATACTGATGTATAAGTAACTAAGACAAGTAAAAACCGATAAAACCCGAACTATAAGAATTACGGACAATTACGAGCTAACTAAACCTATTAGACTAATAATTGGACTTAATAAGATAAATACTTGTAAAAAGAATTATTTGGGCTTAACCCAATAGGGCCCAACATGAAAAGTATATATACTGATCATATAAGTATATAATGGGTAAAAACAAGTAAAAGAACTTATAAAAGACTTAATGAACTTAAAATAGGTAAAATCGGTAAAACTAGTGAACTAGTAAGACGATACTAAAACGTAAACGCTAAAATGAGTAAATGAGGATTTATAAACCCACTTGATCATCATCATATGTACAATAATCATATATATGTATATTGTTATTTTGATAAAGTCATTGGACCGAGTCTAAGACCGATTATTATTTATATAGGTTTCCGTGACCGAAGCACGCCCGTAGCCGATAATCCGCCTTTCATTAACAACGTGAGTTCATAGCCTCGCACTCTTTTAAATGTTTTATAAAATGATTTGTAAACCCGCGAGGGAGATAACATGCTAGATTTTTATAAAATAGAACACAAGTAGTCCCGATTGTATGCTTAATGAGATGGACCCGAATGATGCTATGACCCTATATTCGAGACTAAAAGGATTATTAGTAGTTAGGTTATGTCACTTGAAGTCCCATTAGCATGAATTGTGAACTACCGGGTTTTGGTAGACGCTTATGCATTTGATAGTACTATTTGGGGACGATCACCCCAGTTCGCGCCTTGACGGTTGATCCCCGTCGTACCACATTGATTGGTAAGCGAATTTATGTATGAGAAGATTCCATAGCGTGATTTTTGTGACGACACGCTAACTTAGATGGGCAAATTGTTTGTCGGGTTCGCGGCCCGCTGTTTTCACAGTAAGGTAACAATGTCATGCGGCTAATAATAATCCTATACAACCTATAATACAATATAAGACATAAATAATAAACGATGACGACGCTATTACGATGAATATATTACCTATCATGGTAATATAGAGACTACGGTCTCATGGACGGTTTCAGATGTATGCTTGATTTATATATTGCCTGACTAGCAATATGTGGACTTACTTCCGATATTATACTTGTGTTCTGATTTTAAATGATTGTAAATGATTGTTTTATATAACGGTTTTCATTAAACTCTATGAATTCACTCGGCATTCGCTGATATGATTTTTGCATGTTTTCTATCTCAGGTGCTTGAAGGTAATCCGGATGGAGATCGACTCTGATGGCCCACACTTAATATTAAAAATGTTCATTCGATCTGTGTTTTGTAAACTTAATGACCTGTATAATTTGGGACCTGTTGTACACTTTTAAACCTTTTTATCGAATGAATGTTTGTTAAACCTTGTACAACCATTTTTATGTGTTGTCTATGATTGGAGTTATTGTGCTATCCCGTAACACTCTGAAAGACCCTTCCGCTGTACCGATACGAAAAATGAGAGTGTTACATTATAACTTTTGTCTCTTTCTTAAATTTTTATCTTTTCATCATAGTAGTATTAATAAAGGCCGAGATGGATTAATTATGAGGAAAATTTACTTTATGCTTTGAAATAATGCATTGCATGGGGTCATTGCAATGGTCAAGTGTAGGGGATTTAATAAGTGTGTAAACACTTATCCTTTTGCCACTAAAATCAAGGAAAAACAAGACCTAATCATGCATTTTATATCATAAAAGTCGGAATTACGCGTGGTTTTGTGTTTTGTATGTTAAATAGGCACAAATGATCAAAAGAAGAGAAAACACGGGATTTCACGGTCAAATGTTGAAGAAAAGTCCAAGAAAGAGACGAAGACAAAGTCAAAAGACCAAAAGTGTGACCAAGTTCACGAAAACCGGCTAAACCAACACGGTTTTGAAGAAAAGATCGACAAAGCCGGAATCGAGCTCGTTTTTAGCGGATTTAATATTTTTTGGAGTTAAACGGGCTTGTGGGTCCCACTTGTGATTAATGGGCCCAAAAGCCTATTTGTGTGGATAATCTATCATCTTTTGGAAAAATAACCCAACATTAGCCCATAAATCCAAATCAATAAACGGATGAAAAGAAAAGAAAAACCAAAATTTGGGCCCTAAAGCCCAACTGAAAAAATAACGAGACGGATTGAGAAATGTTTAATCATTTTTTTTGGCAATGTTGGTAAAGTCCAGTCAACAACACACAACAATACTCCACCCCATGTGTCAACCCACAACCCTCGGTCAAAGCATTCTTTCCCATTACATGAAAACGCTTTTTTTACTTTACCCCAACCTACCCCACTTACACAAACTAAATTAAACTCTTCCCATACACCCTACCACATCCAAACCTTACCCATTCACACATTAATAAAAACGTTTTTTCCCATTTACCCACCCCATTGCTATTTCGATATAAACAATAACCCACATTCTCTCTCTCAAAACATACCAGACGAACCATCACCCTCTTTTCACCACAAATCCACAAAACCCTAACCTAAAATACCAAAGAAAAAATTGGGGGTTTTCACTCATACGTGTGATTCACACACTTGGGGAATAAATCCCCAAGTTTTTCGCAGCATCCACCATAGTGGTCCTCAATCCATTCCGACGTGTCAACAATCCTTTCTTTTGATTGGAGGATACATCTCACCAATACAAATCCACCAATCTAATCTCTCCACCTCAGATTCAAGAAGCACAAATCTTCCACGAGGGCAATCCGTGGCTTGCAAGGAGAATCTCGTCCGTTTGATCAAAAGAAAAAGAGAGAAGAAAAGAAGGGCTAGGATTGAAGAACGTGGGCACCAAGGATTAGGGTTTTCCTATAAAACCCCATCCCACAACTTGTAATAAACAGTCCATTAGATATAGCCTTTCTTTTATTTTCAGTTTTTTTAAAATTAATTAGGAGTAGATTTAAATTAGATTTATTTTTCAGAAAATTAGTTTAGGTTTAATTTTGTAATTTTAATTTTCAGCAATTGTACTTTTTTTATTGATTAATGGAAAGTTAAAGTTTTATTAATTTCGTCCAATTTTTATTCCTGTCAAAGTTTATTTTTTTTATAATCTGTTTTTTTTATATTACCATTACTGTGGTGTTTGTTCATTCGAGATATAAAAAAATAATAATAATAATAATAAAAAATATATATATATATATATATATATATATATATATAAAGAAGAGAGATCTGTTCGAGGTCGAAGATTTGTTGTTGATATTCTTGGTTCGATTCGAAGATGGAGTTTGTTTGAATCTGTGACAAAGGGGGTTCAGCGCCCACCTTCGGCCCAACGGATATCGACACCGGGTTTTAATCTCTTCCTTTTAATCTTTTTGTTGAGCTTATTATTAATCTGCTTTTTGTTTGATGTTTTTTAGTTATATGATTGGTTATTCTGTTAGGTTTATCTGTTGTTCGGGTCTGATAGGTTTGTCATCTGTTTAAGTGGTTTCAGTCTTGGATTAAGTTTGTTTTAGTTTATTTGGATTCGATTTTTTTGTTTATTAGCTTATTTTAGTGCGTTAAGATTGGGTAGTTTGATTCCTGCTTATTTGATATATTTTGCTTATGAAGACTTGTCGTTTTGCTTATCTATTTTATGCTTATCAGTTTTTTAGCTTATTTGCTTTCTGCTTATTTAGCTTTTGAATGAACTGCTTATTTGATTTCGTGTTGTTTATTGTTTGTTCTGTCGTTTTGCTTATCTGCCTAGCTTATTTCAGTATTAGCTTATTTAGTGACTTGATTCGGTTTGTTTAAAATTGTTTACTGCTTATTTAGTTGCTATAGTTTTCGTTTGTAGGATCTGCTTTTTCGATTTTCAGCTTATTTGTTTATAGCTTATAGTAGGTTCAGCTTACTTAGGTCTACTGCTTATTGTCATTTGGTTTTCAGCCTGTGTTTATAGCTTATTTGTTTACAGCAACAGACACTATTTGTCTGTTTGTTTTAATATTTGTCCAAAAAAATTTAAATAGCAAAAATTGTGTCTCTGCTGGGTATTGAACCTGCGACCTCTCGTTTAGAGACCAACGCCCCAACCAACTAATCTAGCAAGTCTTTTATGTTCTATTTTGCTTTATTTAAATGATATAGCCTTTTAATTAGCTGCAGTTATTTTAATTAAGTTTAATTTAAAGTTTTATTAGTTTTAATTTTAATTAAAAAGTATTATTTTAATTCAGTTTTTTTTATTAAGTATAAAAAGCCTAAAGAAATATTTTAATTTTAGTTATTTTTAAAAGATTTAAATACTTTTCATTGTGTTTTGTTTATAATAAAAAAATAGTTTTTATTAAATAGTTTTATGTTAAGTTTAAAAATTTAGTTTTGTTAAGTTTTCATAAAAATAGTTTTCATTTAAAATTTTTCTTTATTTAGTTTTATTTGTTAAATTTAGTTTTAAATATCTTTTCTTTTAAAGTTTTAAAAGGTTTTAGTTTTATTTTCAAAATAGTTTTTATTTAAAAGTCATTAAAAGTTTTTAAGATTTATATTTTTAATTAGTTTAAATTAGATTTAAAATTTTTATTTCAAGTTAAGTTTTATATTTTCAATTAGTTTTAAAATAAGTTTTATTTAAATTAGTTTTTAATATTAAATAGTTTTAAATTAGTTAAAAATACAAATATAGATATTACCAAAAACAAAATTTAATCTTATGTTAAACCGGATTTCAATTCGAGTGAGTCGAGGAAAAACGAACATTCATTGCATTAAAAAGGACTAAAAATCCTATTACCAATAACTTACCCTCATTAACGAGAAATTAAATTTTCTCGGACACGAGCTTACATTTAAACTATTCAAAGGTTTTAAGCTCGTGTATATGGTTCATTTTTAAATGTCAGATAATGACCCGTTCTTCAAATAAAGGAAAGTTTATCGCCGATGATAAACTTATCCTCATAACGAGAAATTAAATTTTATCGGACACGAGCTTATATTCAAACTATTCAAAGGTTTTTAAGCTCGTGTAAATGGCGTATAATCACATTTCAGATTATGCCCCGGACTTCAAAGAAAGGAAGGTTTATCGTCGATGATAAAATTATCCTTAAAACGAGAAATTAATTTTTCTCGGGCATGAGCTTATATTAAAAACATTCGAAGTTTTTAAAGCTCATGCACAATGACATACAGTTAAATATTAGACTGTAATTCGGACTTCCATTTTAGGAAAGCTTATCTTTAATGATAACTTATCCTCGTAACGGGAAATTAATTTTTCTCGGTCATGAGCTTGTATTAAAACATTCCAAGTTTTAAGCTCATAAAGAAAAGTGTATCTTTTAAATAAGAGAACTTTTCTTCACAACGAGAAATTCATCTTTCTCGGTCATGAGCTTTACATTAAAACATTCAAAAGTTTTCAAGCTCATGAAAACAACTTCTAAGTAAATGTCAACTTAGGACTCGTTCTTCAGTTAAAAGGAAAGTTTATCGCCGATGATAAACTTATCCTCACAACAGGAAGTTTACAAATTCTCGGACTTGAGCTCGTTTTATAAGATATTCAATATCTTAAGCTCAAGTAATTGGTTTTCAAAACATTGAACACAATTTTTCGAGAATTTCTCAAAAGGTTTTTTCTAAATCAATCAAAATTGTGTGTTCAAAAATGTTTTGATAAAAAGAGCATGTCTTCTGGAATCGATAATATTTACGATACTAGAAATGTCATTCAGTAATGACACGGGGTTGTAAATAAAGTTCAAGCAGAAGTTAAAATGTTTTAAAACATGCTCAAAATGGCTTGCTATTATTTCATATAGTAACCCGCTTTTCATATTCAAGTCAAGCATTTCACCGAAAAACTTTGACTCAACAACGGGAATTAATTTTTCTCGGGCATGGTTTACTTGATAACCATGTAAGGGATTGTGTTTACGTAATAACACAATCCAACACGAATATATGTACGTTTCAGTGCATTTATTTGTTAAAACAAGAGAAATTTTGTTTTTTATGAAGTTATCTTCTCCACCAACCGTAGTAATTTACAATTGATATCTACATACTCGACGATGCGACTACTCAAACGGAGACTACAACTCTTTTAATAGAACACGGTCAACAATTGAGGGGGAGCAATTGTCCAGCATTCAGAATCTTTGACGCCGAAAGTGCCAAGTTCACATATTGGTGTCAAGACAACAATATCAATCGTACACATGGAGTCAAGAGATAACTTCAGACGTGACGAGACGACCAACATTCGTGAACAAGAACCATGTGATTCTTTCATATGATGTTCTCCATCATTCAGGTCCAACCTCGTAATCTGCTAATCTTGTGAATACATTATCATATATGATCTTTGCACGTGATAAGTACCTTACACTTGTGTTTAAAAGGTATTTAATTTACGTTTCAAGTACACCCTCATTCATTTGAGGGGGAGCTTGTGAAAATCATGAAGATAATTGGATTTGCATTTTTCTTCCCAAATTTTCTTAAATTTTTTATTAAATCAATTGATATTAAAAACATCGATTGGGTTAATATTTTTAATATGAGGGAGAAAATGTGATTTAATATTGAGATCAATAATGGTTTGAATTAATGTGCTGGCTCATCCCGACATGTGCGAAATATTTTCGGATATCGTGGCATATGTTAAGTGGGAGCAAAATGGATTTGGATATCAAAATGGATTTCATGGTGACATACACTTACCTAAAACATCTATATTCATGACGGTGAAGATTATGGTGACATAAGGATGGTAGGATAGGTTAAAATCTTATGATTCTTCTAAAACCGGAGGAATCTTCCCAAGGAAATTCCATAGTAGTCCTTAGGAAAGATGGAGAAAGATTGTGAACGTAGTTGAATGCCGACCAAGTACTTAAGTTAGCACTGGAACAATCACAACAAGGTGCTAGTTATGACGTATTGGTAAGCATTGAAGGGGTTGAAGAATGAAAAAGAATTGTAAAGATAAAGGGTGTTAAGAAAGAAGCCCTCCTTACAACTTTAGGTAGAAACCGGACAATACATATGCTATTGAGATCATTTTTAATGATGATTGATATTAAAGACAGACATCATGGACCCAGTGATGCAATGCACAACCCATCCTAGCTAACTCAGATATCTCTCAAAAGATATTTGTTTTAATCACATAGAGACAATGCATTATCTGTTGATTTATTCACTTCGAATAAATTGGTATTGAAATGATGGCACTCCTCTCCAGCCTCCGATCACTAAAATCCAAAATGTACAATCGTGTCTAGATCCATTTGAGATCATCAAATATCTCATTAAGACACACTTTCATAATTCCTTGCTTCTTCACACACTGTGAAAAGTAAGAAAGATCTTAAGAGTCCTACGCAAAATCTTCATGATATTGCCTGAACATCCGAGTAATACGAAAGTATTTACAATGAAGATGGAAATCCTTCTTGATCGAATATCAAAAAGCTCATGGTAGGTGACTTGTGCGATTCTTTATGAATCAAACTTGTGATAACTAGAAAGCAACAGTGGTTTAATTCTTAACTGAAATTAAACACGTTCCAGGCCTCTACACAATATCTTAGTGATCTTGCCAGAACACTCAGAGTGACACTCTATAGTGTTCACAGTGATGAGTGGAAATCCTTCTAGTGTTAACCTCAAACAGCACTTGGTAGGTAACTTGCAAGATTCTATGCGAATCAAGCTCGTGACAACTGGAAAGCAACGATGGTGCGGTTCTTAATTGAACTTCACTTGTTCCAGGAACATGAATTGACGGCTTCAAATCATGCGGATAATATTATCTAAATGATTCACTCTTTATGTTCGCAGTCAGCTTTGGATGGTCGAATAAAGAGAACGGGTTTACCCGCGAAATCTTGTCAAGGAGGTTATTAATTGAAACTACCTGCCACAAGTACGATATTTAATATCGTCCAACGGTCTTCATCGATCGAAGGTAAAAGGCTACCGAATTAGAATGAAATTTTCAAGGCCATTTCATCCGTGTATATGTATTGTTGCTAACTGTCTTATGCAGCGTAACAAGAAGGTAGCATTGTGGTGTACAATCCAGAAGAAGTCGTAAACACATGCTTATACTTTCTGCACTTAATACTTCAACAAATTCAAGAAAGCCTAAAAGTCAAGTCTTCCGTTGTATCAAACTCTGAAGCTTTCAAGAATTTATAAAGGTGTAAGTATGAGGAACATGAAGCCACGAAGAGGCAAATATCACTAGTGATGAATGCACAAGGTCAAGGAAAGGAAACAAGCTCAAGACTAAAGTCAAAGATCACATCAAGCATATCCACAAGAACAAGATCAAAGACTCAAGCATAGTATGCTAGGTTTAAGATTTTGTAAAATGGTGTGACCTTCCTTAGGGGGAGATCGTTGGAAATACGTTTTTCCAAGGAAAGTCTCGGTCACATCATTGTTAGCATAGATCACGAGCTATAGACTATTTAGGACATTGTAACTTGGAGTGACCTCCCTTAGGGGGAGATTGTTGGAAATACGTTTTTACGTATTTAGAAAGGATCGGTCACTCCAATGATATACTCAAGTATTAGGCTCGTGATCCAATATGTAAACAGTATAGCCCATATAGCCCACATGTAGGGTGGGCTATATACTCCTAGCATGTTAGGAGGGGTTGGTCATTGTTCATTTCACAATTTCATTTATCAAACATCACTTTCTCTCTCTACCCCTCCTTTCCTCTCCTTTCTCTCTCTAGTTCATCTCTCTAGTTCTTCCTTCTCCATCCCTCTCTTTAGATCAATAGAAACACATCTACAATCCTAAGAAACTATGATTCTACAGTATATACGATATTAACCCGAATGGTGATTCGTTCTTCGTCTTGAGGAATTGCTTTAGCGTAAAGGTATGTAACCCTAATTCGGTTAATTATAATTGTGTTATTAATTATGATCTTGTTAAATCGCTTCCGCTATATGTGCTTTGATCTCGTTTAAGGTTATATATAATCGTTATGATACTAATAAACCTTCAGTGGCATCGAGAGCCGTTTTAACATGTTATAATTATCGAAAATCTAAAGTTTTTTTAACTATAATTGTTTTGAGTTAAAACTACATGTTTTTTAGGTTTTTCATAAAATTAGGGTTTTGTTTTTTTAAAATCAGGGTTTTTACTCTATTTTAATAAAAAAAGGGAATTGTTTTGAAACCCTAAATTACATGTGGGATAATTTTAGATTAAATTGCATGATTAATTGTTATGTCATGTATGGTTACGATCCATAGAGATTTAATTGTTAAGATTTATGGGGAATCCATGATTACGTGCATGTTTTCATGGATCGTAAAATTATATGTTTATATGATTTTATGTGCTACGTCATTATTTGATTCAATAAATCTAGAATTAGGGAAGACTTTTATATCGAGATATAAAGACCTAGATTTAATGGTTATTGAATAAATCGTATACATGTGGCTATTTGATTTATTTGTTGCACATATAAATTGTTATTATGTGTTTATGTTTTAGTTTTTTTACTTGTTTATATATAAATTGTTGAATTGTTGTAAACAAGGGTTATTTTTTGAAAAGAAATAATATGGACTAAATCATATTAAAAATAATGATTTGTTAGAGATTTAAATTATATAAGATTACGTTGATTGGTGAATTGCAATAATAATCTAACGGCCTACTCAATTTTGACAAACTATAAAGTGGGTTTAACGCACCGTGGTCATGCACCCGGTTAAGGAAGGAGGTGTTATGCCATTAGTCGCTGACCAAATTCTCGGCTCGCCTGTGCGTCAAAATTGAAATTACCTACGATTATTAATTGAATTATACCTTAAGGGTGATTTACCACAAATTCACATCCGAACCACAATGAATAAGGGTATTGCTTTGTGCGTAGCCGAGATCTACCAAAGTACGATGTGATGAGTTGTGGGTAAATTCTTTAATTGGTTTATCCAATACCGCAACACAATTTATGAAGAAATTTAATCTCATGAAAAAGTTTACTAAATGTTTTATTAAACTTATGCTATGGAGATTGTGTGCATGCTTCTCCATACGTTGATTTTGACATCAAAATTTATACCCATAAAATTTAAGTCGAATGCTCCTAATTGACGAACACTTGAAATTACTTCGTCATCAAATGACATTTTTGGATGACGTTGTGATGGAGAGAAAACCATTTGTAGAATGAGAATTCGTATGATGGTTTTACGTTACTCAGATTAGACGACTTAATTAAGTTACTCAGTGAGATCTGGAAACTTAATGCATTCTGAAGGGATGAAACATGTTTACAATGCAAAACGTTTTTGGCAATGTAAATCCCTTAAATATCTAGAAATTGAAAATTGTTTGTCAATTGAATTGTTCGATAAGTCGCTGTGTTGAGTACATTTATTACTAGCATATCAACTGATGTAATGGATCTATGTCAATATAGTTCTAGAATTGAAGGAAAATAATATGGTTTTAATACAAGGGTAATTTTATTTTCTTGAAAGTATTTTGTTATCGAAAATACTAATATTTGAACTTATTTCTGTAGAAATGGCTCAACTCACCAATAACACGATAAGTTCTGAGTTCAAAGCTTTCTTTGAACAACCTGAACTTACTGGCCCAAACTTCAATGATTGGTACCGCTCGCTAAGAATTGTCTTGAGAGCAGCGGGTACTATCGATATCTTGACTACTCCCTATCCGGAGGATCTTGCTGAGGGAGCATCTGATGCGCAAAGGCTTGAACACGCTGCTAATATTAAGAAGCACTCTGAGGTGGCTTGCTTAATGTTGGGAAAATCGCTCCTGCACTTCAACAGAAGTATGAGCTATTTTCACCAAAGCGAACGCTTGATGAGCTCAAGGCTATGTTCGAGAAGCTGCAAGCTCTGGAGATCTACGACTTGGTAGATGCTTTGCATAGCTGCAAGCAAGCTCCAGGAAAGTCTGTAAGTGCCCATTATTTGGAGATAAGGGGTTATATGGAACAGCTCATTGCACTAGGACAACCCTATGATCATAATATGGCTATCAACTTGATCAATAGGTCCCTTAACAAGGACTTCAATGATTTCGTTAGAAACTATAATATGCATTGCACGGGGAAGACAGTTAATGATTATGCATGCAATGCTCATTGATTATGAAAAGGGGTTTGTAGAAACTAGAAGAGGGGGGGGGGGGGGGGGGGTTGAATAGTTTCTTAAATTTACTTGTTAAAAGTTGATTTATAAAAATCCATTTTCAAAAACTTAAGCTTGAGTATTTATGTGAAACCTTCTTATACATAATATGAACAAGGTATAGTGCAACTAAGCTAATAATCACAAGTATAAAGAATAATGAATGTAAAGGAAGCAAAGATCAAACCAAACACCAAGGATTTATAGTGATTCGACAACGAAGCTCACTCCTCGTTCCTACTCTACTCCTCGAGTACACCTTACTCGAGAGTTCACTAATCAACAAGCTCCTTAAGGTGGAGAAACCGTGCACAACATCGCTTAACCGATTTCTGATTCTAAGCTAAAAGTCGAGCCCTAATCTTAGCTAGGACCAATCTACACCAATATACTTTAAGGACTAAGTATTAACCTTAATACATACACAATTCTAAATAGACACAACTACTTGGATCTTCACAACGATGACACAATCAATGAATGAATAAGTTTGGATCTTCAATGGATCTTTGAGGTAGACACAACACTTCAAGAATGATAGTGTTCTTCTCTTTGCATTTTGAGAGGAGAAAGATTCACTTCTAAACAAGTAGTAATCAAACAAATGATCAAGGATTTGAGTGATTTAAGAAGTATGAAAGAATCTGCAAATGTATGTGCAAAAGAGGTGAATTGAATGTCTGAGAATGGTCCACTATTTATATGACAAACATCCAATGGCTATATTTGCCCGCGGTTCCTTATTGGAGCCCGCGGTTCCTTATTGGAGCTCGCGGTTCCTTATTGATAAGGAGCCGCTATAGGGGCTAAGGAACCGCCTGCATAGACTTTGCTCCCTTTTGTCTTTTAGTGGATTGGTTCGAATCTGGGGATTAAAATATCCTGAAAGGATATTCCAAACCAAGATAGAATATGTCATTTTCAAATTTCAAATTTTCAAATAATTAATTTAATAAAACATTTTCTTAAAAAGAAAGTTTAATAAAAAACGTGTCACACTTAATAAAAATTGAGTTTTAAGAAAAGATTAAATCCTTGATCACTTAATTAGGATAAGTACTTGTTTGTTCATACCTTAAGTGATAATGGTTGAAATGAAAAATACTTTAACTCAAGAATTCATTTTTCGTTGTTTTCATAAATGCTTGTTTTTACATATTGTCGTAATCAAAACAAAGCGAGACCGAAAAATGCAAGTAACGTTTTTAGGCATCATTGCTTTAACAATCTCTCCTTTTTAACTCCGACAATCCATAAACTCAATCACCTAATAAAATAAGATTTTCGAAGACGAGTTTATATCATTTCTCCGCCTTTTTCAAAGCAAAAAGGTTGCAAAAGTCTTTGAAGAAGAGAAGAACCGGACTTTGCAAATGCTCCCCCTTGGTGCTTACTCCCCCTTGCTTGGGGCACCAAGGAATCGATATATGGTGACAAGCTACATAGAAGGGTTAGTAGAAGAGAAGAGACACCCAACAAGATATAGCAAAGGTCACAAAAAATAAGAGAAGAAACAAAAGATCCAAGATAAGTCATGTTAAAAGAAAACATGATAAAAGATACAAGGAAATAAATCATACAAAGATGTATGAGACACAAACACAAGCCAAAAGAAAAGCATAAATCTAATCCTAGTTAAACTAGAACTCTAAGATTTGCTTAAACTATATGTCTTGAATATAAGCAACCAATGCTTAGATAAAAGACAAGGTAGTGGCAGAAGGAGGTGGTGGTGGCTTGTTAGAGATCCCATAGTCATAGTAAAGAGGAGGTTTGACTAAGAGACTCTTGATGTAATTCAACTCTTCATAAATATGAGCCATATCAAGATGTTGATATTGACAACAATGGCAATATGTTCCATGATGCATGACATTATCATGTGAATGAGGAAGAACACTAAAGGCTAGTGGTGGTAGATAAGAAGTTCCACAATCAACATTCTTAGAAGAGGAAGAGATGTGATTTTGAGTGTTCATGGGTGAATTGGGATTGAAGCAATTGGAGAAAATGGAGGAGAATCAAAGCTTTCATTTGGGGAATAAGTCATTTTGATTTGAGGAAGGATGAAAAATGCATAAGCTTAAATAGAGAAAGTACAAGATATTTTAGGGGTGGTCAAAGGGTTGAAACAAAGATTCCAAAAAGTGTTGGAGCAAATTTGGAGTTTCAGGAATACACGAAAAAGAGGTTACTGGGCGCGGTTCCATATCTCAATAGGCGGTTCCTTATCACTGGGGAACGGCGGTCTCAATAGAGAACCGCCCACAGTGGGTTAAATTTGGTGATGAGGGAGGATTTTCCAATTCAGCAAATCCTAATTTTCTAGTCTAACTAATCATGGAGATATGCTTAGAAGCAAAGATAGACAAAGAGAACACATAAGAACTCACCAAATAAGGTTTTGATCAAAATACATGAATTTTAAAGAAAATCGATGTAGGAGGTGTGTAGAACTAGACACAAAGTCATGACACAATGATCCTCCATAGTTCTCTTTTGTTCTTGCTATATTTGAGAGATCCATACATATGAATTATGTAAGCTCATTATGAATAGCAAGAAGGTATGAAAAACTTTTTTAGATTGAATTAACAATACAAAAACATGTCTTGACCATTTTCGAAAGAACTTTGAGAATTTTGAAAAAGGGAAGAGAAGTTTTCCAAAAAGAGTTTACGATATTCAAAAGCTCAAAGAAAGAAAAGACTCAAAAGAGAAAAAGACTCGATTAATTGAAATGCATAATTAAGGAATATGTTTCATTAAACCTAGACCTAGACGCAAGTAATTAAAAGGTTCCATCTTAAGCGGCTTATTGAAGATGTCGGCTAAGTTTTCTACCGAGGGTATCTTCTCAATCGAAATGTTCCCCTTTTGAACATTATCCCTAAGAAAATGGTGGCGAATCTCTATGTGCTTAGTTCGCGAATGTTGCACGGGGTTCTTGCTAAGGTCTATTGCACCCTTGTTGTCGCATATGATGGGAACATCATTAAGAGAAATCCCGTAACCAACAAGCGCTTGCTTCATCCATAGAGCTTGTTGACAAGATTTATTGGCACTCACATACTCGGCTTCCGTGGTGGATATAGCAAGAGCGGGTTGTTTCTTAGAGAACCAAGAAGTTAAACAACAACCCTGATGAAGGTACAAACTCCACTAGTGCTTTTCCGATCCACATAGTCTCCCGCATGATCCGAGTCCGCGTAGACAATGGTTTCTACGCCAGTCCCTTTAGGATACCATAATCCTAAATGTATAGTGCCCTTAATGTATCGGAATATACGCTTAACCGCTTCAAGGTGAGAGGTTTTGGGAGCCTCTTGGAAGTGAGCACAAAGGCAAACACTAAGCATAATATCCGGTCGATTTGCCGTTAGGTACAACAAACTACTAATCAAACCTCTATATTTGGTGTTGTCTACCGACTCACAATCATCATCTACAGTGAGTTTAGTATCCAAGGCCATAGGGGTCTTCATTGGTCTAGAGTCTTCTAATACAAATTTCTTTAGCATTTCTTTAACATACTTGGATTGATTAAAGAAAATACCATCGTCCATTTGTTTAGTTTGGAGTCCTAAAAAGAAGTTAAGTTCTCCCATCATGCTCATTTCAAACTCGTCATGCATGATTTTGGCAAAGTCATCACACAATGATTGAAAAGTTGAACCAAATATAATGTCATCAACATATATTTGTACGATAATGAGGTGAGAACCTTTCTTCTTTGTAAAGAGCGTATTGTCTACCATCCCCATGGTATACTCATGTTTTACAAGAAATGCTTTAAGTCTATCATACCAAGCTTTGGGTGCTTGTTTAAGACCATAAAGAGCTTTCTTAATCTTGTAAACATGATCCGTTTTCTCAAATCAATGAAGCCGGGAGGTTGAGCCACATATACCTCCTCATTGATCAAACCGTTAAGAAATGCACTCTTTACATCCATTTATTGAAGCTTAAAGTCTAAAGCACAAGCGTAAGCTAAAAGGATTCTAATGGATTCTAATATAGCTACGGGTGCGTATGTCTCGTCATAATCAATACCTTCTTGTTGATTATAGCCTTGAGCTATAAGTATATCCTTGTTACGGGACACAACACCATTCTTGTCTAACTTATTCCTATATACCCATGTGGTTCCTATGATGGTCGAACTTCTAGGTGGAGGAACAAGTTCCCAAACATCATTAGCAATGAACTGATTCAATTCTTCTTGCATAGCGATGACCCAACTCTCGTCCATCAAAGCTTCTTTAACATTCTTTGTTTCAATCAAGGAGACAAAAAAAAAGTTACTTTGATTTTGGACTTGAGATCTTATGGTCCTTTGATTTAATTCGCCTATGACGTTATCAAGAGCATGATCCTTAGACTCCTTAATGTTTTTACTCCCTTTTCAACACTAAGGTCTTCAATTCCTATGTTTCTAACATCTTTGGCATTAACTATGTCTATTTCATCTAAGTCGTCATCTACCAAAGGTGATGTCTTAGAAGAAGGAGGGGTTTCATCAAATGTAACGTTAAGTGATTCTTCAATTACACTCGAGGTTCTATTGAGGACTATGTAGGATTTGCTAGTTTGAGAATAACCTAAAAAGATACCTTCGTAAGACTTTGGGTCGAACTTTGTAAGGTAATCTTTGGTGTTGAGAATGAAGCACTTGCTTCCAAACACCCTAAAGTATTCCAATGAGGGGTTCTTACCTTTACAAATCTCATAGGGGGTCATTCCTAGAAAAGGTCGAATAAGAATTCGGTTGAGAATGTAGGTTGATGTGTCCACGGCATTGCACCAAAATTTTTGAGTCAAAGATTTCTCATTTAACATCATCCTACTCATCTCTTGGATGGTCCTATTCTTCCTTTCAACTATCCCATTTGATTGTGGAGTGCGAGGAGCCGAGAAGTTATGGGTAATACCATGAGCTTCACAAAAGGCACCGAATTGCACTTCATTATCAAATTCCCTACCATAATCCGTCCTAATAGAGACAATTGAACATCCTAATTGATTTTGAGTTCTTCGACCAAAGGTTTCGAAGTGATCGAAAGCTTCATTCTTAGACGCCAAAAATCTAGTCCAAGTGAATCTAGAGTAATCGTCAACTATAACTAGGGTATAAAGGTTACCTCCATAACTCCTTATGGCGGAAGGTCCAAATAGATCCATATGTAGGAGCTCTAAGCACCGAGAGGTCGAAACCAAATTCTTGGCTTTGTGACTTGAGTGAACTTGCTTCCCAATTTTGCAAGCATCACAAAAGTGACTATCAAACTTCATCTTGGGGAGATGTCTTACCAACTCCTTAGAGACTAAAGATTGAATTAAACGCATATTAGCGTGACCTAATCTCCTATGACAAAGAGTATAACTATCATCTAAAGTCGCTAGACATAAGTTGTCCTTTGACTTCCTATCGACCTTCATGACATAAAGCCCATGCTTTCTAATACCTTTTCCAATGACCTTTCCATCTATTATGATTTCACTGTCATATTCCGAAAAGATGACCTTACACTTATTGTCACAAATTTGACCTATACTTAGAAGGTTAAAACCTAAGTTATCTACGTGCTCTACCTTTTCTATAGTCATAGAGTCAAGAGAGACCGTACCTTTGCCAATGATATTACCACGTCAATTACTTGTGAATGTAACGTTACCTCCATCATATGCTTTGTAGTGCGAGAATAAACTTCGATTATCCATCATGTGTTTAGAACAACCACTATCCTTAATCCACTCGTCGGGCTCTAAATCGATTCCCAATCATATCTAGCTAACAACACACAAGATCAAACATTTGGTCCCCAATATCTCATGGGTCCAAAATTGTTAGTTCCAAACATCCCTTGCATTTGGTTGGGATGCATGAATGAAGGAGACATTCCCCATGGGGAAAAGTATTGTTGTTGAAAATTATTCAAATTCATATGGCCATTTTTTTGTCCATAGTTTCTCCTATGTGTCTTTGATCTTGATCTATAATTATTGTTATTCCTCATAGGTGTTGGAGTTTTACTTCTAGGTCGTGATTTAGCTTGGTCATCTCTTTTTGGCGTAGGTGTTCTACTTCTAGGTTTAGATTCATTTCGTACTCTTAGAGGAGTAGATGTTTGTCTAGATAAGTTTCTAGTTCCCACTAGAGGTTTACTCAAGTGCTTGTAGAATTTATCTAGAGTAGGCTTTTCAATTATAGGTACTTTGACCTTGTTAATAAGAATAAGTTTTGGTCCTTCACCTAAAATAGATTTTTTTTCAGAAAGTTCAGGATTTTCATACAAACCTTCTTCTGGCCACGGTTCTTTAGCTTCACCCGTGGTTCCATAGCAATAAGGAACCGCCCCATATGCTGGAGAATCACGTACAAGGGTGTGTTTTTCTGAAAACCTAACGTGTTTTGGTTCACTAGTTGATGCTTCATTAGTGTCATATCCTAGCCCAAGTCTTTCCTTAGAATGAATTTGTTTGTTTAACATATCATCAAGAGCATTAGTATCTCTCATGAACTTTTCAAGTCTAATGGAGGTGCTCTTGAGTTTTTCATTTTCTTGTATAATATTTTCACATTTTAAGCATCCTAGATCTACTTCTTTGTTTTTCTCAAGCTTAGCTAATTTCTCTTTTAGCTCACTGATCTCATTCTCAAGCTTAGTTCTAGTTTATTTTAGCATTTTGTTCTTTTCAATGAATTTAATATTAAGCTTATGCAAGTTATTATATTGACCTTCTAATTCACTATCATCTTGAGAAGAACTATTATTGCTATAATACTCGGTTTCGGAATGTACCTCTTTAGAAGTGTGAGCCATGAGACACTCTCATCTTTGGGGTTGTCATCAACATCTTCACCGCTATCGCTCCATGAACCTCCAACGAAAGCCATGTGGTTCTTGTCGCGTGAAGGCTTAGGACAATCATCGATGAAATGATTTGGATCACCACATCTAAAACATTTCATATCACCTTTATCATCTTTAGCAAATCGGTTTTTGGAGAAGGATGTCTTGTCGTTGTTTGGTTACCTCACGTATTGACCTCGTCTTTTGAAAAACTTATTAAAGTCTCTAACCGCCAAGGCATATTCCTCATCATCACTATCCGAGGAGCTTTCATGGTCCCTTTGTGCCTTCGTCGCTTTGAGTGCAAGAGACTTTCTTTCACTCTTAGTTTTCACCATTTCTGAGTCCTTCAAAATTATCATCTCATGAACCTTCAAGTTACCAATAAGTTCATCGAGTGATAATTTGGAGAGATCCTTTGATTCTTCAATCGCCTTGACTTTAGCTCTCCATTTGGGATGAAATGCCCTAACAAACTTCCTAACATTGTTCTTGCTAAAAAACCTTCATCAAGTGCTTTTAGAATAGTAATAATAGTGTTAAATCTAGCAAATGCACTATCAATAGTTTCATCTTCTAAGATGACAAATTGTTCATATTGTTGAACAAGAAGATCGATTTTACTTTCTTTGACTTGGCTATTACCTTGGTGGGTTACTAAAAGAGTGTTCCAAATGTCTTTAGCAGTTTCACACATAAAAATCTTTTCGTACTCTTTCTTTGGTAAAGCATTGTAAATCACCATTTTAGCCTCATTAGTTTTAGCAAGTTTCCTTTTAGTATCATCATTAGCTTTGTCAACAGTGACTATCTCTTTACTTTTAGAAACTTCATTATATTGGAATGGTAAAAAATCACCATTGGTAATAACATGCCAATGATCTAAATCTTTTGATTTCACATAAGTCTCAAACCTATTTTTCCAATAAATGAAACTATCGGTTTCAAAAAGAGGTGGTCTTTGCATGGATTACCCTTCTAGATACTTGTTGGAATCCATAGATCGATTTAAGTTTTAAAATACAATATATTTTAAAAAGTCTTGAGCAACCACGCTCTGATAACAATTGTAGAAACTAGAAGGAGGGGTTGAATAGTATCTTAAATTTACTTGTTAAAAATTGATTTATAAAAATCCCTTTTCAAAAACTTAAGCTTGAGTATTTATGTGAAATCTTCTTATACACAATATGAACAAGGTATAGTGCAACTAAACTAATAATCACAATTATAAAGAATAATGAATGTAAAGAGATAAGGGAAGAAAAGATCAAACCAAACACTAAGGATTTATAGTGGTTCGGCAACGAAGCTCACTCCTCGTTCCTACTCCACTCCTCGAATACACCTTACTCGAGAGTTCACTAATAAACAAGCTCCTTAAAGTGGAGAAACCGTACACAACGTCGCTTAACCAATTTCCGACTCTAAGCTAAAAGTCGAGCCCTAACCTTAGCTAGGACCAATTTACACCAATATACTTTAAAAACTAAGTATTAACCTTAATACATACACAACTTCCAAATAGACACAACTACTTGGATCTTCACAACAATGACACAATCAATGAATGAATAAGTTTGGATCTTCAATGGATCTTTGTGGTAGACACAAAACTTCAAGAATGATAGTGTTCTTCTCTTTTCACTTTGAGAGGAAAAGACGAGAGGAGAAAGATTCACTTCTAAACAAGTAGTAATCAAACAAATGATCAAGGATTTGAGTGATTTAAGAAGTATGAAAGAATCTGCAAATGTATGTGCAAAAGAGGTGAATTGAAAGTCTGAGAATGGTCCACTATTTATAAGACAAACATCCAACAGCTATATCTGCCCGCGGTTCCTTATTGGAGCCCGCGGTTCCTTATCGATAAGGAGCCGCTATAGGGGCTAAGGAACCGCCTGCATAAACTCCGCTCCCTTTTGTCTTTTAGTGGATTGGTTCGAATCTGGTGATTAAAATATCCTGAAAGGATATTCCAAACCAAGATAGAATATGCCATTTTCTAATTTCAAATTTTCAAATAATTAATTTATTAAAACATTTTCTTAAAAAGAAAGTTTAATAAAAAAAACTTGTCACACTTAATAAAAAGTGAGTTGTAAGAAAAGATTAAATCCTTGATCACTTAATTAGGATAAGTACTTGTTTGTTCAAACCTTAAGTGATAATTGTTGAAAAGAAAAATACTTGAACTCAAGAATTTGTTTTTCGTTGTTTTCGTAAATGCTTGTTTTTACATATTGTTGTAATCAAAACAAAGCGAGACCGAAAAATGCAAGTAACGTTTTTAGGCATCATTGCATTAACAGGGTTAAAAGAAGAGGCATCTGTACTAACCGTACAAAAGGGTAGAGTGAGTAAGCCAAAACGCAAGCGAACAAGAAGAAAGGCAAAGGCAAGGGTAATAAGGGCAAACAAGTTGCGACTTATTCGAAACCCAAGCAGAACCTTGTCAAGAAGAGTCAATCTCAAAAGGATGAGACTTATCACCATTGCAAGGCAAGTGGTCACTAGAAGAGGAATTGCCCTCTTTACCTCGAAGAATTACGAGAAATAAAGAAGAAGTCTAAATAGAGCGCTGCAACTTCAGGTACTTTATTTATGATTGAATTGTTCAAATTTAACATACAAATTGAATTCCTGGTATATGATACGGGATGTGGTATTAACATTTGTAATATGCTGCAGGGATTAAATCTGGAAAGGAAGCTTTCCTATGGGGAACAATACCTGCAAGTGGGCAATGGCGCACAAGCAACGGTTGAAGCTATAGGAACTTTTGATCTAGTTTTACCTTCGGGTTTAGTACTGAGATTAAATAATTGTCATTATGCACCTACAATTGTTAGGGGTGTTATTTCCTTTTCATGTTTGTTAAATAATGGATTCACTCACACGATTGATAATAATGGAATTTCTGTTTGGAAAAATGGTATTTTCTATTTTAATGCAATTTCTGTGAATGGTGTATTTGAAATAGTCATGCATGATAATTAATC
Source organism: Glebionis coronaria (assembly GCA_025667525.1). Lineage (NCBI taxonomy): Eukaryota > Viridiplantae > Streptophyta > Magnoliopsida > Asterales > Asteraceae > Glebionis > Glebionis coronaria. The sequence continues at coordinate 40,531,758 of CM046882.1, read as the reverse complement.
CAAGAATGATAAATTCGTATTTAGCATGAGTAAGAAGAAAAAGTTTGACAAGAACTTTTCTTATCTTTGGCATTGTAGACTTGTGATGAGACTGCTTTTATACATAGTCTCATCGTCCAAAAAAGGGCTTTAAATGCACTAAATATCATGAAAATGGCCAAATATATGCTTGTGTTTGTTTCTTGTGTATTTAGGTACGGATATTGAGAAAATGACAAAAGATCACAAGAATCATGCAAAAACAAACACGGGAAATGAAGCCGCACAATGAACCAAGCCCTAATGAAGAATTTTCCAAGACAAACCCTTGAAGATTTGAAGATTATGCAAGAAGGGTCCTCCAATATTGAAGAATTGACACTTTAAACCCTTGTATCTTCATAATTACAAGATTGGTCCCTAAAGCTTGTCAATATTGCAAAAAGGGCCCTCCACTTTGAAGAATTGGCAATTTTAGTCCCTCAACAAAACTAAATTGTCAATATTAGTCCTCCTCAAAGTCAAACATACTATGAAGAACTTCAAGTTACAAGAAATTACAAGTTTGGTCCTTCAAAAATGTCAAAATTACCAAAAGGACCCTTGACTTTGAAGAAATGGCAAAAATGGTCCCTCATTAATCATGACTTAGAAAATTCAGTCCTCTAAGAAGTCAAACAAACAAGTCAAGACCATTATCAATGAAGAAAATGCCAAAACAACCCTTCGAGAATCAAGAATTGGCAAGAAATACCCCTGAAATCACTTTACAAAACTTTTTGGGGCAAAAGTGTGAAAATCAGAACTTCAATAACAAAGGATTCGGGTTTGTAGCTGTTTTATTTAAAAGTGAAAAGAGAAAGGAAGATAAGGGACCAAAATGGGCAGACATCCAATCTCACCTAGACCAACCAGAACACGCCACCTCACCCCACTCACTCTCTCCTCCAATCAGAATTCACCATGCTTCCACCTCACCAATCCACTCACATTAATATTTAACTAATCTAACAGATTAGTTAATTATGGTGCCTAACAACAATTTAAAACCAAAAATGGATTAAACAGACATGTTCATCATGTTCTTCATGGATTATGGTATTCCTTAATTATCATGAATTAGCCCTTAATCTTTTCTAGATTAATGATTAAGGTGCTAATGAACATAACCCAACCTTAATATTGGCCACCTCACCACTCACATGTCCACATGGGACCTCCCCTGCTACGCCTTTGAACAAGAAGACAAAATAGTGACAGCCATCCAACGTTCAAGATTGAAGCTTGAAACTTAAGCTTGTTTTAAGCCTTTAATGCTACTCCAACAGCTCACACCTCAACTACATGCCAAATTCAGTCACATGATCCTCAAAATATTCAAACTTTCAAAGGGAAAATTGGGGACTTCACAGCTTTAGGGTTTACGTTTTTTAGCTTCTTAGCATTAGTTGGTAGCCTATATAAAGGCCTTAGGGTTTCACTTTGAGCCCTGCTCTTGAATTTTTCTTGTTCACTTTTCTGTAAATCATATATTCAGTTTAATGAAATGTGTTTGAAATTGTGAAGAAAGCTCAAGTGCCAATCATTATATCTGCTTATTATTGTTGCTTGTTAACTGTTCTTGAATCCTAAAACCTGTTTTCAAACGAGTGTGCGTTTGCATATTTTCCTTGAATCTTGATATTTTGCTAAGTCTTGTTCAAACCTTGGAATTCTTGGGCTATAAAGCTGATCGTAGCATCCTGATATTGTGATATCAAGGTGTTGTGAAGCTTATAACTTGGGGATAATCAAGTGTGGGGAACTAAGGTTGCATTAATCAAGGATTTTTCATCTTTCTGATTTTGATATTTTGCTTCTAACCTTGTTGAATCTTAGCAGGAGTTTGTGTGGAAGCTTGTGCTTGTTCTTGCTAGCACATAAGCTCAAAATTTATGGGTGTGGATGTACATCCATGAGGTTTGCACCATTCTACTCAAAATCTGCTTAAAATCTTGATTTTTTGTGATTTTGTGTGTTACTTGTGTTCTTGTGGAATTTTTGGTCTAATCTTGCTTGAATCTGCATATTATACTTGTTAATGTGTTTGATTGGGCTTGGGTAGTCTTGGAATACACTTATACTTGTTTAAATTGGATTTGAAAAAGATAAGGGGTGTTTGGGATTATCTGTTTAAGATCATAAGTTGCTATTGTGTTGTTGAAAGTTGTTGTTTATGCTTGTTATCTGTTATTTACTTGGTTGAGAACTAAAACCTGCAAGTTGTTGGGTTTAAAACCTTGAATCAAAGATTGTGCAATAACTTATTGATTTTGACTGTTTTTGACCTAAAATCTTGGTAATACTTAGAGTATATGCATGTTTAGGGATATAAGCTGTTAAATCAAAGTTTTTATAACCTATCTAAGAGATCTAAGTGTTTGAATTTGGCTTGTTGGTCAAGTACATCAGCAAAAGTAAAAATCTGCATGTTCATAGTTCATCAGTAACTTTTTGTGCTTAAATCTTGATCTAGGCTTTGAATCAGTGCATGAAACCTGTTTAAATTTGTTCATTTGAATTAATTATAGCTTGTGTATGCATTTGGTGAAGTTTGGCTGGCTGAATTGTGCTATAAGTGCTTATTGAACCATAACTGCTTATTTGTTCATGTCTGGGCTAGATCTGGTGATGTTTTGAATTAACTGTACAAATTGGCTGTTTGAGATTGTGTTTTCTTTGTTGTTATTGACTCCTTATGATTAACTGATCATTTGGGTGCCTTTGTGAAACTTGAATCCACAAAAAGTCACTAAAGACAAAAAGTCAATTAAGTCAAGCAGTGGAAAAAGTTTCCACTGCTCAGACCCCAAAACTAGCCCCTGCTAGTGTAATTTTGCATTCAGCTTATTAATAAGCCATATTGGCTTATCCAGACCTGCAACAACTTACTTTTTGTGATCGATCTTCATCATTTGACCCATTTGATTGAACTGGAGCTTATCAGACCTTGACTTTGACTTTTTGCTAGAAAACTCATAAAGTTGACTTTTAATTAAGTGCTTATTTGCTTATTTCAGCTTATTGAGTGAACTTATTGAAAAACTTTTTGTTGATTAAGCTTAGTTAAGTCATTTAAAAGCTTTTGAAACTTGAATCAGCTCTTGGGGTGGCCTAGAACTCGAAAACGACTATTTTGTCGTTTTGTAAAGATATCTTATTTCTTTTTCAGGCTTATTCCTTATGCTTATTTCAAATTTCTTTTTACAGAACTCTTAAGTAACTCAAAAGAAGCTTGTGTGTCTAATTTGAGCTTATGGCATCAGCTTATAGCTTAATGGGCCAAAAAGCCCATTAAGAATAAGCTGCTTTGAAATAAGCTAGCTTATACTCATTTTCATGGGCCTACAGAGTTTTGTCTTTAAAATCAAATTTTGAGTCAGATAGGAGTTTTTGGGCTTATTTGGACAACATTTTTCTTATTGGGCCTTAATAAGCCTATTAAGCTAACTGTTTGGACTTTTGGCCCATTCTAGGCCCATTAGGGGTATTTAGGTAATTTCAACTTCATTTCTGTGTTTATTAGGTTAAAATAAGCTAGTTGCAACTTTTTAGAATTTTTTATAAATTTTGGATTTTTAATATTATTTTATTATTATTTTATAATTAAAATTTAAAATTTAGATTTTTCAAGTTTTTATATTTTTCTTAGGTTAAATACATTAAGTTAGGAATTTTACAATTTTTAGAATATTTTTATTGACATTAGATAAATTTTTATAATTATTTTAAGTTTAAATACTTTTTAATTGTTTTTAAATAGTTTTAATTAATTTTAAAATTTTCAAAAATAGTTTTAAATTTAGTTAGTTCATTTTAGTGGTTTACAATTGAAAAATCTCATTTTGGCCTTTTTGTTAATTAAATTGATTTTTTGGGCTTTAATTAGCATTAAAAAATTATTATTTAATTAAATAAAAGGTTTGAGTGATTTTTGTTTTTTTGTAAACTCGAATTACATTATTTAGGATTTATTGCAATTTTCTAGGAATTTTTAGGGTAAATTTTTAATTTTGCTACTTTTTACGGTTTTACGTGTACGACTAATCGTCTCTGTGTAATTCATCATCGTAACCGTCATTCTCTTCTTATCTCATTTCTATTTTCTTTTCTCATAATCATAATCACATCATTAATCATCTCTTAGCACACACACCAAGCCTCCTTGAGAACGATCCCCACTTTGGGTCATAACTTGTGGTTTTCCTAAACTACTTTAGTACTTACCCTAATTACGCTTTTTTTTCCTAAACAAGGTTGTAAATTACAGCTATCGACTTGCCCATATTGGGAAGACTCGTATACAAAAGCTTCAACATGAAGCTATTTTGGAAAATATCAATGATGAATCATTTGATAAATGTGAGTCTTGTATCTCTGGAAAGATGACCAAGAAACATTTTAATAGCAATATTGAAAGGGCTACTGATCTACTTGGACTTATACATACTGATGTATGTGGACCACTTAGACATACGTCAAGTAAAGGTACTAGCTACTTCTTAACATTTACGGATGACTATAGCCGCTATGGTTATGTTTATTTACTTAAACATGGGGTATTTGAAACATTCAAAGTGTTTAAAGCAGAAGTAGAACAGCAATTAGGGAAGAAGATTAAAGCTCTTCGTTCTGGTAGAGGTGGTGAATATTTAAGTCAAGAGTTTATAGATCATCTAAGTGAGAATGGAATTGTTCAGTATCTTACTTCTCCCTATACTCCACAACAAAATGGTGCATCTGAAAGGAGAAATCGTACATTATTGGATATGGTACGGTCTATGTTTAATCTTACAACTTTACCTTTATCCTTTTGGGATTATGCTCCAGAATCTGTTGTTCGAATTTTGAATATGATTCCCACAAAGAAGGTCGATAAGACACCATATGAACTACGACATGGCAAGAAGCCGTATTTGTCTTATTTAAAGGTCTGGGGTTGCGAGGCGTATGTGAAACGTGACTCGGGTGACAAACTTCAAAAACGATCTGTAAAATGTATCTTTGTAGGATACCCTAAGGAAACTATGAGTTACTACTTTTGATGACGTATAGTCCCCAACCGGGTCATGAACCCCGCCCACGGGTACTACCCGCATCCGGCCCATTACTGATGGGTGGGATTCATGTCATTTAAGCTTATGGGCTTAGATGAACAGTAACCGCACACACCTGTGCGGCCCACGGCCCGGCATGGCCGGTACAGGGTTAGACAGAATCATACTCTTACTATGATTAAGATTTACCCCAAAGAAGAGGATATTCACTCACCATAATTAGAAGATAACAATCAATCTAATTCTGGTACTTATCCTTTCCTTGGGGCCGAAGCATCAGTGACAGCCCATTAGGGTTTCACTGCCTATATAAGGAACCCCCAAGGGTTCCACAAAGGTATTACATTCTACACACTCACAACTCATCCGATTCTTTAACCCTAACCGATTACTTACTCTCACGCCGAAGCTTAATCGTGAGATACATTCCCACGGTAAGTCTAACGCGTGTTGTTTTAGTGTGCAGGATCCCAACCAGATATTTCACTTGGTGCAGGAGTCGGACCCCAGCCAACCCGAGTTAAGCCTAATTCAGGTCTAGCAAGGATTATCCAACTTCTGTATCAACAAGTTGGCGCCATCCGTGGGACCAATACACTAAGCTAGAGCAAATATCATCTCGATCTCTCAATGACGAATGGACATCCGCAAGGAAACCCCATGAACACAAATCCTACGAATCGGAAGTCCACAGGGGACGGGATACTCATTCCCACTCAGTCCCTCGGCAACCAAACAGGTGGTCCGAATAACCGGAGTGTTTTTCAGTCCATGGGTAGAGCATGTACATCCGCTATCACCCCACCACCGACCTCGACCTTGGACAACCCTGATCCAGGGAGCGCGCCTAAGCCCCCTAATAAGGAGCCGCGTAGGCCATCAACCAAGGAAGAAGTGGAGGTTGAACCACTTAGTAAGGAAGATCTCACTCGAGTTCTCACACAGAACTTTGAGAGGATCGTCCCAGGAATTGCATCCAGGTTGAATTTAGGGAGGGACCTCCAATCTAGGCTCAACTTTGGCAGTGCCAGACCGGGCACCTCTCCTCAAACTCGAAGGAAGCAAAGGACACGACCCCAGGAACGAAAACTCTTTGAGGAAACTCCCCAACCTAGGAATGTGTTCGAACGCATAGCGGATCGTATTATGCAGGAACTATTACAATCCCGTGAGGAGAGATAGAGGTCCGATGATTCACCCGAACGACCAGATCTGGAGCTAACCAGAACTAATCGCCGCAAAAGCGTATGGGACAGGATGAATACCGGGAAGAAGGCTCCTAGCTCTTCTCACAAGAGCGATCCTCAGCCAAATAATGGGGCACCGCCCCCTTCTCCCGGTCCATCAGGAGAGGATTCGGATGACCATCCACCCAAGCGTCGCCGATCCAGGCGTACTCCTCCCCCGCCACAAGACAATGAAGAGTACTACGGCGGCCCCTATTATCGTGAGACGGAAGCAGAAGATCTCTCCCGCCCATGGTGTGATCATAATCTCACCCGTCCATGGGCTGATCCCAGGGAAGATCCTTTTACCCTCCGCATACCGAATTACTCCACAAAGCGTCGCATGCCGGCGTGCGTCAAGACTTATGATAGGACTCGTGATCCGGATGATCACCTAAAGATATTTGACACGCAGGCGAAAATTGAACGATGGCCCATGCCTATATGGTGCCAAATGTTCAATTCAACCTTGATCGGCAATGCTCGTGATTGGTTTGAGGGACTTCCTCCCCGAAGCATTGATAGCTTCACTAAACTGCGTACTGCGTTCAAAAACAATTATACTCAGTGAAAGAAGTATAATAGGGACCCGGTCTCATTGGCAACTGTCAAGCAACGGTCAGGGGAATCTACGGAGGCCTTCACCGAACGCTTCAATGACGAGTGCACACGCACAAAGACACTGCCGAAACTTCTAAAAATTTCCGATTATATGCACGCCATAACGGACAGGGAATTAATCAGACGTCTCAATGACAAGCGACCAGAGAAGTATGACGACCTTATGGAAAGGGTCAGGAACTTCATAGAGGGAGAAACCGCGGTAGCCGCGGCCTACCCTTCAAAAGGAAAAAGCTATCGATCGAACGACCAGTCCAGGAGACAGTCGGGTGGTCAAAGCAACCAGGGCAGTGGGAGGAGCTCGAACTACAAGAGCCAAAACAAAGGAGGGCGGTCGGAGGAAAAATTTACCCCTCTAAAGATGTCCTACCGGGAGATCTTGCTGACAGAAGGGGCAAACTTCCCGAGACCTCCCCCAATGACGACTCCGGTGGACCGTCGTCAAGGAAATCGCTTTTGCGAATTCCAAAACGACAAGGGCCACGACACGGAGGAATGTATCCAGCTCAAGAAGCACATTGAGTCACTGATCAAGTCAGGCAAACTCAAACATTTGGTCAAGGATTGGAAGGACGGAAAGGACAACAAGAAGTATGACAAGAAGGATCCCCAAAAGGACAAACCTTCGACTATATACATGATCCAATCCAGGCAGCGCCACACAAGGCAGAAAATTAGCCAAAAATTTTCACGCGACAGAGAAATCTCATTCCCTCCCATCACGGTAAGTGATGTAGCCGATGCATCTCTCACGATTGAGATAAGCATTGGAACACACAATGTCCGCCGTATGTATGTAAATGGAGGGTCACCAGCAGAAGTACTATACGAACACTGTTTCGTACAGTTACGACCAGAAATAAGAAGCCAATTAGTACCGGCCATGTCGCCGCTCATCGGCTTTAGTGGAGACACCATTTTGGCCAATAGGACAGCTACGTCTACTTGTAACCATTGGGAATGAAGAGCATTCCACCGTGGCGTGGATGAACTTTATGGTGATACGCTCACACTCTCCATACAATGGGATCATAGGCAGACCAGGTATCCTGTCCATACGAGCAGTACCCTCCACAACTCACGAAATGATTAAATTCCCCGTGGAAGGAGGAATTGTCACTATCTATAACACAATCATACCAGCATCCGAATGTCATGCCGTGACAACACCGGTTCCACCTGTTCCCCCCAAGGATGGATCACCACCTCCCAATTTGAAGGTGGCAATCCATCCGGATTATCCGAAACAAGAGGTATCCATAGGGGGAACACTCTCGGATAGCGGCAAGAGGGCCATGTGCTCTCTCCTAAAAGAAAACTTAGATGTATTCGTGTGGGAGCCCAAGCATATGACGGGCGTACCGCGTGCGATAGCAGAACATAAGCTCCAAATCCGCCAAGGATATCCTCCCGTTAAGCAAAAGAAGTGCGGTCAGGCACCAGAACGCAGCCAAGTAATATTGGATGAAGTACGGAAATTGGTGGATGCAGGTATTATGCGCGAGGTATACTACCACGAGTGGTTATCCAACCCGGTCATGGTCAAGAAGCATGATGGGAGCTGGCGCATGTGCGTGGACTTCACGGATCTGAACAAAGCTTGTCCGCAGGACTGCTATCCGTTACCGGAGATTGATTGGAAAGTGGAATCCCTATGTGGATATCCCTTTAAGTGATTCTTGGACGCATACAAAGGATACCACCAGATCCAGATGGCGGAAGAGGACGCAGAGAAGACGGTGTTCCATACTAGTCAAGGCGTATACTGATATACAAAAATGCCATTCGGACTAAAGAACGTCGGGGCAACATATCAGCGGCTTGTTGACAAAGCCTTCGACTCACAGATAGGCCGCAATCTTGAGGTCTATGTTGATGATTTAGTCATCAAAAGTCATACGAAGGATGCACTTCTCCGTGACGTCCAAGAGACGTTTGACACATTGAGGAGGATTAATATGAAACTGAATCCAAAGAAATGCACGTTTGGGGCAACTGAAGGGATGTTCCTTGGATATATGATTGATCCAAATGGCATCAAGCCTTGTCCGGAAAAGACGGACGCGGTAATACAGTTACCATCTCCCGAGACGCGAAAAGAGGTACAATCATTAAATGGGAAGTTAGCCGGGCTAAACAGGTTCTTGTCGAAGTCCGCGGAGAAGTCACTCCTCCTATTCAAAACACTCAAGAAGTGCATCAAGAAGGGAGATTTCCGGTGGACAAAGGAAGCGGAGGAAGCTTTTGGTCAGCTCAAGCAACACCTCGCAGCTCTTCCCATGCTAGTGGCCCCCCGACCCAAGGAGGAGCTCATCATGTATCTGTCGGCCACACATGGAGCAATAAGTGCGGTACTCATGACGGATAGGGACACAGTCCAAAATCCGGTCTACTTCATAAGTAGAACACTGCAAGGGCCGGAGTTGAATTATTCTTCTATGGAGAAACTAGTTTTGGCATTAGTGTTTGCCACAAAACGGTTACGCCGGTACTTTCAGGCGCATCCAATTATGGTCATTACTGATCAACCAATAAAACAAGTCATCTCCAGACCAGACGTGGCCGGTAGGCTACAGAAGTGGAGCATTCTGTTGGGAGAGCATAACATCTATTATAGACCACGAACAACTGTTAAAGGCCAAATCTTGGCAGATTTCTTGATAGAGAAGCCGGACGAGGATGGACCGGTCGAACAACGAGAGGAAACTCCAACATAACCATGGGTATTATTTATAGACGGATCCTCGTGCACGGATGGATCAGGAGCTGGTCTCATCCTTACGAATCCGGAAGGAATGGAGTTTACATATGCCCTGCGCTTTGAGTTCACAGCTACCAATAATGAGGCAGAATATGAAGCGTTGATTGCGGGTTTAAAAATCGCCGCTAGAATGGGAGTCCGCAACCTTCAGGCCTACGTGGACTCACGGTTTGACGCGAACCACATTCTAGGGGGTTACATAGACAAGGAGGATAACATGGTTCGATACTTGGAGAAAGTCAAGTCACTCATCACTGCTTTCAGCAAGTTTTCTATCAAGCAGGTACCAAGAGGTGAAAACAAGAAGGTGGACGCTCTTAGCAAGATCGCGTCTACAAGTTTCACCCACTTATCCAAGAAAGTCTTGGTAGAAATACTAAAGGAAAAGTCTATAACGGAAAGGGAAGTCGCAGCTATAGTTGAGGAAGATGGACCTACATGGATGACCCCGATCATCAACTATTTGACTAATGAAACCCTTCCGGACGAGGAAAAGGCGGCACGGCGTATCAGAAGTAAATCGCAGCAATTCGAGCTTCGAGAAGGTATTCTTTACAAGCGCTCTTTCTTACATCCGTGGTTGCGGTGTGTTGGGCCACGCCAGGCTACTTATGTGATCAGTGAGATACATGAAGGGTTATGCGGCATGCACGCGGGTCCCCGATCTGTAGTAGCTCGAGCTCCACGCACAGGATATTATTGGCCTACTATGCATAGGGATGCACGCGACATGATTCGCAAATGCAGTGATTGCCAGGTGCACAGACCAGTACCACGACATCCGCAGCAGGAACTGACACCCATTACATTCCCATGGCCATTCTATAAGTGGGGGATTGACATTGCAGGACCTTTCCCCGTAGCTGCAGGGGGAGTTAAGTTCTTGATTGTCGCAATGGACTACTTTACACGCTGGATAGAGGCTAAGGCAGTTAAATCCATCATAGGCAAACAAGTTAAAAAGTTTGTTTGGGAGAACATTGTGTGCCGTTTTGGCTTACCAGGAGAAATCATCTCGGACAACGGGAAGCAGTTCGCGGATAATCCATTCAAGGACTGGTGCGCAGCATTGAATCTCACGTGGCGCTTCGCATCTGTTAAACATCCGCAGACAAATGGTCTTGTGGAACGAGCAAATAGAAGCTTGGGTGAAGGCATCAAGGCACGCTTGGATGAACGAAGTTCCAAATGGGTAGATGAACTGCCACATGTTCTATGGGCACATAGGACTATGATTAAAACAGCCAATGGGGACACTCCATTTGCACTGGCCTACGGCACTGAAGCTGTTATCCCAGCAGAAATCGGAATGCCGACCATCCGCACAGCGGAGGTTAATGTCGTAACAAACGACGAGCAGCTCCGGATCAATTTGGACTTGTTGGAGGAAAAAAGAGAAATAGCGGCTATCAATGAGGCCAAGTCCAAGGCACGGATGAAGGCTTATTATGACGCCAAGGTTAAAGGTGTTTCTTTTCGACCAGGAGATTTTGTTTATCGTGCCAATGAGGCAAGTCGAGCGGAGAATACAAGTGGGAAGGACCGTATGAGGTTACGGAAGCCTTAGGATGGGGCGCGTACAAGTTACATGATATGGATGGCCGCGACCTGGAACACACATGGAATATCTGCAATCTTAAAAGGTGCTATCTTTGAAAAGCTATGGCTTCCGCATGGACACTTCGCTATATCTGGCTTCAATGAAGATCCGTGTGTTCTCTTTGTTTTGTTTTTTATGCTTTTTAGGTTCCTTTTGTTTTTAGGATTTCCCATTCTTGTCAAAACAAAAACCGTAAACGTTCTAATAAAATGTCGTGGTGCCTAGCTAGCTCCACGGCTCGTTCTTGTGCAAATTATTGTCTTACTTTTTAGATTCTATGAACAAATTATTGTCGTATAGATTTAGTTGTTATTACTATAATGTGCTATCTCTTATTCATATGCATTCATTCAATACCGTACATGTACAATGCGCCTCCAGGCGGGGTAAGAGGATTGAGTGAACCTAATAATTCAACTTGTCGCATAAGAGGGATGCAACCCCAGTGACGCGGATCATGTATCCTTACTAGACACCTTACTCACAAGACGTTGTGATAAGTTTCCATATGCCGCGCTCACGTAGTGCCTTGCATGGTAAAGACGCACGCCGTGCATCTAGTAAATTATTGACTTGATTGTATTTTTGAGTAAGACGTGACATGTCATGCAACACAGGTATATGATATCTAAAAAAACAAAAATACACAAGTTTAAAATTCAAACCATAAAAATAGCCGTGGTCATCATGGACTTGCTTGCATAAGTATAACAAGTTATCACAATAATATTAGTTCTAACCGTATACATACACAGACGAATAAAATGGTACAAATGTTTACAATGTAAATTACAAAGGAGGTAGGAACTCCCCTATCTCTTTCTTCCCTTCTTCAATCAAGGTGCGGAGGACCTCCCCGTGAGCATTCTTTCCATCTTGTGCCCTGATCATGTTCGCGTCCAGCGCCTCGGCCAGCAGCTTTTCACCTTTCATCACCTTCGACACAAAGTCGTAGGTGGGCAGGGTCAGTTGGATGGGATCGGCAGTGAGCTTGGACATTATTACCCCGTTGGGAGCATCCTTCAGCGACTCTAGCTCGTCTAGGAAGGGGTGTTGGATTTCATCAAGGGCGGTCATCTTGTCTTCGGCTAAAGGGTTGTGGTAGGCATGCTGGGTAATATCTTCTTTCTTGCTTATTAGCTCCGCAGCTTTGATCAGCCCCTCGTGCCTACCACGGTCAATACCGTCCGATACAACATCAGTAAAGGCTTGCAACAGGTAAGGAGCCTCCGTTACCTTGCTCACGGCAAGCCGCATTCCCTGGCCAACCATCCATCTACGCCCAGCTATGGCTGTGAGCAAAGGAGGACACAGCACTTCGGCGCAGTCCGTTGCCACCCTGCTTAGTTCACCCTCAGCTACCGCAGCTTGCTCTTCCAAGGTAGTCCGCGCCTGGAGAAGTTCATCCTTCAGCGTGTCGCGCTCCTGAGCAATAGTGAAGGCTTGTACGGTTACGGCTTTAGTGGCGGCTTCGGTTGCGGATACCTATACATGACACCTGGAGTTACTACAAAGACAATGTGGTTTTTTGCGTGCACAAATAAGTGTTAATGTAAGAGTATACCTTCTCATTAGATGCAGATAAAAGGGCCTCCAGCTCGGCAATATGTTCCTCACGAGCGTTGGCGTGATGGGCTTGCTCCTTGACGGTTGACTTTGCCACGACCAACGCTGCCTGCAAGGATGTGATACTTTTTCTCGTGCTTATCCACCAGTTCTTCACGGTGAGCTATCTTTCTATCAGCACGGCTCACGTTAGCCAAGGCCTTGATCAGACGGCGTCTTAGGGCCGCACCAACCGTCACCTGGTGTGAGGAGGATACATCAAACTGCTCCAGCAACGTCTCGTGCTCTAGTTCGTCCAAATCTTGCGCCAGCGCTGGAGGAGTGATGTGTTCAATGAATTTAGTGCACTCGGACTCCGCCTCCAACCTTGTTAAATTGGACAAGTTCCATGCTAGGCGAAGGCTGGTGTCGGGTCCCTCAGGACGTGGCTCCTCGGCATGAGTTACGGGAGGGGATGGAGGTCTCATTGATGTCATGGGTGAGGGTTCCCTTTCCACCTCCTTCTCTTAGGCTACTATCGATGGGTCCGCCCTGTTATTAACACTTATTAGTTTTGTTTATGGATTATATCCTTTGGAGTATTAAAGGGTACTTACATAGTGCCAGTCACGGGTTCTGTGATGGTAGGAGCTACGGCATTCACAGGGGTGGCCATCCAGACTTGTTCATCCGCGCGCAGCGAAGGGTCGACCTGGGCCGTAGAGGCGCTGCTCCCTTCTTGGAACTGCAGATGGTCCTTCCTTAGCTTCTTTAGGGGAGCATTATGTACCCCCACCCCATCCCCTAGGGTTTTTTCTACCTTCCTGGTAGTCTTCCGTTTCCTGGATTTGGGCTTTGATGACTGAGGGGACCCAGAAGCTTGTATTGTTTCTTCATCATCACCGGTGCGATTATCATCAGGGTTGGTGAATTCTTGTTCTTCTTCTTCCTCTTAATCTTGGTGCGGCACGGCGTTCTCCAGCAGCAGTTCTTCACCATCTTCATTATGGAAGTCAAGAGGGGACTTCTCAATCACGGGCTCTCCCTCATCTGATTGCTGCTCAGTGGTTTCTTCCAGTGGGATGTTTTGTCTACGGTGGCTTCCAGTAGGGGGAGTTCAATTTCTTTCAGTGGTCGGAATCCTTCAGGAACTTTGCTTGGATCGCCTTGGCGCAATAATCCATGTAGCTTCATCTCTGCGGACATGTGCATATATACGAATTAGTAAATTCACAAAGTACAATGAGGCACTTTTACATCTAAAAATGTAAGAAGACCTACCCTGCCTACGTTCGGTCAGAAAGCACGGATATCTATCCTCCCTCCCATAGTAGTAGCGGCTGATCCCTACTAGGCACAGGAAGTGCTCCGGCAAACCCCTATGGAATTATGTGCGGTAGGTATATAAAATTTTCAAATCCTTACTACTACAGTCTTTGGATTTAGGAGGATAGTCTTTGGGTACTCTGGTTTTAAGGAAAAATGGAGTGGGGAATACATTCTCATCCACGAAAAAATAATGGGTGTACCAATTCTTAAGGGAATCTAAAGGTTTATTATAAGTCATGGGGGCGGTCGCGGATCGTTTCTTGAACGACAGCCACCCATTCACTAGTTAGGGGGAGTAAAAGACCCTAAATAGATTCACGGTCGGGGTTACCTCACAAGTATGGCAGGTAATCTCAAACTGGTTGATTTTACATGCCCCTATGCAGTGGAGTTAGGTTATGTGGAAATCATAATATAGAAGCAGATCTACCAAAAACTTAGATAATGGGATGCGGTAGTTAGCCGAATCAAATAGGCGCGTGTACACGCCTATCTTTCCCTTCGGAGCATCCGTAATCGCTTCACCGTCACCTGGATAGGTCGGATGTACGCTTTTAGGAATATAATACTTAGACAAAAAGTCTATGTATTTCTTCGCAGGCATCACGTTAAGGACATCCGTAATAAGAGGATTGTCCTTCACCATGGTTTATACAAAGGATTTGAGAGGCGTGATGATCTAACCTGCAGTGGAGGAAATCCGTGGGATAAGAAGCGAAGGTATGAAGGAATGAGCTTGGGAATAACAATGGCGGAATGAAATATAAACTGTGTGTGTAACAGTAGCACACACCAACTCTTATATAGGGTTGCCTCGATTTCTGAGGTAGCATGGATGTTCACCACGTGTAAGCCACTATGCCCATCCAACGGATGGGATTTCTGACACTTCTGAAACGTCAGAATGGGCCCACGGGTCACTTCTTGACAGTTTTTACGTGGCTCAAGGGTGGGCCTTTCTGGTGCACTTTTGTAGGCGTGCGTCTGACTATTGACTACCATTAATGCATTCATTAAAGTTGTCTCGGTCGGCTTATTTTGGAGTGCGGCACAACTTAAGAGCAAACATGTCTACGTGACATTGTATAGTCTAGAGGTTACGCCTACGGCTGTAACAACTAGACTGGGGGGACATGATGACGTATAGTCCCCAGCCGGGTCATGAACCCGACCCACGGGTACTACCCGCATCCGGCCATTACTGATGGGTGGGATTCATGTCATTTAAGCTTATGGGCTTAGATGAACAGTAACCGCACACACGTGTGCGGCCCACGGCCCGGCATGGCCGGTACAGGGTTAGACAGAATCATACTCTTACTATGATTAGGATTTACCCCAAAGAAGAGGATATTCACTCACCATAATTAGAAGATAACAATCAATCTAATTCTGGTACTTATCCTTTCCTTGGGGCCGAAGCATCAGTGACATCCCATTAGGGTTTCACTGCCTATATAAGGAACCCCCAAGGGTTCCACAAAGGTATTACATTCTACACACTCACAACTCATCCGATTATTTAACCCTAACCGATTACTTACTCTCACGCTGGAGCTTAATCGTGGGATATATTCCCACGGTAAGTCTAACGCGTGTTGTTTTAGTGTGCAGGATCCCAACCAGATATTTCACTTGGCGCAGGAGCCGGACCCTAGCCAACCCGAATTAAGCCTAATTCGGGTCTAGCAAGGATCATCCAACTTTTGTATCAACAACTTTTATTATCCACCTGAGAACAAAGTAATTGTTGCTAGGTATGGAGACTTCCTTGAATTTGATCTTGTTAATCAAGAATTTAGTGGGAGAAATTATGATCTTGAGGAGAGTCATATAGATACATTACCTTCTGAAAACACTAGCGATATAATTCCTGTAGAACCAGAAAGTCTGGCGGTTCCACCAGAATTAGTTCCTCTACGTAGATCCGCAAGGATTAAAAACGTAAATAGCAATATGTGTCTTAACATAGAGGATGATGATGAGTTAAGGGATCTTGGTGAACCCGCTAATTATAAATCCGCCATACTTGATCCTGAAAAGGATAAGTGGATGGTTGCTATGGTTGAGGAAATGAAATCCATGAAAGTTAATGATGTTTGAATTCTTGTAGAACCACCACCTAATGCTAAAGTAGTGAGACATAAGTGGATATACAAGAAGAAAACCGACATGGACGGAAAAGTACAATCCTATAAAGCTCGTTTAGTAGCTAAAGGTTTCACTCAAACTTTTGGCGTAGACTACGAGGAGACATTTTCTCCTGTAGCAGACTTAAGAGCTATTAGGATTCTTATAGCTATAGCAGCATACTATGACTATTAGATATGGAAAATGGATGTTAAAACTGCCTTCTTGAACAGTCGCTTAGATGAAGACATCTATATGCAGCAACCAGAAGGGTATGTTGATCCTGAGAATCCAGGACATATGTGCAACTTCAAAGGTCCATTTATGGTTTAAAGCAAGCATCACGTCAATGGAATAAAAGATTTGACGAAAAAATCAAAAAGTTTAGATTTATTCAGAATCGTGATGAGCCATGTGTATATCGCAAAGCTAGTGGGAGTGATGTAGTATTCCTAGTCCTATATGTTGATGACGTATTAATCATGGGAATTAACATTCCAATACTTAAAGTTGTTAAGGATTATCTTGGTAAATGTTTTTCTATGAAGGATTTAGGAGAAGTTGCATACATTCTAGGAATTAAGATCTATCAGGATAGGTGATATTGAGTAAAAACACGTCTTTTAGGAAAAAGAACGTATAAGTGCGGCAAGTATTAATCGACACGATTTAGGAAAACCGTGAAGACGAATAAATTCCAAGTTCGTTCTCGAAGGAGGTGTGTATTATGTGTGCCAATTATGTAAAATAACAATGTTTGGATTAGTGACGTTTTTTGGTTGAGAAGGGAAAAATTAAAGACGAGCTACGACTACGATTTACACTACGACGAATGACGTAAAACGCGAACGTAAATACGTAAAACGTGACGAAATTAAAAATTAAACCTAAAAATTAATTAAAATATTAAACTAAGTCTTAAATAATATAAATAAGAATAAAAATCCAACAAATATATTTTAAAACCTTTTATTAATTAAATATTCAATTTTTAATGCTAATTAAAGCCCAAAAATTAAATATAATTAACAAAATGCCCAAAATATTAATTTATTGAACTAATAACTAACTTATATTATTTAATGACTAAAAAGTATTTTTTCTAAATTTTAAAAACTATTTTTCTATTTTTTTAATCACTAAAAACTATTTTTAAATTAAAATAATCCTAGAAATTAATAAAATAATGCCAAAATTAATCTTACAATTTTAAAAATCCTAAATTACCCTAATGAACAGTAGAAAATTGAAAAAGTTTGAAAAAAGTAAAAATTTACACTAAAAGACAAAACAGTTTATTAATTAAACCCTAATTAAACTATTTTAATTATAAAAAATAATTAAAAAGTGAACAGTAACTAATTTTAAAACCAAAAATCTTAATTTAATATTCTAAGTCTAGGAAAAATTCTAAATCTGAAAAATATAAGTTTTATGCACTAAAAGACAAAATCAGAAATAAATAAAAGTAATTAAAAAGGCAATAAAACCTAAAAATTAATAGATGAACAGTAGAATAAAAATTAATTAAACTGAAAAATTAAGAATTAAGAAAGAAAAAAAATGAAAAAAGAATGGAGTCCTAAAACTTAATTAAGTCCACAAAAGACAAAATTTTTAGAAACTGAAAGTGACCTTTTTGATTGTTTCTGTCTTTTAGCTAAGCAGTGGGAAAAAAGAGCCAAGCAGTGGGAACTTGGTTCCCACTGACAGTAAAAAAAATTTAGGTCTGGTGCTTCTTTTGCTTGTTTCTTGCTTGTTACTGGGTTTCTTTTGGAAACAAGGGCACCCCCACACTCATGGAAGTGTGGGGAGTCAATATAAACAAGAAAAAGAGCAAGTACAATACAAAATTCACACACAATATAGCAAAATTCAGTTACTGTGACAAATAGGGGGGCTGTGGAGTTAGTTGCTGATCTACTTGGCAAGTAAATGAATTTCAGAGCTCAAATCTTTGCATACAAGCCAACCAAAACACAACCAAGCTGTTTAGAACCCTATTTTAGACCAAACTCTAGCAATCCTTAAGATTTCAAAGAAAATTATATACTAAAATAGGCAGAAAAGTGTGATGGCTGTTTTAAAAGCTATGTTTAACAAGTGAGCATGCAATTTTTCCTAATTCTTGCCACAATACTAAAGCCAATGATACTTTAAACCAATACAATCCTAATTGAGTATATTTAACCTACTTCTAGGCCAAGTCTATGTCACACACTTAACCTATTAAGCAGATCCAAACACCCCCTTAATTCTAAAAAATGCAAATTAACAAAGTAACTACTTCCTAATCTTAGCTAAACTATCTAAATCCTAGCTAGACATGCATATGAGATATCTTTAAGCATAAATAAGCAAAACTTAACACATCAAACAAGTTTCTCCCAAAATCACATAAATCACATTGAAAATCAAAATTTTGCATAAAAAGGGTTCAAGCCTTTTGTTACCTTGGGGCTGAGGCCATCTTCAAATGGAATTTTGCTTAATGAACTTATGAGACAGTAGAGAACCCTGCTGGTGGAATCCAAGAGGACCCAAGGGTGAAATATCTTCAAACCAAAAAAAATGGAAAGATGAATGGGACTTGTTTCCTGTTGATACCTGCACAAACAGACAAACAAAAGAAAGTAGTAACCTGATAAAGAGGCTAATAAGCTATAAAGCAAGCTTATTGATTAAGCTGCTTGTAGCTTATAGCTTTAAGAAAAAAATAAAAAAAACTGAAATTGATTTTTCTTCAAATTTAATGAAACCAACTGAAGTTTGTTAAACCACACAATCTTGAAACCAACTAATCCTACACCAATTTCAATAAATCAAACAGCTTAAAGCTTCCACTTTCACTTCCATTTTAAGCATGAGTGATTATCTGAAAAGAAATGCTAAGAACACGTTTTTATATTCTATTTTTTTGAAAACTTAGACAACTTAAACTAAAAACTTGGAGATAGCATTTGACTGTTAACTAATGAAAGATAAAAAGACTTGGAACTCAGAGATTGTATAAGCTTAATTTTTTCATTTTCATTACTTAAATAAAAACCTTACAAAAACTGGAACAAAGAAACACAAGTCACAAACAGACTTGTATTTATACTGGAAAATAGAAAATACTAGAAGAATGATTAAAATAATACAAGGTATACAAAACCCTAAACCCTAGTACATTGAAAGTCCAAAATTGCCCTTGTGGTCTTCACTTGATTCTTTGGTCAAAAACGCGTCTTGTGATGCCAGCTTGTGAAGATTGATCTGAGACGTTCAAAGGACCATTGGGGAGCAAGGAATAGGATTGGAACCGTTTGATTGCTGTAATATTCCATCTTTGCCAAAAATGAACAAACAGGGAACATTGGGGGGGGGGCATTAGGAGTCACGGGAGAAGTGAGTGGGATGTGGGTTTGGCTTGTAGGAGGGTAAATCATGTTTCTGGATAGTGAGGGTAAAAACCCCTTTGTTTTCACTCAGATTGAATTAGGGTTCGTTAACTGGGGATTAAGGGGGATTAGGGGAAGATAGTGAATAGTAAGTGTTTCCCCCCGTTTTATATTATTTTTAAACAGGTTTAAAAAGTGGGTTAGTGGGGGTGTTTGACCAGAGTGTTGACTTGGGCTTGGGTTTGGGCTTGGTCGGGTTTGGATAGGGTAGGGTCGGGTTTGGTTGGGTAAATGGGTCAGTGGGTGAGGTGTCATGATATTAGTGGCTAGAGGGGTTTGGCTGCTTGGCAGAAATGTCCCCCAAGGTTCCCTTTTGTCTTCACTTTGTAATTAAATAGCAAATACTTGAATCCCTTTACAAATAACTTTGCTGAACTTGTCATTTTTGGCACCAAAGTTTATAAAACACATTCACAAGGGTATTTTATGCATTTAATGCATTCTTCAAGGGCATAAATGACATTTTCTTGAAACTTAAGGACCAATCTTGTAATAATAGAGATTTACAAGGGTCAAAAGTGACAAGTCTTCAAAAGTTGAGGGACCATTCTTGCCAAATCTTCAAACTTCAAGGACTTCAAAGGAAAATCATGATTCGGGTCCAGTTCTTTGTGCGGCTTCGTTTCCCGTGTTCGTTTTTGCTTGATTCCTTTGATCTTTTGGTGAATTCACGATATCCATACCTAAAATACACAATGAACAAACATAGGCACATATATGGGTATTTTGACGATATTTTAAGCGTTTTAAGCCCGATTTGGACGATGAGACTATGTATAAATACAGTCTCATCACTCCCCCATACTAAACCATTGCCGTGTCCCCACGCAATGCTAGAATTAAGTATCATAGCACTTCCAAAATTCATTTTATGATGACATTTATTTAAATAAACTACTACATGTGTTTTAGACATAATGTATTGTTTTCATCACGAGAATGTGACTTTTGGGATCATAGAACAAGAACACGTGAATGCTTCGTTAGAAATAATTTCGTCGTCCTCGATTTTCACCCAATTCCATGCTAAGCGTGTAACGAGATCATTGTTATTATAAGTTAGCAACACGATCACATCTTATGAGTGTTAATTACGAACCTAAACTCCCTTATTCCTACTTGGTATCTCTTATATTTTATTTTGTCTTAATGATCACGAGGATACATCATCGACTTATGCGTGAATAGGGATTAAGTCTAAAAATAGAAACTTAACGGTGTAACCAAAATCATCAAATCAATAATTCATCCCAATAGACAACGATGTCAAAAAATTAAGTCAACAAGAAGGATCGATAAACACGATTTTATAACGGTTTTGAACATGAGACTTATTACCAAGACTTTTATACGCCCCCTAACGGAAGGGCCTTATTATCTTTGGTTTACCTCCATCTTTTATTCAACTTCGCCATGAAGCTTTTATTATGACTTCGGTCTTGCCTTGCCTTTTATTATCCGCCTCATCGGTGGTTTTATTAGCCAAAGACGTATATCCTCACGCTAAAGCGAATTTTGGATCTTTAAAGCTTCGAAGATTAAGGCTTGATTCACTTTCAATTTGGGCATAGATTTTTCGGCCTTGTGAGCTTCAAATTTTTGCTTAATTTAGGTGAGCACTTGAAATCTTATTATTAGGTGAAGCTTTCGATTATTCGGGTGCCAATACTTCAAAACCGTGACGCTGGCGATACCTTAATGTTTTCCCAATTTAATTACATGGAAGCTACCAAAACAAATTAGAAACCCAACAATAGTGACTAAACCGCTAAATCAATATTTATTAACAATTTATTATGCAAAAGCGTTGGGAGAATAAGCTAATAATTACTACACATGAGATCGTGACGATTACGAGACTTATAAATAACTCTATCATTTATCGTCCTCATTTAAGAGACTTAGCCTAAAAAGTTAAGGAATCGAAGCTAAGTGCTCAACACGCACGGTCGAGTCAAAAATTACTCTCGTTCTCACCATCGGAAAACCTACATTCGTGTCTTAAACACTTATGAAAAACTAGAAAAATTTTAAAATTTGGCCATTTTTAGCCTTATTTTGCAACAAAACGATAACAAAAAAGATGAATATTGGATTGCGTGTTGACGTGAGCAAGGTGAAGTATCTACTCACCCCCCCATACTAAAACTAAACATTGTCCTCAATGTTTCGAGTCTAGGGGTGTAAACACCCCCATACTAGAGACGAAGTCGAATGCTTAATCTCGAGCATGGAAAGGGTAAAACGAATAACCTAAAAGCCGTTTATGAATTATGCTAATAAGATAAACGTTAGAACATAAAAGGATATCATCGGATATCGGAATCTCCAAAGGCAACGATCGAAGCTCGAGTGATCCGTAAAACGAACACGAGAGGCTTCAATGATGACGATGAACCTAATAGATCACAATCACAAACAACCACGAAACAAAGGTAGGAAGAGCACAAGTCCCCTCGTTACGTTAACTAAGAAAGCAATAATATTTACAAGGATAAGCATGAGAATCCCCCACGAGGCACCTTGTTTTTGATAACCGAGTCAAAAGCTCGACTCGAATCCCCATAAATGTGATCATTTAGGGATAATCTTGGTTTGGTCATTTTTGGTGGGACTTACATGATAAAAAAGGCCCAAAAGCACATGGAGTACTTTAAAAACCCGATAAACGTATACCGGGGTCAAAGATAGCGTCTTCGTTTTCGGATGAAAGACGAAACAACGCTACTCCAACGCAAACCCCAATGGGGTAGAAGAAAAGAGATGAGAAGTAGAAAGGTGGGGCAATGGGTAAGTCAACAACATGAGCTACTCGAGGTAGACTCACACCAACCAAATAGATAAGTTTTCCATTTATTGCATCGGTGGAAGACCGAGATTTCCCTTTACAAGCAATTCCGGGATCGTAAATCTCGTCCTCGGTGGAGAAATGGGAGGGAACATTTGGGGCTTCCCCCACACTAGATCCACACCAACCATCGTCAAAAGGAGTAGACGAGGTGGTAGCACTCATGAAACGCGGTGATGACGGAGTTAAACATGTAGAAAAATCATTTAAAACATTTTTGAAATCCTTTCCTTTTTCATCGTTTTTAAACTCTTTATGAAAACCCGATTGAATAATGTCGAAAATATTTGGCGTGTCAAATTGAAAATTAGTCGCGCTAAAAATCCTCACATTTAAGTCATTGGCGGGAGGGGGTGGCGGATTGTATAAGTTCTCAAAACGTTTGTCAATAAAGAACACCGCCCCCTCGGGGTCAACATACTCGTCATCCTCATGAACGTCGATCTCATCGATTTCTTCATCAAAGATAGGCTTGTCAAACCAAGGTTTGTCATTCCCTTCCTTGAGTATCTTAGAAACTCTCTCGAAAAGATCACGATCAAGCACGAAACCATCATTCTTTTGTGGGGATCGTTGATAAGTTAGATCCTCACGAATGTGGTAAATGTCATTCTCAAATGAGGAGTGTTGATTAGGTAACTCCTCGAGAATGGGATTTTTGGTGGTCACATGAGTTGGTTCGTCATCAAAAATAAGACGTTCCAACTCATTAAGTTCATCCTCGATTTTGGAAAGATCGACCTCACTCGTAGGTGGAAGTGAAGGCATAAGAGCTAGCTCTCGTTCAATGATTTCCTCAATCTCGGGATCAAACTCATAATCATCGTACTTCACATGTTTCTTCTTAGGAGAATCAAAAATAGCATGTGGATGTCGAAGTACGTGATCAAGCTCGGCAAAATCGCCATCGTCATCGTCAAAGAAAGAGTCGATGTGAGCACTCACAACCATGGACTTACAAGCACTAGGGCTACGCTTAGGTGACTTTTCTAAGACGAGAGGATCGATGTCGATAAACCCTTTAGCCTCAACGGGTGTTGGGCTAGGCAAAGGAGGCACTTCGATGGAGTTAGAAGTTGAAGCCTCAAAGACGTGGTCCTTCGAAGGTGGTGAAGACGAATCCATTTTGGTCATTGTCGTGATGGCATTAACGTCACCCTTCGGAATTGGTGTTTCACTTGTTTCGCTAAAAACATCCCAAAGTGAGTTTTCATCCATAAATTTACACATACCCTTTTGAATTAGGTACACGTATTCTTTATCATTAAAATCATCATCTTTAAAACCGTTTTTCTTAATTCTTTCAAAACATGCATCAAGCTTCATTCTTTCCGCTAAAGTAAACATTTTGAAATCATTAGAATTTGAATCATTAGGTTTGGAAACCTCGGTTTTTTCATTCTCATAAAATCCTTGGGATTTTCTAGCGAAAAAGTCTATTTTCTCATCCCCATATCTCATAGTAAGTCTCCCCTCGTGAACGTCGATTACTGTTCTAGCCGTTGATAAGAATGGTCGGCCTAAAATAATGGGACATTTAGGGTCACACTCGTAATCGGATATAACGAAATCCGCGGGAAAAACAAACTTTCCAATCCTAACATAGACATCCTCGGCTATTCCAATTGGTATTAAAGGTGTACAATTTGCAAGCTCGATTGTCATGTTCGTGGGGGTAAGCGAAGGCAATCTCATCAATTTCCAAAGAGAATGAGGCATGAGATTGATGCTAGCACCTAAATCGGCAAGGGCTAAACATCCCTCAATCTCGGAAAAATCACAAGGTAGTAGAAATTGGCCCGGATCCTTTTCCTTTCTCGGCATACGCCTTTTGGGTTTTTTAAGAAGGATTGAAGCACAAGTTTCTTCAAGGGTTACTTTGGTAAGGTCGACAAAGCTCTCTTTTTGAACCGTGGATGGAATTTGAGGTACACGAGGGTGTGCACTCCTTTCCTTGGTCGCCACGTTCACCCCATCGACTTTAGAACAAGAAAACTTCTTAGAAGTCGAGGGTTGAGAGGGATAAACAACACGGAATCCTTCAAGGTTAGGGGTAATCACACGACCTTTCTCACGAGACGAGGCGACTTTACATTGTTCTTTCGGATTAGCAACGGTGTCACTAGGTAACGAACTCGATGACGAACCCGAGGTTTTTTTCATTATAGCCGAAAACATCTTTTTTATATCAATTTGCCCTTGCTCAATCTTCGTGTTTTGCAATTTCAAAGTATTAGAAAAGTCATTTTTCAAAGTACCAATTTCTCCCTCTAATCGTCTCATATTAGCCTCATTCGTTTTCATGTAGTTTTGAAAATCGTTTGACGAACTATTTTGATTAGAATTAAAGTTCCCTTGGTTTTGATTGTTTCTTTGAAAATTTCCTTGATTACCACTTGAAAAATTATTTCCTTGATTGTTATCTCTATTTTGCCAAGTTATATTACGACCTTGATTATAACCTCCTTGATTTTGATTCGAAAAATTTCCTTGTTGATTGTTTCCTTGAAAATTGTTTCGATTTTGAAAATTGTTGCCTTGGTTAAAATTTCCTTGTTGTGATGGACCGGCGTTATTTTGATTAGAAAAATTGTTGTTTAACGCACTCACATTCGACGTTTGGCCATCCGTAGCCGCACACTCGTAATAATTATGAGGTCCACCACAAAACGTACACGAAACCTCAACCGCTTTCACCGTAGCGGGAGCGTCTTTCTTTTGCATCTCAATGAGATAAGACGTGAACACATTCGTAAGCTTGTCGACTTTAGCATCAACTCTCTCAATGTCACGATTAGAACTACTAACATTGGCGACATTGGCAACACTCGGTGCATTGCGGAGTTGGTAAACCTTGGATCGGTTCTCGATAATTATCAAAGCTTCTCTCGGAGTCTTACACAAAAAGTTGCCACCGGCGGCGGAATTCAACGAGTCTTGTTCGTGAAAATTAAGACCGTTGTAAAACGTATCGATTTGGTGCAACTCGGAAAAACCATGGTTTGCCTAAGCAATTCCTTAAAACAATCCCACGCGTCTCTAAAAGATTCATTCGATTTTTGCTCAAATTTCGTAATCTCATTCTTGAAAAACGTTGTCTTAGACGGTGGGAAGAAATGATTAACGAACTTGGAAACGAGATCCTTCCACGTAGTTATGGAATTAGGTGGCTCTTTCTCGTACCAATCCTTGGCGGCACCATCGAGCGAGTACGGAAAAAGCATAAGCTTGACGACATCGGTGTCGACGTTCTTAAACTTGCTCGTGGCCAAAAGACGATCAAAATTCCGAATATGGTCGTGAGGATTATCGGCTTCACGACCTTGAAACTTGGTAGCTTGGATCAACGAAAGCATTCCGCTCTTGATCTCAAAATTGTCCGCCTCGATAGCGGGAATTACGATCGCGTCTCCATAACCCTCGGTGGGCGCTTGGAGCAATTCCATCATAGAACGATTGTCGGCCATCTCGTCTAAGGTTTCTTCAACAACGATATTAGGAACGTCGGTTTCTAATTCTCGTCTACGTCGTCGATTCCTTCGATTACGATTGCGTCGATTCGAAGCTTCACTTGAATTGGAATAATCCTTCGATCGAGTGCGCATGCACTAAGCGTAGAATGGGTGGTAGCAAAGAAGATTCTTTTTGCGGCTTTTCAATTTTTTTCAATTTTTTTGGTTTTTTGATTGGTTTTTTTAATTTTTTTTGGATTTTTGAATGTATTACGTAGACACAAATCTACAAATCTCCCCTCGAATCGACTTTCTCGATTAAAGGAGCCTCAAAGAATGAAAACGATCACGTGGAGTGAACGTTCTCGATGACTTTAGAACGTTGGTGGAACACCAAAACGTTCAAGAGGGTTTAATCTTGAAAACACAAGCAAATATAATATACGTAGATAATACTTGGGCGGCAAACCCTCGATTAGCCTTCTTTCTCAAAACACGCACAAGCAAGCGGAGGAAACGAGGCGGCGCTAAGCACTTAAGAGCCTTTTTCCTTTAGGTCGTGAAATACAACCGCCTTATACCCACCTTATAGTTTGTGTTAATTGAAATTAAGCCTCACGAAAGTATTTATCTATTTTGCCTTTAAACTTTTGCTTTAGATTCGAATACAATGATCGAGTGATGAAATCCCGAATCAAGGTTGTGATTTCTCACGTATTTGGAGTACTTGTATCTTTATTGTTCTTACGTAGTACAATATAGTAATAATATTCACAATAAAAACGAAAACCAATATATCTACAATATAGTAAAGATTGTTTTGTGTTTAATTTAGGAAAACTAAACACGATTTATTTGGATATTATACTATAATAGAGAAAAATAACAAAAATGAGTATGTACGATATTCACGCTTTCCAAAAATTGAAAAGCAAAAACGCACTACTCATACAAACACGATACTAATAATAATGGCACACTAAAAACCTCCCCGGCAGCGGCGCCAAATGATATTGAGTAAAAACACGTCTTTTAGGAAAAAGAACGTATAAGTGCGGCAAGTATTAGTCGACACGATTTAGGAAAACCGTGAAGACGAATAAATTCCAAGTTCGTTCTCGAAGGAGGTGTGTATTATGTGTGCCAATTATGTAAAATAACAATGTTTGGATTAGTGACGTTTTTTGGTTGAGAAGGGAAAAATTAAAGACGAGCTACGACTACGATTTACACTACGACGAATGACGTAAAACGCGAACGTAAATACCTAAAACGTGACGAAATTAAAAATTAAACCTAAAAATTAATTAAAATATTAAACTAAGTCTTAAATAATATAAATAAGAATAAAAATCCAACAAATATATTTTAAAACCTTTTATTAATTAAATATTTAATTTTTAATGCTAATTAAAGCCCAAAAATTAAATATAATTAACAAAATGCCCAAAATATTAATTTATTGAACTAATAACTAACTTATATTATTTAATGACTAAAAAGTATTTTTTCTAAATTTTAAAAACTATTTTTCTATTTTTTTAATCACTAAAAACTATTTTTAAATTAAAATAATCCTAGAAATTAATAAAATAATGCCAAAATTAATCTTACAATTTTAAAAATCCTAAATTACCCTAATGAACAGTAGAAAATTGAAAAAGTTTGAAAAAAGTAAAAATTTACACTAAAAGACAAAACAGTTTATTAATTAAACCCTAATTAAACTATTTTAATTATAAAAAATAATTAAAAAGTGAACAGTAACTAATTTTAAAACCAAAAATCTTAATTTAATATTCTAAGTCTAGGAAAAATTCTAAATCTGAAAAATATAAGTTTTATGCACTAAAAGACAAAATCAGAAATAAATAAAAGTAATTAAAAAGGCAATAAAACCTAAAAATTAATAGATGAACAGTAGAATAAAAATTAATTAAACTGAAAAATTAAGAATTAAAAAAGAAAAAAAATGAAAAAAGAATGGAGTCCTAAAACTTAATTAAGTCCACAAAAGACAAAATTTTTAGAAACTGAAAGTGACCTTTTTGATTGTTTCTGTCTTTTAGCTAAGCAGTGGGAAAAAAGAGCCAAGCAGTGGGAACTTGGTTCCCACTGACAATAAAAAAAATTTAGGTCTGGTGCTTCTTTTGCTTGTTTCTTGCTTGTTACTGGGTTTCTTTTGGAAACAAGGGCACCCCCACACTCATGGAAGTGTGGGGAGTCAATATAAACAAGAAAAAGAGCAAGTACAATACAAAATTCACACACAATATAGCAAAATTCAGTTACTGTGACAAATAGGGGGGCTGTGGAGTTAGTTGCTGATCTACTTGGCAAGTAAATGAATTTCAGAGCTCAAATCTTTGCATACAAGCCAACCAAAACACAACCAAGCTGTTTAGAACCCTATTTTAGACCAAACTCTAGCAATCCTTAAGATTTCAAAGAAAATTATATACTAAAATAGGCAGAAAAGTGTGATGGCTGTTTTAAAAGCTATGTTTAACAAGTGAGCATGCAATTTTTCCTAATTCTTGCCACAATACTAAAGCCAATGATACTTTAAACCAATACAATCCTAATTGAGTATATTTAACCTACTTCTAGGCCAAGTCTATGTCACACACTTAACCTATTAAGCAGATCCAAACACCCCCTTAATTCTAAAAAATGCAAATTAACAAAGTAACTACTTCCTAATCTTAGCTAAACTATCTAAATCCTAGCTAGACATGCATATGAGATATCTTTAAGCATAAATAAGCAAAACTTAACACATCAAACAAGTTTCTCCCAAAATCACATAAATCACATTGAAAATCAAAATTTTGCATAAAAAGGGTTCAAGCCTTTTGTTACCTTGGGGATGAGGCCATCTTCAAATGGAATTTTGCTTAATGAACTTATGAGACAGTAGAGAACCCTGCTGGTGGAATCCAAGAGGACCCAAGGGTGAAATATCTTCAAACCAAAAAAAATGGAAAGATGAATGGGACTTGTTTCCTGTTGATACCTGCACAAACAGACAAACAAAAGAAAGTAGTAACCTGATAAAGAGGCTAATAAGCTATAAAGCAAGCTTATTGATTAAGATGCTTGTAGCTTATAGCTTTAAGAAAAAAATAAAAAAAACTGAAATTGATTTTTCTTCAAATTTAATGAAACCAACTGAAGTTTGTTAAACCACACAATCTTGAAACCAACTAATCCTACACCAATTTCAATAAATCAAACAGCTTAAAGCTTCCACTTTCACTTCCATTTTAAGCATGAGTGATTATCTGAAAAAAATGCTAAGAACACGTTTTTATATTCTATTTTTTTGAAAACTTAGACAACTTAAACTAAAAACTTGGAGATAGCATTTGACTGTTAACTAATGAAAGATAAAAAGACTTGGAACTCAGAGATTGTATAAGCTTAATTTTTTCATTTTCATTACTTAAATAAAAACCTTACAAAAACTGGAACAAAGAAACACAAGTCACAAACAGACTTGTATTTATACTGGAAAATAGAAAATACTAGAAGAATTATTAAAATAATACAAGGTATACAAAACCCTAAACCCTAGTACATTGAAAGTCCAAAATTGCCCTTGTGGTCTTCACTTGATTCTTTGGTCAAAAACGCGTCTTGTGATGCCAGCTTGTGAAGATTGATCTGAGACGTTCAAAGGACCATTGGGGAGCAAGGAATAGGATTGGAACCGTTTGATTGCTGTAATATTCCATCTTTGCCAAAAATGAACAAACAGGGAACATTGGGGGGGGGCCACTAGGAGTCACGGGAGAAGTGAGTGGGATGTGGGTTTGGCTTGTAGGAGGGTAAATCATGTTTCTGGATAGTGAGGGTAAAAACCCCTTTGTTTTCACTCAGATTGAATTAGGGTTCGTTAACTGGGGATTAAGGGGGATTAGGGGAAGATAGTGAATAGTAAGTGTTTCCCCCCGTTTTATATTATTTTTAAACAGGTTTAAAAAGTGGGTTAGTGGGGGTGTTTGACCAGAGTGTTGACTTGGGCTTGGGTTTGGGCTTGGTCGGGTTTGGATAGGGTAGGGTCGGGTTTGGTTGGGTAAATGGGTCAGTGGGTGAGGTGTCATGATATTAGTGGCTAGAGGGGTTTGGCTGCTTTGCAGAAATGCCCCCCAAGGTTCCCTTTTGTCTTCACTTTGTAATTAAATAGCAAATACTTAAATCCCTTTACAAATAACTTTGCTGAACTTGTCATTTTTGGCACCAAAGTTTATAAAACACATTCACAAGGGTATTTTATGCATTTAATGCATTCTTCAAGGGCATAAATGACATTTTCTTGAAACTTAAGGACCAATCTTGTAATAATAGAGATTTACAAGGGTCAAAAGTGACAAGTCTTCAAAAGTTGAGGGACCATTCTTGCCAAATCTTCAAACTTCAAGGACTTCAAAGGAAAATCATGATTCGGGTCCGGTTCTTTGTGCGGCTTCGTTTCCCGTGTTCGTTTTTGCTTGATTCCTTTGATCTTTTGGTGAATTCACGATATCCATACCTAAAATACACAATGAACAAACATAGGCACATATATGGGTATTTTGACGATATTTTAAGCGTTTTAAGCCCGATTTGGACGATGAGACTATGTATAAATACAGTCTCATCAATAGGAAAAGACGGTTAATTGGTCTATGTCAAGATACTTATATAGATAAGATTTTGAAGAAGTATAATATGCATAATTCCAAGAAAGGTTTTCAACCTATGGAAGTTAAGCATAATCTGAGTCATGAGATGGATGCATCAACTCCTGAAGAGGAGGCATACATACAGAAGGTGCCTTACGCTTTGGCTGTAGGATCTATAATGTATGTTGTTAGATGCACAAGGCCTGATGTGGCGTTTTCTCAGGACTTGGTGAATAGATACTAACAGAATCCAGGGAAGCTCCACTAGACTGCTGTTAAACATTTTATGCAGTATTTGAGGAATACGAAAAGAAATGTTTTGGTATTCGTAGTGTAGCCATATACATAACTAAATGTGGTTTGGATTAGGAATTTTATTGGAGATCTTGGGATGATGCTTGCAATAAAAATCTAATAAATATGTATTGGGACAATTCTGCCGCAATCATATTTGCGAATGACCCTGGAGTCATGAAAGGCACCAGAAACTTTATGCGTAGACATCACTACGTCCGAGAAGAAGTTGAAGCTCGGGAAATCAAATTGATAAAAGTTCACACAGATGATAACGTAGCAGATCCTTTGACTAAGGCTTTGCCTAGACCAAAGGTAGTTAAGCATGCCAAGGCGATTGGGCTGCAACTAGCTAGCGAACTCATGCAATAAATCCATGATTAGTATTTGGATAAAGGATGTTATGACATTATTATATAATAAAATAAAGATTAGGTTTCATTTATTTCTATTGTTTAATAAGTGTATCTTATTTTACATGTTTTAATCCATGAATAAATGTTATGCTAAATGTCCGTTGTCGATTAATAATATGAGAGTATTATTAAACTAAGACAAATCAAAATAGCGATAGAGTATACTTGAAGGTATATTGATCGATTTTGGATGATATTCGATGAATCGAATATAGGACTTATCCCAACTATATGTTATTACTTTATGGATCTTTGTCATCAATTAAAACATAAATAGTTATCCTTAGACTTGAGATACCAGGAAACTGTTATGAATCTAGTGCATCTCTGTGGAATATCTAAGGCTAAACGTAACTGGTAGCTATAAGGATTATTTCCGGAAGTGTTGCAAAATTCATAAGTTTTGCTCGTAGTCAATATGGAATTTATTTCCTCCAATTTCGTTTTGGAGTTTAATACAGTTGGGCCCCTCGTGGGACTAGTAAGATGTTTGTGTGGCCACACCCAAATTTGTTTTGGTAATCTTGTTGAATCTGTGAACGAGAAACAGAATGGTTAATGAAAGGAATGATTGAGATTCATATCCTTATTAACGTTGTATTAGAAATAAAAGGATAATAATAACGATGCAGAATCGTTAAAAGGTTTTGTCTAGGAAACCTTACTCGAGTTGTACTAGAGGCATTGCTATGTGTAACTAGACGCCAGTCAATGTAATCACGATATTCGAAATATGTCCAAGTGGGAGCTGAAAGTTTATGGACTTATATTTAATAGTCGTGTGATAGGATCGAACTCGAGATTACGGGATTGCACACAATACGTAAATAGTTAATTTAATTAATAAATATATTTATTGTATTTATTAATTTATTTAATAAATATATTTATGTATTTATTATGTTAACCGAGCAAGTAACTATATAACTTTAACGATCGTTAATTAATTAATAGTTAAGTCATAACGAGCGTTAAATAAATAAATATATATAGTATGTAAACAAAAGGAAAGAAGTTTGGAAGATTCTGGAACACCCTTAAGGGGTGTTTGGTCGGTCGGTTATGGGCTCCAGGGGGGGCAAAAGTTTCCTTTTATTTATATTGGGCTATAAGGGTTTAGGCCTATAAGTACAACTCCTAACTCCTCATAATTCACACAACAATAATCTTTCTCCTCCTTCTTCTCTTTTGGTCGATCGCAAGCCCCCACCACGGAAGGGTTTCAGTTGGTTTTCTTGGTTGATCGATTATATACATAATCTAGTCCTAGCCCCTCTCTAGGGTTGTTGGGTAGATTAATTACAAGCGTTGTAGCTCGGTTTTCACGTGCTAGAATCACGGTTAGCTCGTTGTATTACGTGTGTACATGAACGTAATATAGTCTTACCTTAGACTATATCTTGGTATATACGGTATTAACCCGAATTGGTGATTCGTACTTCGTCTTGTGGAATTGCTTTAGCGTAAAGGTATGTAACCCTAATTCGATTAATTATAATTGTGTTATTAAAAATGATCTTGTTAAATCGCTTCCGCTATTCTTTGATCTCGATTTGGGTTTTATATAATTGTTATGATACTAATAAACATTCACATTGGTCGCATTAACTTCCTTTGGGGGAATGATTACCCAGTATGTAAAGCTTTCAAAGTTTGAAAACTCATAGTAGGTGTGTGTTTTGATTTCCAGAGTGAGTTTTCACGATGATATTGGTTAAAGCAGGAGGCAAGTCTGAATCGTCTTCAGGCTCTCCGTAAGCGATGCTTTCAGCTGAGCATCCAGTCAACTTTGTAGCCGTTTTATCAAAAAACACAACTACAGTTGTGGCCGTAGCGTCAGCAACACCAAGTTCAAGCCGATATCTGCAAGTTTGATGAAGCATAAGCGCAGATAATTTAACACCCCCAAATTTACACGCAGCAGAATACATCTTTGGGTGCTAAACAATGGTATAAAAACATACAATTTATAAAGAACGACTCGAAAAGAGACGTTTTAGATTTATCGTTCCTAAAACATTCATCAGAGTAGCGTAGTCCCAAGTAATCGTTACCAAAAGATAAGTTAAAACAACATATTAGTTTATTTTTAAAATGGAACGATAAATAAATCAAAGAGTTTGAACAGCAAAAGCAGTGCACAACTTCATTCCCGTGAACTCCAAGCTTCCACTTCATGATTACCTGAAATACATGTGAGTAAAATAATCAGCAAAAATGCCGAGTGAATCTATAGGTTTATATAATTATTTTGAACACAAGCAAAGATTATAAGTTTGTGGCATGCTTAACAAGCATCAAATAATAATTTGCATCAACAATAATAATTGTATATAGCATAAATTGCAATAAGCTCATGGAACCGATCCCTTAGAAACTCCCATATCAGTCTAATAAGACGAGATTTTTATTAATTGTCGTTACCTCCAGATTATTGGTACATTGCCATATACCTGACTTCTCAATACAATATGCTCAAACGGTGTGGAGGTCGGACCTAAGCTTCTGTGACAAGTCCACACAAACTGAACCTGGGCGGCTTCCCCCATATATCTATTAATTGTACAAGCGGTTAACCCATCATAGGTTAATTAACGGTCCATAATTGAGGCTTTAACAATGGCAATCACTTAATGCAATTTAAAGGCAACCACGGGTCCATTCAAAGAGGGACAAGCATACCATGAAAGACTTGTGTTCTAAGTTTATAAAACATGTATTCCCCCTCGCGGGTTTAAAATCATTTAATAACTAGTATAAAGCGAGGCTATAGACTCACCTTAGCCAATAGTGGTAATGAGATGATCGCCGACGATAGATGATGCCTTTCAAACACGAGAACCGCAACCTATCAAATGAGGTGCGTTCATTAATAATAGACTCGAGAAATAAACCATACATAAGAATATAAAACTCGACTCATAAAATCACGACAAACTCGAGAGAAAACGATACAAGTGATACTATTATACTCTCCTATTTATTCATTTTATTATTCTATGCCTTTAATAAAAATCTGTCGGAACATACCGAATGTCCAAGCCGTTTTTCCATACTTAGACACATCAAAACTTCATGATACTACTCAGAGAACTTACTTACTATATGTAGAAAGTCCTCCCAAGAGCCTATTAAAAGATTTTACTTCTAAAGTTCCCTGCCCGACTCATCTTTGAATCACAAATTCGGACAGTTTAGCGACCTTGACTTACGAAACCATTTTAACCATTCTAAACAACTCCATTTATAAAACCGTCACTTGATTCTAAAATAGACTCAAAATACTAAACATTGAGCCTGAGAACAGCCCTTGAATCATTTTGAAACTCATTTTATAGTCCCCGAGATTCGATCCAAATATCGACAACAATTTTTGGATTGTGTCAACACTCGTCTCCCGGTACACGAAAATCAAACTAGTGTATCGTCCACCTCGTTTGGAGTTGGAAGGCCTACTTTATATCAAATCGAACCTAACGAAATTATCTACAGCATAATCCCATAATATAAACCAATTTTCAGACTTAAGACCCCCGAAAATGGCCTCAAACCTACTGCCCAAAATCACCTTTCAAAATCTCCCACAAAATCATGTTTTTGATAATAACCAATCATTTTTATCATCAACCTAACATCCTAATATCACCATAAACCAATCCTAACACTTTTATCATCATCAAAATCAAAAACCCAAAATTTAAAATTCATCTTTTTAACAAAAACATTGCATAAACATCATTTGATCATTACTACTAACACCTGCATACAACAAATTTGGATCAAACATCACCAACTTTTCTTGAAAAATTAATATGGTTGCATGTTGTTAAAAATGGTACCAAAATACTCACAAGAGGATTTTAAGAATGGGATTAATCTTGATTTTTATTAAATCAAATTAGATAATGGAAAATTTGATGATTTTGGTATGGGGGTGGCTATGGTGGACGGTAAGAACAAAAGAAAAGGGAGAAGAATGTGATTTTTTTTATTAAAATAATGTTAAGTAGTTAGTGGAATTTTTATATATTAGTAGGGTAAGGGTATAAATTCCAATTAGTGAATAGTTTTGGACTAAAATGTAACATTTTAAATTAAAAAGCGGGAAATGACTATTACTAAATTTTACAAATATTACGAGACTCGGGTTTCGTAAAAATATTTTTTAAAATTTTAAACGCACACGAAAAATGATAATATGACGACTCGATACGTAATTAAAACGATATTGTCGAAAGTATTAAATATCGAAACGATCGATAATGAAATATAAAATTTTAGGCATCCGTCGGTATCGCGATCACTAGTAGTCCTCGTTACTCGTCAAAATATTAAAATAAAATATTTAATATCGGTTTCAACTTAAACCGTTAAGCATAATAGTATTTAACGTTATAAAATACTTCAAAATAATTGAAAATAGAATTAAATTATGACCTTATTTTTACGAGTTTTACATCCTCACCACCTTAAGGGAGCGACGTCCCGGCGCTCAACTCACCTCATACTCGAGTTGTTCACTACCCGGAAGGATGAGGGCATTCCTTATAAAGAAGTCCTCACTTTCCCATGTGAATCTCGATCCACGTTCTCCACTGGTTCTTTTACAAAACTCAACTTGTCATCAAGTTGTATCTCACCAAAAAGGAATAAGTAAATCCTTATCCACCAGTCACCCGTCAAGCTCGACACATGAAAATTTTATGAATCACACGAAGCTCATTCGACGAGAAGAATAGATGACAGGATTTTCGGGTAAGTCCAGTTAAAAGGAATGTTGCAATTTAAAGGATAGCCACTGGCCGGATAGCCATGGACACACATAAAAAAGAACTAACAAGAAAAACATTTTTGTCATCGGAGGGTGCTCACACGCGGGTCCCTACTCAAAAGATAATACAAAGACACCATCTCACTTTCGCCAACGCGCATTAAAGTCTCAATAAAAATCATCGTTGAAAGTCAAAAAGATATTACATAATATGTGTTCTACACGACCGGACATCATCGGATGATGCCGTCTCAAGTTCTCACAACTTTCGATCATTTGACTAGATCACACACCATATAAGTACATAAAAGAAAAGGTCGAACATAAACATCGAGTATAGATCTCCACCGTTAATCATCGAGAAAACCTTGAACGAACCCTTGATAATAACCACTTGATCTCCAGTGTCTTTCCACTTGCGGTGTCGGCTTCAACATACTCCTTGAGGTTGTAACAAATTTATTAACTCTATTCATTAAGAGATTCGGTCCTCAATCATTCCACAAGTACACGCATAAATCCTGGTGACACTTATCGTTTCTTCTTATACACTACTTCCCGAGATTCATTTTAAACTCAGAATAAAATAGTGATCTTCCATACGAGGAACATAACGAGATAAAAATGAACTCAATAAACGCATAAACGGACAAGATGTGGTAAAGTGATTTAAGGTTGACGATCGACGAGGGATCTCGACTCACGTAACCGTAAAACATAATAATTCACAATACTAGAAAAATGAGAGCGAAGAATGAATTAAATATTAACATTAAAATAATGTATGTCACAATTATCCGTCCCGGATTTGGTATTACCTTAAAACTTGGTTGAGGTACTTTCTTGATAAAGATGATATATTAAAGATAGAAGTAAAATAGTTTCAAATTTATTTGGTCGTCTTAAGAGGCTTTAAAAGAATGACATGAATTTATTAATAAACTCATATTGATGGTTACAATTAGAAAATATAATTTCCAAATTAAATCACTATTAGGAATATAAATTAAACCAGTAATTTCATTACATTTAAAGTAAAGTACGATAAGTCTATTAGTTCAAAAGATAGAACATAATTTCATTTTAAACATTAGTTTTAGTTATACAAAATATGATGTATAAATTTGACGTTTTTCTTATGATAGTTATTTCGATAATTGAAAATCATTGGAAAAATATATAAAAGTTCCATAAAAATTTTATAATACGTTGTAGAAATACATAAAGGTGTCTATTATTTCAAAATAAACATGGGATATATTCGGTTTCAAAATGTGACAAGATAATAAACGAATACTAACGGAAATAATGGTCAACAATTAGTACGAAATCAACGGTACAAAAGGAGACGAAACAAATGTCGTATTGATTCTTAAAGAGAATAATAAGATGAAGGTGTTGATAGTAAGACGTTAAGAAATAATAGATTAAACAAGTTGTCAATTTTGTTAGTGCGGTCGGTGGTTCACCAACATCAGCTCGTTAACTTAGCGGTGGTCGATACATGTTCGGAAATAAGATCCATACAAAAATTTTAATAAAATAAAATTCCTAATAATCACTTGTAATTAAACAAATCAAATGAACGATGTTAGTGTTTAAAGAGAGAAGTCAAAGCACGGTTCACAAGAGTGGATTTCGAGACCAACGAGAGTGACGGACGTCATCCCGGATATACGTAAATCAGTCTAGTGATATTTCATTATTCACGTGCGGAGACATTCCAAAGATCTACCCAGTCGCATAAAGGAGATTAGACAAGAAGGAAGGATACAACATCCATACTTTCAAGTCATTTATCAACAGTCAGTAATTAGACGAACGGTCAAAAGAAATCAGTTATAAGACAAAATGAAGTAACAAGTGGAAAAACGATCGTCGAGTAAAAACGTATTCGTAAGCGCGTAATTCGTTCAAGAAAAGGTAAGAAAACGTATGCGGATGCATAGAAATTGTGCCACTTGCATAAAATATAAAGGTTTTCAAAACTTCTTTTTACTTTATTTCATTTTATTTATCTTTATCATAACTACAAGTGAAAAGTTCTTTAATATCAAGATTTTTTTAAGGTGACAATTATTCAGCCTAGCATGGCTCCTTCTAAATTAGACATAGGTGATCAAGCCATGTATAATTTAGGAATAGCAATGCAGTGCTCAGTTTCGTCGAAAAGTATTATGTTTCTTATGTTTATATATAAACCATGCTATTTGTAAAATGGAATTTAAAAATAGTTTATAAATTTATAGGATACAAGTAATTTGCGAGATTTTTAAGCAACAACTTAAATGTTATAAAAATTATTTCATAATATCAAAGTAAAACAATTTGTGGAAATAATTGTAATAAAAATGTCAATTAAAATTATAAGGTGACATTAAGACAATGTATAAAGTAGCCAAAGGTTTGCAAAAAGTGGCAAATAGTAGCTCATAAAACAACCAACGAAATGGTTACAAGTTAATAAGGTTTAAAAAGGTTGTAAGGTTTAGACGAAAACGCCATGAGACACGTGATGAGAATGTCGACGAAGAATGTGAAGGCAAAACTTCAAAACTCAACCCAAATCAATGGAAGGTTAGAAGAAAATAAAAATAAAATAACATCGAATGACAAATGAGTCATATATATAAAAAGAAGGGTTAAGTCCATATATTAGTAATATACTTTTCAGCTTTTACATATATAGGTAACTAATTAAAGATATTACTAATATCGTCATTAAATCTTCTAAGTTTTTTTAGATATAGGTAATATGACCGGTTATAGCAGGTTGCAACTTAAAATATAACTGACATGTCATTTTTATTTATTTTTAATCTGACATGTATAAGCCAACTAGGATATTAACTAATATTAAGTGTTGACATGGATATGTACTTATAAATTAAAAATTATTTACATTTATTCCATAAACACAACAAGAACAATAAGATATAACACAACATAAATCACCACCGATAACTTTCCACTAAATCAAGTCACCGCAAACCACCACCAGCAGATCTAATACAACACAACCACCATCAGATCTAATACGCACCTCCATCCTTATCTCTTCATCCCCTTCCACATTCATCCCTACTTTCATCCTCACAAAACCCATCCCGTCGGCGCCACTATCACCAGTTCAAGAGCAGCAGCCATCGAGTTTGTTAATAAATTGAATCAACTAACTGATTATACATGAATATGCTGTTTTGGTGATGTGAATGATGATTTGAACATAATGACAAGAGAGGTGAAGTCTTTGAACATACGGGAGGAAAATCAAGTCTTCGAGAAGAAAGATGATTGTTTAGTGTTTTAAGTCTATCAATATAACACCATTTTGTAAGATAGTAATACAAAACAAAGAATGGAATTTACTAGCTTTTGCTGAGGAAAAAACTGTTCGAAGGTTGTATATGAAGTTATGAACTAGTGAAGACAACCATTTGAAGATGTCTTAATTTTTTAAAGAAAAAAAGCCACGTGGAGTGTTAGATTTAATTATTTAACTAGTTGGAAATTTAACAGGTCATAATACCTATATTATAACAAATTAACCGGTTTCAATGACTATATTAGTAATATACTAAGTTGGTTACCTAGATATGTAAACCTGTTAAAGTACATTGCTAATATATGGATTTAACCCTAAAAAGAATAAATCAATCCATATGTGTATTCTATGTAAGATACTTGACACAACATGCTTTTAAGAAAGTATATTATTCATTTTCAAATTACACCATAAATCCGGTAATTGCTAATCCTGTAATGTTTCTATTTTTAAACATTTTCACATGCAACTAGTATTCGTTAGTTGTAAAATAATACTTGTTAAAATTTTACAATCTCAAATGAAATCAAAACTGCTTAGAAACGTTTAAAACCCATATTCTGAATTTTCTATCAGATTTAACTTTTAATATGAGTTGATTAATTGACCCGATAAACAACATCTCCAAAACTCGGAGTCTAAAGCATTTTAATGCAAAACCACGTTTCAGGCGACTTTCTAGTTTTACCCGCAACCTGAAACCCAATATAAATGACTTAAATACCCCTGCAAGTTATGTGCAGGTTTGACTATTTTATTTTAATAACACATGGTTTACTCTTAAGTTTTGACCTGTTTATACTGCCCCTGCAGTTTCTGCATAAAATGTATCTTTCGACACTTCCTAACCACTCAAAATATATATATATACACACATATCTTGTGGATTTTACAACAACAAAAAATAATTCTCATAATGAGCATCAAATAAAAATATAGTATAACGAATGACATAAGATGCTTCAAGATATTCAACACGAAATTTAAGAAGCAAAACGGTGAATGACGTCCATAATTTTAAGTTTCAAGGTGCAAAGTAGGCAAATCTCCTTGGTGCCACGATTGTCCAAAAACACAAAACATAACAAGAAAAGAATGGAACATTCATAGGTTGCGTTCCAGGAGCAAGAAGGTTAATGAAAGAGGATAATACGAGTTTATAGATGTAAAATTGTATTCCAGTCTAGCGCCATAATCTAGACGATGATCTATAAAATGTCGATGACGTGACCGAGATATAAGCGAATAATACACTTCGGTGTCGATACATATAAATGTCAGTGAATTAAATCTTTGCATACCGTGCAAAACGGTAATAAAAATCAACAAAATAATATGAAAACCATGATATTATTCAACACGATTATAGGAAGTGTTTCAAAATGTGTGACTCGCACGATAGCGGTTAGTCTATTCCAAGGACACATTGAGTTACACAATGGTCTAAAGACAACGTTTCAAGACGTCCCAGCACAAACAGCCGGAAGACGATTTGGATATCTATAGATATCACAAAGGATTAAACAATGAAAATAACGCGCGCAGATGAAGGTATGTAAGGTCATAATATAAAATTTTGCAATAAAATCAATTTAAATACTTCAAAAATAAATAAAGAAAGATCTTGAAAATTCGTTGTATTTATTTAAGTTAATCATTAATAAATGATAAACGTTTATCGAAAAGTTTAACGAGATAAATATATATCGATAAAGGGATCCTAGATATAAATATATATCCATAAATGGATCATAGTATTTATTTATAAATACTTGGCAATAAAAGGATACGTAATAACGCATACTAAAATTGTAATCTCAGAAGTAGCTTGAACCTGAAGTCACGCGAAGTCATGTGCACCGACTCTTTGAAAAATAAAAACAAACAGTTATAGTTTAGGTTTTTAAAATAAAGACCTAGTTCTCTATAA
Source organism: Glebionis coronaria (assembly GCA_025667525.1). Lineage (NCBI taxonomy): Eukaryota > Viridiplantae > Streptophyta > Magnoliopsida > Asterales > Asteraceae > Glebionis > Glebionis coronaria. The sequence goes on along the minus strand of CM046882.1, from coordinate 40,490,325 downwards.
CTCATGGCTCTGATACCAATCTTTAACACCCCTAAATTTACACGCAACGAAATACATATTTGGGTGCTAAACAATGGTATAAAAACACACAATTTATAAAGAACGACTCGAAAAGAGACGTTTTAGATTTATCGTTCCTAAAACATTCATCAGAGTAGCGTAGTCCCAAGTAATCGTTACCAAAAGATAAGTTAAAACAACATATTAGTTTGTTTTTAAAATGGAACGATAAATAAATCAAAGAGTTTGAACAGCAAAAGCAGTGCACAACTTCATTCCCGTGAACTCCAAGCTTCCACTTCATGATTACCTGAAATACATGTGAGTAAAACAATTAGCAAAAATGCCGAGTGAATCTATAGGTTTATATAATCATTTTGAACACAAGCAAAGATTATAAGTTTGTGGCATGCTTAACAAGCATCAAATAATAATTTGCATCAACAATAATAATTGTATATAGCATAAATTTCAATAAGCTCATGGAACCGAGCCCTTAGACACTCCCATATCAGTCTAATAAGACGAGAGATTTATTAATTGTCGTTACCTCCAGATTATTGGTACATTGCCTTATACCTGACTTCTCAATACAACATGCTCAAACAGTGTGGAGGTCGGGCCTAAGCTTCTGTGACAAGTCCACACAAACTGAACCGGGGCGGCTTCCCCCATAGATCTATTAATTGTACTAGCGGTTAACCCATCATAGGTTAATTAACGGTCCATAATTGAGGCTTTAACAATGGCAATCACTTAATGTAATTTAAAGGCAACCACGGGTCCATTCAAAGAGGGACAAGCATACCATGAAAGACTTGTGTTCTAAGTTTATAAAACATGTATTCCCCCTCGCGGGTTTAAAATCATTTAATAACTAGTATAAAGCGAGGCTATAGACTCACCTTAGCCAATAGTGGTAATGAGACGATCGTGGACGATAGATGATGCCTTTCAAACACGAGAACCGCAACCTATCAAATGAGGTGCGTTCATTAATAATAGACTCGAGAAATAAACCATACATAAGAATATAAAACTCGACTCATAAAATCACGACAAACTCGAGAGAAAACGATACAAGTGATACTATTATACTCTCTTATTTATTCATTTTATTATTCTATGCCTTTAATAAAAATCTGCCGGAACATACCGAATGTCCACGCCGTTTTCCCATACTTAGACACATCAAAACTTCATGATACTACTCAGAGAACTTACTTACTATATGTAGAAAGTCCTCCCAAGAGCCTATTAAAAGATTTTACTTCTAAAGTTCCCTGCCTGACTCATCTTTGAATCACAAAATTTGGACAGTTTAGCGACCTTGACTTACGAAACCATTTTGACCATTCTAAACAACTCCATTTATAAAACCGTCACTAGATTCTAAAAATAGACTCAAAATACTAAACATTGAGCCTGAGAACAGCCCTTGAATCATTTTGAAACTCATTTTATAGTCCCCAAGATTCGATCCAAATATCGACAACAATTTTCAGATTGTGTCAACGCTCGTCTCCCGGTACACGAAAATCAAACTAGTGTATCTTCCACCTCGTTTGGAGTTGGAAGGCCTACTTTATATCAAATCGAAGCTAACGAAATTCTCTACAACATAATCCCATAATATAAACCCATTTTCAGACTTAAGACCCCCGAAAATGGCCTCAAACCTACTGCCCAAAATTACCTTTCAAAATCTCCCACAAAATCATGTTTTTGATAAAAAAAAACCAATCATTTTTATCATCAACCTAACATCCTAATATCACCATAAACCAATCCTAACACTTGTATCATCATCAAAATCAAAAGCCCAAAATTTAAAATTCATCTTTTTAACAAAAAGATTGCATAAACATCATTTGATCATTACTACTAACACATGCATACAACAAATTTAGATCAAACATCACCAACTTTTCTTGAAAATTTAATATGGTTGCATGTTGTTAAAAATGGTTCCAAAATACTCACAAGAGGATTTTAAGAATGGGATTAAGCTTGGTTTTTATTGAATCAAATTAGATAATGGAAAATTTGATGATTTTGGTATGGGGGTGGCTATGGTGGACGGTAAGAACAAAAGAAAAGGGAGAAGAATGTGATTTTTTTTATTAAAATAATGTTAAGTAGTTAGTGGAATTTTTATATATTAGTGGGGTAAGGGTATAAATTGCAATTAGTGAATAGTTTTGGATTAAAATGTAACTTTTTAAGTTAAAAAGAGGGAAATGACTATTAGTAAATTTTACAAATATTTACGGGACTCGGGTTTCGTAAAAATATTTTTTAAAAGTTTAAACGCACACGAAAAATGATAATATGACGACTCGATACGTAATTAAAATGATATTGTCGAAAGTATTAAATATCGAAACGATCGATAATGAAATATAAAATTTTAGGCATCCGTCGGTATCGTGAACACTAGTAGTCCTCGTTACTCGTCAAAATATTAAAATATAATATTTAATATCGGTTTCAACTTAAACCGTTAAGCATTATAGTATTTAACGTTATAAAATACTTCAAGATAATTGAAAATAGAATTAAATTATGACCTTATTTTTACGGGTTATCGTAGATGTTGGGTTGGTTTGTTAATTTAATGTTAGAACCACATTAAAGAATATATACGAACCTTAATACAGGATAATCCACAGGTTTCATACATGCTTCGCAAAAAAACCCATCTTGGCGGGTTACTCCTTTCTTGCAGGTAGCAGAACCACATGAAGGGTAATTCCAGCCTTTTCTTGTTCGCACATGGTCAAGCCTAACCTTACAATGGAAAACCGCAGACTGCATATAAAGATTACTGTCAGTATAATGTAATACACTCCCAATGTATGGTCTTCTAATGAAAGAACCTTACATCATTACGACGATTGTGTGCCCACATCAATAGGTTCTCCAGCGTGCGTGCCCGCGGTTGTGTTGGATCAATCAAGTCACCCCCAATCACAGTTTTAGCTTCGCCACTGGCATTCAATTAAAGGTGATGCCATAATTTATATACAATGTATTATAAACTATTAACGCATACTTACCCATTGTTTCTTTTCAGTTCGTGGATAATAGGTATAGCCGAGTCATCATAAATAACTGTCGAGGAGCTACTGGATAAGCATAACTTATCTTAAAGGTAATTCAATGTTTATTATTACAGTCTCAAATATGAATAATTTATATGGGTATAAAGGACACCTACTCTGCCAAATCTTAGCTGATAGGGAAGTTATAACAATTGGACAGTCACCAAGATGTTTGGTTTTCTTTTCTATTAGAACCTCACCAAGTCCACCCTATAATGTAACTTTAAGAGACTCCCCACTGTTTCATGAAAAAATAGTATATACTAAATTTACCTAAATTTATAAACAAATCTGGATAATATAAATATAGGAAAGGCAAATAAAAGTGAAAGAACCTTGGACTATTCAGGAAAAAATCCAGAGCTTTAGATCCTGACCTTTTAACGAAAGTTCTCCCAACGTTTGTAACATACCCAGCAACATCTGCAGTTTCAAATCACACATCCATAAGCGGATAACTAACCTTGATTACCAACTAATGACATATTTATAATTATTACAGGGAAACGGGGAAAAACTGACCAAACAGAAACTTATTGTTTGTAACCTCAACGCGGTCCAAAGGAATTATTCGAAAAAGGATATCTAACAAAGCTTTCATGTGGAACAGAAACCTTTCGCACCACAGTCGCACCATCAACTCCAACATGAAGGTATCGTCTTTCAAAATTTGATACTCTTGTTTGTTTTGATGAACAACAAAGTTATTTATTGAATATATACTTCCTTCTTTTACCCACATAAAATTGTGAGCAACATTGGCCTTGGCACTAAAATGGATGAGCTTTCCCAGTAAGAATAAACGTTAACCATGACAACCAAAACCCCAAAAAAACATATATTAAAAAAAATTATGTTAATGCTACCTTGCTATCAGACACTATAAAATCAGTAGACAAATAATAACCATTTGGAGCACCCATATCCTCCCAATCATGACAATAATAAAACCTGTGATATTCATATCCAGTTGGCTCAAGAAAAAAGGCTTTGCTGTTTACAAGGTATTGGTATTTGATTTCACGCTTCCATCAACATTTGATGTTTCAGTAGCCTTGGACGTGCTGCATACAGCCTTAGCTTCAGGTTTTTTGGCGAATGCTTGGAAGAATTAGTAGCAGACATGTCAGCAACCTTAGTTTCTGACTTCAATTTTTTGGTTGAACATTCTTGCCTAAACTGCAGACAGTCTTGTTGTCCGACATCTTTTGGGATTCCTTGGGCGAATAAGCAGACATGGAAGACTGTGAAGAATTGCAAGACATGGTTGCTACTTGATTAGATTCAGTTACGATATGAGGAATACAAAGACTGCCACCATACATTTATACACACAAACATTAATGGAGGCTTTCAATTATAATCTTTGTAACTGCTTGATGTTTTACATTCTAGAAAGTTAATACTTGTAAAACCCCTAAGATGTTCTGCATTCTCAACAGGGGAGGCACAACCCGCCAAGAACTCGAACTTGTTTAACCCGTATGTATGTATTTGAGCATTCTACACTTGTACCATACTTAACATAGCTTAGCCCAATTGTATTGGAATTAAATGTACTCCTGCATTTCAAAGTTAAGGACCCAAATTTTAGATATAATAGATTCGAAATGGAAGATAAAAGAAAAGGTCTGTGTCCAAGAATCACGGTAGTAGAACATTATAAATGTTTTTTAAAACATTAGATATATTTTAATATATATTTGTACAAAGTTCATTCATGTTTGAATCGATAATGAACTATTGATAACGTCTCATTTATACATGTTTCTAACAATGCATTTGTCCTTGTTTGCTATGTAAATAAATAAGTTATGTGTTGAAATGTTACTAATCATGTGTATTGTTTTGATTGTAGTGAAGGAATAAACATATGAAACAAAGGAGTAAAGAAATAAGAAGAAAATGACTACAAAATAAATTGTGCTCAAAAAGAGCCAAAGTGCGGCGCACAAAAGGAAAAGTGCGGCGCACATTCAATAAATTACGATTTTGGAGAACTACCCAAAGTGAGGCGCACAAAAGGAAAAGTACGGCGCACATTTACAAAATTAAAGTGCGCCGCACAATTGACAAAGTGCGGCACACATTTTGCTGCAGTTACATGTATTTAGTGCCATTATGCATGGCAATTATTGACAAAATTCTTGGCTTGCTCCAAGTTTTACTAGTTACGAATTTTGGGTTATATAATCAACCCTAGGGCAGGCTAAGAACATAGATTCCATACTTCATTGTCATTTGCTACAAGGTTTTGATATAAATCAAGGATTATTCCAATCCTTGATGATTGTTATTAGAACAAGGGTGAACCTTAGTTGGTTCATATCATTGTTACTGTAACAAGAAACTAAGAACTTGATGTTGATTGTGATAAGTTGGAATAAAAGCTTATAAACATTTTGGAGCAAGTATCGATTTGACACTTTTGTTGGTATAATTCTCAGTTCCATTATGTTATTCATTTCTTTTGATTACCATATTGTTGAAATGATTATTTTTACTGTTACTATGGAGTAGTGTGTTGTACATATGGTTAATGATTAAAATCCTTATGATTAGATATATTTGTATGCTTTGCGAGGGCAAAGTGCGGCGCACAATTATTTTTGTGCGGCGCACTTTCCTCCTTGGTTCGGGAAAATGAGTATGATTTAGATGCTTTTGTACTATATCTTCTTAAGTAAGATCATTGTTATATGTTGGATTTGTTCATGATCATGACTAGTACTCATGTGAATAGATGAATTTCATGTCATCTAGTAAATGAATCTTGTTATTCACTTTTGTCGCGATTAGTGGAATAAAACATATAACAACTCTTGCTTAATCTCATATACTATTTAATTATCGAAATCAAGCATAAACCATTCTTAATGCTTTTGATATGGCATGATCTTTAGTCGGATTTTTGTTATGTTAATTATATGTTGCGTGTACGATTAGTAATCGGCATGTTGTCTTACATTGTTTATGTGCTCATAATCACCATTGCTATCTATTTTTCATATGTTTGTAACCTTAACTAAACGCACCTTTAAAACCATTTGATAAGTATATCTTTAGAACTTATGACACTCTAGAGGTAATTGTTTTATATTTTATAGCATCAATCACGTGGAACGAACTAGACTTCACCATTAAACTATGCTATACACGATAGGGTATACTTGCCCGTGTTTGTGTTTCTAGTCGTTTGTGTGTGGTAATATCTTGAAAAATTTTAATACTTGCAAAACGAACATCAAGTTTTTGGCGCCGCTGCCGAGGATTGATTTGTTATTGGTTTAAAACATTCTAAAATACTTGGTAAACTAAAACTTCTAAACACGTCGTACATATTTCTGACAATCTGAAAAAGTTTTTAACGAAACAGCATGAAAGTACCCCGCACAATTTGAAAAGTGCGTCGCATATTTTGTGACGAATTTGCAAAATGTTTGTAGAAACAATCCCAAAATACCACCAAAAGCTTTTACTCTCAACACTTACTGCTGAAAACATGAGAATTGCTTTGTGTGTACTTATGCTTTTTGAGCTTTTGTGTTTGTTAATATTGCATCTTAAGAAAAACCAAAAATATTTACTTTCAAAATTTTATGTTCTACTTTATTTGCTCTTTGGTAGAATAATTTGCTTTGGTATGACTTGTTTCATATTTATCATGATTTGTGGTAATTTTCTGAATTTTTAAACACAATAAAAATACAAAAAATGAGAAAATAAGCGAAAACGAAAAAATAGTCGTATTACTAAAAACACTTGTGGAAAATGTACCAAATTCGGTCATGATATTTTTGTTTGATTACTTAATGAGAAAATGTTATATTATATTCTTGAAAACTTGTATTGATTGGTTTGCAAGTAGGAAAATGGTGAAACACTATTCTGTTTGCAAAAAGTGTGCCGCACATTTAAAATGTGCGTCGGCTTTTTTGTGTCGAGCAAAAGTGCGCCGCACAACTGGAAAAACAGGAGACAAAAATTGCTTGTAGCATGCTCAAATGGAAATATTCATTGAAAATAATGAGTTGCCTGAAAACCTTAGGGTATGAAATATCATTTGGATTTTATGGCACTAACATACTAATGTTTCTTTTGATGTGTTATTGTTTTAAGATTGAGATGGATCCAAACTCTAGCTTGGGTAGACTATGCTTAGGAGTATATGAGCATATTAGTCTCAATGACAAAATAGAATCGGAAGGAGAATGGACAGGATCTGAATGCAAGGACTCAGCCGATAGCGGGGTTCAAAAGGTCTTAACTTTCTATCGTATGGAGGACTTGACACCTAGTGAGAAATACTTAATGCCTTGCGATGTGGAATGAAAATTTTCTTATGATGAGAAAGTGGATTTTGAGTTGGAAAGAAGCTTAATTAGTAATGAATTTGTAGTTGAGCTTGGCTTAACCTACAACACTCATCGTAATGGAGACAAGGAGATAGATAAAAAGCTCATTGTTATGATCAAAGACGAATTGTTTTTTGTGGACTTCTTTGTCAATCTGGAGGAGGAAGATTGTGAACCATGTGTAATATTTGTGAGATCTTTCCTAAAGCAAGTTAATGCACAACTTGACATCACTTGTGGCATACTTACTGTATGGCCAAAAGTGCATGAAAGCTTAGACTTTGGGGAGATTGATGAAATACTTGATAATCTTAACTTTGATGATTTGGCACCTATTGAAACCGAGGAGATTGATGCTCCTAGATTTGTTTGTAGCACGGGGAAAAACAAAAGAAACAAAGGCAAGAAACCCTCCCACGCTTACAAGTTAAGCTATAATTATGAAAGACCTTCACTCACCATTAACAAACCGTTGACTAGAGAAGAACTATCAATGGAGGAATTACAAGAAGATATTGAACAAAGAGTCATGTTGTTGAACATGAATCGACCTATCATTGAAACTTTAAACTATAGTGATAAATATAAAATGATTGTTGATGGAGTTTTTCTCGACAAGTTGAAAGTTGAAGATGGACTCACACCGGATTATGAAGATGTGGCTATCCAAATACTTCGTGAGAACAAGGTAATGCTTGAAAAAGAAGATCCGGGGTACTTTATCCTACCAATAAGGTTGGAGGGTAAGACTACTTATAATGCTTTGGTTGACACGGGCTCAGATGTAAATGTTATGCCTTATGGAATCTTCAAAATGCTAGATGTTGGTAGAGTCAAACCAAGGTTTGATCGTATCAAAATGCTTGATCACTCCTATGCGGAGGGATTTGGACGTTTACTTGGAGTTCTTTGCCAAGTGGGGACAACTACACTACTAGCCGATTTCATGCTTCTCCACATTCCTATTGATCGAGATATTCAACTAGTGGTTGGAAGAAAAATTTTAAACATCATTGGTGCAAACATAGATGTTGGAAAACCTATTATGACTAGCTTTGATGGGTTTTTCCATCAAAACTATAATGTACTAAAATCAAAGAAACATGATGATAGTGATGATGAAGACGATAAGCACTACACCATGAAAAAAGATGAGAACGGTATGCCAATTTATGGTCCACATTTGCAACCATGGACGAAACTGGAAGAATTTTTGGACGCATCACTAAGTGAAAGGAGCTACCATAACCCTTTCTTTGACATATGTGTATACAAGAAGATTGTGGGAATGCTTGGACCACTTCCCGTTTCATTGAAATACAAAGATTAGCAAGTGGGGAACAAACGAGAATTTGAAAACATTGCTAAAGATGGAGATAGTGAATGGCATTTTGCCATGGTCATTATTCATCCATGTGGAAAGAGGTACAAAAAAGTGTACGAGACAAAAGACACCAATAGAGAGGTTCGGGATGTTACACGGAGAGTGATATAATGTCACCTCTAAACGTCTGCTATAACTAAAGAAATGGAGGAAATGAGGAGTGCATCATTGGCTCCTAGTTGCTTTATGCATTTTTACTTTTTTTGTATGTAGATAAAATAATAAAACGAAGTGAAATCTAAGAGTCCTAGAAGTTTTAGGATGGTCTTAGAAGAAGGAAATGTTTTCCTATTAGGATTTGTTATTTTTCTTTTAATGATATTGATTGAATTAGAGGTTTTCTTTGAAAATTTTGTGTCTAGTGACTTAAAAAACAGTAACTTGGTATGTGAGCACAGAATGTGCGCCGCACTTCTGGGCGGATTTTTGTATATACTTCATTTTATCTCATTTGAAACTAAAAAAAACAACAAAACACGTCTGACGTTTTTCGAATCATCACCAAAAACATTTTCGATTTTTACTCCAATTCACACTCGAAATCATGTCTAGGGTAAGTTTTTATCTTTAATTCATATAACTTTTACTTTATTTAGGTTTAATTTTTGATTAATTATTCAATTGGGTTCTTAGTGGTTGATAATCGAATTACATTCGATTTGTAATTAGAAATGGGGATATTGATTAATATAGAATTAGATTATTATATGAAATTGGAAAACAAAAAAATAAAAATAAGGCTTTTTGAAATCAAACCCTAAGATTGAGCAATGTCGCAGATTAGAATGAATTGGGAATGGTTTAGTGTTCGACTCTAGCCATTTTTATTGATTTGGAACCATTAGTTCGCGGATTTGGTTAAGAATATTAGTCACCCCGACATTTGCTAGAATACGCAGAATGTGCGCCGCACTTTTTCATAAGTACGCCGCACTCTAGCGAATTTTTCCTAGAAAGTACGCCGCATAATACAAGGGTTTATCCAAGTATGAAATCTTATCGTCCGATCTCTTCGAATTGATTACCGGCTAAGAGTGTGACTCAATTGTCTTTTGGAAAACAAGAGGATGTGTTTGTTTGATTATCTAAATTTTAAAACTAAAAGCAAGTAAGAACATTGTCGTTGAGTAGAATAGAAGCTTTTGAAATTTAAAGTACAAATAAAAGTGAACAATTTTTGGAAATTAAATTGTGAATGATTAAAAACTTGGAAACTTGTTTAAAATTAACTAAGACAAAAGGAGGGAAAGATTAAAATTTGAAATCTAAGAAAAATAAAACAAAGCAGATCACAACGCGATCGTATCCAAACAATAAGATGGATCGTGTCCACCAATCACACTCAATGCGATCACAACAAATGAATCAGATCGTACTCACTAGTACGATGGGTAACTTGATCGTACTACCAGATCGCAACCACGATCGCAACAAGTGGATCGTGGTGCTTGATCGTGGTTTGTGATCGCAACACTATAGAATCGCAATCAATGCGATGGAAACAAGGCATCGTAACACACCATCGCACTCCCAGATCGTAATCAATGATCGTGGTGTGTGATCGTAACAGGGAAGAACAGATGGATCGCACTCAATGCAATCGTACCCCAAGATCGTAACCAAGTAAAACCTTCTAAGATGGAAATGGTGTCCAACAAGTAAATAACCTTAAACTAATAAGCAGTAACCAATAAGCACTTTCAACTTGGAAAAGATTAAATAAGCATAAATTCGAAACTTTTAGGAATCTAAACACGTAACCTTTATAAACCGAGCTTTAAAAATATAAACTTTTTAAGAAAGTTTAAAGGTTAATAAGCTAAAACAACGAATAAGCCACTAAAAATTAAGAGCTTGTAGCTTATACGTCTAAGAGCTTATGTAGGAACAAAAGAAATGAACTTTCTAACCACACAACATCAAACTCAATCACGGATCATGAATGATTCAGATCAAAAGTGAAGTTTCGGATTAAGGAATAAGCAAAATCAAGAAATGTAGAAGGAGATTAAAGAACACAAAGCTTAAACTTAAACTTTTTGATTAATAAAACTCAAATACAAAGATTAACTAAAGCTTAACTTAAAAGAAAAGATGAAGTTTTAGTGAGAGAAAGTTAAATACTTTCTCTCTCTAAAATGAAAAACTAAAAACAAAGAAAATAAAACTAGCTAACCACCCTCCTAATGTGATTAGGAGGGTATTTATAGGCTAAGTGGGAAGTGCATATGTGGTGTGCTTCCTTCTTTCTTTTTCTTCTCGACTCGATTTAATTCTTTGTCTTTTCTCGACGTCGTCTCGGGATTTGAACTTGTCTTAATAATTTCTTCTATAATTCAGACTTGAGTTCTTCGACTTCATTAAACTTCCGTCTTTAGACTTTTTCTTCGATAAATCTTCAGAATAGGTCTTGTACATCCGTTCTTTAAGCACTCTTGATCTCTTGACTTCGTCTTTTCTCGTTTTCTTTGATAAAAGCCCGTGAAAGCCCGTGTTTTCTTCCTTTTTCATCTTTTGGTCCTAAAACACAATAAAAACACAAACCACGCATAATTCTGAATTTTACGACATAAATTACACGTTTTGGTCTTGTTATTATTGGAAATAAGTGGTAAAAGGATAGGTGTTTTCACACTTATTAATTCCCCTACACTTGACCATTGCAATGCTCTCATGCAATGCATTACTTCTGAAGCACGGTTTACATTTTCATAAATAATCCACCTTGGCCTTTATTAAATACTAAACGTCTAAGAAAAATAAAAGGATAGAAACAAGTAAAGAAATCAAATACTTACATTGGGTTTTGGCTGTCATGAACGTTTATCATCCTCAAGTTTCACGTTCCCCATGCCAGGCTTAAAAACGAGATTATTGTTATTATAAGTTAGCAAACCAACACGAATTCATGTGGGCCAATTATTTACTTAGACTCCCTTATTCATAGGTGTATCTCTTTTATTTTATTTTTGTCTTGAATGATCACTAAGATGCATTGTTTGACTTATTTCGATAGTTATTTAGGCCGAAAATAAAGTGGACGATTTAATCAATAGTTAGCTAAAGGACAAAATCTTTTAAAACTGCTTCTCGGGGCCTCTTAAAGTTCATATCTTGGCATAACTCGCTTCACGATTTGAGACTTTTCTCGGATCGATATTTGGCAGCGACTTCATACTTCAAATCTTTGAGAGACGTTCTTGAAATTATGGTCTTCTCTTCATAATAGGAATTTCTTCACTTGAACTTTTTGAGAGATTCTTCATATTTGGACCACGACTTCTTTATTTTTCTCCAATCTTTATTTTGGACTTTGATATACAACGATCCGCCTCCTTTTAGGACTTGGATCTATCTATTTATCCTCATACCTTGTTAGGGACTTTTTGGATAGATTTCTCCATGATCTTTTGGGGAGTTTTTTTGCTTTTCGTCGTGTGTCTCGATCCTTCATATTGATTTTCAATAAATGATTCTTCACATCACTTTTGGATCTTTAGCAACAAAATGTAGCCCTCATGCCTTGTTAGGGCCTTTTCGGACTCGCCAATCTTCGCATCCCGCTTCAATAAGTTATGCCTTGGCTATGAACTCTAATTAATACCGAGCAACTTTTAAACGATCTTGGGCTAGAAGCTAAGTAACTTTTCAAATCGTACAACCTTATTTATTGCAGATAAATTTATTAACAAGCGATGGGAGAATAGGCTCATAATTAACTCACATAAATTCACGAAAGAATACCAAACTTATAATTGACTCTATCATCTCTCGTTCTCCACAGTTTAAAATCTCAAGGAATGAGACCCGTGGATGCTTAGTCTATTAAATCAAAGTTTTGGGTTTTCGAATCATCTATAGGATCTTGCAAATTCTTAGACTTTTTCAAGTTTAGAAATCGCATTTTAAAGTTCCCTTGATAAACAACTCTCTAGGATCAATTATAGGAACTTGCGAAAAGTTCTTGTTCTTAACCTATGAGAGTTAAGACTTTTGTGTTTTAAAGCTCCCTATATAAAAGCCTAGCAAAATTTGACTTAAACACGTCAAGGATACTAGCTAGAGTAAACTTAGATAAGTAAACTCGGGTTGAGTCAAAATATTCACGACTTTGAAAAATTTAAAACCACTTTATTGAAAATTTATTCTAGCAAAGAAAGTAAATAACGATAGCAAAGGAAAAACTACAAGGCCAAAATAGATTAAAATTTTTGAAAAATGTCGAAAAATCAAATTTTTCGGTTAAAATGAGGGCAAATTCATGGAAAAGACCACTTACTTCGATAGAATTCCCCCCTACACTTGATATAAACATTGTCCTCAATGTTTAAGCATATGGGAATAAATTCCCCTACACTTAAGACATTGTGCACTTTGTTTAAGTCTTGCTAAGGAAAGGTCAACTAAAGTGATTTCAATGTGAACATATAAGATATGAGAAATTGAATCACGACAGTTTAAGATAGAACCAGGTGGGTACACGGGATCATGGTTCGTCAAAAGTCATGGAGGTGCTTCTTGAAGCTTGAATCCCTGTACAAAGTAAGAAGCAAGACAACCAACACATACGGGGCTCCCCCTACACTTATTATGAAAGCAGTAAAGGATAGATCACAGGTTGCCTCCCAAGAAGCGCTTGTTGTTGATAACCGAGTCACGAGCCTGACTAGACCCAAAACTAGTTCATGGGAAACGTGGTGAGGGATGGGATCATCTCATGAGAGATGTCCTCACCAAAGTAAAGCTTCAAACGCTGGCCATTCACCTTGAAATTGGGCCCATTTGGCTGAGAAAGCTCAATGGTCCCATAGGGAAAGACTTTGGCGATGGTGAATGGACCAGACCAGCGGCTCTTCAACTTGCCCGAGAAGATCTTCAACCGAGAGTTAAAAAGTAAGACTTGATCACCAACGTGGAACTCTCGGTTCTTGATTCTTGCGTCATGAATGATCTTGGTCTTCTCCTTGTAGATCAGTGAGTTCTCGTAAGCTTCATTCCTCAGTTCGTTGAGCTCGTTGAGTTGAATCTTGCGAAGATCACCGGCTTTGTTGATGTCGAAGTTAGCCCACTCAAGGCCCAGTACGCCTTATGTTCCAGCTCGATGGGGAGGTGGCATGCTTTCGCGTACACAAGACGATAAGGTGTACAACCAATCGGGGTCTTATATGCGGTACGGAAAGCTCACAGAGCATCATCTAACTTATCAGCCCACGCGGCACGATGCTCTCCCACAGTACGTTCCATAATTCGCTTCAATCCACGGTTGGAAATCTCGGCTTGCCCATTGGTTTGGGGATGATAGGCGGTGGAAAGACGATGATTAACACCATACTTAGCCATGACTCTTGCAAATTGATCATTGCAAAAATGAGTCCCGCGGTCACTGATTATAGCACGAGGAACACCGAATCGAGCAAACAGCTGCTTCAAAAAGTTCACAACCACCCTCGCATCGTTCGTTGGGAGATCCTTAGCTTCAACCCATTTAGAAACGTAGTCGACGGCTACGAGGATGTACTTGTTCCCTTTGGATGATGGAAATGGCCCCATAAAGTCGATACCCCAAACATCAAAGATTTCACATTCTTGTATGAAATTTTGAGGCATCTCGTCTTTATGTGTAATCTTGCCTTGTCGTTGGCAAGCATCACAATGCTTAACCATTTCGTGGGCGTCACGATAAATGGTGGGCCAATAGAATCCAGAGTCGAATACTTTCTTCGCGGTGTAATTGGGACCGAAGTGACCACCGGTGGGTCCTTTATGGCAAGCATCAAGGATTTGTAAAGCTGTCGGCCCATCAACACATCGACGAATGACAAGATCCGCACATTGTTTGAAGAGATAAGGGTCATCCCAGAAGTAAGTCTTCACATCTTTAAAGAACTTCTTCTTTTGTTGGGATGTTAACCCTTCGATGAGAGTTCCACCCGCTAAGTAGTTTGCAATGTCCGTAAACCACGGGGTGTCATCAAGATTGGAATGAATAGACATTAAGGTCTCAAGGGGAAAAGAGTCATTGATCTCTTGATTCGGATGATCCCCTTGATACGGATCCTCAAGTCTACTCAGATGATCCGCTGCTAGGTTTTCGGTCCCTTTTTGTCACGAATTTCAATGTTGAATTCTTGAAGGAGCAAAACCCAACGAAGAAGTCCTGGCTTAGAATCTTGCTCAGTTAACAAGTACTTCAAAGCGGAATGGTCGGTATAGACAATTGTGGTGGAAAGGACAAGATAGGGGCGGAACTTCTCAAAAGCATACACTACAGCTAAAAGCTCTTTTTCGGTAGTGGTATAATGCAATTGAGCCCCCGTCATTGTCTTGCTAGCATAATGGATTGGTTGGAAGTGTTTGTTCACTCTTTGGCCCAAAACCACTCCAATAGCAAAGTCGCTAGCATCGCATATCAATTCAAAAGGTAGCTCCCAATTAGGGGTGACTAAGACCGGTACCTTAGTTAGCTTATCCTTGAGAAGATTGAAGGCTTCAATACACTCTTTGGAAAAGATAAAAGAAGTATCTTTTTCCAAGAGGTGGGTCATCGGGCGAGCGATTTTAGAGAAATCCTAAATGAAACGACGATAGAAGCCTGCGTGACCCAGAAAACTTCTCACACCCTTCATGGTTGAAGGTGGAGGTAATTTGGCTATGACATCCACTTTAGCACGGTCCACTTCAAGACCGGATTTGGAGATTTTATGTCCCAGCACAATGCCTTCTTTTACCATGAAATGGCATTTTTCCCAATTTAGAACAAGGCGAGTGTCTTCACACCGCTTAAGCATGCGTTCCAAATTGGCAAGGCAAGTAGAGAAGGAATCACCATAGACCGAAAAATCATCCATGAAGACTTCCATGGTTTCTTCAACCATGTCATGGAAGATAGCCATCATACACCTTTGAAAAGTCCCAGGAGCATTGCATAAGCCAAAAGGCATTCTTTTGTAAGCAAATGTGTCGTAGGGACAAGTGAATGTGGTTTTCTCTTGGTCTTGGGGATAGATGGGTATTTGAAAATACCCGGAGAAACCGTCTAAGAAGCAGTAATAATCATTACCCGCTAGACGTTCAAGCATTTGGTCCATGAAAGGAAGGGGAAAATGATCCTTTCTCGTAGCATCATTGAGTTTGCGATAGTCTATACAAACTCTCCACCCTGTAACGAGACGAGTAGGAATCAACTCGTTGTTTTCGTTGGGAACAACGGTGATTCCGGCTTTCTTAGGCACACAATGGACCGGACTAACCCATGGGGAATCCGAGATAGGATAGATCATACCCGCATCAAGAAGTTTGATAACCTCTTTTTTAATAACGTCATGGATCTTAGGATTCACCCTTCTTTGGCTTTGAATAGTGGGTTTAAAGTCGTCCTCCATGAGAATTTTATGTGTGAAAAAGTGAGGATCAATTCCACGAATATCAGAGATGTTCCAAGCAATCGCTTTCTTATGATTCTTCAGCACGGCGATAAGTCGGGATTTTCTTCTTCTTTCAGGTCCTTTGCGATGATGACCGGTAACTTCTTGTTGTCTTCAAGGAAAACGTACTCGAGATGAGACGGAAGATCCTTAAGCTCTAAATCCGGAGGATTTTCGATGGAATGCGTAGTCAACTTCGG
This sequence comes from Glebionis coronaria, assembly GCA_025667525.1. Lineage (NCBI taxonomy): Eukaryota > Viridiplantae > Streptophyta > Magnoliopsida > Asterales > Asteraceae > Glebionis > Glebionis coronaria. Next base: position 40,473,858 of record CM046882.1, on the reverse strand, counting down.
ATCATCGGTAAAGATAGCCTTAGGAGACTGTGGAGAAATATGGTCCTCATTGAGAAGTTTCTCAATGGTACGAATGTCTTCATCCCAATTGGAGGGAGAATCGTCATATTGCAAATCCACATCTCCCAGAGTTGCTTCAAATTCTTTCAAGAGGAAATCACTTTCTCTAAATGGAGTTAGTGATGGAGCAATAGAGGCAACGGTCTCAACAATGGGTAGAGAATAAGAACCACTTTTACAAGCGTCTTTGAAATGTTCTTCACAAGCCTCATCAAGAACGTCAATAAAATTAACACTCTCTTTTTCCGAAGGCTGCTTAGAAGTTTACCCATGTTGAAGACGCTTTTGTCGTCACCAACTCTCATGATTAATTCGCCCGCGGCTACATCAATGAGAGTGCGACCGGTCCTCAAGAATGGACGTCCAACGATTAATGGAACACGATCCATTTCATAGTCAACGACAACAAAATCCGCCGGAAAGGTGAATTTGTCGATGCCGACGAAGACATCTTCGGCTATCCCCACAGGATAAGCAATCGTACGGTTAGCTAATTCCAAGGTCATTCGGGTGGGGACTAGCTCGGGTAGAGAAAATTGTTTCCAAACGCTTAGAGGCATTAAGTTGATACTAGCACCTAGATCGGCTAGGGCCATACAATTCTCTACCCCAGGAAATTTGCAAGGAATCAAGAAACGACCCGGATCACCAAGTTTGGTTGGTAATTTCCTTAAGAGGACGGCAGAGCAATTCTCATTAAGTTGGGTCTGAGCGATATCAAGGAGTTTCTCCTTATCACTGAGCAGATCTTTAAACATTTTGGCGTACTTCGGCATGTGAGCGAGAGCCTCAGCAAAGGAGATATTGAAATTCAGTTGTTTAAACATTTTTAGAAAGTTAGAAACCTGAATATCGTCTTTGTTTTTCAACTTCTCTTTCCTCAACCTTGAGGGATAAGGTATATTGGGTTGAGATGAAGGCTTCGGAATGTAATTCTCACTCACATCCTTGGGTGGTGGAGGAATGGGGTAAGAAGGTAAAGGAGGTGAAGAAAGTTGTTCTTTTTCCTTGTTCACAATCACGGGTAGAGGTGTAGGAAGCTCGGGTTCCGTATAACCTTTTCCACTACGAGTGGTGATTGCTTTCATCTCCCCTCGTGGATTAGCAACGGTGTTACTCGGAAGAGTACCCGAAGAAGAGGGTTGATTACCTTGGAAAAGCGAACCTATCATATCACGTATATTATCAGCTTGAGTGCTGAAAGAGTGTCTCATGTCTGCGCGAATATCATTGCTTTGTTTTGCCATGTCATTCCTTAGCTCGGCTCGAATATCGCTCCCTTGTTTCCCCATGTATCCCTTCAAGTTGATGAATTGACCTCTGAAGATTCGTCACCATCTCTCTATTAGTCCTCATGAACGTCTCGATGTCTTGATTCAACGCCGTTGGTTGATTGAGAGGTGGAGCTTGGTAAGCTTGAGAATTTCCTTGAGGTGGGTATGGGTTTCTTTGGGATTGATATTTATTGTTAGCACGAGGTTGGGTTTGGTTATTTCGGTTATAGCTTTGTTGTTGGTTTTGGTTTTGAGGAGTAAACCCGGGTGGTGCAAGATAGTTGTTTGAACGATAACTTAGCAAGTTACTGTCTCCTTGAGGACGAGCTTGATAGCCTCCCGTGGGATAAGTATCGTATACCGCGTTAACGTTTTCACAAAAATTGCCTTGAGTAGAAGGACAATCATTGTAAGAATGAGGACCACCACATGTGTCACAAGAAATAGCAATGGCTTTAGCTTGTTGAGTGTGGTTATTAGCCAAAATTTGCATATTTTTGCTCATTTCGATAATGGCTCGTTCCATGGCGGACATGTCGATGGTGGAAGAAGTAGATGAAACATTGACTCTCGGATTAGATCTTGAGGATGCGGATGAATCCCAATTCTTGTGGTGAGTAGTCATGTTTTCAATTAACTCTCGACACTCCTTCGGTCTCCTTTTCATAAAAGTACCACCGGCGGCGGCGTTGATCGTGTCACGATCACGAAAAGTGAGACCATTGTAGAAAGTATCAATGAGAGTGACAAGGAGCATGTTGTGATTTGGACAACGGTCGATCAAATCATTGTATCATTCCCAAGCATCAAAGAGCGATTCATCATTGTCTTGCATGAATCCACTAATTTGGTTACGAAGGCTCGTGACCATGGATGGTGGAAAATAGCGCGACAAAAATCGTTGACATGTCGTCCCAAGTATGAATAGAATTCTTTGGGAGATGGTCAAACCATTTTTCGGCATGGTGAGAAAGCGAGTGGGGAAATAGTTGAAGGTGAAGTACATCCATAGAAGCACCGGGCAACTTCATGCTTTGGGTGATGGTAACGACGAGGTGTTTGTTGGCATCATCATCCGGTATTCCGCGAAATGGATTAGTTTGCACTTGTTGGATCATGTGATGCTTCAACAAAAACTCTTGAGTCGTGATTTGCATCGGCGCAATTGGTCCTCCACGTCCATTCATCGTAGGTTGGCATAGCTCCTCCATGGTTCGTAGGTCGGGTTGGGGTAGATTATTCATGTTGGGGTGGGGTGGATTATTATTGTTGTTGTTGTGTACACCGGCCATGTCTAAATTATCGAGAGTCTCGGGCTCGGGATAAGACGTTGATCGAGTACGCATACACTAAAAAGAAAAATACAAGAGAAAAATATTTTTGGTTTTATTTTAATTTTTTTTTTTGTATTTTTGAAAAATTTATATTTTTTATGGGTTTTTGAAAATTTTTGAGCAAGGAAAATAACGTTCTTAAAAGAACGGGTCCCAAATTCAATGCGTCTCTCACTAGAAACCGTTAATCTTAACGAAAAGAGCCGGCAGCGGCGCCATTTAATACAAGGGTTTATCCAAGTATGAAATCTTATCGTCCGATCTCTTCGAATTGATTACCGGCTAAGAGTGTGACTCAATTCTCTTTTGGAAAACAAGAGGATGTGTTTGTTTGATTATCTAAATTTTAAAACTAAAAGCAAGTAAGAAAATTGTCGTTGAGTAGAATAGAAGCTTTTGAAATTTAAACTACAAATAAAAGTGAACAATCTTTGGAAATTAAAATGTGAATGATTAAAAACTTGGAAACTTGTTTAAAATTAACTAAGACAAAAGGCGGGAAAGATTAAAATTTGAAATCTAAGAAAAATAAAACAAAGCAGATCGCAACGCGATCGTATCCAAACAATAAGATGGATCGTGTCCACCAATCGCACTCAATGCGATCACAATAAATGAATCAGATCGTACTCACTAGTACGATGGGTAACGTGATCGTACTACCAGATCGCAACCACGATCGCAAAGTGGATCGTGGTGCTTGATCGTGGTTTGTGATCGCAACACAATAGAATCGCAATCAATGCGATGGAAACAAGGCATCGTAACACACCATCGCACTCCCAGATCGTAATCAATGATCGTGGTGTGTGATCGTAACAGGGAAGAACAGATGGATCGCACTCAATGCAATCGTACCCCAAGATCGTGACCAAGTAAAACCTTCTAAGATGGAAATGGTGTCCAACAAGTAAATAACCTTAAACTAATAAGAAGTAACCAATAAGCACTTTCAACTTGGAAAATATTAAATAAGCACAAATTCGAAACTTTTAGGAATCTAAACAGGTAACCTTTATAAACCGAGCTTTAAAAAGATACACTTTTTAAGAAAGTTTAAAGGTTAGTAAGCTAAAACAACGAATAAGCCACTAAACATTAAGAGCTTATAGCTTATACGTCTAAGAGCTTATGTAGGAACAAAAGAAATGAACTTTCTAACCACACAACATCAAACTCAATCACGGATCATGAATGATTCGGATCAAAAGTGAAGTTTCGGATTAAGGAATAAGCAAAATCAAGAAATGTAGAAGGAGATTAAAGAACACAAAGCTTAAACTTAAACTTTTTGATTAATAAAACTCAAATACAAAGATTAACTAAAGCTTAACTTAAAAGAAAAGATGAAGTTTTAGTGAGAGAAAGTTAAACACTTTCTCTCTCTAAAATGAAAAACTAAAAACAAAGAAAATAAAACTAGCTAACCACCCTCCTAATGTGATTAGGAGGGTATTTATAGGCTAAGTGGGAAGTGCATGTGTGGTGTGCTTCCTTCTTTCTTTTTCTTCTCGACTCGATTTAATTCTTTGTCTTTTCTCGACGTCGTCTCGGGATTTGAACTTGTCTTAATAATTTCTTCTATAATTTAGACTTGAGTTCTTTGACTTCATTAAACTTCCGTCTTTAGACTTTTTCTTCGATAAATCTTCAGAATAGGTCTTGGACATCCGTTCTTTAAGCACTCTTGATCTCTTGACTTCGTCTTTTCTCGTTTTCTTTGATAAAAGCCCGTGTTTTCTTCCTTTTTCATCTTTTGGTCCTAAAACACAATAAAAACACAAACCACGCATAATTCCGACTTTTACGACATAAATTACACGTTTTGGTCTTGTTATTATTGGAAATAAGTGGTAAAAGGATAGGTGTTTTCACACTTATTACCGCACTTCTCAGAAGTGCGCCGCACTTTTTGTCTCAAAATCAAACAGAATGTTTCGAAAACCAACTTAGGGCTGCCGTTTACCCCTAATGTTTATCTAATGTTAATATATGTTTGTTTGTGTGATAAATTTTACAGAACACAGGTTCTGGAAACTATGAGACCAGCTCATCTAGCCGAAGGAAGAGACAAGAGCCTATCGAGTCGACGAGTGCCGCACTCATGGGAGTCCCTAATCATCCATTTTTGAATTGGCCTGGATGTGCAAATGATGCTAAAACCATTTACAACAATCCTCTTAGTCTTCTACTACCAAAACAAATTTTCGCACCTAGCATTATGGATTTTGGAATTTTGAGCGAGCTTGGTTGTGAAGCTCAAATTAGAGAGATGCTATCGATAGTTGTGATAGAGGTTGGAGGAAATGAAGTTTTGTTTCGATCTGATGCTTAGGTCCGTGCTTTTACTTGTAGGGAGAAGATCTATGCGGAGCTTGTTCTTGAGTTTTTCTCAACATTTAATCTTGATGAAGATGTTGATGATGATGAGCTATTAACTAAGAAAATCATGAGTTTTAGAACTTGTAGAAAAGGACATTATTTGACTTTGAAGGAATTTGCTAAGTACTTGGAGTTGTACACTAGAGAGGAGCGAGATGAGGAAGGATTTGAAGTGTATTTTCAAGGAGGAGAACATGAGCATGGGAAATTTAATGCTAATGAGTTTTGGGCATTAATTTGTCCGGATGAGGATCCTTTGAGCTTGTCTAGGAGCTCAACCACTAGGATTTCTAGTCCACTTTTGAGGGTGCTCCAAAAGATGATTGCTTACGCGGTTTGCCAATGAACCACGAGATATGACAAGGTTCAAAAGAATGATTTATGGTTGTTGAGCATGTTTAGGAACAAGAACCGTGAGCAATATTCTAATGTGGCTTGGGTAATTGCAAAGTGGATGAAAAGGATAGGTCATGGTAGTCAAGCGAGTAGTATGATTGTGTGTGGACAATTTGTGACTAGGTTAGCCCGAAGAATGAGACTTTTAACCGGTCAAGTTGTAGGTAGTCTTAGTCCGCCGATCATATGTGATACCATTGACAAAATTACTTTGAGAGATTTGATTGGAGCGGATGGAAGGTCGATACGAGAAGATACGTCGGTGAGAGCACCACGTGTGAGCATGTCGCGACCTCCTCGTGCAACACTCCAAGATGTTTGTGATAGGATGGGAAGGATGGAGGTTAGGCAAGACCAACTTGGGTTTATGATGGAGCGACAATGTTATAGCATGGATAGATACGCTCCAGTTTTTGAGAGAATGGCGAAACAATATAGCGTTCCGATGAGTGGACCTTATGGACCACCCGAATATCACCATGAGCCATTCTACTATACCCAACAACCACCACCTTATCCACCATACTTCCACCCATCCAATGCTCCAAGGAATGACGAGACTGAAGAGGATATGTGATGCCTCTTGTGTTTGTGACTTGTGTGCTAGTCATAATTTGAAACAGTTTCAAAACAATTTATTTGATTATGTAATATGCCTTTGTTGGCACGTATGACAACTTAATACTTTGTGTGTGGATTTTTAATCTTTTATTTGGTATGTAAAATATGTTTGCGTATATATTTTGTGTTCAATTGCAGGAAATAAGCGAGTCAAGGCATAATAAGGCGAAGATTGAAGATTTCGGCTTCGTTCACGACTCGGAAAGGGGAGTATCATTCTTATTTTCCTCTATTTTTTACTTTTTCCTTATGTTTAGCATTAAGGACAATGTTCATAATAAGTATGGGGGTTGTTATCCCTAAAATATGATGATTCTACAAGAATAAAGAAGAAAGAAAGGTAGATAAAAGATGGAAGGTTTCTAGAGAGAGAAAGTAGTGAGAGAAAGTAGAGAGAAGTGTGTATTAAACTTTTGTGAAATTAGATTAGAAAATGAGACAACCAACACCCTTCCTAACATGCTAGGAAGGGTATTTATAGCCTAGCCTACATGTGGCTTAATGGGCTATATTTTGATTGGGTCGGGCTTGAATAAATGCTTAGTACCTTGAAAGAGGCCTTTTAAGCTAGCCATCAAGCCCGTAATGTCATGACTATAATAACTAACTATTACAACGTTCTACTAAATGTTACAATATAAACCTATGACCGAAGATTCTTGTTTGACTCAATATTTTGAGGCTAACAATCTCCCCCAATGTTAGGTCATTCCTCTTTGATATTTGAAGATCAATGGAGATTACGAATTTCGTCATAAATAAGTCTTGAACGTGTAATAGTAGTCTTGTTCTTCATGCTGTGATCTTTGAGCCTGTGTCATTGTCTTTCGACTTTATCTTTTATCTTGAGATCTTCAAATCATTCTTGACTTTTCTTTGCCATCTTGCGATCTTGTGTCTTCATCCACATGCTCATACTTTGCACAATCTTGAAAACTTGCTAACAATCTCCTTTGAAGTGAGGTCATTCCTCTACATTAATTGATAAGGAATATTTTGATCATCAGAGTTGCAGAAGTCTTTAGCTTTTTTGATAGTTGAATGTCTTTGGGTATGAGTATGTGATTTTGAATCTTTGACTTTGCTGAGTACACCGTAACGCCACCTTCTCGAGACAAAACTTAGACACGGACTGAATGGCTTTGACATACGTCCTAAATAGGTAGCGTTTTACCTCTGGTCGGTGAAGACCGTTACACGATATTAAATATTGTACCTGTGATTAGGTAGAATTAATTAAAAATCTCCTTGACAAGGTTTCGCGGTTGTACTAGCCGTTCTCTTTACTCGACCGTCTCAAAGCAAGACTGCGAACATAAAGAGTGAATCAATTGGATAAATATCCGCTTTATTAAATTCGTCAATTCAGTTTCCTAGAACAAGTTTGATTCATTAAGAATCTTACCATTGTTGCTTTCTAGTTAACACAAGCTTGATTCATAAATAATCTCACAAGTTACCTATCGTAGCGCTGTTTGATGTTGACGCTAGAAAGATTTCCATTTGTCATTGTGAATATTAATGAATATCACTTTGAATGTTCTGGCAAGACCATAAAGATATTGCGTAGAAACCTGAAACGAGTTTGAATCAATTCAGAATCAAACAACTGTTGCTTTTCAGTTTACACATGTTCAATTCTAAAAGAATCTTACACATGACCTACCGCAATTCTTTTTGATGTTAACACTGGAAGGATTTCCACTCATCATTGTGAATACTAAGTAGTATCACTCTTAGTGTTCTAGAAATATCGCAAGGATATAGCGTAGGACTCTCTTGATCGTCATCCGTGTGTCCTAACGAGATTTGATTGATCTCTTGGCTCTAGACTCGATTTGTGCACTTTTAGTGGTCGGAGGCTGGAGCAGATGCCACCTATTCAATATCAACTATCTCGGAGTGAGAAAGTCAATAGAAGTCGTGTTGATCTCTGAAACTAGGATTTTTGTTAATCCAAATTTAAGCAATTAATGTTCGTTTTTCCTCGACTCACTCGAATTGATTTCCGGTTTATCGAATCGACTTAACTTTGTTTTTGGTAAACGATATTTTTGGTATTTTTTTAAACTAAAAGCTAATATTAAAAACTAATTTAAACTTAATAAACTACTTTAAAAACTATTTTAAACTAATTTTAATAAAAACTATTTAAAAATTAACTAATAAAAACTTTTTTCAATTAAAACTATTTAAGTCTAATTAATTTTAAACTAGTACTTTTAAATAAAATCTACTAACTTAAATTTAATACTAAAACTTTTTAGACAAATCTAATTTATATTAACTAAAATTTTAAAAATGAATTTAAACAAAAATTTAAACTATTAAAGAAATAAAATATATTTTTTTAACTTTTATTATTTTTTAAAATAAACTGGATAATAAAATAAAACTTTTGTATTTAATTTAAATAAAACTAAACTTGATTTAAACTAATTTAATTAAATTGAACTGCCAAATTTAAACTTACCTATATTAATTAAACTAAGGAGAATAAACACAAATAAAGGGTCTAGATGAATGGTTATGGCGTTGGACTTGTAAACAAGAGGTCTGGGGTTCGAATCACACCCCAGACAGAATTTGTTAATATTTTTGACTATTTATTTTTTTTGGAACTTTTTTATTTGGACAGAAAAACCCTCAGACTAATTGAGTCTGAGGCTTATGCAGTAAAACAATAAGCTAAACAACCAAATCAGCAAAATCAGTAAAAACCAAATAGCTAATAAATCATCACAGAAAATAAGCAGACAATGACAGAAATAAGCTAAAAACAATAATAAGCCCAAACAGTTAACTAGATAAGCTAACAAATAAAGAAAGGAACAAATAAGCTACTATAGATAAACTAATAAGCACAAAGGAAAAACAAATAAGCAGATTAAGCAGACTAATAAGCAACTAAAAAAATTATACTACTCGAAACCTCAAACAGAATCAAAATCGAAATAACCACTAAAACTTAATCAATAAGCAAAAACACAATAACAGATTAAATAACTTAAGCATAAATCTAAATTAAACTTAACATAAAATAAAGAGATTAGAAGATGAACCATGTGATGTTAACCGTTGGGACGTAGGGTGGCGCTGAACCCCCTATGAACCGAAACCGAGACCACCAAAAATCATCATCATCACCATAAGCCAAATACTCTCGAACCAAACAACTACTCTCGAACCGAATCCGAACCAGAAAGTATCCCAATCCGAGAACCAATATTTCGAACAGTAAAACTTCTTTTAATCTCCCAATGGGGAAGATTGTCAATACTTTCCTTTATCTTTTATATTTTTTTTTATATAATAATCATACCGAGAACAGTAACAATATTTTTATCAACAGATTAAAAAAAACAGTAACTGGAAATTAAAAATGAGACAGAATTAAACGAAATTATCTTTTCATTAATTTAAATCAAGAGTACAATACTGGAAAAATCAAAATACAAATTTTAATCCTAAATCTATTTTACTGAAAATAAAAATAATAAAGAAAAGCACCTAAAATTCCATGATAGAGGGGGGGTTTTATAGGAGAACCCCCAGAAACCCTAATCTTGGCTTCTCTTGTAAGCATCCAATCTGAACCGTTGATTCAATCATTCTTCTTCTCTCTCTTCTTTTCTTCTAATCCAGTGGCTGAGATCATCCCTTGTGACTCGGATTGCCAACATGGCACTGATTGTGCTAGTTGTGTTTGTTGCAAGGTGAGGTGGATTGATGTAATTGGTTGAGGGGTTTGTGGTGAGGTGTCATGCCCAATCAAAGGAGGCTACGTTGGAGAGAGAGGATCATCTCCTTGAGTGTTTGCTGCGAAAACTGGGGGGATTTAATCCTTATAGGTTGAATTAAACGGATATGTAAAAACCCCTATTTTGTTATTGTTAATTTTTGATGGGTAAATTTTAGGGTTTGTGGGAGTATAGATTTGGGGGAAGAAGATAAGCAGTAAAAGGGTGAGAGAAAATTGTTTGTATCGAATGATGTGTGAGGGTAAAAAAATCTGTTTGTTTTATATATGGTGTGTTGGGTGAGTAAACATGTGGGTACACGTGGGGTGGGTAATATTGTAGGTTGCGTTTGATGAGTGTTTGTTGACCATTTGACTGAGTGAAATCAATATAGCTGCCCCTTGATAATCCATTTGGGCCAGGCCCAACTTAATCCCACTTGTTTCGTTTAATTAATCTTGGGCCAAAATGATTTTTTGTTTCATCCGTGTCATTATTTGGCAAAATGGGCTTTTGGCCCATATTTTAAAGAGCTTAAAAACTTAATGGGCCTTTGGGCCCATTACCCGAATGTGGGACCCACTAAGCTCGATTATCTTCAAAAATATTAAATCCACTAAAACGAGCTCGATTTCGGCTTTCTTGAAATTATTTTCAAACCCGTGTCGACTTTGCCGGTTTTCGTGATCTTGGCACACTTTTGGTCTTTGACATTGTCTTTGTCTCTTTCTTGGACTTTTCTTCAACATTTGACCGTGAAATCCCGTGTTTTCTCTTCTTTTGATCGTTTGTACCTATTTTAACACAAAAACACAAAACCACGCGTAATTCCGACATTTACGATATAAAACACATGATTAGGTCTTGTTTTTCCTTGACTTTAGTGGCAAAAGGATAAGTGTTTACACACTTATTAAATCCCCTACACTTGACCATTGCAATGACCCCATGCAATGCATTATTTCAAAGCATATAGTTACATTTTTCTCATTATTAACCCATCTTGGCCTTTATTAAGATATACTACTATTACTACGACGGAAAGATAAAACTTAAAAGGAGACAAAAGTTTTAACAATTTATTTAACTTGAAAATTAGTCGATGGAAGAAACTCGTAAAGAAATCTAAGACTTGGATTAGGGCTTTAGTGTCATGAATATAAAACACCCTCAAGTTTCACGTTCCCCATACCAAGCTTAAAAACGAGATCATTGTTTACCATAAGTTAGCACAACTAACACTTACTCATGTGGTTTAGTTAATCACTTAGACACCCTTATTCCTACGGTGTATCTCTTGTATTTTATTTTTGTCTTGAATGATCACGAGGATGCATTTTTGACTTATTTCGATAATTTATTAAGGCCGAAAATAAAGTGGGACGATTTAATCAATAGTTAGCTAAAGGACAAAATCTTTTAAAACTGCTTCTCGAAACCTCAAAAAGTTCATATCTTGGCATAACTCGTTTCACGATTTGAGACCTTTCTCGGACCGATATTTGGCTTGTACTTAAAACTTCAAATCTTGAGAGACAATCTTGAAATTATGGTCTTCTCTTCGTTTTGGTATACATCTTCATAAGGAGTGAAAGATGCTTCAAACGTTGACCACGACTTCTTCATTCATCCTCTTCTTTATTTAGGATTTTGATATACAACGATCCGCCTCCTTTTCGGACTTGGATCTATTTATCCTCATACCTTGTTATGGTCTTTTTGGATAGACATCTCCATGATCTTTAGGGGAGTAATTGCTTCTCGTCGTGTGTCTTGATCCATCATATTGATTTGGATTAATGATCTTCACATCATCTTAGGATCTTTAGCAAAAAGTGAATCCTCATGCCTTGTGAGGGCCTTTTTGGACTCGGGTATCCTCATGCCTTGTTAGGGCCTTTTTGGATAAGCCAATCTTCGCGTCCCGCTTCAATAAGTTATGCCTTGGCTATGAACTCTAATTAAAACCGAGCAACCTTTAAACGATCTTGTGCTAGAAGCTAAGTAACCTTTTAAATCGTACAACCTTATTTATTGCAAATATATTTATTAACAAGCGATGGGAGAAAAAGCTCATAACTAACTCACATAAGTTAATGAAAGAATACCAAACTTATAATTAACTCTATCATCTCTCGTTCTCCACAATTTAAAATCTCAAGGAATGAGACTCGTGGATTCTTAGCCTAATAAACCAATTAAGGTCCATATGGTTAAGGATACTTAGCTAGAGTAAACTTGGATAAGTAAACTCGGGTTGAGTCAAAATATTCACGACGGGCTCAAAGACATCTAAACTTGTTAAAACCATTTTATTTATTTCATTTTTGACTTTATTCTTGAAATGGAAATTATTACGATGCGATAATAAAAGGAAAGAAAATAGATAAAAATACTACTAGGCCAAAATAGATCAAAATTTTGAAAAACGTTGAAAAATTTTTAAATTTTCCGGTTAAATGGGGTCAAATTCATGGAAAAGCCCACTAAAATTCGATAGAAATCCCCCCCCCCCCCCCCCGATACTTAATATAAACATTGTCCTCAATGTTTAAGCATGTGGGAGAATAAACTCCCCTACACTTAGGACACTGAGTACGTTGTTTAAAATCGAGCTAAGGAAAGGACAACTAAAGTGATTACATTTATTCGTCTTATTTATATACAAGATTGAATCACAATAGCAAAAACTTATCCAAGGAACCGGGTTCACGGGTAACACGGGAACACGGGTCTCGTCAAAAGTACCAAAAGTGGATCATCAAAGCACATGTCCCTGCACACATCACAACACACAAACAACCTACTTGGCTCCCCCTACACTTATTGGTGGACATGGATGAAGGTGAAAAGGGTGGAAAGGATGGTAAAGGTAAAAATCTAACCTAGTTATACGATGCTTGATTTATTTATCACGAGTCTCTAGCTCGACTCGATTTCCCGAATTAATTCAAGGGAAATGTGGAGAGGGATGGAATCATCTTATGAGAGATGTCCTCTCCATAGTACAACTTAACCCGTTGGCCATTCACCTTAAAGTTGGGCCCATTTGGTTGGGATAACTCAATGGTGCCATAAGGGAAGACTTGGGTCACGGTGAATGGACCGGACCAACGGCTCTTAAGTTTACCCGAAAAGATTTTCAACCGAGAGTTAAAGAGTAAAACTTGATCACCAATATGTAACTCTCGGTTTTTAATCTTGGAATCATGAATGAGCTTAGTCTTCTCTTTGTAGATTAATTAATTTTCATAAGCCTCATTCCTAAGTTCATTGAGTTCATTGAGTTGGATTTTCCTATGATCACCGGCTTTGTTAAGATCAAAATTAGCCCATTTCAAGGCCCAATAAGCCTTATGCTCCAACTCAATGGGGAGGTGGCATTCCTTTCCATACACAAGGCGATAAGGGGTACAACCTATAGGTGTCTTATAAGCGGTACGGAAAGCCCACAAAGCATCATCTAATTTATCGGCCCATGAGGCAAGATGCTCTCCCACGGTTCGCTCTAAGATTCTCTTAAGACCACGGTTAGAAACCTCGGATTGTCCATTAGTTTGAGGATGATACGCGGTGGAAAGTCGGTGATTGACACCATACTTAGCCATGACTCGTGCAAATTGATCATTGCAAAAATGAGTCCGGCGATCACTAATAATAGCACGAGGCACACCGAATCGAGCAAACAATTGTTTCAAGAAGTTAACAACCACCCTCGCATCGTTAGTAGGTAAAGCCTTTGCTTCAACCCATTTTGATACGTTGTCAACGGCTACGAGGATGTACTTGTTTCCCTTCGATGATGGAAACGGCCCCATAAAGTCGATGCCCCATACGTCAAAGATTTCACACTCTTGGATGAAATTTTGAGGCATCTCATCTTTATGTGTGATCTTGCCTTGCCTTTGGCAAGCATCACAATGTTTAACCATTTCATGTGCATCATGATAAATGGAGAGCCAATAGAATCTGGAGTCGAAAACTTTTTTAGCGGTGTAATTAGGACCAAAGTGACCACCGGTGGGTCCTTTATGGCAAGCTTCAAGGATTTGTAAAGCCGCCGGCCCATCAACACATCGACGAATGATTAAATCCGCACATTGCTTGAAAAGATAAGGGTCGTCCCAATAGTACGTTTTAACGTCCTTGAAGAATTTTTTTCTTTTGTTGGGACGATAACCCTTCGATAAGAACACCACCCGCCAAATAGTTATTAGACTTGTAAGACAAATGGTTAACATCAACATTTGGTTTGAAATGAATCCGATCATTTTCATTGTTGTTATAAGCATAAACTTCTTGTTGATTATTGTAAACCTTGTCACAGTTATAGTACGAATGTGGTCCACCACAAGTTTCACACGTTTCACTTTTTTCTTTCACGACATGCACATGTGTAGTGAGGGCCTCGGTTTTTAAAGCGAGTGTTTCAACAAGCGAAGTAAGTTTATCGATTCTTTTGTCACTCTCACTAGAACTAGCACTTGCCATATTAGCCCTAACACTTTTGGTTTGCACTTTTGCCTTGTTCTCAATAATGGCCCAAGCCTCGTTCATGGTTTTCACAAGAATATTGCCCCCCGCGGCACTATTAAGTGAGTCTTGGTCGTTTAGAGTTAAACCATTATAAAACGTGTTGATTTGATGCACTTTAGTGAAACCGTGTTGTGGACATTTTCTCAAAAGATCTTTAAAACGATCCCAAGACTCACTAAATGTTTCCCCATATTGTTGTTCAAAGGTGATGATCTCATTTCTTAAAGAAGTGGTCCGTGATGGTGGGAAAAAGTAGTTAATGAACTTGGTCTCTAAGTCGATCCATGTGGTAATACTTTGGGGTGGTTCCTTATCAAGCCAAATCCGGGCTTGTCCCTCGAGGGAAAAAGGAAAAAGTTGTAGGCGAACGGCCTCTTGGGGCACCCCATTGTATTTGACGGTATTAGCTAATTGGATGAAACGTTTGATATGAGCGTGTGGGTCATCATTAGTACGGCCTAAAAATGGTGTAGCGGAAACCATTTGAATAAAACCCGATTTAAGTTCGAAATGATTAGCTCCAATATTCGGCACCACAATCGCGTCATCGTTTCCTTCAACGTGAGATTGTAGAATCTCAATCATTGGTCGATTATCCGTTGCCATCGTATTGTCGAAAGTTCGATTCTCGGGATCGGCTTTAATGACGGTCTTTTTGTTTTTCTTCTTCTTCTTTTTAGAAGAATTATAAGTATTTGGTACACCATTCGGTATGTATGTATGCGCGCGAGTGCGCATACAATTAAAACTTTGGAATGAGGTAGGTGACCTCGGTCGACTTTGAGAGGAAAAGGATTTTCCCTATCGATGAGCAATATGAAAAATCTACAAAAATATATACGTAAATACTACTTGAGTTGGCAAACCAATAATCGGTCGTCCCTCTCAATATACGCACAAGCAAGCGGGGACACGAGGTGGCACAAAGCACTTAAAAACCTTTTTCCTTAGACGGCCTTTTATAGCGCGTCGCCTTATACCCACCTTATAGTTTGTATATGTCGAGTTCAAACGTCTTACTAGTATTTATCTATTTTGCCCTTTTTTCTTGTTATGGATGCGACTACAATAGTTAGGTGATGAAATCCCAACTAAGGCTTATTTGAAAAGTAGGTAATTTTATTGTGATACGTAATATATTATAGTAAAAGAAAAATCTTTTTGTATTTTTTAGAAAAATATATATTCACAAGAAAAACGAAAGAAATCGAATTAAAAATTAACACTAATACGTAATATTTTTGGTGTAATACTTTTAGGAAAAAGTATTACGTTTTGCTTTTTTAATTTTTTTGGTGCAATTCTTAGGAAAGAAATTGCTTTTGTGATTTTTTTAATTTTTTTGTATTTTTAAGTTTTTGATTTTTTTAGCTTTTTGATTTTTTTGTGCAAGAAAATTAACGTTCAAAACGAACGGATCCCAAAATCCAAACGTCTTCACTAAAAATCGTCAATCGTACGAGCGAAGCGGCAGCGGCGCCAATTTGAAACTAGGGTTTTTGTTAATCCAAATTTAAGCAATTAATGTTCGTTTTTCCTCGACTCACTCGAATTGATTTCCGGTTTATCGAATCGACTTAACTTTGTTTTTGGTAAACGATATTTTTGGTATTTTTTTTAAACTAAAAGCTAATATTAAAAACTAATTTAAACTTAATAAACTACTTTAAAAACTATTTTAAACTAATTTTAATAAAAACTATTTAAAAATTAACTAATAAAAACTTTTTTCAATTAAAACTATTTAAGTCTAATTAAGTTTAAACTAGTACTTTTAAATAAAATCTACTAACTTAAATTTAATACTAAAACTTTTTAAACAAATCTAATTTATATTAACTAAAATTTTAAACAAAAATTTAAACAAAAATTTAAACTATTAAAGAAATAAAATATTTTTTTTAACTTTTATTATTTTTTAAAATAAACTGGATAATAAAATAAAACTTTTGTATTTAATTTAAATAAAACTAAACTTGATTTAAACTAATTTAATTAAATTGAACTGCCAAATTTAAACTTACCTATATTAATTAAACTAAGGAGAATAAACACAAATAAAGGGTCTAGATGAATGGTTATGGCGTTGGACTTGTGAACAAGAGGTCTGGGGTTCGAATCACACCCCAGACAGAATTTGTTAATATTTTTGACTATTTATTTTTTTGGAACTTTTTTATTTGGACAGAAAAACCCTCAGACTAATTGAGTCTGAGGCTTATGCAGTAAAACAATAAGCTAAACAACCAAATCAGCAAAATCAGTAAAAACCAAATAGCTAATAAATCATCACAGAAAATAAGCAGACAATGACAGAAATAAGCTAAAAACAATAATAAGCCCAAACAGTTAACTAGATAAGCTAACAAATAAAGAAAGGAACAAATAAGCTACTATAGCTAAACTAATAAGCACAAAGGAAAAACAAATAAGCAGATTAAGCAGACTAATAAGCAACTAAAAAAATTATACTACTCGAAACCTCAAACAGAATCAAAATCGAAATAACCACTAAAACTTAATCAATAAGCAAAAACACAATAACAGATTAAATAACTTAAGCATAAATCTAAATTAAACTTAACATAAAAATAAAGAGATTTGAAGATGAACCATGTGATGTTAACCGTTGGGACGTAGGGTGGCGCTGAACCCCCTATGAACCGAAACCGAGACCACCAAAAATCATCATCATCACCATAAGCCAAATACTCTCGAACCAAACAACTACTCTCGAACCGAATCCGAACCAGAAAGTATCCCAATCCGAGAACCAATATTTCGAACAGTAAAACTTCTTTTAATCTCCCAGTGGGGAAGATTGTCAATACTTTCCTTTATCTTTTATTTTTTATTTTTTATTTTTTTTATATAATAATCATACCGAGAACAGTAACAATATTTTTATCAACGGATTAAAAAAACAGTAACTGGAAACTAAAAATGAGACAGAATTAAACGAAATTATCTTTCATTAATTTAAATCAAGAGTACAATTCTGGAAAAATCAAAATACAAATTTTAATCCTAAATCTATTTTACTGAAAATAAAAATAATAAAGAAAAGCACCTAAAATTACATGATAGAGGGGGGTTTTTATAGGAGAACCCCCAGAAACCCTAATCTTGGCTTCTCTTGTAAGCATCCAATCTGAACCGTTGATTCAATCATTCTTCTTCTCTCTCTTCTTTTCTTCTAATCCAGTGGCTGAGATCATCCCTTGTGACTCGGATTGCCAACATGGCACTGATTGTGCTAGTTGTGTTTGTTGCAAGGTGAGGTGGATTGATGTAATTGGTTGAGGGGTTTGTGGTGAGGTGTCATACCCAATCAAAGGAGGCCACGTTGGAGAGAGAGGATCATCTCCTTGAGTGTTTGCTACAAAAATTAGGGGGATTTAATCCTTATAGGTTGAATTAAACGGATATGTAAAAACCCTTATTTTGTTATGGTTAATTTTTGATGGGTAAATTTTTAGTGTTTGTGGGAGTATAGATTCGGGGGAAGAAGATGAGCAGTAAAAGGGTGAGAGAAAATTGTTTGTATCGAATGATGTGTGAGGGTAAAAAAATCTGTTTGTTTTATTTATGGTGTGTTGGGTGAGTAAACGTGTGGGTACACGTGGGGTGGGTAATATTGTAGGTTGCGTTTGATGAGTGTTTGTTGACCATTTGACTGAGTGAAATCAATATAGCTGCCCCTTGATAATCCATTTGGGCCAGGCCCAACTTAATCCCACTTCTTTCGTTTAATTAATCTTGGGCCAAAATGATTTTTTGTTTCATCCGTGTCATTATTTGGCAAAATGGGCTTTTGGCCCATATTTTAAAGAGCTTAAAAATCTTAATGGGCCTTTGGGCCCATTACCCGAATGTGGGACCCACTAAGCTCGATTATCTTCAAAAATATTTAATCCACTAAAACGAGCTCGATTTCGGCTTTCTTGAAATTATTTTCAAACCCGTGTCGACTTTGCCAGTTTTCGTGATCTTGGCACACTTTTGGTCTTTGACATTTCTTTGTCTCTTTCTTGGACTTTTCTTCAACATTTGACCGTGAAATCCCGTGTTTTCTCTTCTTTTGATCATTTGTACCTATTTTAACACAAAAACACAAAACCACGCGTAATTCCGACATTTATGATATAAAACACATGATTAGGTCTTGTTTTTCCTTGACTTTAGTGGCAAAAGGATAAGTGTTTACACACTTATTAATCTCCGTGACAATAAAACAAACTTCTTTTGAGAGAAGCCTGAGTAGCTCGGAAAGGGTTGTGCTTCACATCACTGGGTCTATGATGAGTTTTTCTTCATGATGAGTTGACCCGGTTTCCGCCTAAGTTGTATGGAGGGATTCTTTCTTTAGACCCTTTATCCTTACATTTCTTTTTCATTCTTCAACCCCTTCAATGCTTACCAAGACATCATTAGTAGCACCTTGTTGTGATTGTTCTAGTGCTATCATCAGTACTTAGTCGGCATTCAGCTACGTTCACATTCTACTCCATCTTTCCTAAGGACTTCTAGTAATCTATTGGATTGTCCCTGGGAAGATCCCTCCGGTTCTGGTTGGATCATAGGACTTTAACCTAACCACTCTTTTGACACCAATAACGTCGTGGATTAAAGATGTTGTGGGTATTTGATCGTAACCATGAGTGCTTGAGTCTTTAGATCACATTTTAATCACATTTTCTCCCCCTATCTCTAATATATAAAATCGTTTGATATTAGAGATACCAAATTTGATTAAAATATATTGTGAAAAATAGTCTTGAAAACTTTCGAGAGAAAGATGTGTCAAACTTAGCATGAAGTTGGAACGCCCACCCTCAAAAATTGATCCAATGGAATTGTCATTACGAGGATATGATCCACAATAAACTTTTGAGGATAAGGGTTGTTGAACACACAATTTTTGAAAGATTTTGAATACCATTGAGAAATTCTTGAAAAAAATGTGTTCAACGCTTTTTGAAAAATCAATTCTTTTTGGCGAAAAGGTTTTTCTAAAGCATAAACTTGAGTTCATAGGCTTTGAATGTCTTGACGAATCCACTCAAGTGTAAGAAGATTTCTCTTCTTTTGCTGAGGGTAAGGGCACTAAATCGTACACTCCCCCGTGAATATAGAACCGGGTTGCAATCTGAAAGTGATTACAAGCCATTGTGTTGAGTTTGAAACGTTGAATGTTTTGTGACAAGCTCAACCCAAGATAGATTGCTCTACCCGTTGTTGGAAAATTGTCCAAGATAGACATTTTCCTTTATAGAAAGTAGAAATGACATGTTTTGAAAAATATTTACAACATTCATTCGAGCTTTATGTACACACCCGTGTCGTTATTGAGCGACATTTCTAGGTACATCCATATTATCGATACTGAAAGACATGTCGACAAGAATATTTTTGGTATTTTGTAAGTTTTTCCATTTTTTATTTTGTTTTTCTATTGATATTTACATTTTATTATATTTTTTAGTTTTATCAAGTTTTTCAAAAATAATCCAAAATAGACTTTTGTACAGCAGAAGAAAGTGATATCGAATGTACAGAATTGGAACCCTTTGAAGAAGGAGAAGTGGGTTCAGAATCCGCTGTTGTACCTGCAATGACAGAAGAAGAGTTTGAAGAAATACTAGTGTTAGGAGTAACAAATTCATTGTCTATATTCTGAACACCCGCATTAGTGCTGGAGCAAGTTTCAACACTCTTCTCTATGGGAATCCACTTAAGACCAACGTCCTTGAAGATCCTACCCGTTGGTTTCCACTGAAGACTAGATTTAGGAGTAGTTTTCTCTTGCACAGCGGAAGACTTCTTTGGAGAGAAACTATGTCCTTTTTTAATCCACGTTTCAGATTTGTTGTTAGTGCTTTTCTTTGCAACGGGTTTGTTTCTCCTTGTTGTCTTATAGGATTCTGTATTCGATCTTCGTTCAAAGGAACGAGATTTGACCTCATAAAGGTATTACATAATGCAATGGTCATGATTTCCATTGTGAATGCCCTTTTTGCAGGTGAGACATACAGGGAATTTGGGATTCACGAAAGTCCTTGTATTCCTGGGTTTTACAAATCATTCAAGCGTAGTATTTGAAACATGACTATTCATGGATGGTTTCCAATTCCTAGATTGTTGGTAAGGGATCCTAGGTTTTGGTTGACTACCATTAGGAGAGTGTTGAACTCTAGCGGGATTTGGTGAACTAGGTTTTGAATACACAGGTTTGTCTTTCTGAATCTTCCCTTTTTGTTTAGCATCCTCTAGGTTGTTTGTATGAACGAGGTCATTTGAACCTACAGATTCCTTTGTGGACACGAATGTCACACGTTTTGGAGAAGTCCTAGAAGTGCTAGGTACATTCACATGGTTGGGTTTAGCAACAGTGTGCTTTCTAAATGGAGGAACATAGGGTGAAATGGTTGGTTTTGGAACACTTGGTTGCACATCGGTCTTAGGGGGTAACCTAGATTTTACATGAGAAGAATTGGAGAACGGAGTCGGTTTTCCTAAGATAGATGGCTTTGGGTCCTTGTATGCATTGGGTTGTCGAACAACAGGTTTCACAACTTTAGGTTCCACAACTTTCCCACCCATCTTAGCAACGAGTTTCTTCAACTCTGCTATTGCTATGTCTTTTTCTTGTAACTGAGCTTTCAAATCCGAAATATCAAGACTTTTTTCGTTTAGTAATTGACATGACTCAGATAATTTTACTTCCAAAGGTGTATCATTTGAAAATCTGCCAACTTTCTTTTGCAAAGCAATTTCAAGTGAGTGACAATGTTTTTGAAGATAATCATATCTATGTTGAAGTAACAAAAACTCTTTTTGGTCAACTTTATTCGAAAGCTCAGTTTCAAGACGTTCACACTCTTTTACTTGATCAAGATATTTGCATGCAACATCAGAATATTCATCAATATCAGCACAAGATGTAACATAAACACACATAATATCTTTTGAGAGAAATTCATGTAAGAGTAGATCATATGTTGTAGAAAAATCGTCTCTTTCAGGTTGATGGTCGTTCACTTCTTGTTCAAGAGATTCCACATATTTCAAATCATCAAACATTTCTTGCTTAATTAATGTTTCAAATTCCAAAATATGTTTTTGCGTTCTTTCTGCAAGCGGAATCAAAATACTTTTCACAAGCACAGTTATATCGTGAGGAATTTCTTTGTCTCCTTTCGAAAGTTCATGTTTTTTCCAGTCATCATCAACAACCTTTTTGAAATTTTCAATGTTACTCTTGAGAATACTAAGTGCTTGCTTACTCTTGCTCATAGAAGCTTTAAATAGCAAGTACTCGATAAATTTTGAAACATTAGTTTTCTTAGTGGCAAAAGCTTGTCTCCATTTAATTCTTATTTGTTCACATTCTAAAAATATTTGCTCACGAGTTTTCTGTGTTTGCGGTTTGAAAAGACCATAAAGACTGTTTTCATAAGCATAATTATATGGTTTAACAAATTCTTTATTAACTTTTGGTCTACTCTCTTCTTCCAAATCGTTTGTCACTTCACTATCGGGCCTAACAACAAGGCAATCAAGATCGGTCCATTGGGACTCATCAAGATATAAGTGTAGGATTAGCAAAACTAGGTCGATCCTTAAAAAACGAACGATGTGCCAACATTCTCATGGTTTGAACTGATTGATTAGTTTTGTAAACAATTTTATTATAAAAATCAATTTGAGTTTCAAGTTCCACCATTTTGTCGATATCTTTCGCTTGTTTAGTTTTGAAATCCTTTTCCAACTTTTCAACCACTGCTTTCTTTTCATTAACAAGTTTAGTTTTTTCCTCTTGAAGAAAACCATTTACTTGAGTTATCTCATTAACATTAGTGGTAGCAAGATACGTTTTGTGACGTTCAGTACTCAAAGAGGTGTTATAATTACGTTTCTCTTGTTCTAGAAGCTTAAAAGTTTCGTTATATTTCTGTTGATAATCGTCCTTTTTGACATTAATTAAACACCCTTTGTACCACTCAATCTCATTGGTCTTTTGAAGAAGCTGAGCTATAGCAATCAATGGTCTCACTAGATTTGATTAGAGCAGCTTTGCATTCTTCAAAATTTTGAGTGAGCGTAGCGTTTGCCTTCTTTAATTGCTTTTGACTCTGTCTAGTTTCTTTGACATCTTTTTGTAAAGTAGCAATTAAATGAGCAAGCGCAATACGCTCCTCATCATCATACTCATTTGCATGTTGATCATCGTCAGACTCGTTATTGCATGTGTCTGAGGGATCAGGTATGGTATTGCTATCAACCTTTTCCGTCATACATGTGTCAATAAGGGTTTGAGTTTGATCACAATGCTCATGCGTATTATCATTGGCAAACACATTATATTCATCATTGTGTACCTCTTCCAATGGGTCAGAATCTGTTAGCCTCAAAATATTGAGTCAAACAAGAATGCTCGGTCATAGGTTATTATTGTAAAATTAATTAGAACGTTGTAATAGGTAGTTAATTAGTCGTGGTTTACGGGCTTGGATTTAAACTAATTAAAGTTCAAAAGACAAGCCCGGCCCAATATATAGCCCATTAAAGCCCGCATGTGGGTGGACTATATATAATACCCTCCTAGCATGTTAGGAGGGTAGGTTATTCACTTGATTCTTTTCTTAATCTAATATTCACCAAGTTAAACATCCTATTTCTCTCTACTTTCTCTCTCTAGGAATCCATCTCTTTTCTATCTATAATCATCTAAATTTATGGGACAAAATTTGGTATCAATCGCCATGGGGTAGATACGTGATTGGTTTTAATATTCCTATAGTGTTCGTGTGCTATTATTCACTCTCTTGCTCGAATCATCAAAATTTTTGTGTTTTTTGTGGTGTTAGTGAGTAGACAAATCATCTACATCGACGTTTTAGTAATTTGGGTTACTTTGTTTGGTCAAAAACACAAAATTTTGTGATGTTTGGCTTGATTTTTGGTGTGAAATCACGTTTTTGATACGTGTTCTTCTTGTTCCTATTTTCTAGCTAAATCTGGTACAATTTCGCAATATTGTCACTCATTGCGAAATCTGTCCATAATTTCGCAATTAATACTCACTGCGACATTGTATGCTTTCCTGAATTGCGGAATCTTGAATATTTGGTAATTGCGGAATTGTACTTCTAAAGTATTGCGAAATCTTGTCAACTAGGGGATTGCGAAATCTTTTGAATAATTCCTGAATTAGTACAATTGCGAAATCATTCCTTAATTGTGAATTTGTTGCACAGTGAATTGCGAAATTGTTCCGTTTCAACCATTACGAAATCCTTCTTTAATTAATTGCGAAATCTTGCATCAAAGGTCATTGCGGATTTTGGGCTTATTGCGGAATCCTGTCTTAATTGCGGATTTGGTGCTTATTGCGAATTTATTGGATAATTATAGAATTATGACTTATTGTGGAATCTTGCACCTTTAGAGCATTACGAAATCTTACATATCCCAATCATTGCGGAATTATTCATCGCATTCAGTATTTTTGACTGAAGCATTTTTAGACTTAGTCACTATCTAGACTAGGTTCGGAACATCGTTTCCAAAAAAAAAAAAAAGAGTTTTTTGGCGGGAAAACCATTTTAAATTTTATTTTTTCCTAGACCATTTTTAGGCCGTTTATGCTTCGATTTCAAATTTTGGGAATGCGAAAAAATTTTCGACCAAAAATTCAAATTTTCGGACCAATATTCAAATTTTTAGGTTTTATTTTTGTCAAAAATTTCATTTTTTAAAATTTTTCCCTATTAGTTTTTTGCTATTTCGGACTTGATTTCAAAATTTGGTAAGACAAAATTTTCAGTTTACCGTTTTGTCGGACTGAGGAATTTATTGCCGGACTGAAAAAAAAAGAAAAAAAAATCGGAATTTTCGAAATTGCAACCACAAACCAATCACACCATATCTACTTAAGATCCAAAGTCACTTCATCAACAGAGAGAGACGATCATCATGCCAACAAGTAATGCAGTTAATGAAAGTTCAGACGTGAAAGACCTTGAAATGGAACGACTACAACAACAGATATGCTTCTTGAGAAAAAATGCCATGGACGGTTTTAGAGTACTTCAAGATTCTTTTCAGCACCTTTCAAAAGTCTTGTTCGACTTACGTGAATCCACTGGCACATTCAGCAAAACGTTCACTCATGCCATGTATAAACTTCAAACACAACTTGTCAACAAAAGAATCATTGCTAGTGAATGCAAGATCACTTTCACTAATCTCAAGACATCACTTGAAATGATGTTTACTTCTGACTTCATCAAGTCTTCGCTTACCAACGAGTGCTTTAAGCGATATCATGGAATGGATGCTTTATCATACAAAGATCGGATAACCCGCAACATCGACTTCATTGTAACCTATGTGAATCACACAATACAGATGCAACAAACGATTGATGACAGACTTCATGCCAGTTGTGGTATCGCATCAGATATTGAGAATACAAGCTGCAGATATGAGACTCCAATGCATAGTTCAGGGAATGATGACAACAGCTCTGGGAAAGACAACAGCAGCTCTGGCAAACAATACATCGACTCTGAGAATGTGATCAGCAATACACCTTCCTATGATAATGGTCCTGTTTACGATTTTGAGCCATTGGAAGAGGTACACAATGCTGAATTTAATGTGTTTGCCAATGCCAATACGCATGAGCATAGTGATCAAACAACAAACCTTATTGACACATGTATGACAGAAAAGGTTGATAGCAATACCACACCCAATTCATCAGACATGTGCAATAATGAGTTTGAGGATGATCAACATGCAAATGAGTATGATCATGAGGAGCGTGTCGCGCTTGCTAATTTAATTGATAGTTTACAAAAAGATGTCAATGAAACTAGAAAGATTCAAAAGCAATTAAAGAAGGCAAACGCAGCGCTCACTCAAAACTTTGAACAATGCAAAGCCGCTCTAATTAAATCTAATGAGACCCTTGAAAGTAATAGGGTTGAGCTTATTCAAAAGACCAAAGAGCTTGAGGGGTACAAGGGTAGTGCGTTAAAAAGTCAAAAGGACGATTTTGAAAACAAATATAATACAACTCTTGAGTTATTAGCCAAAGAGAAGCGTCAATATAATGTTTTCTTAATGGATGAACGTCAAAAAACTTACCTTGCCAATACCAAAGTTAATGAACTTGAACAAAAGCTCTCTATGACCACTACCGATTCTGCTAAAATTCTTGAGGATAAGAAACAAGAGGTAGATGCGTTAAAACAAGACTTCAAAAGTAGATACGATAAAGAAACTGAAAAAGTAACGAAAATTATAAGAACAAGTCGAATTTTTGAAGAAAGTTGTTTATAAAACGCATGATTCTATTCAATCCGTAAGAATGCTAGCACCTCCATCGATGTTTAAGGGTCAAGCTAGCTTTCCAAGTCCTGAGTACCTTGCCAAAGCTCAAGCTGCGAACCCGTGTCTTTATCTTGATGAGACTGAAAGGACCGATCTTGATTGCATGCCTGTTAGTGCCGATAGTGAAGAGACTGCCCTTTGGGATGATGATAGTCAACCACTTGTCAATAAGGAGTTTGTAAAACCATATAATTATGCTTAGGAGAATAGTCTTTATGGTCTTTTCAACAAACAAACTTAGAAAACTCGTGAGGAAGTGTTTCTAGAATGCAAACAAAAGAGAATTCAATGGAAGAAAGCATTTGCCCCTAATAAATCTAATGTTTACAAATACATAAACTACCTCCCTCTAGATGAATCTAAAAGCAAGAGTAGGAAAACATTAGGTATTCTTAAACACCACATAGATAATGTTAAATCTATTGTTGAAAGAGATTGGGCAAAACGTGAAAATGTTGAGTGGACACGTCCGATTCCTCAAGATATTACCTTGCTTGTGAAAGAACTCTTAATTCCTAACACGGCGTGTTTCAAACACTACGCATGAATAGTCGTGTTTCAAACACTACGCCTGAACGATTTGGAAAACAAAGGAATACAAGTACTTTCGTGAATCTCAAATTTCCCGTATGTCCCACTTGCAAAAAGGGCATTCACAATGGAAATCAAGATCTTTGCATTTTGCAATACCTCTATGAGGTCAAATCTCGTTCCTTTGAACGGAGATCGAATACTGAATCCCATAAGACAACAAGGAGATACAAACCCGTCGCAAAGAAAAGCCACAACAACAAATCTGAAACATGGATTAAAAAAGGACATAGTTTCTCTCCAAAGAAGTCCTCCGCTGTGCAAGAGAAAACTAATACTAAATCTAGTCTTCAGTGGAAACCAACGGGTCGGATCTTCACGGAAGTTGGTCTTAAGTGGATTCCAATAGATAAGAGTGATGAAACCTGCGCAAGCACGAATGCGAATGTTATGAATGTCGAAAAGGAATTTGTTACTCCTAAATCTAGTATTTGTGCAAGTTCTTCTTCTGTCATTGCAGGTACAACAACGGATTCTGAACCCACTTCTTCTTCAAAGGGTTCCAATTCTGTACATTCGATATCACCTACTTCTGTTGTACAAAAATCTATTTTGGATTATTTTCGAAAAACTTGACAAAACACAAAAATATAATAAAACGTAAATATCCATAGAAAAACAAAATAAAAAATGGAAAAACTTTCAAATACCAAAAATATTCTTCTCGACATGTCTTTCAGTATCGATAATATGGACGTACCTAGAAATGTCGCTCAATAACGACACGGGTGTGTACATAAAGCTCGAATGAAAGTTGTAAATATTTTTCAAAACATGTCATTTCTTCTTTTAATAAAGGAAATTGTCTATTTTGGACAATATTTCCAAACAACGGGTAGAGCAATCTATCACGGGTTGAGCTAGTCACAAAACATTCAACGTTTTGAGCTCAACACAATGGCTTGTAATCACTTTCAGATTGCAACCCGGATTCATATTCACGGGGGAGTGTACGATTTAGTGCCCTTATCCTCAGCAAAAGAAGAGAAATCTTCTTACACTTGAGTGGATTCGTCAACACATTCAAAGTCTATGAACTCAAGTTTATGCTTTAGAAAAACCTCTTCGCCAAAAAGAAATATGATTTTTCAAAAAGCGTTGAACACAATTTTTTCAAGGATTTCTCAATGATTATTCAAAATCTTTCAAAAATTGTGTGTTCAACAACTCCCATCATCAAAAAGCGAAATGTGGATCATATCCTCACAATGACAATTCAATTGGATCAATTTTTGAGGGGGAGCATTTTAACTTCATGCAAAAGATTAACACATCTTTCTCCCAGAGATTTTCAAGACTATTTTTCAAAATATATTTTAATCAAATTTGGTATCTCTAATATCAAAAGATTTTATATATTAGAGATAGGGGGAGAAAATGTGATTAAAATGTGATCTATAGACTCAAGCACTTTAACTCTTACCCACATGTGCAAAATGTCTACTTAAATTCTTTCGCATTTCAATGCACATGTGAAGGGGGAGCATTTCTGAAACGACAAAACTAGCAAGGTGCTAAATGTTTTTCAAACACTTTGTTAGAATTTAAAGTGGTTTTCATGGTTATGATCAAATTCCCACAACATCTTTAATTCACGACGTTATTAGTGTCAAAAGGGTGGTTAGGTTAAGTCCTATGATCCAACCAGAACCGGAGGGATCTTCCCAGGGACAATCCAATAGATTATTAGAAGTCCTTAGGAAAGATGGAGTAGAATGTGAACGAAGCTCAATGCCGACTAAGTACTGATGATAGCACTGGAACAATCACAACAAGGTGCTATTAATGATGTCTTGGTAAGCATTGAAGGGGTTGAAGAATGAAAAAGAAATGTAAGGATAAAGGGTCTAAAGAAAGAATCCCTCCATACAACTTAGGCAGAAACCGAGTCAACTCATCATGAAGACAAACTCATCATAGACCCAGTGATGTGAAGCACAACTCTTTCCTAGCTACTCAGGCTTCTCTCAAAAGAAGTTTGTTTTATTGTCACGGAGATCAACACGAATTCTATTGACTTTCTCACTCCGGGATAGTTGATATTGAATAGGTGGCATCTGCTCCAGCCTCCGACCACTAAAAGTGCACAAATCGAGTCTAGAGCCAAGAGATAAATCAAATCTCGTTAGGACACACGGATGAAGATCAAGAGAGTCCTACGCTATATCCTTGCGATATTGCTTGAACACTCAGAGTGATACTACTTAGTATTCACAATGATGAGTGGAAATCCTTCTAGTGTTAACATCAAACAGCACTGCGGTAGGTCATATGCAAGATTCTTTATGAATTGAACATATGTAAAACTGAAAAGCAACAGTGGTTTGATTCTGAATTGATTCAAACTCGTTTCAGGTTTCTACGCAATATCTTTATGGTCTTTCCAGAACATACAGAGTGATATTCATTAATATTCACAGTGACGAATGGAAATCCTTCTAGCGTCAACATCAAACAGCGCTACGGTAGGTGACTTGTGAGATTCTTATGAATCAAACTTGTGTCAACTAGAAAGCAACAATGGTAAGATTCTTATGAATCAAACTTGTTCCAGGAATTTGAATTGACGACTTTAATCAAGCAGATATTTATCCAATTGATTCACTCTTTATGTTCGTAGTCTTGCTTTGAGACGGTCGAGTAAAGAGAACGACTAGTACAGCCGCGAAACCCTGTCAAGGAGATTCTTAATTGAATCTACCTAACCACAGGTACGATATTTAATATCGTATAACGGTCTTCACCGACCGGAGGTAAAACGCTACCAATTTAGGACGAATGTCAAAGCCATTCAGTCTGTGTCTATGTTTTGTCTCAAGAAGGTGGCGTCACGGTGTACTCAACAAAGTCAAAGATTCAAAACCATATATTCATGCCCAAAGACTTATCCAACAAGTGATAGTGTGAGCATGTGGATAAAGACACGAGATCGCAAGATGGCAATGACAAGTCAAGGATGATTTAAAGATCTCAAGACTAAAAGACAAAGTCGAAAGACGACGACAAAGGCTCAAAGATCACAGCATGAAGGAACAATACTACTGTTACACGTTCAAGACTCATTTATGACGAGATTCGTAATCTCCATTGATCTCCAAATATCAAAAGGGTATGACCTCACATTGGGGGAGATTGTTAGCCTCAAAATATTGAGTCAAACAAGAATGCTCGGTTATAGGTTATTATTGTAACATTAATTAGAATGTTGTAATAGGTAGTTAATTAGTCGTGGTTTACGGGCTTGGATTTAAACTAATTAAAGTCTAAAAGACAAGCCTGGCCCAATATATAGCCCATTAAAGCCCGCATGTGGGTGGACTATATATAATACCCTCCTAGCATGTTAGGAGGGTAGGTTATTCACTTGATTCTTTTCTTAATCTAATATTCACCAAGTTAAACATCATTTTTCTCTCTACTTTCTCTCACTACTTTCTCTCTCTAGGAATACATCTCTTTTCATCTATTTTCTATCTATAATCATCTAAATTTTATGGGACAACAGAGTCGAAGACAGGACCATTATCATGGGAAGGTGTATTGCTGATGACATTCTCAGAACTGATGTCTTGTGTGCCAGTGTTGCTGCTTTCTTTCCCATGTATGGTATGATCATCCTGCGTACCATGCTTTTTGTTCCGTGATGTGCAGCTTTCATTCACATGACCTGGCCCTGTACCACAATTTGCCTTGAACCTATTATCTATCTCTTGTTCGTGAATTATTATTCTATGGACATAGGTTTCAATGGATTTGATGTTACTTGGGATCAGGTCTTTGAACGTTTGAGCATTTCAATGATGTCTCATGAAGCATCGATGTGTACTCGAAGACATGAGAAATTCTGAATCAAAGGTCTTTTCAAATGTCGTATTAAGTTCAGTGAATGTGATCTTGCATTCACTCCCAAAAAGTCTTTCTTTGGTGAGTTGTGTCACAAGTTTCTCCATGGCTTGTGTGAATGCTCTTATGAACGTGTCAGTGGATTCACCTAAGTCTAGCAGGACTTTTGAAAGGCTCTCAAACGATGATTGAAGAATTCTCAAACTTTCCATGCATTTATCTCTTAAGAAGTGTATCCGTTGTTGTAATTGTTCCATCTCGAGATTTGTCACAACTGAACACTCACTCTTTTCCATGACGATCGTCTCTCTATTGATGAAGTGACTTCGGATCTTAAGTAGATATGATGTGATTGTGTTGTTGTTTAAATTCCGATTTTTTCTCAGTCCGACAATAAATTCCTCAGTCCGACAAAAACGGTACCAAATTTTGAAAACGTGTTAGAAATAGCCAATAACTAGTAGGGAAAATTTTTGAAAAATGAAAAATTTAATGAAAATTAAAACCTAAAAATTTGAAATTTGGCCTAAAAATTTGAATTTTGGGTCGAAAATTATTCGCTTCGCCAAAATTTGAAATTGAAGATTAAATGGCCTAAAAATGGTCTAGGAAAAAATAAAATTTACTGGGATTTTCCCGCCAAAAAACTCTTTTTTTTATCTTCGTGTAAACTATGTTCTGGGACTAGTCTAGATAGTGGCTAAGTCTAAAAAATACTCGAACAAAATTTATATTTCCATCGTAATGTCCATCGGAATACCCATCATACTCTTAGATCGCAAGTCCTTAATCGCAGTCCTAGATCGCAGTCCTAGATCGCAGTCCTAGATCGTAGTCTTGGATCGTGGTCTTGATCGTGGTCTTGGATCGTAAGATGTGGTCGTAACAATCGATCGTAACCTCGATCGCAATAGGTGATCGCAACAGCAGATCGTAACCTCGATCGCAGTATGTGATCGGACTATTAGATCGCAAGTAGAAACCCCAGGTTTATGCGATCGTAATATCCGGATCGTAACCAAGAAAAAGTTCGAGACTTTTAGGCACCAAGAAAGAAGAGATTTTTACCTGGGAATTCGTGTTCAATCCAAACCAAAAACCAAAATCTTACCACAAATATGTAGATAATCTATAGTATGATTTGGAATACGAAACACAACGAAAGACAAAAAAATACTTGAATTCAAGATGATTTTAGGAGAGAATCACACGAACCAAATATAATAGCAACAACGAATCACAAAAACTACCCCATGACGATTGATACCAAATGTTGTCCCTAAAAATATGATGATTCTACAAGAATAAAGAAGAAAGAAAGGTAGATAAAAGATGGAAGGTTTCTAGAGAGAGAAAGTAGTGAGAGAAAGTAGAGAGAAGTGTGTGTTAAACTTTTGTGAAATTAGATTAGAAAATGATACAACCAACACCCTTCCTAACATGATAGGAAGGGTATTTATAGCCTAGCCTACATGTGGCTTAATGGGCTATATTTTGACTAGGTCGGGCTTGAATAAATGCTTAGTACCTTAAAAGAGACCTTTTAAGCTAGCCATCAAGCCCGTAATGTCACGACTATAATAACTAACTATTACAACGTTCTACTAAATTTTACAATATAAACCTATGACCGAACATTCTTGTTTGACTCAATATTTTGAGGCTAACAGGGGTGATAAGCGGAAAATAAGAGCGTTTTAAGTTGAAATTTTTTTAAAGTATCTGTGACAAAAAGTACGCCGCACTCTTAAAATGTGCGCCGCACTTTCTGGCGGATTTTTGAAAATTTTGTGTTATTTAATTAAAAAAAATTGTTGAAAGATTGATAATTCCTGTAATTGTAAAGCTATTTTGACTCGGAATTGATAACGTTACTTACACAATATCTTATTCACAATAGTGAGGATTTTTAGCTATAATTCGTAAGCATTCTTACGCTTTAATTAAATTTTGTGAGTATGTAGATGATTAGTTTAATTCTAGAACTTGTGCTTGGTAATCTTTACGAGGCCATAGTTGGATCATACTTGTATGATAAAAAGTATTTTAAATGATAAGAAGGCAAAAGAAAAGAGAAAAGATTGAAAGTTTTTGCCGATGTTTTAAGACGATAATATATTGTGGAAAACTATTTTGCGAGGTGATAGTAGATCGTAAGTATGTGGGAAGACATATTACCCCAAATGTCAAAAAAAGGAAGAAAGGAATAAAAGGCAAAGAGAGAGCCTATAAGTGTGAAGTACAAAAGTGTAGAAACAATAAACATGTTGGAAAATGATATGTTATTTACTCTTTTTAACATGCGGTGGTAATAAAGGTTTTGAAAAAGACCTCTTTTGATATTTTACTTGGTGCTTACGCCAAATTGGTTTATTTTACTTCCTTGTACAAGCTTATGGTAATTTACTTTTCATGACCGTGCTTTTTGAGCGATAATTTACCCATATAAAGGAGAGTGTGTGAAATCAAAATATCTACTTCGTGAGGTGTTTTCTAGAGTTATCTTTGCTTTCAATTATTGGCCTTGTCTATTCTTTCGACACCTATTAAAAATATATTTTTACCTTACTTGAGGACAAGCAAGAAGTTAAGTATGAGGGAATTTGATAACGCCTCATTTATACATGTTTGTAATGATGCATTTCTCCTTGTTTGCTATGTAAATAAATAAGTTATGTGTTGAAATGTTACTAATAATGTGCATTGTTTTGATTGTAGTGAAGGAATAAACATATGAAGCAAAGGAGCAAAGAAATAAGAAGAAACGGACTACAAAATAAATTATGTTGAAAAAGAGTCAAAGTGCGGCGCACAAAAGGAAAAGTGCAGCGCACATTCAATAAACTACGATTTTGGAGAACTACCCAAAGTGCGGCGTACAATTGACAAAGTGCGGCGCATATTTTGCTGCAGTTACATGTATTTAGTGCCATTATGCATGGCAATTATTGACACAACTCTTGGCTTGCTCCAGGTTTTACTAGTTATGAATTTTGGGTTATATAATTAACCCTAGGGCAGGCTAAGAACATAGATTCCATACTCCATTGTCATTTCTTACAAGGTTTTGATATAAATCAAGGATTCTTCCGATCCTTAATCTAGAACAAAGGTGAACCTTAGTAGGTTCATATCATTGTTACTGTAACAAGAGACTAGGAACTTGTTGTTGATTGTGATAAGTTGGAATAAAAGCTTATAAACATTTTGGAGCAAGTATCGACTTGACACTTTTGTTGGTATAAATCTCATTTCCATTATGTTATTCATTTCTCTTGATTGCCATATTGTTGAAATGATTATTTTACTGTTATTATGGAGTAGTGTGTTGTGCATATGGTTAAGGATTAACATCCTTATGATTAGATAGATTTATATGCTTTGCTAGGGCAAAGTGCGGCACATAATTAGTTTTGTGCGACGCACTTTCCTCATTGGTTCGTGAAAATGAGTATGATTTAGATGCTTTTGTACTATATGTTATTAAGTAAGATCATTGTTATATGTTGGATTTGTTCATGATCATGACTAGTACTCATGTGAATGGATGAATTTCATGTCATCTAGTAAATGAATCTTGTAATTTACTTTTGTCTCGATTAGTGGAATAAAACATATAACAACTCTTGCTTAATCTCATATACTATTTTAGTTATCGAAATCAAGCATAAACCATTCTTAATGCTTTTCATATGACATGATTTTTAGTCGGATTTTTGCTATGTTAATTAGATGTTGCGTGTACGACTAGTAATCGGCATGTTGTCTTACATTGTTTATGTGCTCATAATCACCATTGCTATCTATTTTTCATATGTTTGTAACCTTAACCAAACGCATCTATAAAACCATTTGATAAATATATCTTTAGAACTTGTGACACTCTAGAGGTAATTGTTTTATATTCTTTAGCATCAATCTCGTGGAACGAACTAGTCTTTACCATTAAACAAAATTCCATTTCCCACAACATGAATCAGTCACGACAAACTCACGTGGACATGCGATGGGCTAATTGTAGTCCGATTGTATGGCCCTCTAGAATACAACATTAAGATTGCATTTTGTGTATTAAGTTTTTTTTTTGCGCAATTTATTATTAATGGTTTCATTCTTTATTGCAATAGGGTTTTCAAAATGGTTGTTTGGTTGTCGTATTAGTTGGGAGGAGTGTGTGACGTGTGGGGAAGATGGGAGGGTAATTTTCATTAGTGTTGGGGAGTCGGGTTGGATTATCGGAGAGTGGTGGATGAGAAGGGTTTTGTACGAAAAACGGTACTAGGTATGCTAGAAACACGAAGGTCCGACATGTTAACAACATTGCAATAGGTTTTTTACTTTTGAGGCTTCCTCTATTTTTTCTGAGCTGTTCATTTTTCCTAACTATGATCTATCTAATGTTGGTAGTTGTGCTTTTAGATTGAAAACGAGCAATGACCGATTGAATGGGATATTGGTGCTTCGGGAAAAGCTTACTCCAATAGGTCGCTCAAATGGTTGAAGGTCTAAAAACGTCAGGTGTAAAGTAGCAGTCAAGTGGTATAGATGAGTAATACTAGGGGCGGAGGGACATAGGGACCAAAAGAGGCTTGGGTCCCCACAATATTATCACTTAGTGTAATTTTTTATAACTTTTATTAATAAATTTACTTTTTTATATTTTGACCCTTCTAACTTTTATAATAATCGATTCCGACCTTCCTACAATAAATTTCCTAGATCCGCTATTGAGTAGTACCCAAACACAACTCACACTTGATACTGCTTTGTGAATCAACTGTCTTTACAAGGATTCACAATATACTCTAAAGTATTTTGATAACTGACCGTGTAACTAACCCATTAGTTGTCTTTCGCCTACATGGTCTTCATTTTCAATACCTATCGTTAGTATATATCTGTGATTATTTAAAACTTCGGACATGCTATATGATCCATCTTAGTAGTATAACTAACATTCTCAAAAATTACTGAAACAAGGAAAGGAAAATTAAAAAAAATACACGTAGCAACAAAAAAGAAGCCCTGTCGCAGCGCACGATAGATAGGCATGTTTTGATTGGGCATTTATTTTAGGGGGGCGAATTATTTATGCTATATCTACAAACAAACCACAAATAAATATTCACAAATAGGATGAGCTATGTTTTGATTGGGTTAATCAAATAGAAGAGAGAGAAATGCTATAAAAAAACTATCAATAAATACATGACACATCTTCTTTGTGGATATTTGTTTGTGGTTTGTTTGTGATTTGTTTGTAAATGTAGTAAAATACTTTTTACATACCAAAATTAAAAAATGGACAAAAAATACATAATATTTACAATACTCGAACTTTAAGAAAACCCCGACCCTCCCTGGTCTTACTTTCAAGTCATGGTTAATGGGCTCAAACATCAAACTGACACCGTTTACGTGTTTACTTTATAAAAAGAAGTTTAGCTTACTGACTCTTTTTAAAGATCCTTTAATAGATTCTTACTTTCTCTTTTTGCAACAAAAATGGAAAGTATAAAGAGAATTTGTCAATTGGATGAACTATTTTTTTTTCTCATTGTGTGTATTAAATTTTTTAATTTCGATCATTATGTATATTTTGAGACGATTCTGCGTTGTAAAATTACCACTCTACCCTTCAAAATTTGAAAAAATTAGAGGTAAATTGGTCACAAAATACACATAATGATAAAAATTTGAACGTTTAATACACACAATGAGAAAAAAAAAATAGTTAAGTACACACAATTATAAAAAGTGACAAGTTACTACATTTTTAAGTGATTTTCCCTTTATAATATACCTACAATTTGTTTTGTCATACTCAACAAATTACTATGTTTTGTTGAACTAGGGGTGTCCATTGTTTGGGCTTAACCTACGAAAACCGATAATTGAACCGAATCGAACCCGAACTAGAATTGAATCGAAAATAAAATTCGGGTTGTAAGTCATAACCGAACCGAACCGAACTATTTATTTGGTTTTCGGGTTGGATATGGGTTTGACAATCGGACCCGAAAACCGAAATTATACAAATATATGTATTCTTATATATATTTATATATATAAACTAATTATTAAAATTTAATCTTAATATAAAAATACAATTTTTATACTTGAAATATTTTTTTAGTTAAATATTTAAATAATTATGTGTTTTTTAAAAAAAATTCGGATAATTCGGTTTATTCGGGTCAACGCGAGAACCGAACCGAATTCAAATTCGGTTCAGTTTTCGTGTTGACTCAGGAAAAAAAATTAACCGAATAAACCGAACAACCCGAGAACCAAACCGAATGACACCCTATATTGAACACAGTACATAGAATCAGGTACTCAAGTACCGTGCCGAAAACTTATATCTGATACGGAGTAATACATTCGAGAGAAATGACTATCATCATAGCAAAACCCATCATTTAAAGCAAACTCATCATCTTTCACAGTTAAGTTGCAAAGCAAAAAAGAAGATGATGTGTGAGAGAGTTAGTATTGTGTAATTTTTTGTGTGTGAAAGAGAAACTTATTAACAAGTAGTATATTGTTAGTACTATTTAAGTAGAGTTCTTTTAAAAATATATTGTTAGTGAATGTGTACTGTTATTCTTTTTCTAATCATTAATGGTGTCGAATGGTGTTTGTATACTAAGCCACCGGTGTCTAAATACCCATAGCCTTTAAATTATGTTATTTTAGTGTACTTTGAAGTTTGAACTCAAGTGGAACACAAGAACATGTTCGAACTTAACTACACACTACTTGTTAGCTTATGACATGTTTTTAACCGATTACAAACTCTATACATTCATGCTCAACTCCTTAATAATCCACAAATAACATGCTTTACTTCAAATACAGAATTAAATAAAATTCCAAAACAATGACTATCATTTGCGTTACTATCATAACCTAGTAACATTTGCGTTACTATCATAGCCTTACTTATCATGATACATAAACTTATGGTCAATATATAAAGCCATACACATAGTAAAGTTTAACCGCTTATTTTTGTAATGAACATAAGTATGTTGATAGATCGAACATAAAGGTCACCCACATGGTAGAGGTTAACCTTCCGCTATCACAAACATCATGTTGCAGAGCATTGCGGTCATCACATATATACCAAAGCAATCAATAAGTTTTGCGTTATTATCATAACCTTACTTATATTGCTTTGCAAAACAGGACGCTCTGCTAAAAAATTCCCGTAATAACTATATCGGGATTTCAAACCTCATGGCATCTAGACATAACAAATGGGATGACATCCCATATATCGTCCAGGACTACCGGAGTAGACGCCAATGTAAGAGCTTTTATCACATTCTAAAGAAGAAAATTTCCGAAAGCATCTGTTACAACATTACTGACATAAATAAATAACAACCCTGAAAACTCATCAGATTTATCCGATGAGAACAAGATCTGCAGAAACTCTAGTGAAATTCCATTTCCCACAACATGAATTTCTTTACAAGGCTGCTGGTTTGAACACTTGAGACTGTAGATCATCATTAAGCTTTTAAAGGAGCTTATATGACTTGTTGGTTTTGTGAAATGTTTTATGATGCTGATGAATGTTTAAGTCACTTGCTTGCTTATTTATACAACCCTAAAGCTTCACATTTTGGGCTTTTAGGTCATCCTTGTTGGGCTTAAACATCAAAATGATACCATACACATGTTTACTTTAGAAAAGAAAAGTTTAGCTTACTGTAACTTTATTTAAAGATGCTTTAATAGATTCTTACTTTCCCTTTTTGCAACAAAAGATGGAACATTATATGTATATCAGAAAAAGAAAAAGAGAATTTGTTATGCTTTAATGGATACCCACAATTTGCTTTGTCATATACCAATTGAGTTGGTATGTTACCCATGTAAACTCTCGCGGAAAATTAGTACACTCGCCAAAAAACCGATGAAAACTCCTCGTAATAGGAGAAAAAAACAATTTGTTGTCCGTATTCAACAAGTTGTTTTTTCTGCTGAAAACTGAACATAGAATCATGTAACTTGCTCAAAAACTCAATCCTACAATATGTTCGAGAAACATTACACTATCATAGTAGCAACCAACCGTTATGAACCAAAACTGGAAAGGGTGACCAATGGAAAAAGCCCATTTCTCGGGTTTATGGTTGTACCATAACACTTTACTTTCGGATAATACTCCAGATTTTATCCTTAGCTTTGGAAGACAATTCAAATTTATAAAGAATTTGAAAAATGATAAGTCTCACAATCAAAAAGTCAAAGGGAGACATGAGTCTGAGACACGAGGACGAACCAAAAGCCTTTTGAACGGTGTATATATACAAGTCATGAATCAAGGGATATATGGAAGTGGGAACAAAAAGATACGTTGTGCTGCATTAGTGTGTATGTGTGCTGACACGAGAAGCATGGGTGTAAATAATTCACATACTTGAACTACCTAGCTACTTTTCACTGTAACAGATCCTACATCATCCCTAAATGATGTTTGATAGACTCGAGTGATTTCAAATTTTCAATAGGTGATTTGGTCACGGATACGAATATGCTCCAGCAAACCTGCCTATGTTCTCTTGCAAAAACCGCTCCATCTGTTTCATCAAAACTAACATTTAGGCATTTATTAAAAAGTCGAGACATCTCTATTTACACTGTGCCAACCTTAATGAAATCAATAAGGGTGGTTTGAGCGGATCAAGTAACTAGCCCAAACGAGGTCAGGTGAAATAGTGAGAACTGGTTAACTTTTTTTACTATAGGTGCAGGGAGGTTGGGTTGACACGTAAAAACTTCTTTTATGGTTCTTAAAAATTAAATATAATGATCTAAGATGTATGTAATACAAGAACAAGAAGAAAATGACGACATCTTGAAGCTATTATTCCAAATTCTTTAGCTTTTTCCTAATTTGAATATAACCAAATACAAACTTGCAATGTGCATCCTTTGTAGCAATTCACTAGTATAGAACAATAGATACAATCCGATGTTGCAAGAAACAGCACATGGAGATGCTTAAAGGCATTTGTATTGATCTTAATATTGCTGATTGAAACAGCAAAATTATGCTAAAATTGAAAACCTATAACATATCGAATACTATGTACATAATAATATGAGAAAACTTTGCTTCCATATGTAACATTCATAACAAATGAACTTCTAAAAATTACCTCATCCTCAACAATTTGAAGATCAGAACATTTTCTTTCAAGCTTTTGTTTGTATATAATCCCGGTGGTTTTGAGTAAGTTAGCTGCCTTGATGAGAGAACTCAACTCGGATCTGGAATCTGCCAACCTAAACAGTTTTGACACATTCGAAAGAAGACCGTTACACAAGGATGGTATGTGAAAGTTGCAAGACGGGTGGGTCAGGTTTCTGGTCAAAACGGGTTTGGATTGAAAATCAGCATTTTTCTGTACGGGTCAAAACAGGATGAGTGACGCTGCGTTAATCCAAACACGCCTTTTTTTCTTTTTGATAAATAATCAATGTGCTGATATGAGTACAATATAATTATAACAGCAATTTAGATCTTTGAACAACAACAAAAAACTGTAGGAGTTTCAAATTTTGTATGCGGTAAAATAGATGTTAGGCCAATTTTCAACATTGTGACTGTTCGACGTATATAGCCCGTTTTCATTAGTAAAAAAATTTAACCAACTCCTTTGAGATAAGACACAACAGAAATTACCCATTCCATAAGTAACGGGTCAAAACTGCAACCTCAGATTCTATGTATGAAATAATGAAAGTACAGGAAAGATCGAGCTATATAGAATAATGGATACCTTGTGTTATGACTTACAACATCCCTTGAAACCCTGCATTCGAGCTCAACAAACTTTGTTCTTAAAGTCAGTTAACACTTTTATTTCATCCATTGCAAGTGCAAGCTTTAGGTTGAGCGAGTTGATTTCCATGCTATCAGATAAAAGCTTTGTTTGTGCTTGCGACAACTTGACACTCGATTCATCTAGCTCCTTGTTGGTTTTTGACATCAGCGTTTCTTGCCAACTCGCATGCTTTCTTAACTTATTAAGCTCGTCCCTAGCCAGTGTTTCCGTTTCTTCTACTAGGTTTCTTAGCAGTTGCACTTCGTTCGCTAACTTTTCTCGCTCTTCAGCTTCCAATACCCGCTCAGCCTCCATTCTCGTGGCCTTCTTTTCAAGGGGGGCAAGATTTTCAGTGGCAATTAAGTATTCTTTATGTAGATTGTCAAACTTCCGCTCCTCATAAGTTAAAGCTTCTTTGTATACGATCCCCAACAAATCTTGCATATAGAACGATTCCATATGCACGTCTTCAATTGCAGAGGTGCAAGTACTTTTAGCCTCTCCCAATAAAACCTCGTAAACATCATGCACTGCGACGATTTCTAGCTCATATTCGGCTGTCATGTCTTGTATCTTGCTATTTAACTCCTCAATAACAGATGTATCTGCCACTAATGATATATCTTTTTTCTCAGAAACAGCAGAAAGTTGGGATGCTAGACGCTTCACTTCATCTGTATTAACAGCAAATGTGTCTCTAAGTTGCTGATTTTCTCTGAAAAGGGCACTAAGACTAGCAACACTCTCGCCCGTTTTGAGAAACGCGTCACTTTCAGAAAGAATGCCGTTTAATTAAGAGACAACTTCCAGAATCTTCTTTTTCAGTACTTCAAAGTCCTTTTTAGGCGGGACATATGACCGCCTCTCACCCAATTTCCCCTTCAAATATACTATATATTTATCGGTCAACTCATGCATTTCGGCTTCATGTTCCTGCCTTATATCTCGGATCTTGTTGTCGAATAATTGTACCACTTCCTCCTTGTTAAGGTGATTAAACTTATTAGCTTCGAAACTATCGGGGATACCAGGTTTTGACTTGGTTTCCTCCCCATTTTCCTCCCATTTCGAAGACAACTCGCTCCTCAACGGTTTCGCATGAGCATTCTCAACCACCCTTAACACCTTCAATACATTTCCTGACGACATCAAATTTATTAGCCATGGACGTAGCCAAGGGTTTCGTGAGTGTCTGGAACGCCTATTGATTTTTTTGATGTATTGTTAATTTTTGAAGAAAACCCAGTCCATCGAATGCGTCTGCGTGTAGCTCTTTCTGTCAAACTGTCTATGAACTATAACTACTTGTCTCTGTTCCAAAAAAAAACCCATCAAGAAATTACTGTTGTGTTATACAATGTCATATGACTACTTCACTGAATCAACGAGATGTTACAAAGAAGTTTTTACTAAGTAGCTTGTGACAAGGTGACTGTCCGTTGTCTAGTTGAGATCAAAAGGTAGAGGGTGTTTGCGATGAACGAAAAGGTAGATAGACTTTACAAATGGGTGACAGTGAGTTCAGAAACAGGGTGCACCTGTTTCATAGTTTTTGTGCTCTCGGCTAGTGACTTGTGTAACTTAATCACTTGCAAAAATAAATGGCGAAAAGTGAGTTCCTCAAACATTACAAAACACATTTTTTTTCATTCAATGACAAATACGAAACGATAGATAATTTAATCCATTAAGTACAATAAGCTAAACAATAATTTACAAAAATGATTCATACCATTATTTCACAAAAGATAAGCTGAACTTTACTCAATAGGAAATGTACATGAATCACAAAACTTAACATAAGATACAAATCATTCTTTCATATCAAAATACAAATACAGTAGTAAAGATTTATTCCTTCAATATTAAACAAACATACAAGGAATGAACTTCTTACAAGTTAATTACATAAAAGCAAAATAGACAATCACCAAAACAATTAATAAGATATAATTTAAGATGATGAAAAATCAAGATGTGTAGGTTTAACACCAATTTGGAGATTTAGTTTCACATTTCGCCTACAATCTAGCTTCCTTTCTCTTGTATATATTTCTTCTAAATAAGAGGTCAACACCCAACCTGCTCTAAAGCTTTAGTAATTAAAAGTTTAAGGCACCAATACCGAGAATAAAGATTGTTGATCCTCGTTTAGAATCACCAATCTCCTTGTTAACACCTCGGCTCAATATCAAATCATTTATAATAGTTTTGAACTCTTGAAAAATTCGTTTAAACCCATCTAATTTAAGCGTTCAAAGCCTGATGAGATGTTCGTCCCACACATCATCTAGGATGAGAGATCTAATTAGACTTTTGAAGGTTTAAACGATTATATCAAGAATCATATTTCCGAAAGCATCTCTTACAACAACAACAACAACCCAACAAGATATCTTATCATACTAATGTATTTCATAGCCAAGAAAACAAGATCTAAAGAAACAGAGCAGATCTTTATGTGACTCTCATGGAAGAAATAATTTTTGATTTGGAAAAGGGTGTGACGGCTATTGAGTGAAAAGTAGGGTACAAGTTGGAGCTTTTTATTAACAAATTTAATGGGCTTTAGGGCATTATAATATTTTGGGCTCAAACTCTACACAGGTTTGATAAACCACTTGACATTTGTTCTATCTATACATAGGTGACTATTTTTTTTTATTATGATTTTTATATTTTTTGCTCTTGATAAAAAGGTAAGAAAATAGATTGAGATCATATAGATTAATACAGAGGCTGAGCAGCGAGTCCGGATCGCTTCAGATCGAGTACCAAAATAGTTTAAAACCCGGACCGAGATCAAACCGAAATGGTTCGGTCCGATCTTAGAATCTTGGGTACTAGATCATAGCTACTAAAGGGGTGTTTGGGATTATTTATTGAAAACAGATTATTAATTTTGTAAATGAATAATCAGATAATCATTATTTTGAAAAGGTAATTCTAGAAAATAGTGTTTGGATTTGATTATCGTGTTAGAAATCGCAATAATCAGATAATCAGTTTTTTGAGTGTTTGGTAAATTTGATTATTTGATTATTTGATAAGTAAAATAAATAAAATAAACTCATTTTAACTCTTTTTCATTTTAAAAATGAAATAAATAGCTTTCCACTTATTTTTTTCAAAACTCTATTTTAAAATCTTTTAATTTCTCTATTTATTATCCACACACTCATTTTAACTTATCTTCATTTTTAAAATGAAATAAGTAGATAATCTAGTTACAAACGCAATCCCAAACACCCACTAAGAGGATGATCAATGGCATTATACTGTAAGACGATATTTCAACGTCTGACAAATACGTCACAATATTTCAATGTCTAACAAATACATCTCAGACGTCAGCATCGAACTTTATGCAATTGAGATGGTTTTTCTACTTCCCAACACCAAATTTTTAAGATAATAAATGTTTATTGTATGTTCGTAAATTGCATAATGTCGATCAACATAATCAGATTAGGTATAGCTACAACATAATGATATGATATCATTATCTTGTAATTAAAAAAATCATTAATGCCTATATAACGTTACCATTTGTGACTAGATAAAAAAACAAATAAAGAAAACGGCATATGGACTATATCTTGAAATTGAGTACTTATTACTTTGGGCTTATATTCATTTAAACCATTCGGGGTCGAAATTCCTAAAGCGCTAGCGACCCTATGACTCTAGCAGCGGTACCTCTGGTGTTATAAGGGTCGACATCGTTAGTACCACTAAGGCAATATGTTTTTTTCTTTTTTAGTTTTGTGGTTATGTTTATACTCCGTATATTTTATTCTGTGTGTATTGTGTTCATCTATTTTCAACACATGTATTTATGTGTGTGTGTTTTGAAGAAGAAAAATATGATGTATTTATTTTTCAGTTTCAATCCCCGTTAGTTAAGTTCTCGCATTGTCAAATTTTATTAAGTTCGTGTTGAATGGCGGAACCAGGAATGCAGGATGTGAGGGGCAAAAAAATTAATATTGGCAATATCAACAAAATAAAGAAGAAAACCTAGAATCCGAATAATAAATGGAGTATTATAACAAGGAGATGAAGCATTATAAGGTTTGAGAGTGTCGAATGTTGAGTTTTAGAATATGAGTGCGGGCAATTTAGGTTTTAGATGTAAGGCAATTTCGAAAAAATGTTAATATAAAAAAAATTGCGCTAAAAACTCAACTTTTTCTGCTAGCATGCAGGGCGCCACCCTCGTTATACAACTATATATATGCACCTGTTTCTGTTGTTAGTCATTCTTATTCTTACAAAACTAGTTTTTAAATGTATAGAATTTACATAATGTTTTAAATTTATATGTTGTTTTGTCTGAAAATATGTAATTTTTCAAAGTTTTATTATATATATATATATATATATATATATATATATATATATATATATATATATATATATATATATATATATATATATATATATATATATATATATATATATATATATATATATATATATATATATATATATATATATATATATATATATATATATATATATATATATATATATATATATATATATATATATATATATATATAGGCTCCGGTTCCGTTGAGAAGGT
Source organism: Glebionis coronaria (assembly GCA_025667525.1). Lineage (NCBI taxonomy): Eukaryota > Viridiplantae > Streptophyta > Magnoliopsida > Asterales > Asteraceae > Glebionis > Glebionis coronaria. The sequence goes on along the minus strand of CM046882.1, from coordinate 40,429,242 downwards.
TTTTATTTTGAGAAATTTGAGAAATCTTCGTTTGAGCCATTGATTCGAAAAAATTTCATTGATTCACTAGTTAACATCATTTAATAGTGAATCAAAACTATAAATCATAAGTTTGATTCAAAAATCTTTGTAAAAATCGAGTTATGAAATGATCTAATAAATATGTGCAGTAAATTTAATATTTTACAAATATCACAAAATCGAGAGTTTTTTTTAATGTTGATTCAAACTTTTTTGACTCATTTTGTATTATTATCATATTAAAATAAATCAACACTTGAAAAACTTGAATCAAAGTTAACAAGCTATGATTTTCGAAAACTCAATTGAGAAGGTTTTTTTCCTTCTCAATCGATCCAGGTTCTACATATATATATATATATATATATATATATATATATATATATATATATATATATATATATATATATATATATATATATATATATATATATATATATATATATATATATATATATATATATATATATATATATATATATATATATATATATATATATATATATATATATATATATATATATATATATATATATATATATATATATATATATATATATATATATATATATATATATATATATATATATATATATGAAATTGAACTTTATAAAGTTTATATTATAAAAGATTCGAAATGGAAGATAAAAGAAAAGGTTTATGTCCAAGAATCACGGTAGCAGAACATTAGAAATGTTTTTTAGAGGTAAAACATTAGATATATTGTAATATATGTTTGCACAAAGTTCATTCACGTTTCAATCGATAGTGAACGATTCAGATACAAAATAGAATCACAAAAGGGCACCTATTTCATGTTTCGATCGTAATAAATTATTTTGGATAAAAAGAAATACAAAACGGTCTTAATGACAGTTTATAAAACCAACATAAATTATGAAAAGTCCAAAATAACATGTTGTGAATAAAATTAGCTAAATCACTTTGCCGCTAACAAGAGGATTTTGGACGCTGACAAGAGGATTTTGGACATTGAAAAGAGTAAGTGAGGAGCTGATAGAATGAGCACTGACAAGACAAATTCAAGCGCTGACAAAGGAAATCCAGTTATTGTCAACTACTTAGTCAACACGTTTTGTATACTTCAGAAAAGATATGTTTTACATTGTATTCTTATTATTTATCTTTTCCTAAAATAGTTGATAGGTAGATTATTGTTCAAGACTCCTTGTGTCATAAAAGGAGGTCTTAGGGTTGGATATTGATATACGTTTTTCCACACTTTCATTATACGCAGTTAATATTATCAATCCAAGTGAAAGTTTGGTATACATACTTTGTTTTGCTTTGTTCTTTGTTCTAAGTGTTAATTCCGCATAACACTTAGATTATTGATTACACAAAGTTTCTCTACGTATTATACTTGATCTAATCTCGATAATAAAAAAGCTAAATCGATCTAAGTGTGGGATCAACAAGTGGTATCATAGCTTGTTGGGGAACTTTTGATCATTAAGAGCAAAAACCCTAAATCACCAAAAACCCTAAATCGTTGAAAACCCTAGAAAAACATGTAAACATCATGTCTACCATAACTAAAGCCTCACACTCATCAAATCACAACCTCAAAATTCCTATACTTGATCCTGATAACTTTGAACTTTGGAAGTTCAACTTTGAACAATATCTTCAAGTTGATAACTATGTTCTCTGGGAAGTCAATGAATATGGTAATCAATTTAAGAAATATCTAAAGATTACTACTGCTATAGAAGCAAGAAGAACAGTTGGACAGACTGGTGATGATCTCCTTCCAAGACCTGAAGATGGAAGGGTTGTGTCAGCTGTTGAGATAGCAGAAAGCAGGAATGATATGAAAGCTTTGAGTACACTCAAACTTGCTCTTGGTCCTAAAGAGCAACATAAATTCAGAAAGTATGAATCTGCTAAGAATCTTTGGGCAGCCCTTGAGACCATCTATGGTGGTAATGAGGAAACTGTTAAACAAAGGAAGAAGTAGTTAATGATTGAGTATACTGTTTTCAAAGCTCGTCCTAATGAGAAGCTAAGTGAGGTGAGAATTCATTTTCAAGACATTACTAGCAAGTTGGCCTTCATGGAAACAGATCTTGAGGAGCAAGATATCACAACTACCTTCCCTGGAGGTCTTGGTGATGCATGGGAGATTCATGGAAAATCTATCATTGCCACTAAGTCTTACAAGAATGCTTCCTTTGATGATATTTATAATCAACTAAGGACTATGGAACCTGAAGCTATACTCAAATTGGTGAGCAAGCCAACACCTGGAAATATGGCATTAATCTCTTACAATGACTCACGACCCGCTGACAATGTTTCACATGTCAGTGGCTTGAATGTACATCCAGTCATTGGATCAACATATTTCAACGGGTCAACTTCAGCCGCTGAAACCTACAATGTTGGTTCCCTAAGTCTCAAACCAGCTGGTATTGACTTGGATATTGTGTGTGCATATATTGCTGCCTCGCCCAATGGTTCTCTAGTTACATATGAGGACCTTGAGCAAATTAGTGATGCTGATCTTGAAGAAATAGATATTAAGTGGATTATGGCACTTGCTAGTATAAGGGCCAACAGGTGGAATAAGAGGTTTGGAAGGAGAATGACATTTAACGGCAAAGAAACTGCTGGGTTTGACAAATCCAAGGTTGAATGCTATAATTGTCATAGAATGGGACATTTCATGGGAGAGTGCAGATCTCAACGTAGGAATGATGCTGGAAAGAGCTCAAGCCAGGTCATCAAGGTTGAAGGTGCTGATCCAAAGGCTATGGTTGTCATGCAAGAAATTGATGGGCTTGGATGGGATTGGAGCTTTATGGCAGATGATGTGGAACAGGATCAAGCATTGATAGCTGAGAAGGAAGAAGAGCATGTTCAATATGCTCTCATGGCTAACTCTTTCTCTTCATCAGATAATGAGGTATATGATGATGCTTTTTGTAGTAAGGGTTGTAGGCTAAACACTGAAAAACTTAATAAAGAAGTTTTAAAATATAAATCAGATGTTTTTTATGTAGAAATCAGGCTAGCAAACTATAAAAGGGGTCTTGCTCAATCTGATGGGATGGTTGAGTAGTATAAGAAAATGAAATTTGATCTTAAAGATAAAATCAATGTCTTAACTAGAGATCTGAAAGTTAGTAATGAGGCTAGGTATTCTTTAATGAAGTCTAGAGCAGATTTACAACTTAAGTTAGATGAAGCCATCAGGTCTAAAGAAAATGCAAGGCTTAAAAATGAAAAGTTTGAAAAAGCTAGTCAAACCCTAGAAAAATGTGTGAGTGAGCAAAGGGAGCATGGGGACATGTCTGGGATTGGGATGAAAGAGTATGTTGTTGTTCCACCACCTGCTGAAAACTTTTATGGTGTTCTTAAAAAGGATCTCTCTTGGACAGGCATACCTGAATTACAACATAAGGAATTTATTCCTCCACAAATTGTGCTAAGTCCAGTTGAAGAATATAGAAAAAAGGTGACAGACCTAGAACAATGGAAAGAAGCCAACCATTTTCTATTTGTTAAGGGTGGACTGCTTAATAATGACCCAATTGAACTTAAACCCATTGTTGTGACCAATCCCACCAATGGTAAAACAATTGACCTTGGCTCAACAACCAAAAGTAAACCTAGTGTCAAAAATGCTGAAATGTATAGAAAACCTAGGTCACCCCAAAGCCAAGAAAATGTTAGTGGGACAGGGTTTTATCAGTCTAAGCCTAAGTTTGTGTCTAAAAAGGCTTGCTATACATGTGGGAGCTTCTCACTTTGGCCTATAACTGTGTCGGCGGATACATTCCATCCGCTAATAATAGGTCAACCATGGTCAAACCTAGACCTCTTGTCCAACCAAGTCTACAAGCCACTAGAACAATTCCTTTCTTTTCTAGAGGGACTAGCAGACAGTGGGTTCCTGTAGCAAACCCTAATTCACACGCTGACAGGAACAATCTATCCGTTGACAAGACCAAACAAGCCGCTGTCAAATCTAGGTTTGGTATGAAAATGCTACAACTAGCTTCTGTCAGACCTTGTGTTAAACCAAGTAATAGGTATTTAAAACCTAATGGACAAGGGTCTAAAGCTTCATCCAGTTTAACATGGAGACCTAAATAAGATCAAAACCCTAATTCAAATGGAATTTCCATGACATGTAACAGGTTTACATTTCTTGAAAAGGTCATTACTAAACCTATTGGGGTAAATTAGGTGTTTAGGGCACAAAGGGATGAACAGGGGATTGTTACAAGGAATAAGTCAATTCTTGTTGAACAACCAAACGAATCCAAGTTTGCAAAGGCTTGGGTTCCTAAAGAAAACTAATTTGTTTTCTTTATGTGCAGGGCATTCATAAGCAGGTCAATGACTTTGGATATTGGGACAGTGGATTCTCTAGGCACATGACAGGCAAGGAAGATTGCCTAACTGATTTCATTCCCATTAAAGATGGTGATAAGGTGTATTTTGGTGGAAGTTATGGAAACATTTCTGGCAAAGGCACACTCGTCACCAATAACTTGAGGTTTGAGGAAGTCTTCCTAGTAAAAGAACTTGATTATAATTTGTTAAGTGTGTCACAAGTGTGTGATAACAAGAGTAAGGTTCTTTTTAATGACACTAAATGTTTAGTGTTAAGTAAGGATTTTGAGATTCCTGCTAGTAAGTTCATAGAGTTTAGAACACCTAGACATAAAGACGTTTATAATGTGAATCTGAATGACATTAAAATGAGTAACAACTTGCCATGTCTTTATGCTAAGGCTTTAGTTGATGAGTGTAAGTTATGGCACATAAGGTTAGGGAGTATTAACTTTAAAAACATGAACAGACTTGTGAGACATGATCTTGTAAGAGGATTGCCTTCAAAAGCATTCCACAATGATCATAATTGTGTTGCATGTCTTAAAGGCAAGCAACATAAGGCCTCATTTAAGTCTAAGAATGTACACACTAGTTCTAACCACTTCACTTATTACATATGGATTTGTTTGGCCCAACCAATATAGAAAGTCTTAATGGTAAATCCAATTGTTTTGTTATCACTGATGATTATTCTAGGTTTACTTTGACCTTCTTTTTGTCACTAAAGAGTGATACTTGTAAGACTTTAATCAAATTCATTACTCAGATTGAGAAGAAAACAAGTAATGAGGTTAAAATTCTTAGAAGTAATAATGGTGGTGAATTTAAGAACAACCTTTTAGATACCTTTTGTGTCAATAAGGGAATCTCTAGGGAGTTTTGCATAGCTAGAACTCCACAGCATAATGGTGTAGCTGAAAGAAGAAATAGAACTATCATTGAAGCAGCTAGAACCATGTTGGCATATGCAAATCTACCCATTACTTTTTTTGCTGAGGCTGTGAACACTGCATGTTATGTTCAAATAGAGCCTTAGTCAATATGTTTAACAATAAGACTCTTTATGAATTGCTTTGGAATAGGAAACCTAATATAGACTTTTTTAGGCCTTTTGGATGTCATGTAGTAATACTTAATACTAGTGATAACCTAGGCAAGTTTCACTAAAAAGGTGATGAGGGACTTTTTATAGGATATTCCACAAACAGCAAGGGGTGTAGGGTTTATAACAAGAAGTCTAAGATTCTCACAGAAAACATTCATGTTGACTTCTTGGAGAATAAACCTAGTGATCCTGAGTCTGGACCTAATTGGTTATTTGATTTAGAGCCATTATCAAGGTCCATGAATTATATGCCTGTGACTAATCCAGTTGTCATGGAAGCACCTATTGTTAATAATGCAGGTATACAGGTTGATAAAGAGAAAGGATCACATGCAGTTGAACCCACTCCTATGTTTGATTATATCACCATACCTATATGAAGTGAAGAGTTTATGCAAGCATCTGCTGCTGCCAAAGAGGAGGAAGAAAAGTAACAAGAGACACTAGTTGATGAAACAATGCATGCATCTTCATCCACTGACAAAGCCAAACCAGACGTTGACACTTGGGATTCAGCCGCTGACAATCTATTTGGCAATTTGTTTTCTTCCTCCAACAGAAATATTTTTGAACTTGTTGAAGATCCCATACCCAATGAAGATGTCAGTGGCCCTGTTCCAGCCGCTGACAACATATCTCCTAGTTCAAGTGGGCATGGGAGTAGCAATGAAGATGATATTTGTAATATGGAATCCACTGTTTTAAGAAACAAGAATGATGAGAGAGGCATTGTTATTAGAAACAAGGTAAGATTGGTTGCTCAAGGATATACTCAGGAAGAGGGTATTGATTATGAAGAGGTTTTTGCACCTGTTGCTAGAATTAAGGCAATAAGGATTTTCCTAGCCTATGCTTCCTGCATGGGTTTCAAAGTCTACCAAATGGACGTGAAGAGTGCATTTTTGTTTGGCACAATCAAAGAAGAAGTCTATGTCATGCAGCCTCCTGGTTTTGAAGATTCTGAGCATCCAGATAAAGTATATAGAGTGAAGAAGGCAATGTATGGCCTTCATCAGGCCCCTAGATCTTGGTATGGAACACTTTCCACTTACTTGGTGGACAATAGCTTTAAGAGGGTTACTATAGACCAAACTTTATTCACAAAGCAAGAAGGGAAGGGCTTTCTTCTTGTATAGGTTTATGTAGATGACATCATTTTTGGTTCATCTAACCAAATAATGAGTGATGATTTCTCCAAGCTTATAACAAATAAGTTTCAGATGAGTGCTATGGGAGAGATGACCTTCTTTCTTGGTCTACAATTTCAGCAGAAAGAAGATGGTATCTTCATCTCGCAAGATAAGTATGTGGCTGAGATTTTGAAGAAATTTGGTTTTTCACCACATGAAAAACGGGCTAGCACACCCATGGACAGGGAACATCCAAAGGGAAAGATTAGATATGGTAAAGGGGTAGATGTCAGGAATTATAGATCAATGATTGGTCCATTGATGTATCTTACAGCTTCAAGACCTGATATCATGTTTGCAGTATGTGCATGTGCACGTCATCAAGTGAATCCCAAAGAATGTCACTTTCATGCTGTTAAAAGGATTTTTAGGTACCTTAGATGCTTTCCCATATTGGGATTGTGGTATCCTAGTGTAGGAATGATACACACGACTATATAGGATATAGAAATGAAGATAAAGATTAAACCAAAAAGAAAGATTAGATTAGATGAAGAAAAAGAGAAAAACAAAGATGGTTGTGAATTCCTAGTGAGAGAAACACATATGTTTCTCTCTCTACAATCTATGAAAATTGAAGACACACACACTCAAATGAGGTGCTAGGCGCCTTTTATACTACAAGTGTAAAGTATAGAAGGCCTTCCTCATTTGAGTGTTCGGGACTAATTCCCGTTACATACATAACATTATACTAGAACTCTCAACACCATTATGTATCATTTTCCACGAGCTTCGCAACGGTATATTATATGACCATCACTTTAAATATTTCTAACATCTAGAGAATCACCTTTGGAGCTTATTGGATATTCAGATAGTGATTATGGAGGTGATAATAATGATAAGAAATCCACAACTGGTGGATGTCAATTTCTTGGGAGTAGACTCATTTCTTGGCAATGCAAGAAACAAACAGTGATGGCCAATTCAACAACTGAGGCTGAGTATGTAGCTGTTGCTGCATGTTGTGGGCAAGTGCTATGGATTCAAAATCAGCTTTTGGATTATGGGTACAATTTTATGCATACTAAGATTTTTGTGGATAATAACAGTACACTTTGCATTATTAAAAATCTTGTACATCATTCTAAAACTAAACACATAGAAATTAGACATCATTTTATAAGGGATTGTTTTGAAAAAGGTTTAATACATCCAGATAGAGTAGACACAGGAGATAATGTGGCTGATCTTTTGACTAAACCTTTTGATGTTGGGAGGTTCCAGTACTTGATAACAAGTATTGGAATGATCAATCTATAAAATATGTGTTTTTGAGTTTATTGTATAATATGTACAGGATATGCATTGTTATTATTTCATGTAAATATGTTAGATTTTTCACCATATTTTCTAACGCTGGCAAATGCATTCTATCCGGTGACACGTGGAAAGTTGCCGCTAACAACCTATGTTAGTTTTTGTGGTTTTTCATCTAATCATGCATGCAAGTTGAGCATTGTGCAAAAGGATACAGAGTTTCTTATGGACTTCATAGTTTTGACAAATATTTATTTATGATGGTTGGAATGCTTACATTCTTATCTTGAAATAAAAATTTGTCATATATATTTCTTTTGCAACCTGTGTAAGTTTAAGGGGAGGTTTAGGAAACCTTTAGGTTTTCGGGTACTCTTATAGTGCTCTTATCACAATTCTAGATTGTGTCCACTGGTAAGTGAGGGTTAGGGATAATGAAAACTTTTCTTGTTAAGAATTGTTGGAATTTCTAAACCTTGAGGCATTGTAGCATGCAAAGTTGATATAAATGTGCATGCTACCAAGACTTTTTTGCCTAGAATTAGGATTGGTTGGTTGGGAGACTTTGTGTAAATAAAAATAGGTTTACCTGGGAGTTACAAAGTGTTTATATGACATAACTGCACTCCAAAGGACTTACTTTAGCAAGGTTCACTTGAGGAGAGTTATGTCTATCTTGCTTACGCAAGTGTGTATAATTGAAGAGAGAATGCTAATTTCAGTCTGTGTTAGAGGAAGAGTTATCTTCATTAGCGTAAACCTCTTTGTTAAGGTCTTTTTATTTTATTACTTTTTTATTTTTGGCTGTTGACACATAAATGGTTTAGACGCTGACATGGCAAAATTTACACACTGACAAAATATAGTCGTTACCCACTGACACTCATATTTTGACCGTTGAAGAACACTAGGACCCACCTAGTTGTTACTTTTGCGATATTTTGGGCCGTAATTTTATGGGATTTGGTAATTTCTTTAAAAGCTAAGAGATAAGTTATTATTTTTCAAGATTTCATCATTACTTTTTGAATAACTTACATCTTTTTCAACCAATAGTCACTTGCTTGTTTGTCTATCTTTCTCCAAAATTCACATTCTCCATTTTCTTCACCTTAAATCTTTTCACAACAATTTTCATGGCTCCATTGTTTAAACATGTTGGTGCTACTTTGGGATTTAGGGATCAACACAATATGATAGCTTATCTTGAGGCTGATCTTGATCATCATCCCCAATATACTCGAATGATTGAGTATCTTTGGCTTCCAACCTAAGGTATGCTTTGACTCATGCTCCACTCATTCCTATCACACACATCAAGCAGTTTTGGAACACTGCTAGTTCTGAAACACTTGATGGAGTGATTACATTATCTGGCACTGTTCATGGGACCAAATGGGTGGTCACTGAAGCTCTTATTCGTCAAGATTTAAGGCTTGATGATGCTGATGGTGTGCCTACCCTTCCCATTGAGCAGATAGAGGAAGGACTTAAAGGCTTGGGGTATGATTTTCCCCCAGAGGGAAAAATAAACAAATATTCAAAACAACAATTTTCCCCAGCCTGGAAGTTCTTAATACATGTCCTCCTTCAATGTCTTAGTCCCAAGTGTACATCTTTCAACGAAATCAATTGTTCATTCGCTTGTATTCTTGTTTGTATGGCTACTGGGCAAAAATATAATTTTTCTCGTATGATTTTTTAAGGCATGTTGCACAACAAGGGTACCAAGATGAATCTTGCGTACCCTAGGTTTTTACAAATGGTTTTTTAGCACCCAGGATATTGTCGTAGGGATCATGACAACTTTTATAAGATCCCTACAAAAAAGGCAAAGATTTTTATGTCTATGAACACTCAACCGTTTTGACTTTTACCTTTGACCCCTTCCATGGTGGCTGACATTGAAGCAGCCCAAAACCCTTAACCACTGCCTGAACCTGAACCTGAACAACAACCATCTACCCCCCACCATGTTGAACAAATGACCATTGACCCCTAGTCGTCAGCCGCTGACACTCGCGTTTTAGCCGCTAACACAGTCATTTCACCCGCTGTCACCTCACCACCCTAAACACATGTTCACCAACCCACCTCCTCTTCTGAACCCTTTGATTTTAGACTGGAGAAGAGACAACAGACTACTGGATTCTTCTCCTCTAGTGGTCCTAGCCATGAAGCTAAGAGGATTTTGCTTTATGAATCCATGTTGAGGAGTTAAATCCTAATTAGCCATGAAGCTGAGAGGATTTTGCTTGATGAATCCATGTTGAGGAGTTAAATCCCAATTTTGCAGGAGGGCAGTCTGAAACCACTAACTCTTTTGGAATTTATGGCTATCTGCATTGGCTTGCAAAAGTCTAATGTGGATCTTGTATAAAAAGTCACAGCTCAAGACCTTGAACTCAATCAGTTGAGGGAGAGGATTGTCGTTTTGGAGAATGTTGGATCTAGGAAGAGGAAAGCCTGTCCCAAAAAGATGATTCTTACAAAGGGGGGGGGGGGGGGGGGGGATGCACCTACTGATCCAGCAAATGTAAGTGATAAAGGGTCCCATGAAGGTTCTTATGGGACAAAATAAGTAGCAGAGGCGCTTGTAGGGTTGAAGGAGAAAGCTACTCCTCTTTTGGTTACTCTTATGCAACAGTCTTTCATAGAAATGTTGTTGCAAGCAAGTGGACTTTCAGCCGCTGACAAAGGTAATTTTAACGCTCACACGTTAATTTCAGCCGCTGGTAAGATTCCTATGTTTACTGGTGTATCCCAACCACCATTCATGATCAAGAAGCCTTCCACTCAGGTACCACCTTCTACCTTGCCTCTCATTGATCCATTGGATAAGGGCAAAGCTATTTTGGTAGAGGAAGATATTCCCAAGGATGCAGCCCAGCAAAAGGTTGATGCTATGCTTGCTCAACAGATTCATGAGCAAGAAAAGGGAGGGCTTGAAAAGGGAAGTATTGAAGCCCAGATTCTTTCATCTGAATTTGAGGATGATGAAAATAATGGTTCTGGTGATGAAGAAGAGGATAGTGATCATGGTTCTAATATTGTTTTGGAAGAACCAGAAAAATTGTAATATGGGGAGGATTAGCTAGCAAGGGAAAAGCTTAGTGAATTGAAGAAGCAGGTAGATTTTGATATGCCCTATGTGTCTACTATGTATTTTAAATGGGAAGAGGCATGTATAGAGAATCCAGACATGACATTGACAGAGCAGATTTGGGGTCTGGAGATTTTATTGAGAGTTAAAAATGATCGCAAAGTCATTTTGGAGCACAGGGCAAACGAAGTACTGTCCAAGAACACGACATCCAGGAGAGAGGTTTACTACATGCTCCTTAGATGCCACCGAACAGGGTTAACTTATACAAAATTAAGGAAGCTTTCTTTTGACCAGTTGGAGTATTATGCTTATCCTATTTGGGAGTATGCCTGTGAAGCAAATACATTCAGAATGCTTTCTACGGAGAGACGGGAAGAACTAGAGGAAGAGCTAAAGATCAAGAAGGCATTGATTGTGCCTAAACCAGAAAAGAAAGGATTCAAGTTGATATTTCTAATACTTGATCAAGTGCACCCATCTGAAGCTACATTGAAAAAGAATATGGTGCTTTCTTCATTGGTGGCTTTTGATTTAGATGTTGTTGTACCTTTGGACTTCAAGAATCCAATTGTCAAATATGAAGAAGATTCTGTTTGATTTTGGGTGATCACCAAAGCTGGTGATAATGTACACACTTTTACTTCCTTGGTTTCATTGTTTGCCAGCTTGGATAGAGAGGATGTAGAAACTCTGTGTAGTCTGATGAAGGAGATGTATGAGGCTAAAGCTCCTACATCTTTGAATTGAATAAAGATCTAGACAACATTTAAAAGGATGTTTGTTCATGATGCTATTGATCTAGTATGGTTAGATCTGGTTGATTTGAGTGGCTTGAAGTGGCATTTGTATTCAGCTGCTGGTGTGTTTCATCTTAGTACTACAAAGTTTGTAGAGTACTTGTTGAAAGATGAGAAGTATCCACTATCACAAGAATTATCGAAGAAGTTGATCAACACCAGACTTGAAGTTGATTACACCAGTGATGTTAGCATGTACTTTATGAGATTTATATATTCTCATATTAAGGAGTAGGTTTAATATGTAAAAATCCTCTTTGTATTTTGTTTTTATTCAGAAACTTGAATATTAGTATAAGTATCAAGTTTAGGGGAGGATTGTTAGGAATAAAATTAGCTAAATCACTATGCCGTTGATAAGAGGATTTTGGACGCTGACAAGAGTAATTGAGGCACTGATAGAATGAGCACCGACAAGACAAATTCAAGCGCTGACAAAGGAAATCTCAGTTATTGTCAACTACTTAGTCAACACGTATTGTATACTTAGGAAAAGATATGTTCTATATTGTATTCTTATTATTTATCTTTTCCTAAAATAGTTGATAGGTAGATTATTGTTCAAGACTCCTTTTGTTATAAAAGGAGGTCTTAGGGTTTGATATTGATATACGTTTTCCACACTTTCATTGTACACAATTAGTATTATCAATCAAAGTGAAAGTTTGGTATACATACTTTGTTTTGCTTTGTTCTTTGTTCTAAGTGTTAATTTCGCATAACACTTAGATTATTGATTACACACAGTTTCTCTACGTATTATACTTGATCTAATCTCGATAATACAAAAGCTAAATTGATCTAAGTTTGGGATCAACATAACAAGGTTTTCAAGATCGGGATCTTACCTATGATCGTTTTTGTCTTTACAAGATCGAGATCGTAAGGTAGGATTGGGATCGTAAGATATACTATAATGTAAGTTTTTTAGTAGTCTTGCAATATTATACAAATTTACAAATTAATATACATCGTAAACACAATTATATGAATATTTTATAAAAAGGTGGTCCTAAATTATGATTATGAAATGTATAAGAAGATTTACATGTTTTTTAATTATAAAAAATAGAACCTATAAATTTGTATTTTTTTAGTTTGTCGCTCAAGAAAAAGTAAGATCAGATTGTAGTAGATCCTAAGATCATATGATCAAGATCGGGATCCAATAAAATCTTAAGCATACAAAGATCCTATGTAAGATCTGGATAGTTTGCAATATCGTAAAATCATAAGATCCTAAGATCAAAATCGGGATCTTAACAACCTTTCAAAATATGACCATCTTACGATCCTGCTCACGATCTTACTATCCGATCTTACGATTCGATCTTACGATCCTATTTGAATTACCATCTTGTTTAAGATCATGATTGTTTTTTACATTTTTTGTGTGGGATCATAAGATCGATAAAGATCATGATTTTGACAAATTTACTTTAATTTCTTGTTTTAAAAAGTTACTCATAGATGATTATTATATACCAGGTTAAGTATGTGATTTTGATGCAAGACCGTTTCATAAATTCAACGGGTATAGCAAATTGTGTCATATGCTCTCTAAGTTAGAGTATTTGTTATGTTTTTCTTTAAATAATTTAGTAATGACTTTGTAACCCGTTTTGTTGAGCCTTAAGTTTATATTTGCTTATTTCGTATCATGATTATTTTTTGTTTATGCGAAAACTTCAAGTTGCTTCACTATTAATCGTTTAACGCACTCATCATCTTTCACAGTTAAGATGCAAAGAAAAAAGACTAGTTTTAGTGATATTATGTCTGAGTATAGTTCAAATTATGTTATTTTAGTGTAGTTTGAACCCAAGCCGAACACAAGAACATGTTCGAACTTAACTCTACACTACTTGTGAGCTTGTGACATGTTCTTAACAGATTACAAACTCTGTACATTCATAGTCTAACTCCTTAATAATCCACAATTGAACAAAATAAGCATGAAATACAAAATGACAATCTTTCCAAGATAAGCAACTATCACGCTTTACTTCCACACATTTACAAAATTAAGTTAAATACCAAAACGATTACTAACAATTACGTTGCTATCGTAACCTTACTGTTGGAAGTACGTTTTTACGTATTTAGAAAGGATCGATCACTCCAACGATATATTCAAGTATTGGGCTCGTGATCCAATACATTAAGATATAGCCCATATAGCCCACATGTAGGGTGGGCTATATATACCCCCTCCTAGCATGTTAGGAGGGGTTGAGCAGTTTGTCACAAATACACTTTCCATCTTTCTCTTATTTCTCTCCTTTCTCTCTCTAACTCTCTCTCTCTCTAGTTCTTTATCTTCTTCCATTCATTAGATAAATCAAACACATATACAATCCTAAGAAACTACGGACCTACAATTGGTATCAAGAGCTTTGGTTGATTCTTCGGATTTGCGTGTTTTTATCTATTGATTTGGTAGTAAAAATTTATTCTTTCACAATTTTTTGTCTCGTTTATTTCTTACTTTGGCATATGTTTATCAGGTTAAGTTTTAATGGCAAAATGGTTTTCATATTATAAATTTATCTTTTTAAAGTTCACAACTTTTATCTTTATCAAAATTTTAGTCTCCTCTTGTCTCATATCAGTATCAAATATTTTCTCATTTCAAGATTGTGTCTCAAACTGGTATAATATTTTCTTATCCATTTTTGCCTTTATCAACCGTTAATCAACTTCTGTCAACTTTTAGTATTGTAAACTCTATCTAGTATATCGGTTCTATTGTCTTCATCAAGAATCCAGGTTTGTACATTGCGATCTATACTCCATCGGAAAGCATACAGGTTTGTACATTACGATCGCAATAACCCTAGGGTTCTACTTTGCGATCAACTTATTCCGATATCTCCTTATTCCGATCGGGACTGCGATCGGGACTGCGATCGGGACTACGATCGGGACTACGATCGGGACTACGATCGCGACTACGATCGGGACTTACGATCAGAAGTTACGATCTCGACTTGCGATAGCCGACTTCTGATAGCCGACTTGCGATCGGACCTACGATCGGACTCACGACTCGACTTACGATCGGACTCACAAGGACCTACAAATCAAGACTCACGACTCGACTTACGATCGGACTCAAAAGGACCTACAAATCAAGACCACTTGACACAACCGAACCTAGACTCAGATCCTCGACACCCACAGACTCGACCACATCACACCCACCCAAAACTCAACAAACAAACACTCTCGACTGACAAGGATAAACTCACAATCACAGACTCGACACAGACGCGACTCACACACCCTTGACTCGACCTCAACCTCGACACAACCAAACAGACCACTCGACACCTAAAAAGACTCAAAACCAAACCAACTCTCGAACCGCGACTCCAAGCAAAAACTGACTCACCTCATTCCCACTCAAACTGTGACTTAACACAAGCAACTCCACATCTTCATCACCATAGAGACTCAACCAAACCCAACAACACTCGACTCAAAACACGATCTCAGTCGAAGACTATCATTGATCAAGGACTCAGTACAGAAAACATAAAAAGAAATACTTACCCGAGACCAACTTGTTGATCTTGAAGCCATATCCTTCTTTGGTTATAAAGTCGTTTTATGATGATCAATATTCGAAGGGTGTAAAATCAGAGATTGGTAATGGGTATTTAATCAGATCTTTTCGAAAAGGATTAAATTGGTTTAGGGTTTTCATTCGAATCCATATCAAATAAAAGTGGTGATACGATCTACTTCGTCTGGATTAAAGGATCTTTTATTTGGTGTTTAAGATTATATAAGATTGGGATTGATGGTTGTTTGACTGTTTTTGTTTGTTGAGAGAAAATAGATGAAAGAGACGGAGGATTAATATCTTATTTGGGTGTTTAAGATTTGTATAAAGGGCGGAGGAAACAAGAATCAAGTTTTAGACTGCCATGTTTTTGGCATTTTTGAGAATTTTGGACACGTTAGTTTGACTAGATCAAGTGGGCATGCACACATTACATCCAAATTAAATAAAAAACTTGAACTTGAGGTCAAATCGACTTATCTATAACTCCCATGTTGATATTGATTGTTTCAAAGCTATCAAAAGGTTTGTAAACTTATAGTTAAGTTAATAAAAAACAATGTTGATAGAAAAGTAAGCGTTTATTAGAGTCAATACACGTGTTAGGGGACTAAATTAGTATTATTTGTGTAGGGTGACTAGGGTTATTCCGACTTGGGTCGGGTTTAGTTACTTTGTAGAGCCGAGGTAATTGGACCTATTAGTATCTGGTTTGTTTTATCAATGTTTGAGCCGACAAAAAAGATTATTGAGCTAAGAAAAAGATAATACCAGACAAGGATCCAAGAAATTTTCATCAACATTCAATGGATTCATTGGATTCGACATATCAAGCCGGAGAATTGCAACGCGATACAAGAAGAGGTCACACGGGAAGCAATGGCATGGATTCAGGAGGAAAGCAGGAAGCAAGCAGCCAATCAGGGAATTATGCAGAGCCGTCATGTGTCACAAATCTTCGTCTACTCCAATCTAAAGTGAATGCGGTAATTAACAATCCTGCTAATCGTTTTACGACTGCTTCTTTAACCAATTCTGCTTCTAGGATTAAAGAGCTCGAAACGATCGTAGCTCAGCAATCAAAACATCTTGAGGATGCCAAACTGGAATTTTCCAAGAAAACGAACAAATTTGAAACATATTTTGAAAAACTTGAAAAGTCAAACGTTGTTCCTGAACAAAAAATGGATCAAACAGTTCTGGATTCTAAAGCTGAAAAGGATAATCTTTTGAAACAAATTAAGATGCTTGAATCTAAGTTGGCATCCCAAGATGAATTGCTCAAAAAAATGAGACTTTAAAGGCTCAAGTACAAGAAAAGGTCTTTGCTATAGCTGCGTTGAAAAACGAATAAGGAAAACTAAAGGACCTAGTATGGACAATAAGCTTGAAAAACCATCAATCTTGGGGAAACCGCCTCAAATTCAGCCTGTTAGACAACCGACTGCATTTAGATCCGAACGACCAAAATCCTCGAGACCGCGGTTTGCCTCCCAAGTTGATATGGTTCATCTTTCTAGACCAATCACTCCACCACCTAGGGCGAATGTGACTAAAACAACTTTTGCAAGACCTAATCACATGATTGCATCTAGTTTCCCTAGACATAGTCCAAAGAACACGTCTCGAACTAGTTCAAATGACGTTCATCACAATTTTGATCAAAGGGAAGATATTCAAAAGACACAAGTAAGAGATAGGAATTTTAAACCTAGTCAGATGCCTTCTAGATTACCCAACACTGCTAACCGTAGCATGTCATATCCTAGGAGCATCAATCAATCACCTAGGAATTCTAGATCTTACTCGGACATTAAATACGCTACTTGTAAAACATGTAGGAAATGTGTCTTTAAAGCCAATCATGATTCTTGTATCAAGAAACTTCTTAATGAGGTGAACTCCCGCGTTAGAGTTAAATCCTAGTGGGTAGCTAAAATCAAACCCATTGGTAGATTGTGGCACCCCACTGGTAGAACTTTCACTCTTGTAAGAAACGAGTGCCCTTTAACTAGGATAGTCTCCGATTTTACTAAGACTACTAGGGAGGAAATTGAAAAGGATGATATATCACTTAAGCCTGAACTTAAGGTTTTATATAAAAGGAAACGTTTGCCAACTAAGACAAGTGAATCATCTCCTCAGGTCACCTCTGGCACAAGTAAGGCCAACTGTGAACCCCCACATGGTTCTAAAATAGATATTGCTAACCCCACATAAAAGCATATAACTTTCTAATGAGAATGCAGGTACCAAAGTTAACGTTCAACACGAACACAGCATTCCAATCGTTGTATACCATTCAATTAAGGACATTCTCAGAGTTTGGTTGCTGAAGAAGATGATATCTAAGAAACAAGTGTCTCAGGGGATTTGCGGTTAAGCTCATATAAGGACTTATAGTCACATCACAGACTGTAACTCGTTCATCAAAGAAAGGAAAGTTTATCGTCGATGATAAACTTATCCTTACAACGAGAAATTAAGTTTTCTCGGACATGACCTAAAATTAAAAACATTTGAAAGTTTTTAAACTCATGCACAAAGGCTTATAGACAAAACATTCTGTGACCTGTTCATCAAATAAAGGAAAGTTTATCGCCGATGATAAACTTATCCTCAAAAACGAGAAATTAATTTTTCTCGGACACGAGCTTACATCAAAACTATTCCAAGGTTTTAATCTCGTGTACATGGCTCACCGTCAAATTATATTCTACGACCCGAACTTCAGAGAAAGGGAAGTTTATCTCGTCGACAATAACTTACCCTCACAACGAGAAATTAAATTTTCTCGGACACGAGTTTACTTTAAAACTATTCAAAGGTTTTAAACTCGTGTATATGGTTCATTGTTAAATTTCATACGATGACCCGATCTTCAGAGAAAGGAAAGTTTATCGTCGATGATAAACTTATCCTCACAACGAGAAATTAATTTTTCTCGGGCATGAGCTTATGTTAAAAACATTCCAAGTTTTTAAGCTCATGCACAACGGCTTACAGTCACATGTCAGATTGTAACCCGCGGTTCTAGGAAAGGAAAGTTTATCGCCGATGATAAACTTATCCTCATTAACGAGAAATTAAATTTTCTCGGACACGAGCTTACATTAAAACTATTCAAAAGTTTTAAGCTCGTGTAAATGGCGTATAATCACATTTCAGATTATGCCCCGGACTTAAAGAAAGGAAAGTTTATCGCCGATGATAAACTTATCCTTACAAATAGAAATTAATTTTTCTCGGGCATGAGCTAATATTAAAAACATTCGAAGTTTTTAAGCTCATGCACAAAGACTTACAGTTAAATATCAGACTGTAACTCGGACCTTAATTTTAGGAAAGGTTATCTTTCAAGATAACTTTTCCTCGTAACGAGAAATTAATTTTTCTCGGTCATGAGCTTGTATTAAAACATTCCAAGTTTTAAGCTCATAAAGTAAAGTGTATCTTTTAAATAAGAGAACTTTTCTTCTCAACGAGAAATTCATCTTTCTCGGTCACGAGCTTTACATTAAAACATTCAAAGTTTTTCAAGCTCATGAAAACGACTCCTAAGTAAATGTCAACTTAGGACTCGTTCTTCAGTTAAAAGGAAAGTTTATCGCCGATGGTAACTTATCCTTAACAACGGGAAGTTTACAACTTCTCGGACTTGAGCTCGTTTTGTAAGATATTCAACATCTTAAGTTCAAGTAATTGGTTTTCAAACAATGAACACAATTTTACGAGAATTTCTCAAAAGATTTTTCTAAATCTTTCAAAATTGTGTGTTCAAAAAATGTTTTGATAAAAAGAGCATGTCTTCTGGAATCGATAATATTTACGATACTAGAAATGTCATTCAATAATGACACGGGGTTGTAAATAAAGTTCGAGCAGAAGTTTAAATGATTTAAAACATGTTCAAAATGGCTTGCTATTATTTCATATAGTAACCCGCTTTTCATATTAAAGTCAAGCATTTCACCGGAAAGCTTTGACTCAACAATGGGAATTAATTTTCTCGGGCATGGTTTACTTTATAACCATTTAAGGGATTGTGCTTACGTTATAACACAATCTAACACGAATAAATGTACGCATCAGTGCATATATTTGTTAAAACAAGAGAAATCTTGTTTTTTATGAAGTCTCTACAATCATAGCAATCTACAATTGATATCTACATACTTGACGATGCGACTACTCAAACGACGACTACGCTCTTTCAATAGAACACGGGTCAACAATTGAGGGGGAGCAATTGTCCAGCATTCAGAATCTTTGATTCCGAAAGTGCCAAGGTCACATATTGGTGTCAAGACAACGATATCAATCGTACACATGGTGTCAAGAGATAACTTCAGAAGTGACGAGGCGACCAACATTCATGAACAAGAACCATGTGATTCAATCATATGATGTTCTCCATCATTCAGGTCAACCTCGTAAATTGCTAATCTTGTGAATACATTATCATATATGATCTTTGCATGTGATAAGTACCTTACACTTGTGTTTAAAAGGTACTGCATTCACGTTTCAAGTACACACTCATTAATTTGAGGGGGAGATTTTGTAAAGCATGAAGATAATTGGATTTGCATTTTTCTTCCCAAATTTTCTTAAAACTTTATTAAATCAGTTGATATTAAAAACATCGATTGGGTTAATATTTTTAATATGGGGGAGAAAATGTGATTTAATAATGAGATCAATCAATTTAATGGTTTGACTTAATGTGCTGGCTCATCCCGACATGTGCGAAATGTTTTTGAATATGATGGCATATGTTAAGGGGGAGCAAAATGGATTTGGATATCAAAATGGATTTCATGGTGACATATACTTACCCACAACATCTCTATTCACGACGGTGACGATTGTGGTGACATAAGGATGGTAGGATAGGTTAAGTCCAATGATTCTTCTAAAACCGGAGGAATCTTCCCAAGGACATTCCATAGCTAGAAATAGTAGTCCTTAGGAAAGATGGAGAAAGATTGTGAACGTAGTTGAATGTCAACCAAGTACTTAAGTTAGCACAGGAACAATCACAACAAGGTGCTAGTTATGACGTATTGGTAAGCATTGAAGGGGTTGAAGAATGAAAAAGAATTATAAAGATAAAGGGTGAAAAGAAAGAAGCCCTCCTTACAACTTAGGTAGAAACCGGGTCAACACATATGCTATTGAGATCATTTTTAATGATGCTCGATATTGAAGATAGACATCATGGACCCAGTGATGCAATGCACAACCCAACCCAGCTAACTCAGATATCTCTCAAAAGGTATTTGTTTTAATCACACGGAGATCAACATGTCTTATATCGATTTATTCACTTCGAATAAGTTGGTATTTAAATGGTGGCACTCCTCTCCAGCCTCCGATCACTAAAATCCAAAATGCACGATCGAGTCTAGAGCCATTTGAGATAATTAAATATCTCATTAGGACACACTTTCATAATTCCTTGCTTCTTCACACACTATGAAAAGTAAGAAAGATCTTAAGAGTCCTACGCAAAATCTTCGTGATCTTGCCTGAACATCCGAGTAATACGAAATTATTTACAATGAAGATGGAAATCCTTCTTGAGCGAACATTCAAAACCTCATGGTAGGTGACTTGTGCGATTCTTTATGAATCAAGCTTGTGATAACTGGAAAACAACAGTGGTTTAATTCTTAACTGAATTTAAACACGTTCCAGGCCTCTACGCAATATCTTAGTGATCTTGCCAGAACACTCAGAGTTATACCTTAGTGTTCACAGTGATGAGTGGAAATCCTTCTAGTGTTAACCTCAAACAGTACTTGGTAGGTAACTTGCAAGATTCTATACGAATCAAGCTCGTGACAACTAGAAAGCAAAGATGGTGCGGTTCTTAATTGAATTTCACTTGTTCCAGGAACACGAATTGATGGCTTCAAATCATGCGGATATTTCTATCCAAATGATTCACTCTTTATGTTCGCAGTCAGCTTTGGACGGTCGAATAAAGAGAACGGGTTTACCCGCGAAATCTTGTCAATGAGGTTCTTAATTGAAACTACCTGCCACAAGTACGATATTTTATATCGTCCAACAGTCTTCACCGATCGGAGGTAAAATGCTACCGAATTAGAGTGAAATGTTCAAGGCCATTTCATCCGTGTATAAGTTTTGTTGCTAACTATCTTATGCAGCATAACAAGAAGGTGGCATTGCGGTGTACAATCCAGAAGAAGTCGTAAACACATGTTTATGCTTTATGCACTTAATACTTCAACAAATTCAAGAAAGCCTAAAAGTCAAGTCTTCCGCTGTATCAAACTCTAAAGCTTTCAAGAATAATTAGGGTATAAGTATGTGGAACATGAAGTCACGAGGAGGCAAATTTCACAAGTGATGAATGCAAAAGGTCAAGGAAAGGAAACATGCTTAAGACTAAAGTCAAAGATCTCATCAGCATATTCACAAGAACAATATCGAAGACTCAAGCATAGTATGCTAGGTTTAAGATTTTGTAAAATGGTGTGACCTCCCTTAGGGGGAGATTGTTGGAAATACGTTTTCCAAAGAAAGTCTTGGTCACATCATTGTTAGCATAGATCACGAGCTATAGACTATTTAGGACATTGTAACTTGGAGTGACCTTCCTTAGGGGGAGATTGTTGGAAATACGTTTTTACGTATTTAGAAAGGATCGATCACTCCAACGATATATTCAAATATTGGGCGCGTGATCCAATACATTAAGATATAACCCATATAGCCCACATGTAGGGTGGGCTATATACACCCCCTCCTAGCATGTTAGGAGGGGTTGAGCACTTTGTCATAAATACACTTTCCATCTTTATCTTATTTCTCTCCTTTCTCTCTCTAACTCTCTCTCTCTCTCTCTAGTTCTTTATCTTCTTCCATTCATTAGATAAATCAAACACATATACAATCCTAAGAAACTATGGACCTACACTTACTTATCCCCAAACATAAACATATTGCATAGGATAACTATGTTGATTCATCGAACATAAAGTGTGGATACATACGTTAACCCTCTGCCATCGCAATTAACCATCATCAATCAATAAGTCTTGCGTAATAACCTTACTTATAAATCATGAAACTCTCTAGAAATAACAAATGGGATGACATCCCAGACATCATCCAGGAGACCAGGACTACGAGAGAAGTTTTTCTCGCAAGAACGTTGACGATTTAACTTAGCAGAATCTTTCCGAAAACACCTATTACAACATTATGGACACAAATAACTACCGTGGAAACTTATCAGATTCGTCTTATGAGAACAAGATCTGAAGAAACTCTAGCAAAATTCCATTTCCCACAACATGAATCAGTCACGACAAAATCACGTGCACATTCGATCGGATTATTGTAGTCCGATTGTATGGCCCTCTAGAATACAACTTGAAGATTGCATTTTGTATATAAAGTTTTTTTTGCGCAATTTATTATTAATGGTTTCATTCTCTATTGCAATAGGGTTTTCAAAATGGCTGTTTGGTTGTCCTATTAGTTGGGAGTGGTGTGTGACGTGTGGGGAAGATGGGAGGGTGATTTTCATTAGTGTTGGGGAGTCGGGTTGGATTATCGGAGAGTGGTGGATGAGAAGGGTTTTATACGAAAACCATCCTGGGTATGCTAGAAACACGAAGGTCCGACGTGTTAACAACATTGCAATGGGTTTTGACTTTTGAGGCTTCCTCTATTTTTTCTGAGTTGTTCATTTTTCCAAACTATGATCTATCTAATATTGGTGGTTGTGCTTTTAGATTGAAAACGAGCAACGATCGGTTGAATGGGATATTGGTGCTTCGGGAAAAGCTTACTCCAATAGGTCGCTCAAATGGTTGAAGGTCTAAAAACCTCAGGTGTAAAGCAGCAGTCAAATGGTATAGATGAGTAGTACCCAAACACAACTCACACTTGATACTGCTTTGTGAATCAAGTGTCTTCACAAGGATTCACAATATGATCTAAAGTATTTTGATAATCAACCGTGTAACTAACCCATTAGTTGTCTTTCGCCTGGTTTTCATTTTCAATACCTATCGTTGTATATATGATCCATCTTAGTAGAATAACTAACATTATCAAAAATTACTAAAACAAGGAAAGCAAAATTAAAAAAAAATACACGTAGCAACAAAAAAAAGCCTTGCCGCAGCGCGCGGTAGATTCTACTCGTTTATACTACTCTAAAGCTTTATATTTTGGGCTTTTGGACAGTAGCGGACCTTGGGCATTTATTTTTAGGGGGCGAATTATTTTTTACAAAACAAGATAAAAAAATGGACAATCAATTTGACAAGAAATACATAATATTTTAAAATACTCGTCACGAACTTTAAAAAGGCCGATACCCTCCCACTCTTCATTAAGATCCACCATTGCTTTCAAGTCATGGTTATTAGGCTCAAACATCAAAATGACACCGTTCACGTGTTTACTTTATAAATAGAAGTTTAGCTTACTGACTTTTTTTTAAAGATCCTTTAATAGATTCTCACTTTCCCTTTTTGCAACAAAAGATGGAACCTATAAAGAGAATTTGTTATGCTTTATAAGATACCCACAATTTGTTTTGTCATACTCAACAAACGACTATATGTTCTGTTGAACACAGTACATAGAATCACGTATTCAAGTACCGTGCCCGAAAACTTAAATCTGATACGGAGTAATACACTCGAGAGAAATCACTATCATCATAGCAAAGAACCGTTATGGAACCAATATTGGAAGTGGCGACATGAGCCAAAACCTTTTGTACGAAGTATAAGTCATGAACCAAGGGATACATGTGTATCTGTGCTTCGGCTCATCTATTGCACGTACGTCATGGAACCATGTCACCGGCCTCCTTGCATTTTACACGCCGTAAGGAGCGACTTAATGTGTACTTTATTTTCTTGTATTAAAAAGCTACTCATAGATGATTATTATGCTTATGTATGTATCGGGTTAAGTATGCGATTTTGATGCGAAAACTTCAAGTTGCTTCACAATTAATCATTTAAAGCAAACTCATCATCTTTCACAGTTAAGTTGCAAAGCAAAAAAGACTAGTTTTAGTGACATTATTACGTCATTTGAGCTCAAGTCGAACACAAGAACATGTTCGAACTTAACTATACACTACTTGTTAGCTTATGACATGTTTTTAACCGATTACAAACTCTATACATTCATGGTCAACTCCTTAATAATCCACAACTGAACAAAAAGCTTGAAATACAACAAGCAAATAACATGCTTTACTTCAATACAAGTTACAGAATTAAATAAAATTCCAAAACAATGACTAACATTTGCGTTACTATCATAACCTAGTATCATTTGCGTTACTAACTTACTATCATAACCTAGTAACATTACTTATCCTGAGACATAAACTTATGGTCAATATATAAAGCCATACATGTAGTAAAGTTTAACCGCTTATTTTTGTAATGAACATAAGTATGTTGATAGATCGAACATAAAGGTCACCCACATGGTAGAGGTTAACCTTCCGCTATCACAAACATCATCTTGCAGAGCATTGCGGTCATCACATATATACCAAAACAATCAATAAGTTTTGCGTTATTATCATAACCTTACTTATATTGCTTTGCAAAACAGGACGCTCTGCTAAAAAATTCTCGTAATAACTATATCGGGATTTCAAACCTCATGGCATCTAGACATAACAAATGGGATGACATCCCACATATCGTCCAGGACTACCGGAGTAGCCGCCAATGTAAGAGCTTTTATCACATTCTAATTGAAAGCAATCATTCCAAAGTGTATAGCTTCTTACTAATCTGAATATAATTAAAAACATAAAAAACAAGAAGAAAATGACGACATCTTAAAGCAACTATTCCAAAGTGTCTAGCGTTTTCGTAATTTGAATATTATCTCGAAACTTACAACCTGCATCCTTTCTCCTCAAACTAAGAATCTAATTCCAAACTTAGCAGTGTGGAAAATATATAACAATTTAATATTGCTGATTGAAACAGCAAAATTATGCTAAAATTGAAAACCTATAACATATCATGTAACTTTAGACCTAGTGTTCTAATACTAATTTAGCAAAGAGACAAAACCAGACATCTATTGGTACCAAATGAAACCTATGTACACCGAAATGAACGCTATGTATTAATTTGACGGACATAAGTCATCGGAAGTAGTGATGAGCAACTGCGGAAACATGAATGCTCATATACTAGAAAATATATTGCAGATTTGCAGTTATGATTTTGTATCATACTGATATGAGAAACTTTGCTTTCCAAATGTAACATTCATAACAAATGAACTTCTAAAGATTACCTCATTCTCCGCCATTTGAAGATCAGAACATTTTCTTTCAAGCTTTTGTTTGTATATAATCCCTGTGGTTTTGAGTAAGTTAGCTGACTTGATGAGAGAACTCAACTCGGATCTGGAATCTGCCAACCTAAACAGTTTTGACACAGTATAACCAAATCAGAATGTTTATAAACAAAAATCTAATTCACTTCTTCGAAAGGAAACTGTTACACGAAGGATGGTATGTGAAGGTTGCAAGACGGGTGGGTCAGGTTTCTGGTCAAAAAGGGTTTAGATTGAAAATCAGCATTTGTTTGTACGGTCAAAACAGGATGAGTCACGCTGAGTTAATCTAAACACGTCTTTTTTTCTTTTTGATAAATAATCAATGTGCTGATATGAGTACAAAAACATTGTAACGCTAATTTAGATCTTTGAATAACAACAAAAAAACTGTAGGGAGTTTCAAACTTGTATGCGGTAAAAATAGATGTTAGGCCCAACCTCCTGAAAAGGGAGGGTTTTACCTGGTTTGAGTCTGTGTGGCGGTGGGCTCAAACCCCGTGGATTAGTCGGCCAATGAGTCGAAAATCACGGTTACCAAAAAAAAAAAAAAAAAAAAAAACTTTCAACATTGTGACTGTTCCACGTAAATGGCCCGTTTTCATTAGTTAAATTTTTTTTAACCAACTCCTTTGAGATAAGACACAACCGAAATGACCCATTCCTAAGTAACGGGTTAAAACTGCAACCTCAGATTCTGTGTATGAAAATACAGGAAAGATTGAGCTATATGGAATAATGGATACCTTGTGTTATTACTTGTAACATCCCTGGAAACCCTGCATTCGAGCTCAACAAACTTTGTTGATAACTCATCAACAAGAACAACTATCGCTTCCATCTGTTTCCTATGTTCTTTCTCTTTCGCCTCAATCATTGACATATAACTCTGCTTTTCCACGGAAAGAGCAAGAACCATGTTCTTAGAGTCAGTTAACCCTTTTATTTCCTCCATTGCAAGTGCAAGCTTTTGGTTGAGAGAGTTTATTTCCATACTATCAGTTAAAAGCTTAGTTTGTGCTTTGGACAACTTGGAACGCAATTCATCTAACTCCTGGTTGGTTTTTGATATTAGCGTTTCCTGCCAACTCGCCTGCTTTCTTAACTTGTTAAGCTCGTCCCTAGCTAATGCTTCCGTTTCTTCTACTAGGTTTCTTAGCAGTTGCACTTCGTTCGCTAACTTTTCTCGCTCTTCAGCTTCCAATATCTGCTCAGCCTCCATTTCTGTGGCCTTCTTTTCAAGGGAGACTAGATTTTCAGTGGCGGATAAGTATTCTTTATGTAGATTGTCAAACTTCCGCCCCTCACAAGTTAAAGCTTCTTTAAATACAATCTCCAACAAATCTTGCATATAGAACGATTCCATATGCACGTCTTCAATTGCAGAGGTGCAAGTACTTTTAGCTTCTCCCAACAGAACCTCGTAAACATCATGCACTGCAAGGGTTTCTAGCTCTGATTCCGCTTTCATGTCTTGTATCTTGCTATTTAGCTCCTCAATAACAGATGTATCTGTCACTAATGATATATCGTTCTTCTCAGAAACAGCAGAAAGTTGGGATGCTAGACGCTTCACTTCATCCGTCTTAACAGCAAGAGTGTCTCTAAGTTGCCGATTTTCTCTGAAAAGGGCACTAAGACTAGCAACACTCTCGCCCTTTTTGAGAAACTCGTCACTTTCAGAAAGAATGCCGTTTAATTTAGAAACAACTTCCGGAATCTTCTTTTTTAGTACTTCAAAGTCCTTTTTAGGCGGGACATATGACCGCCTCTCACCCAATTTCCCCTTCAAATATATATATTTATCGGTCAGTTCATGCATTTCGGCTTCATGTTCCCGCCTTATATCTCGAATCTGGTTGTCGAAAAATTGTACCATTTCATCCTTGTTCAGGTGAGTAATCTTATTAGCTTCGAAACTATCAGGGATACCAGGTTTTGACTTGGTTTCCTCCCCATTTTCCTCCCATTTCGAAGACAACTCACTCCTCAACGGATTTGCGTGAGCATTCTCCACATCAAACGAACTGTGAGAAATCAATTGCCCCGAATCATTACTTGGTAGCAACTTTGTCAACGACTCTAACTCACTTCGTAAATCAGAAATCTTGCTCAATTTCTCCGCCAAATCTATATTTTCACTTCCCGACTCTTGAAACTCTCCAACTCCGTCTTTCAACTCTTCCTCTATTTTCAATTCATCTACCGACGTCTTAGATACTAAAAGCACGGTATCTACCAACTTAGACATATTGTTCATCATCATTTCTAAATTATCCACACATTTCTCCAGACCAACACAGTTTATATACTCCTCGTTCAAAATACCACCCAACTCCACCATTTCATGACACGACCCATTTCGCTTAATATTACAACCACCCTTAACACCTTCAATACATTTCCTAAGCCTCTTAAACTCGTCCGTAAGAGACTCTTTCATTTCATCACGCTTCACAACCACATCTAAATTTGCACAACTTTTCAAACTCGCAATCTCCATTTCTTTCGCTCTAATTTTCTCGTCGGCTTCTTGTTCAACCGCACTAACCATACCTTTAATTACCGAATCACTAACCATTCGCGGAATCCTAAGCCTGGTATCGATATCTTCCATCCATGAATCTAAATCATCTACAATCTCAAAATCTTCACACTTTTTTTATACCGACAACAATTCATTAACTCCACCATTACTATGAAAGGCCATGTGATGAACGAAAAGGTAAATAGACTTTACAAACGGGTGACAATGGGTTCAGATGATGCATTATGTGATCAAGTGAATAAGAAAACTACATACCAACTTAAAAATAGCATACACTTTAAAATTTGATTAGGACACTCCAAAATGTGCATCGAACACAGATTGTACATTTGATTGTCCCGATACAAAATTACAAAATGACATATCTGTCTGCACCTCACACTTAACTAAAAACCTAACATAAAAACAATCAAATACAAATAATCAACACTCTCCGAATCAAACCCTGTAATATAAAACACTTGAAAGTTACAAATCTTGATAATTACTGTATAACTTAGTACGTTAACTCGACAATAAGCTAAATCGTAATTTACAAAAATGATACATACCATGATCAAGACAAAAGATACACTGAACTTTAGTAGACACTAGACATTAAATGTACATGAATCACAAAACAAACATACATAGAACAAACTTCTTACAAGTTAATTACATGAAAGCAAAATACACAATTACCAAAACAATCACTAAGAATTAACATTATAAGAGTGTATGCATTTGAGGTTGAGGCTTGACCACCTTGATAAGAATTAACGGTCATTTGAGGTTGAGGTTTGACCGTAAAAATTAACAGTCATTTGAGGTTGAGGTTTGACCACCTTAGTAAGAATTAACGGTTTGAGGCTTGACCACCTTAGTAAGAATTAACGGTCATTTGACGTTGAGGCTTGACCACCTTAGTAAGAATTAAGGTTCATTTGACGTTGAGGTTTGACCACCTTATTAAGAATTAACGGTCATTTGACGTTGAGGCTTGACCACCATCATAAGGACTACCGGAATAGCTGACGATGTAAGAGTCAGCTAAATCATATGAAGAACAATATTTCCGAAAACATCTGTTACAACATTTTGGACACAAATAACTGCCCTGGAAAATCATCAGATTTATCCGATGAGAACAACAAGATCTGCATAAACTCTAGCAGAATTCCATTTCCCACAACATGAATTTAAGCTTCAGACTGTAGATCATCATTTAAGCTTTTATAGCAGCTTATATAATGTGTTTGTTTTGTGAAATGTTTTATGACGGCTGATGGCTTCACTTGCTTGCTTATTTATACAGTATACAACCCTAGAGCTTCACATTTTGGGCTTTTAGGTCATTGTTGTTGGGCTTTTAGGTCATCTTTGTTGGGCTTAAACATTACATGTGTTTACTTTAGAAAAAAGAAGTTTAGCTAACTGCATAGAATTTCCTCCAATATTAAACAAACATACATAGAATTTGTTGTTATGCTTTATTGTCATATTCAACAAATTGTACTCTGTTGAACATCAACACTGAACATAAAATCATGTAGCGTGCTCGAAAACTCATTCCAACAATACATTCGAGAAACGTTACTATCATCGTAGAAACCAACGGTTATGGAGCCAAAACTGGAAGGGGCGACCAATAGAAGAAGCTCATTTATCTGGTTAATGGTACTATGGTAGTCGCATAACACTTTACTTTCAGATAGTACTCCATAAGCTACATTAAAACTCAAAACTGCTCCAGAAATTTAGCCTTAGATTTGAAAGACAAATTAATTTAATAAAGAATTTGAAAAATGCCAAGTCTCGGCATCAAAAAGTCGAAGGGAGGCATGAGGACGAACCAAAAGCCTTTTGTACGGAGTATATATACACAAGTCATGAACCTAGGGATACAGGGAACAAAAAGATATGTTGTGCTGCATTAGTGTGTGTATGTGTGCTGACACGAGAAACATGGGTATAAATCATTCACATACTTGAACTACCTAGCTACTTTTCACAGCATCATCCCTTAACTGATGTTTGCTAGACTCGAGTGATTTCAATAGGTGATTTGGCCACGGATACGAATATGCTCCAGCAAACCTGCCTATGTTCTCTTGCAAAAACCGCTTCATCTGTTTCATCAAAAATAACATTTAGTGCTAACCTTAATGAAATCAATAAGGGTGGAGTTGGGCGGATCAAGTAACTAGCCCGAACGAGGTCAGGTAAGATAGTGAGAACTGGTTAACTTTTACTATAGGTGCAGGGAGGTTGGGTTGACACGTAAACACTTTTTTTTATGGTTCTTAAAAAAATTAAATATAATGAACTCATTAACATTACTTTAAAAGAATTATATTTGTAACAATAATAAATAATACTTGGGATTAAGTGATCTAAGATGTACGTAATAACATCACTATAGGCGACTCCAACCCAGTTGGCCCTTTTCCCTTTTAGCTAAATTCTTTAGAGTAAATTGCAAAAATCGTCCCTTTAGTTTGGCTAAATTGCAGGTTTCGTCTGTAACCTTTCGAAAGTGTAGGCAAAGTCCCGGTAGGGACCTTTGGGTTGCAATTTTAGTCTCTGCGTAGCTGTTTTTGACAAGGGCATTTAAGTCATTTTACTTTAGACAGGGACAAAAACTGCAACCCAAAGTTCCCCACAAGGATGGTACCTGCACTTAAAGGTTAAGGGCGAAACCTGCAATTTGGCCAAATCACAAGAACGGTTTTTGCAATTTAATTTGATCAATTTCTCTTGTAGCCAACTTTTTGTTCGACCCACTAAAATCATTATAGTACATAACCCAAAGCAATTCATTTATAAGTAGAATGGGTCGAAATTTTCAACTTAGGAAGACAAAAAAAAATAGAAATCTAAAAAGCTTGCAAATATACGACATGACATCTGTTTCAATTATGGTCCAGTCTCATAGTTTCAACAATAACAAAAAACAGTTATCAATTAGTAGGATAGACGATGTGTAAGAGAACCAACCTCGCTCAACGATGACTTCAATGTGCTTTCAAGGATTCACCACTTAATTCCCTCCTAACCAGCTCCAAGATTTCCATAACCTGTAAAGCAATGTATACACATCAGCTGACAGCGCCATTGCTTTTTAAAGAATCACAACTCAGCATCTTGTATCAACTTAGTAAAGCACAAAAAATAGCCTTTTAGTTCATGTTGAAATGAGAATGATGGGGTTGGCGCGAAGCACTATCTGGTTGAAATTTTTTACAACATATTTTCTAAATAGAAATTTTTTACAACATATTTTCTAAATAGTTTTTTTTTTTTTTTTAAGAACGACTTGTTAGTGGTTAGTGGGGCAGTATGCCTTTCTCAAACCCTCGCTTAGTAATGTTAAACTCCTTATCCGCTTCGCCTGAGAGGAAAAGCCCTTGACAGGTCTTGAACTCAAGACCTCCAAGGAAACCACTTAGTGGAACCTTGGTGGCCAACTGAGCTAAGCCAGTTGGTTGTATTTTCTAAATAGTTAATGCATCAAATATCATCATAAGTAATATCTTTCAGAACCCATTTCCGTTTTTTTCTTTCTAGTTTTATTTTACGATTTTACCCTTATAGACAATACGTAACCCAAATCATAAGTAAATGAGTTGAAATTGCTACCTCTAATTTTGAATTAGAGACCAATGTGGACTTTCTTTACTACGAAGGAATGTAAATTTTGTAGCGTGGTTTTTTTTCGTTGTGTTAATTTTATAGCAATGATGGTCAATAGGTCACGTCTACATTTGAAATTGTTTTTGTCAAAACTGTGCACAATATTATAGGTATGATACTGAGGACATACTGACGGTAAAGTAGTGTTTAAAAAGGATAGGTAGGAAACATATGTTTGTTAGACAGATTGATTATCATCTTACCCCAGGGTAATGTTGCAAGACCGGCGAGTAATGATCAAGAGCTATATATATCTTCTCAAGAAGCCCCAAAAGTGTTTCCACTTCATCGCCCAAAAGATCAACCTGGATCCAAAGAAAACGCCAATAATTGAAAGCAATCATTCCAAAGTGTATAGCTTCTTACTAATTTGAATATAATTAAAAACATAAAAAACAAGAAGAAAATGACGACATCAGAAAGCAGCTATTCCAAAGTGTCTAGCTTTTTCGTAATTTGAATATTATCTCGAAACTTACAACCTGCATCCTTTCTCCTCAAACTAAGAATCTAATTCCAAACTTAGCAGTGTGGAAAATATATAACAATTTAATGTTGCTGATTGAAACAGCAAAATTATGCTAAAATTGAAAACCTATAACATATCATGTAACTTTAGACCTAGTGTTCTAATACTAATTTAGCATAGAGACAAAACCAGACATCTATTGGTACCAAATGAAACCTATGTACACCGAAATGAACGCTATGTATTAATTTGACGGACATAAGTCATCAGAAGTAGTGATGAGCAACTGCGGAAACATGAATGCACATATACTAGAAAATATATTGCAGATTTGCAGTTATGATTTTGTATCATACTGATATGAGAAACTTTGCTTTCCAAATGTAACATTCATAACAAATGAACTTCTAAAGATACCTCATTCTCCGCCATTTGAAGATCAGAACATTTTCTTTCAAGCTTTTGTTTGTATATAATCCCGGTGGTTTTGAGTAAGTTAGCTGACTTGATGAGAGAACTCAACTCGGATCTGGAATCTGCCAACCTAAACAGTTTTGACACAGTATAACCAAATCAGAATGTTTGTAAACAAAAATCTAATTCACTTCTTCGAAAGGAAACCGTTACACCAAGGATGGTATGTGAAGGTTGCAAGACGGGTGGGTCAGGTTTCTGGTAAAAACGGGTTTGGATTGAAAATCAGCATTTTTTTGTACGGTCAAAACAGGATGAGTCACGCTGAGTTAATCTAAACACGTCTTTTTTTCTTTTTGATAAATAATCAATGTGCTGATATGAGTACAAAAACATTGTAACGCTAATTTAGATCTTTGAATAACAACAAAAAAACTGTAGGAGTTTCAAGCTTGTATGCGGTAAAAATAGATGTTAGGCCCAACCTCCTGAAAAGGGAGGGTTTTACCTGGTTTGAGTCTGTGTGGCGGTGGGCTCAAACCCCGTGGATTAGTCGGCCAATGAGTCGAAAATCACGGTTACCAAAAAAAAAAAAAAAAAAAAACTTTCAACATTGTGACTTCCACGTAAATGGCCCGTTTTCATTAGTTAAACTTTTTTTAACCAACTCCTTTGAGATAAGACACAACCGAAATGACCCATTCCTAAGTAACGGGTTAAAACTGCAACCTCGGATTCTGTGTATGAAAATACAGGAAAGATTGAGCTATATGGAATAATGGATACCTTGTGTTATTACTTGTAACATCCCTGGAAACCCTGCATTCGAGCTCAACAAACTTTGTCGATAACTCATCAACAAGAACAACTATCGCTTCCATCTGTTTCCTATGTTCTTTCTCTTTCGCCTCAATCATTGACATATAACTCTGCTTTTCCACGGAAAGAGCAAGAACCATGTTCTTAGAGTCAGTTAACCCTTTTATTTCCTCCATTGCAAGTGCAAGCTTTTGGTTGAGCGAGTTTATTTCCATACTATCAGTTAAAAGCTTAGTTTGTGCTTTGGACAACTTGGAACGCAATTCATCTAACTCCTTGTTGGTTTCTGATATTAGCGTTTCCTGCAAACTCGCCTGCTTTCTTAACTTGTTAAGCTCGTCCCTAGCTAATTCTTCCGTTTCTTCTACTAGGTTTCTTAGCAGTTGCACTTCGTTCGCTAACTTTTCTCGCTCTTCAGCTTCCAATATCTGCTCAGCCTCCATTTCTGTGGCCTTCTTTTCAAGGGAGACTAGATTTTCAGTGGCGGATAAGTATTCTTTATGTAGATTGTCAAACTTCCGCCCCTCACAAGTTAAAGCTTCTTTAAATACAATCTCCAACAAATCTTGCATATAGAACGATTCCATATGCACGTCTTCAATTGCAGAGGTGCAAGTACTTTTAGCTTCTCCCAACAGAACCTCGTAAACATCATGCACTGCAAGGGTTTCTAGCTCTGATTCCGCTTTCATGTCTTGTATCTTGCTATTTAGCTCCTCAATAACAGATGTATCTGTCACTAATGATATATCGTTCTTCTCAGAAACAGCAGAAAGTTGGGATGCTAGACGCTTCACTTCATCCGTCTTAACAGCAAGTGTGTCTCTAAGTTGCCGATTTTCTCTGAAAAGGGCACTAAGACTAGCAACACTCTCGCCCTTTTTGAGAAACTCGTCACTTTCAGAAAGAATGCCGTTTAATTTAGAAACAACTTCCGGAATCTTCTTTTTTAGTACTTCAAAGTCCTTTTTAGGCGGGACATATGACCGCCTCTCACCCAATTTCCCCTTCAAATATATATATTTATCGGTCAGTTCATGCATTTCGGCTTCATGTTCCCGCCTTATATCTCGAATCTGGTTGTCGAAAAATTGTACCATTTCATCCTTGTTCAGGTGAGTAATCTTATTAGCTTCGAAACTATCAGGGATACCAGGTTTTGACTTGGTTTCCTCCCCATTTTCCTCCCATTTCGAAGACAACTCACTCCTCAACGGATTTGCGTGAGCATTCTCCACATCAAACGAACTGTGAGAAATCAATTGCCCCGAATCATTACTTGGTAGCAACTTTGTCAACGACTCTAACTCACTTCGTAAATCAGAAATCTTGCTCAATTTCTCCGCCAAATCTATATTTTCACTTCCTGACTCTAGAAACTCTCCAACTCCCTCTTTCAACTCTTCCTCCTTTTTCAATTCATTTACCGACGTCTTAGATACTAAAAGCACGGTATCTACCAACTTAGACATATTGTTCATCATCATTTCTAAATTATCCACACATTTCTCCAGACCGACACCATTTATATACTCCTCGTTCAAAATACCACCCAACTCCACCATTTCATGACACGACCCATTTCGCTTAATATTACAACCACCCTTAACACCTTCAATACATTTCCTAAGCCTCTTAAACTCATCCGTAACAGACTCTTTCATTTCATCACGCTTCACAACCACATCTTCTAAACTTGCGCAACTTTTCAAACTCGCAATCTCCATTTCTTTCGCTCTAATTTTCTCGTCGGCTTCTTGTTCAACCGCACTAACCATACCTTTAATTACTGAATCACTAACCATTCGCGCAATCCTAAGCCTGGTATCGATATCTTCCATCCACGAATCTAAATCATCTACAATCTCAAAATCTTCACAGTTTTTCGATACCGACACCGAGTCATGAACTCCACCATTACTATGAAAGGCCATTTTATTTGTAGTAGTCTCTAACACCTCTTGACTCTCCATTTAATAATATTAAATATTATTAAACCTGTTAAATAAAAAGTCAAAACATATAAATTTGTTGACTTATTAAAATGAAATAACCTTATAGGAGGGGGTGTTTGTTTAAACTTATATGTAGGTTTATGAGCTTATTTGATTTCGGCTTATATTTCATAAGCCACAATTTTTTGCCGTAGTTTGAGATTTATGGGCTTATATAAGTTTGTTATATCATAACAAGTATATATACGCTGATAAGCCTATAAGTCTCTAAATAAGCCAAAAAAACCGTGGCTTATGAAATATAAGGCGAAATCAAATAAGCTCATAAGCTCACATATAAGCTTAAACAAACACCCTTATATACAGGCTTAAGAGCTTATATCTGACAAGTCCATTTCTTGGGCTTATTTTCCGGTTGATGAAATTATTTTTCATCTTTAAGTCATAATAAGCTACAAATAAGTAAAAAGATAGGGGCTTATTCCGGGATGTTTGTTTCGGCTATATAAGTCGGTTTATTGCTTATGTGACTCTCGGCTTATGTTTCATAAGCTCATACATTTAGGCTTATTTTGAAACTTTTCAGCTAATGAAAACTTGTTACGACATAATAAACTTATATAAGCCGAAAAGTTTCAAAATTTGGCCACATAAAGTAAGCTTAAAAAACATAAGCCGAAAATCGCATAAGCCATAAGCCCGCTTTATAAGCCGAAACAAACACCCCTACGCTTATATGCGAGCTTATGAGCTTATTTGATTTCCGCTTATATTTCATAAGCCCTAACTTTCCGGCTTATTTTGAGACTTATGGGCTTATATAAGCTTATGAAAACATAAGCCGAGAATCGCATAAGCCATAAGCCCGCTTTATAAGCCGAAACAAACACCCCTACGCTTATATGCGAGCTTATGAGCTTATTTAATTTCGGCTTATAGTTCAAAAGCCCCAACTTTCCGGCTTATTTTGAGACTTATGGGCTTATATAAGCTTATGAAAACTAAGCGGAAAACCAAATAAGTCATAAGCCTGCTATATACAGTTAAACAAACACCTATGGAATATAAGGCGAAAATTATATAAGGCGAAAATTATATAAGGCGAAATTATATAAGGTTACAATAACACACAGACATAAAGAAACAAACAAAAGTCAACAATTGGCCACAAAGAGTGAGCACATTTTTTTAGGCTTATTTTGAAACTTTTCAGCTAATGAAAACTTATAATGACATAATAAACTCATACAAGCCGGAAAGTTTCATAATTGGCCACAAGGAGTGAGCTCATGAAACATAAGCCAAAATGATATAAGCCGAAACAAACACCCCTGCACTTATAAGTGGGCTTATGAAGTTATTTAATTTCGGCTTATAGTTCAAAAGCCCTAATTTTCTGGCTTATTTTGAGACTTTGGTCTTATATAAGCTTATTATAATATAACAAACTCACATAAGCTTATGAAAACTAAGCGGAAAACCAAATAAGTCATAAACATGCTATATACAGTTAAACAAACACCTTTGAAATAAAAGTTTCAAAATTTGTCACAAAAAGTGAGCTTATGAAACATAAGCCGAAAATCACATAAGCCCGCTTTATAAGCTGAAACAAACACCCCTACGCTTATATGTGGCTTATGAGCTTATTTAACAAACTTACATAAGCCCATAAATTGAGGCTTATGAAAACTAAGCGGAAAACCAAATAAATCATAAGACGGCTAAATAGAGTTAAACAAACACCTATGAAATAAAAGGCGAAATTATATAAGGTTAAAATAACACACAGACATAAAGAAACAAAGAAAGAAAAGTCAACAAATACAAAAATGTTGACTAATTACAAATCTAAGAAATTAATTAAAACATAACTAATAACTAAATAAACCTTAAAATTACAAAAAAAAAAAAAAAAAAAAAAAAAAAAATTATAAGATTTAATAACAGTAAATTTATATGTATTCATGTAAGTATTAAACAGTAAATGAAATGAAATTAAAGACAAAAAAAAAAAAAAAAAAAATTAGTAAGAGATTATTACTTACAGAAAGGATATGTGGGTTTAATTTAATTTAAGTTAAAAGTGAATAAGTGTGAGCTGAAATTAGGGTTTGTTTTTGTGTGTTGGTTGGGGGGTGAGAGTGATTTTGGGTGTTTGTGTAAAGAAAGAGAAGCGGGACGGAAGTGATAAATTATTTCTGTAAAGGGCATAACAGGCCCCTCTTCTTTCACTTTTTTTAAATTTTAACCTTGCTTTTGCGATAGCCTCGTGTCATAGCCAAAAATAGTGTCGTAGTCAAAAAGTATTGGCACATGAGAATGGATATGGCATCATATTTATAGAGTGTGGTAAGTAATGGGAAAAGTGGTTTCATAGGACTAAAAGGTAGTTCTTGAGTCCATATATACCTTTACTTTATTAGATAAAAAAATAAAAAATTATCATCATTTTTTAGACCGACAACCATAACGCGAGAAGCATAACACCAACACTGGTATGTCATGATTCTGCATAGCTCAATGAATCG
Organism: Glebionis coronaria; assembly: GCA_025667525.1. Taxonomy (NCBI): domain Eukaryota; kingdom Viridiplantae; phylum Streptophyta; class Magnoliopsida; order Asterales; family Asteraceae; genus Glebionis; species Glebionis coronaria. The sequence goes on along the minus strand of CM046882.1, from coordinate 40,391,045 downwards.
GTAGCACCATAATGGCTAATTGGCTATGGAATAGCCAAAAAGTAGTGCATATTCAAAAAAAAATGTTTCACATTTAGGCTAGGGGAGTGGCATCTTAAAAATCTATCGTCAACTCAGCGTAACCTCCTTTTTCTTTCTCCTCTCTCTAACTCACCCCAAATTCACTTTTCAAATGTACTAATAAAAAAAAAACTCACATCCACCTCATACCCACTTTATATAAAAATATACCCCACTAAAATATCTCACACTCACAACTTTAATAAAAAGTAATGGGACCCACGACTTTAATAACCCACTTGTAGTGACTTAGTTACCATTCGAGAATCCCCCAGCCCTAAGTCGCAGGCGACTTTTGTTGGGGTACTAGTACCCACACGTAGGATATAAACTTATGAGTGGCATTTAAGCCCACTCCCCCAGCCTTAGGCTCATAATAGTTATTACATAACATTTTGAGTTTTTTTATTTATTTAGAAGCAGTAAGCTCATGAAGAAGTGATGTCATAAATTTTATTTTTAAAATATTTTATAATATTAATTAAAAAAACATTTTATTAATGCAAATAATGCCTAAAAACATTATTAGTGTTAACTAATCTTTCTTAGTTTTGATCACAACAAACCATACAACACATTTAGTGTAGAAACACAAAATGAATTATTTAACTAACACTATCATCAAGGTAATTATCATATCACTAACCTTTCTTAATCATACTTAGTGATCATCAAAATGATTATCCTTAAAACTCACTTTTGCTAATAAGACAAAAGACTTTTTAATAAACTTTCTTTTTTAGAAAATGTTTTATTAAAATGGAAAATGAAAATTTGAAAATGGCATATTCCAAATGCTGTTAGAATATCCTTTGAAGGGTTCAAATACCTCAGATATTCCCACCCCACTAAAAGACAAAAAACGGAGCGGAGTCTAGCGGCGGTACCTTAAGTACCTACGCGGTACCTTAGCGATATGGTACCGCGGGGTGAGATAAGGTACCGCGCACAGTAGCCGTTATAGATCCGTTGTAACTTTGTCTCCTTTAAATAGTGGGTCAAATCTCATTTTCCAGCAAGCCTCTTGGACGTTTTTCTCATCCCTTTTTCTATTTTCTATAGCATAATCATTAGTAAATGATCACTTAATTTGTTAAGGATGTTTACATATGATTATCCTCTTGATCCCCTCATTTACCATGTCCAATGAGAAGATCACTCACTCACTAGTGTAGTGATAAAGATGAATTTATGAGCTAGTCATATTCATCATGATACCTTTGTGTTTTAGGTCAATCCAATGTATTTATGAATACTTGGACTAGTTGTGTTCATCCAAGTTATTTGTGAATACTTGGATTTGTTGTGTACATCCGTTGCATATGTGTTTGCTTGGATTTGTGTTGTGTAAATCCAAGCTACATGTGTGTACTTGGATAAGTCTAGTTGAGTTGTAATAGATTTGATTAGGAGTTCTCACTAAACTATAAAGTGATGTGGTTGTGTCTTGTGAGTTCTCACTAAACTTTAAAGTGATTAGTAGTTGTGTTGTGTGAAGTTCTCACTTAGCTTCAAAGTGAAGAGTCATGAAGATTGGTTCTAGATTTCGATTAGAACTCGACATCTAGCCTTGTGTCGTAAAATGGTGAAGTAGGTAACGTCGTGAAGATTGGTTCTACCTTAAGATTAGAACTCGACATCTAGCCTTGTGTCGTAAAATGGTGAAGTAGGCAACGTCGTGAAGATTGGTTCTACCTTAAGATTAGAACTCGACATCTAGCCTTGTGTCGTTAAATTGTGAAGTAGGCAACGCCGTGTAGATTGGTCCTAGCTAAAGATTAGGTCTCAACATTTAGCTTAGTGTCGGAAAATAATGTAAGCAACGATGTAAGGTTTTCTCCGCCGAGAAGGGAGCTTGTGGATATAGTGGAAATCTTGAGTAGGTGTACTCGAGGAGTGGAGTAGAAACGAGGATAGAGCCTCGTTGTCGAACCACTATAAATCTTGGTGTCTTCCCACTAGGTTGTCTCCTTCCTTGCTCTTTACTTATTTCATTATCATTATACTTGCTTATTATTCTTGCTAGTGCATTTCAATTGAACCTAATCATTATGCAACTTAGCTTTAAGTAAAAGATAGTTTTGATACAAACCAAATTGAAAGAAATTTTAATTTAGTCACCAATCGAAGAGAAACTATGCAACCCCCCCTTCTAGTTTCTACACATTTTATTAATAAAAAAATATTACATAAATAAAAAACACATAAAATTAAAAAACAATAAAAAAATAAATAAAAAACTAGTTATTTGAATATCGAACCACGATCATATTTTTCTTAGCGTAAACAATACTCGTGTCAACGAGATCCATGATGCTTGTGACAATTTAAAGCACCTTCATATCTGACTCAAATTGTTGAAAATTCATTAGTTCAAGTCTCGTCATTGTCTCGGCTTCAATTGCGTCCATCGTCGCATTGTGATATTTCTCAATTTGTGATTCGAGCATGTCTTTAAACATTTTCGGGATTGATCTGGAACCAGCGTTCGAGTTGGTTGATCGTTGACTCTTTGAAACTCGATGTAACCCATTTAGATAAGGCACCGCGTCCGGTCCAAAAAGTTCGGGTTCCTCTTCGGTAGTGGCTTATAAACGATTTCGTCTTGTGAGGGTCGAGTCGGAATTTTTCCACTTGTATTTATCTTTCAAAAAATCCAAAAACTCTTGTGCCTAAAATCCGTAGCCGATTGTTGTTTAAACGCGCTTTCGACCCTCGTCATAAACCACTCGTTGTCCTCCCCGCTTGCCATAGCCAATTCATCATAAATGGTATTAAACTTATATGTAAGCCGATTCATCGGAGTCTATTTCCCGTCAACATGTTCTTAGTTTGTTCCTTGTACTTCAACTTCGTGACTTCGGTATTGTACACGCAAGAACTTTATACCAAAAAGTATCCATTTTTTACCCACACCGTATTTCGAATCCTCGGATACTTCGATGTAACATTTTTCCAAATGCACTCTTCCGCTTGGGTCAAAAAATTCCAAATACCCGTACCTTCGGGTTCCGGTTCAATAGATTTCTTAGCCTTTGCTTTTTTCCTTAATTTTTCTTTTTTTGATGTCGATGTAGGTTGTGGCTCGTCTTCATCTTTGTCTTCGTTTTAAAGGTTGTGGCTCATCTTCACATGGGTTAAAGTTTAAATAGTATGACATTTGATTGAATGGAGGTTGAGCTGGATTCGAAGACGAGCCCGAATTGTTGTTTGGATTCGAAGACGATCCCGAGATTTGGTTGAAAGGGTAGTCGTTAAGCATGCTAGCAATCCATTGATTATTTGGATTTATTTTGGTGAAAAAAGAATAAAGTGGGTGCTTTTAAGATATATTGGAAGTGATATAAAAACATGGTATGATACCGAGGTTTATAGAGTCTTAAGGAGTTAAATTTTGGAAAAAAATGGGTTATAAAAAACATATCCGTTGGAATAACGGCTAGTTTTTTTTACAAAAATAAAAATTTGAAAACGCCACTTTTTCATGGTTGGTGATGACGACGCGAGGAGCTATGGTGAGCACCAGAGCTGTGCGCAGTGGACTTTGTGGTACCGTAGCTATGGCACCACTGCTTTCTCTCTTCTTATTATGAGAAGCAGAAGTAACTAGGGAAATGAACGGAGCTGCTTATGAAGAAGTCAGGCCTAGATTTTAGTTCATTTGTTAATTAAGCTTGAATCCGAGCTTTATATACAATATTCAACCGCGAGCCAAGATGAGCCTTAACGACAATAGGATATTCTAAATATTAAATATCTACATATATAACATTATGCATTGTATTATCGAAAATCTTATTAACGAGCTAAATAACAAGCTTAGTAAGATCTCAAAGTATATGTACTAAGAGCCTAGCTCGAGATGAGCTTTGACTCTTCATTCGTGCAATGTAAAAACATGTCGAGCTCGAGGTTTATGAAATTTAAACGAGCAATACCCATCTTTATGGTATCAATGATTGCTTCGACGGGGGTACAATTGTCCTAGTTATTTTGAGTATGGGTATGATTTGTCTACGTTTTACCTCATATACGCCTCTCTGACATGTTTAGTATTACTATTGTTTTTGGTGTTGTTTGTAAAACTTGAGGAAGATTCATGTTCAAGTTAGAGAAGTCAAACATTTCTAAATCTGATTTTACTTAGTTATTTCAAGATATTCGTTTAACAAAGTTAAAACTCTGAACTCTTCTAAGACTTTATCGACATGTCACTTCTAGGCTACGTCGAAGATGGTTGCTCTTGTTTTAGGTTAAAAAAATATGACGTAAAACGATACACAACTTACGATCTATTTTTAATTCGAATATCTAACATTTTATAGCCCAAAAAGACAACAAAGTTTTCTATAGTTGATTTGGTTAATTTGTTACATATCTTGTTTAGTCATTAACAACTTTTTGTTAAATATCTTTTATTTGATCTAAGCCTGCATACATTTTATTCAAAATTTTATTTTTATTTTACAATGGGTGTTGGGTCATAAATAAAGGTAATCGGTTAAAAAAAAGCATAAATCACCTAAAGAAATCGTAAATGATGTAACGAGATATTTAACAAACTAACCTGATTGAAAATCAGTTTAAAAAACTTAAACTTCATCACTTTTTGTATTAGAAAATAAAGTAGACTTTATTGATTAGAAACAAGTTTTATGTTAAACACTTTTTATTTGCCATGGGTGTAAATGAATCATATTTGGTTTGAGCTACATGAATGAGTTTATGATTTTTTTTAAATTATAAAAAATAATTTTTTTTATAATCTCTTATAAGTTTTGTCACAACTTACGCAATTGTCCGTTTTTTCTCATGTTACGCTCAAAACCGATGTTAAAGTTTGTTTCGTAACGTGAATGTGATGCTTTAAAACAACGACATAGACCGACAGGGGCGGAGCCAGAATTTTCAACGAGGTGTTGCATAAAAAAAATTAGGTTAATTGAATTTATACGGTAAGAAATTAAGGTAGCACAAAACTTTTTGTAGTTGCACAAACCAAAAAAAACAGTCTTTTTGAAGATTTTTCACACTTCGTGACATCAAAACGGATATAACCCGTGCAACACTCGGCACCTATGTAACTCCGCACCTCTTGACCGATAGACTTTCAAGGACACGAACAAAAAAGTCAATTAGCATGTGTTGGGTTAAATGTAACATTTGAAGGGGAATGGACGTCACTTGAAAAAAGAATGAGGCGGTTTTGTGAAAATTTTGTATTGACAAACGACAAGTGTATCCCAAATATAAAATTTGTTTGTATTGGTAAAGTACTCAAGTTATTACACATTTTATTTTTATTTTGTCATGCTTCTTTTTAAGATAATCATTGACATAACAGCTTGTGAATTTTTTATTTATATACTTTATCAATTAGATAAACATAAATTGGATGGAAAAGTGCATGTTATGGAGTGTGATATATTTCTTTGAATACTCAAAGTCGGTTCTTTATTTTAGTCTCTTTCCGAAAAGAAATGAAAGCAATAGGAGGAAAACATAAGAAATAAAGTGACAGCAAAGGAAAACATAACAATGGAGTAATGGACCCAGTATGCATGTTTACGTTGCTGGTATGGCTCATGTTATATAAAGACCTTTTTAAAATACAGTTGGTACCTCTTCTGGTTTTTTAATTTTTTTAATATTTTTTTAGTTTTTTTATTTTTTATAATTTTATTTATGTTATTAAACTGGGAGTCTGAAAATACGGAATGAAAATTATAAAGTTTAATAGGTATAAAGTAACAAACAGACAAAAATACGAAACCGAAACTGATAAAAAAACTGTGCAGAACTGTAAACTGGGGTGACAAGGGGACAAAAAATACAAATTTTTGTATTTTTTTTGATAATAGGGGTATTAATAGTAGGACCCTGGTATATTTATGGTGTCTGCTACAACGTGTAAAAAAAAAGGTTACAAGTTTTATCTGGTTTTTAATTTTTATACTTATCTTTTAAAAATTTGAAAGAATATGTATATGAAATAATATATGATTGAAAGTCGTCTCGAGCCTAAAAAGATGCACGCGTATATCGTTAAGCAATATATAATTAATATTGTATTAAATATTAATAATAATTAAACAAATAAACAATAAAGAAAAGTCAAAGATAAAGAAACAAAAGCCCATGAGGATTTTAGGCTTGGTTGCTTGATCAACAAGTTATTACAAATATATAAGGAGGTCTTGGATACCTCTCATTAATCACTCGTAATCCCTAAATCAATTTTCTCTCATCTCCATCTTTGGTGCGATCAGTCGACACAACCCTAAGGGTTGTTTGGTTTTCGGTGGTCGACGAAACAAGAAACCACAAGGTTTCTTATTCTTGATTGATTCAAGAGTATTGGGTTATTGGTTGTTTAACGCTTACGTACTAGCATACTTATTGTTTGTTAAACGTATTGTGTGCGTATACTTAGAGAAATCATACTTTGATCTTTAATTGGGTTCTCGGTTATATTGGTTGCTCGGTAAAGGTGATTTAATCCATTGCTGAAAGGTACATGATTCTTTATTGTTTATGTTAATTACTTGTCTATACGTGATCTTATTTATGCCGTTGCGTACTCGTGATTATTAATGTGTTAATATGGTTAAGAGTTTTTATAAATTCCAACAGTGGCATCAAGAGTTGTTCGAATATCTTTTAATTAAATTAAAAAACGAAAGATCTAAAATTGTGTAAACTTAATATGATGTTGTATAATTATTTTATTTGGTGATTAGGTTTTCATAAACTCTAATTAGGGTTAGTAAAATAAATTAGACAAATCATAAGTTGTATGCAATTTGTATTGATAAATATGTTGTTAATTGTTAAGTAGTCGTTATTTTTCGCATCATTAATCGTTATATGATAGATCCATGGGAATCATGCAAGTTTACCATGGATCATGTGTTCATGATATTGGATATATAGAATTTAATTAATCGTTGATGGTTTATGCATGCTTAATTGATGGTTTATGATGAATCGTGATATTATTATTGTGTTATTTTTAAGAAGGTTTGTTTTGAAACCCGTCACTAAAAAATTCATAATAAATTCATACGATGTCGGAAAAATCTGAAATTTTTGTGGGAGGTCCACGGCTCAAAGGTCTGCAACTTTGTAGTTTTGAGCTAAGGTTGGGGAAGACCCGAGCTATACTCTGACGTGACCTGAAGCCAATTTAAATTGTAAGACAACTTTACGTGATATCTGGTGTATACTTGAATTTGACTTACGCAGTCGATTTTTAGATGCAGGTGGCTCACTTTCATTAAGAAGTGAAAGTCTCATTCATGTATATGCATTGTTTTAATTTAATTGACTTAGATTCAGCATCAATTGGTATGCATGTGGTATGTGATTAATTTTTAATTGGATATATGTTTTAGGTTAATGTTTATTTGTTTTGCTTATGATTATGATTGTTGTATACCATGTATCAAGCAAAGGGTTTTTTGAAAATAAAATAAACCATACTAAAACTTAGGAAATTTGATTTATAATAACCTTAATCTTGCACTGTCATATGTGGCAAGAAATGAGTCGCCCTTACATGGTTTAAAATCTAACTCACGTCGTGACTAGCAAGAATCAAGTTTATAATGTGTTTTCTACTTTAAAGATGTAAAATTTTCAATGACGTATTTTACAAAAGTATCTAGTTGCAAGGATAACGTTCGGGGAGACTCGTCAAGACTTCGATCATGTAGATATTGTTAATGCAATGATGCCTAAAAATGTTACTTGCACTTTTTGGTTTGCTTTGTTTTGATTACGACAATATATAAAAACAAGCATTTACGAAAACAACGAAAATCGAATTCTTGAGTTCAAGTATTTTTCATTTCATCCATTATCACTTAAGGTATGAATAAACAAGTTCTTAACCTAACTAAGTGATCAATGATTTATATTTTCTTAAAACCCACTTTTATTTTAAAAGTGACAAATGTTTTTAATAAACTTTATTTTTAAGAAAATGTTTTATTAAAATAGAAAATGGAAATTTGAATTTGACATATTCCAAATGGTCTAGGAATATCCTCTGGAGGTATAAACTTCACCAGATAGGATTTCCCCACTAAAAGACAAAAGGGACCGGAGTCTACGACGGCGGCTCAAAATAAGGGGTTGCGGTTCTTTATCGATATTGAACCGCGGGCCTGTTTAATGAGCCGCGACCAGATATGAGCGTTGGACCTTTGTCCTATAAACAGTGGACCATTTCCAGATTTCATTTTCACCTCTTTTGCGCACATAATTTCATATTCAATCCACCTTCCTTAGTCACGCAAATCATGGTTATTTGGTTGATTATACTTGTTTATAAGTGAATCTTTCTCCTCCCCTCTCATCCTCTCAAGTGCAAAGAGAAGAACAGTTTCATCCTTGAAGTGTTGTGTCTAACTTAAGATTCATTAAAGATCAAAACTCTATTTCATTCTTGTGTCATTGTGAAGTTCCAAATTGTTGTGTATATTTGAAAGTTGTCTATGTATTGTGGTTAATACTTAGTCCTCAAAGTATATTGGTGCAGATTGCTCCTAGCTAAGATTGGGTCTCCATTTTTAGCTTAGAGTCAGAAATTGGTTAAGCGACGTGTATGGTTTCTCCACCTTAAGGAGCTTGTTGGTTAGTGAACTCTCGAGTAAGGAGTACTCGGGGAGTGGAGTAGGAACGAAGAGTGAGCTTCGTTGCTGAACCACTATAACTCCTTGGTGTTTTACATTCATTATTTTTATTGTATATTGTTGGGAATCTAAACCTGTTAGATTCCCTGATCATAGATTTAAACATAATTAGGCTGTTAGATAGTCCCTTGTCTGTGCCTAGGAGGCAGGCAAGTTTCGCAAGACTCACAGAGATCCAAGTCTCTGTGAGCAACCTCAGAGGAGTCCATGTCAGAGACATTGTCAAGGAAGTCAAAGATTACTTGAAGACATACTCATTGGCTGTGATGGATAACAGCCAAGATGTATCAGGGACTCTAAGGGGTTGAGGGTTAACAGGGGTGGCAATACCCTGTTAACACTCAGCATACTTTGGACATGCCATTTGTGTGTTCGAGAGTATGAAGAAAAAGGAAACTGTTTTGACAACTGTTTTCTTAAAGCATAATGGAAGACTACCAAGAATAGAAGGACATCATGTGACTGATGTGGGAACTTGTAAAATCTTGTGTAGTCACCATCAAGTACTATTTAGGTCAATCTCGTAACACTATAAATAGGATGTGTATCCATGCATTAATGTTTAACACTTTGAGATATTCATAACATTATTGCATATAACTTAGTGAATCAAACAGCTACGACTGTATTCATAAGTTAGGGTTTATAGTTGTTCAAAGTGTGCACAACACATTGTCATCAAACTGTGTTATCCATAACACTTGTAATTCTTTATTATACAATAATAAGATTACGTTTGAAAAGTAATACCTTGTGTTGATTAAGTTAAGATTAGGGTTTCTTGCATTGATTAGGGACTTTCAATTGGTATCAGAGCGGTGTTTGATATTAAAACCTTCAAGAAACATCGTTCTCAGTTTTATAATCAAGATCCACCATGCCAGAAACTTCTAACCCACCACAATCACCTTCCACAAACCCATCTTCACCAAGACTCAACCCTCCTGCTAATGACGATGATCTACCCCAACTTCTTGACTCAAGAGGTGGATCACACGTCACAAGTGTACCAGTCTTTGATGAAGAAGATTTTGCCAGTTGGAAGAGTCAATTTCTTGTATATCTTGATGGGCTTGAACCTTTTCTTCTAGAAATTTTAGAAAATGGTCCTTATATTCCCATGGCACTTACATCCACTGAAGAAAACCCTCTTCCCAAACCTCTCAAACAATGGACTCCAGCTGATAGGAAATTGGCAAACCAAGACAAACGTCTCAAAAGCATCATAATATCCTGTCTTCCCAAGCATATCATGAAGTCTGTCATTCAGTGTCCCACAACTAAACAAATGTGGACAGACCTCATCCTTGGCCATGAAGGACCCTCTGAAACAAGAGAGACAAAGATTCAGGCACTTAGACTTCAGTTCAATGCCTTCAAGTCACTTGAAGGTGAAAAGGTTCAGCAAACTTATACTAGGCTAAAGATTCTTCTCAATGACCTAGCAATGAATGATGTCACTATTGGTCAAGCTGAGATCAATGCTACTTTTGTCAACAGCCTTCCAAGAAAGTGGCTGAGCATGAATCAGACTCAGAGAGCTAACAACTCGATCAAAAATGATACCCTTGCTCAGCTCTATGGAAAGTACAATTATGAAGAAGGGCTGATTGATACTATTTACAAGTCAGAGTCTGAAAGATTTGTAGTCCAAGGAGCATCTTCCAAGCTTTGATCTCTGCAACACATCCTCATGACAGCGATTCTGATGTTGAAGAAGATACCTGTAGCAGCCAAGAGTTCTTGACAGACCTTAATGCAGAGTTCCATGAAAGAGCCTTGCTAGCCAACCAAAGAAGATACTTCAAAAGATCAGGAAGAGTAGGATCAGCTAGTAAACCAACTGACAGGTCAAAAGAAACTTGTTTTGCCTGTGGAAAGCTTGGACATTTTCAAAAAGACTGTCCTTCCACCAAGACATCCTCACCCTCTTATCCATCATCTTCATCCAAACCTTACAAGTTCAAACAACATAATAACTCATCTCAATCCAATTCATCAAACACTGAGAAGAAGGATTACAAAAATAAGTACAAGGCACTTAAAGCTGAGTTAGAACAAATGAATTTGAAGATTGAATCTATGTCCAAGAAGAAGGGTAATGAGAAAAAGACAGAGAAAGGATTGGTTGCTGAAACGTATGATTGGAATGATGAACCACTGACTTCAGATGAAAAAGATACCACCAGAGTCAGGGCTTTCATGGCAATAGCTGAGGATGAACCAGCTGTTGGAAAAGGTGATGCAAGATCAGGACAATGGGTTGACATCACAATGAAAAAGGTACACAGGCTTTTATCCATGTCTGATAGTGGGAACGTAAGCATGTCCTTGATTACACCATTGTTGATTTACACTTTGTTGAGGAACAAAGAAAGAACCTACTTGATAAGTTTCACTCTGTTAAATCTGAAATGCTAAATGCTAAAGCTGAATGTGAAACTCTCAGGCGGGTTAATTTAGAGAAAATATCCCTGCAAAATGAAGTAGCTAGATTAACCTTGAAAAACATTGCTTTAAATGATCAAGTCTCTGAATTGAACAAGGTTATTGAAAAATAGCTGTGTGCTAGGTTTACTATTGATCAATTGCTTAGGGATGAAGTGCCTGCTGACTTAAAAAGGGATATATCTGCTAAGAAAAATAAGCTGAGAATTCTCACCAAACCTAAAGACATTGTCTTTAAATCTACAGAGACCATTCATATGTCAGATACCACTTTGACTAATGACCCTGTCTCTGAAGATGTGGCTGAGCTACCACCCTTGCCCAAACTCTCTGGAGTTGAACCCAGCAGTTCTTTTAGATCTGCTAAGGATGAACTTAGGACAAATATTGAGAATCCTCCAGCTAAAGTTTTTCATGTGCCTGCTAAACAAACTGGCAAACAAGTAGCTTTTAAGCCTGTTACTACTAAAGCTGTGAATAAGGTTGACCCTACCACTGAAGATCGCCTGTTGTCTCTTATGAAAGAAGTAGAACTCTTGAAACAACACATTAAGCCTTCCGCTGAATGCTCTACTTCTCATGAACCTAAGTCAGTCCTAGGTGAACCCAAAGGGGAAAGGTTAATCAAACCTTATTGCAATGTATGTAAAAACTCTCACCATACGACTTTAGATCATGACAGACACATGGCAGCTAAAAGAGCTCAGACACCCTCTAGGGACCGACCACAAAGTTCCAAAAGACAACAGGGAAATTACAAACCTTATCCTCCCTGTAAATTCTGTGGGTTCACAGACCATCACTCAGACGAGTGTGGTGACTTCCCTGGGTGTGATATATGTGGAAGTTATAACCATGAAACAATGAACTGTCCCTCCCAACGCCAAAAGTTTTTCAGGAACACAAGAGTTGCTAATAAGCAATTCAGGGAACCCACTGGAAAGTGGGTTCACCATAGGAACTAACCTGTTTCTATGTATATGTGCAGAAATATCTCAAGGAATCGGTATGGTATCTAGATAGTGGCTGTTCTAGACACATGACAGGGATTCAACAATACCTGCACAGATACTCAAAGGAGCCAGCACCTAAAGTGGTGTTTGGAGATAACTCTTCAGGTGACACAGAAGGATATGGCTCAGTGAACTGCAATGGGATTACATTCACCAGGGTTGCATATGTGAATGGTCTTAAACACAATCTTATTAGCATCAGCCAATTGTGTGATGCTGACTATAAGGTTTTGTTTACTAAGACTCAGGGAACCATATTCAACAAAAACAATGATGTTGTGCTGATTGCACCTAGAAGGAGAGATGCTTATGTCATCAACATGGCTGTGTGCTCTGAAGACAGCTCAAATTGTTTTCTGGCTAAAGCCTCTGAAAGTGTCAATTGGCTGTGGCATAAAAGACTGTCTCATCTCAACTTCAAGAACATCAACAAGATAGCCACTCAAAACTTGGTTGCTGGTCTACCTTCAGTAATGTTTTCCAAAGACAAGACTTGTTCTGCCTGTGTTAAAGGAAAGCATCACAGGTCTTCATTCAAGACTAGGCAATCATTCTCTATTGACAAGTGCTTACATCTCCTTCACATGGATTTGTTTGGACCTGTCAAACCTCAGACCATTAATCACAACAAATACACCTTGGTCATAGTTGATGAATTTTCAAGATACACATGGGTGTTCTTCCTCAGAAGGAAAAGTGCTGCAGCTGAAACCATCATGTCCTTTATCAGACAGGTTGAAAATATGAATGATGTTAGAGTCAAAGCTCTAAGAAGTGATAATGGTACTGAATTCAAGAATCATCACCTTGAATCCTTTTGTGATGAAAAAGGGATTTCTCAGAACTTCTCTTTAGCTGGCACCCCTGAACAAAATGGTGTGGCTGAAAGAAGAAACAGGACTTTGATTAAAGCAGCAAGAACTATGTTAAATGGTGCAGCCTTACCAAAGCAATTTTGGGGAGAAGCTGTTCACACTGCCTGCTACACACAAAACAGATCAATCATTGTCAAAAGACATGGTAAAACTTCCTATGAAGTTTTCAGAAAAAGATCTCCAGACGTCAGCTATTTCATGTGTTTGGATGTCCTGTGTTTATTTATAACTACAGGGATAAACTTGGAAAGTTTGATGAAAAAGCTGATGATGGTTTCTTCTTGGGATACTCTTCAACAGCCAAAGCCTTCAGAGTATTCAACATTAGAAGACAAGAAGTAGAAGAAACATTCCATGTTAGATTCAATGAAGATGATGAAGTCATACATAGAACAGGAACAGAGGGTGATGAAATTGATTTTTATGAAAATGTATCTTTCCCAAGTGATGAGTTCACAGAACCCAGACCTACCTGTCATCATCACTCCAACACTCTCACCCCTTATGTCCCTGCCTTTGACCCTCTGTCTACTCACAACATAGAAGTTCCTACCGATCAAGAACTTGATGAAGAAGAACCTCAAATCTCTGATGGTTCTTCTCATGCTATTGATGACTCACCAATTCTTCAAATCCCTGAAGCCTCTCCTGTTGATAATGAAATTGCACCCCTTGATATGGCCGAAGAAGACTCTGACACTGAAGTAGTCTTTGAAGAAAGCCCTCCTAGTCAGCAGGATAAAACTCAAATTGTACCAGCTGTGCCCACAAGTGTTTCTGTCCTTGAGTCCCCAGCTCTTAAAAATAAGTGGTCAAGAGATCAACACATTCTTCTTGTCAACATTATTGGGGAACCAAATGCAGGGGTCACAACTAGACAGCGAATCCAAGACTCTGAATCAGCCTCATCCAATGAATGTCTCTTTGCTGAATTTCTCTAACAAATTGAACCTAAAAGAGTAGCTGAGGCTCTGGTAGAAGAAGGATGGGTAGCTGCTATGCAAGAAGAAATCAATCAGTTCAAAAGGAACAAAGTATGGACATTAGTGCCAGCTCTACCTGGAAAGAATATCACAGGCACTAGATGGATCTATAGAAATAAGATGGATGAAATTGGGAACATCATCAGGAACAAGGCCAGACTGGTGGCACAGGGATTCTCTCAGACTGAAGGAATTGATTATGATGAAACTTTTGCACCAGTTGCTAGACTTGAAGCCATCAGAATCTTCCTTGCTTATGCTGCCTATATGAACATCACTGTGTATCAGATGGATGTTAAGAGTGCATTCCTCAATGGTGATTTGGCTGAGGAAGTGTATGTTGCACAACCTGAAGGATTTGAGAACAGCGAGTTTCCCAACCATGTGTACAGACTTCACAAGGCAATGTATGGGCTGAAACAAGCTCCAAGAGCATGGTATGAAACTCTTTCCAATTTCTTAACTGAAAATAAATTTGTCAGGGGTTCTATTGATAAAACACTCAGTGATTTCATTATTGTACAGATTTATGTGGATGACATCATCTTTGGGTCAACAAATGTCAATCTTAGTAAACGTTTTGCTAAATTAATGACCAAGAAATATGAGATGAGTATGATGGGTGAATTAACTTACTTTTTGGGCTTTCAAATTAAACAATGTCCTAAGGGAATTTCAATTTGTCAAGAAAAGTATGTTAAGGATTTACTTAAAAAATATGACTTAGCTGATTGTGCATCAGTGAAATGCCCCATGCTTCCACCCAACAACTTGGGCCCTGATGAGTCAGGGGTCTCTGTTAATGAGACTTTATATAGAGGCATGATTGGGTTACTCATGTATCTAACAACTAGTCGTCCAGATATCCAATTCTCCACATGTCTCTGTGCAAGGTACCAAGCTAACCCAAAAGAATCCCATCTAGTGGCTGTTAAGAGAATTTTCAGGTATCTTAAAGGAACACCATCCCTAGGCCTATGGTATCCAAAGGAATCAAGCTTTGATCTCAAGGCCTATTCAGATTCAGATTATGCTGGATGCTGTATTGACAGGAAAAGCACTTCAGGGAGCTGTCAAATCCTAGGAGGAAAATTGGTTGGATGGAGTGCTAAAAAGCAAAACTCTGTGGCTATGTCTTCAGCTGAAGCAGAATATGTCGCTGCAGCCAGCTGTTGTGCTCAGGTGCTCTGGATGAAAAGTCAATTGGCTGACTATGAAATTTTGTATGACAAAGTGCCAATCTTTTGTGACAACACCAGCACCATTGCCATATCCAACAACCCTGTTCTTCACTCCCGTACCAAACACATTGATATCAGGTATCATTTTATCAGGGATCATATAATGAATGGGGATATTGAGCTACATTTTGTTCCCATAGAGCTGCAACTAGCTGATATCTTTACAAAGCCTTTGGCTGAACCTTCGTTCAACAGGCTAGTTGCTGAGCTAGGGATGCTCAATATCTCAAAGCCTGTGGCTTGATATTAAATGTGTTCATTAAACGATTGATTCTATATTAAATGTTTTTCACATGAAACTAGGTAGTTACTTTCCAAGTAAATGCAAAAAACATTCTCAAATATTTAATCATTTATTTTTCGAATAACGAGGAGACAAATAAGTTTTTGAAAGGTCAAGGGACCCACTTGAACAGTCATTTTCTTACTTTGCATTTAATGCGGTTGAATAACTGTTTACGTATTTTGAATATATATATTGTCCATTCTCTCTTCTCACCCACCACCATTCTCATTTCTCAAATCATTTCTCTCTCTAAGTTCTTCTCTCGCTTAACCTATCCGCCATTTTCTTTCACCTTCAACCTCGAATCCATGGCGTTTTCAGTTCCTAAAGCAGCAAATGTTAACTTCGAGAACAACGAAAGCATCCTCGCCTCCAACAACGCCATTGGATGGATTAAGGCACCAAATAGCACCTATTCAGATCTGGTCAGTTTCATGCAGAATTGTGACCTAAGTGAAGCCTTCACCAAATCCCCATCCATCTTTTACCAAGAATACCTTAGAGAATTCTGGTATTCTGCTAAAGTGGTAGAAGACACTATAACATTTAGCCTTTCATGCAATGAACACCCTTTCGCCTTCTTCCTTAAAGATTTCTCAAGTGTGGCCGGATTGAAGCATGGAGATGAATGCCTGAAGGTAGTTGATAAAAAGGCCGTCAAAGAAGCCCTGGCCACACTCAACCCTTGCCATGACGTAAACCCTGCCCTTACACCAGCTGAGGTCCTCTCCAGATCTCCCCTGAAGATTAAGTATTTCACTCCCATGTGGCGTGTCCTCTTCACCCACATTGTTAAATCCCTGGGAGGAATGCAGGGATCACAGGATCAGATGTCTTTCAACCATCAGGCTATTGCATATGGATTAATCTGGGGAGCTGATGTTGATGTTGGAAGCATTCTCTTCTCC
The DNA here is from genome assembly GCA_025667525.1 of Glebionis coronaria. Lineage (NCBI taxonomy): Eukaryota > Viridiplantae > Streptophyta > Magnoliopsida > Asterales > Asteraceae > Glebionis > Glebionis coronaria. Next base: position 40,374,535 of record CM046882.1, on the reverse strand, counting down.
AATCTTGTAGAACAGCTGAAGGGAAGGAATCAAGTCAGGGAAAAGAATATCTGCTATGTGCGCTTCCTGTCTCTAATCTTCGAAAGTCTGCTGGGAGAAAACTACCACAACAATGCTTTGATTGCTCTTAAGCCCTACCGCATCACAGGTGCCATTTATAAGGAAATAGGAGCTGAAGATGTCCCTGTCATCGCTCATATGATGAATGTGGCCATCCAACTACCAACAGCTGAGAAGCCCTTGCTCCCTTCTTCTGAGAAGGTGAATACTTCTAGTGTGGCTGGCAAGTCTAAGTCTTTGACCTCTGGGCAGCACACTACCAAGTCCAAGGCTTCTTCTGGCCAACAACCTAAGAAGAAGAAAATCCCCTCTTCTTCCCACACCAAAGCTGTTTCTAAGGCCAAGGGAAAGAAGACTGACACCTCCTCTGGTCCAGATACTCATGTGGATTCAGATACATCTGCTGACAAACAACAGGAGTCTAGTGTCTCAAAGTCAGCTGAGACGACAGGAAACCAGCCTGATCCAGCTGATATCTCACAGGTAATCAGTGTACATTTTTAGAGGTTCACAAGCAGCCACTCTCATTTGTCTGTAGGAGAGAGTGGTGAAGTTAGGGTAATCCTCGACCCATAGAAGTCTGTCAATGCACTTAGAATCCTTTAAGACTTCTATACACCCTGTCTTTGCACCAGGGAATGATTCATTTGTGTTTATAAAGCACCCCGATGACCCTGCACCCTCTAGACAGTATTCAGGCTAACAACAACCTGAATACACTAATGTCTCAACCTTGATCAGCTGTACTTCACACAGCCTCTTGGTTCCCTCCTTAAAAGAGTCCCAAAGGATTTATCCTTTCAGGGGGAGCTGAATCATCACCCTCAGCTTTCCTAGGGGCAGCGTAACATGCGACCTTTAACCACATATGTTTCACTCTTAAAAGAGTCCCAAAGGTTCTTAACCTTTTGGGGTGGCTGAATAATCACACTCAGCTTTCCTAGGGGCAGCGAATGGCGATCCATAAACAACATATGTCTCATAATCAAAAGAGTCCCAAAGGTTTTAACCTTTTGGGGGGCTGAATAATTACACTCAGTTTTCCTAGGGGCAGCGAATGGCGATCATTAACTACATTTTTTCACACTTAAAAGAATCCCAAGGATTTATCCTTTGGAGTGGCTGAGTAATCACCCTCAGCCTCTCTGGGACAGCGAAATGGCGACCATTCCCCTTATCTTTTCCCTGTTACTAATTGTAACACCCCATTTTGGAAATGGAATCTTACGCATAATCATGGCGTGTCATCAAAGCATACAAGGATAAATGTCTAAGCATTATTTGACCATAAAAGGGAAATACCGGAATCAAACATCGGTAACCCCAAAGTAGAGCTCATCACACACAAACATAAATACTGTAAAAGGAAAGGACGAAACAATGTCCATAGCAACTGTATTAAAGTAAAGGAAATGCATAAAGTAAAGAAAGACAGTAAAGCTTCCAGTCCATATGCACGTACGTTTGAGATCTACGAGCGTCCCTGAGTACCTGCCGTTTTGGGAACATGAAAAGGAAAACGGCTGAGCAAGACGCTCAGTGCACGGATGTACAATATAGCATGAAATAGGATAAGCATGTAACATATAACAGCGGAAGACTAAGTTCTGAGTAAACTGGTTAAGTATTAAGAAAACTGGTTTTATAGTTTGAAAAGCCTTATGTTTATCTTATGAAAACTGTTTTAACATAAATATACCATAACCCATATAGGTCATGAAAAGGTCACGTGCATGAATACTTGGAGGGGTGACCTCATCATGCTGATTAGAGGGGATGCCTCTAATTAATATACTGGTTTGGGTAGGAGGGATCAACTCCTTGTGAAGGATGCAAGGCACACACCACATTCACCATGATATACTGAATAAAACATGTAACTAGGATGCACCCATACGCCCCACATGATATAATAATATGGCCAAAACTGAAAGGGACGCCACGAGCAATCACTCCGCCGTGGGGAAGTCATAACATTGGTGCCTCCAATGTTATGGTTATGGTACCTCCATAACTAGGTGAAACTGGTCATGCTTGTATATGGCTATAGATTATGCTAATTAAACATAAGCAGTTCAAAACAATAAAACAAATACTGGGGAAAACAGTTGGCTGCATACGGGGAAATCCTAATAAGGAAAGAATGTCCATACTGAAAGGACGGGAATCCGTACCTCAAGTCCAGTGAATGAACGGAAGAAAGACTCCTACTTCTGGATCACTAACGCTACATGAATACACACGTGTATAAGTATCGATTCACTGATTACGTACCTGGTTTTATGTCACGTCTTAGCTTACTTTGTATGTTTTAGGTCATGATTTACTGTTTAAAGCCTTAAACTGTGTTTATCTTGTATTCTGATTAATCTGATTAAGTATTACTAGTATTTCATGTATTATTATACTTACTGTGTAATAATAAGTAACTTTCCAAAAATAGCAGGTTTCCAAAAATAGAAAGTTTCCAAAAATAGAAAGTTTCCAAAAATAGAAAGTTTCCAAAAATAGAAAGTTACCAAAAATAGAACGTTTCCAAAAATAGAAAGTTTCCAAAAATAGAAAGTTTCCAAAAATAGAAAGTTTCCAAAAATAGAATTTACTGCTTAAAATAGATTAGTTTCTAAAAATAGAAAGTTTCCAAAAATAGATCAGCTGCCTTAATTAAATAAGTTTCCATATATAGAAGGTTTTCCATGATTAGATTAGCTGCCTGAAATAGATAGATTTCCATATATAGAAGGTTTCTATTAATAGATTAGTTGCCTTATTTAATTAAGTTTCTATAAATAGAAGTTTCCATATTTAGAATTAAGCTGGCTACATAAGCTAACATATAAGTCTAAGTGTTTATAAGCTTATTTCTTAAGTCATATGATATAGTGTATAGTTTAATTATTATTTCATGTATTTTAATTAAACTATAGGTTGAGCATTTTAATTAAAGTATAACATGTTTTAATTAAAATGAAGTAAAATACTTAGGTTAAAATGTGTATTATTATTATTAATAATATAACCTAAGTCATGTCTAAATTAATTAATTATAACTTATAACATAAAATACTTAGGTTAAATTAATATCATGCTAAATTCATAATTAAAATAACCTAAGTCATGGTTTAATTAATATTTCATGTTATTAATTAATTTATATCCTAAGTTCATAATTCATAAAAATTAACATGTAGCATAAATCATGATTTAACCAACGAACCATGAATCGGGCATGAACTCGACACCGTACCCCGAGCCAAACTCGGGGCACGTGTGCCTCCTTGCTGCCGTGGGTCCCACAAGCACCAACCAAGACCAAAAATGGTCTTGGTGGTGGCGGCAATAAGCAAACCAAACCCCCCTCGGGTTTGTTTTGCTAGGCGGCTAAAACAAACACCCTTTTTATATCATTCTTTGATTTTAATTAACCCCAAAACATGTTAGATCAATGTTTAATTATCATGTTTTAATAAGAAAAATAATAACATGTTCATGAAAATAATCAAAGATTAAAAAGAATTAAAAAGAAAGGTTTAGAATGATATACCAATACGTAGCTTGAAAGGGGATGAACAAACACGGTTTCTAGCACTTGTATTTAATGTCAAAACTCAACAACACCCTCCTATGGTGGTGTTATAGGTGGCGGCACAAGGAGGAACAAAGAGGAGGAGGAGAAAATCTTTTAGGGTTTATGTTATTTTGCTTGAAAGTGAAAAATGAAAAACATATTTACCATAACCCCCCTTTACTTGTAAAAGTCCATGGGCTTAGCCCATTCTTGGTTGTTGTGCCATGGGTATGGGGGCCCCACATGGGGTACCCGTACCTTTCTCGTGTCCCGATGTTTCATGTTCGTTCGTGGTTAAACGTGCTCGTGTTTAAAGTGTTTCTGTTTATTTTATCATGTCGCTTATCGTAATCTTAACGCTCGTAATTATATTATATGTATTTACGTAATTATTCTAGTTCGTATTTTAAATGGTGATCATGATTTAATTATGTTCACGTGACATATTTATTAACTGTTTATCATGAGTTCGTACGTAATCGATACTTGTCATGTCATACACGTATGCACTTGCTTGATTATTAGCACATGAATGTGATCAATACTAAATAAGGTAAGTTTTAATCTAGGACGTACGATCTTAAGGGCACTATTCATGGTAAAAGCATGCGGGTTTTACAATTCTTCCCCCCTAAAAAGAATAATTCGTCCCCGAATTATAGATAAAGTAAGCTGGAAAGAAGTAACATACCCGAACTCAAAATATGAAGTGAGGGTAAGAAGCCCGGATAGACTCCTCTGTTTCCCAAGTGGCTTCCCGCTCGGTATGGTCCCTCCAAAGAATTTTGACGAATGGAATCGTCTTCCTTCTCATGACTCGTTCTTGCCTGTCGAGCACTCGTTCGGGTTCTTCTATAAAAGTGAGATCTTCACGTATCTGTTCCAGTGGATACTGAACCATATGAAGGGGATGATAATTGTACCCTCTGAGTAAGGACACATGGAACACGTTATGCACGTGCGAAAGCTGAGGAGGTAACGCCAATCGGTAAGATACTTCACCGATTCGTTCAATGATATCAAAAGGTCCGATGAAACGAGGACTGAGTTTCCCTTTGATCCCGAAGCGTTTAACACCACGTGCCGGCGAAACCTTGAGGAAGACGTGATCTCCCACATTAAAATGTATGTCCCTACGATGCTTATCGGCGTAACTCTTCTGACGTGACCGTGCTTCCTGCAGCTTCTGCTTAGCTACTTCGATCTTTTCATTGGTCATTTCTATAATCTCTGGTCCTTCGAGTGTTCGCTCTCCCACTTGATCCCAGCAAGTTAGAGCGCGACACTTTCTGCCATACAACATTTCGAAAGGAGCACATTTGATACTTGCGTGCCAGCTGTTGTTGTATGCAAACTCGACCAAACAGATGTAATCGTCCCAATCACCTGTCCATTCCAACGCACACGACCTTAACATATCTTCCAATGTCTGAATTGTTCGCTCCGACTGTCCGTCCGTTTGAGGATGGAAGGCCGTACTCAGCTTAAGTTGTGTACCCCAAGCTTTTTGTAGACCTTTCCAGAATCGCGACGTGAAACGAGGATCTCTGTCTGAGACGATGCTGGAGGGAGTGCCGTGGAGTCTCATGATCTCCCTTCTGTAAGTATCTGCGAGTTTACTTACCGGATCTTCCTTGCGTATCGGTAAGAAATGAGCTGATTTGGTGAGTCGATCAACAATGACCCAAATAGCATCGTGCTTCTTCTTGGTAGGCGGAAGACCGGAAACAAAATCCATGGTGATTTTGTCCCACTTCCACTCTGGAATATCCAACGGTTGAAGGAGACCGCCCGATCGCTGATGTTCAATCTTAACCTGCTGGCAGGTAAGACATTTGGAGACATCCGTGGCTACATCCTGTTTCATACCACTCCACCAAAAGTGCTGTCTGATGTCATGGTACATTTTTGTCGACCCAGGATGTATAGAAAATGGGGAGCTGTGAGCTTCAGCTAACAATGCTTCCCGGAGTTCTTGGTTGTCAGGAACACAAAGTCTCGTGCCCTGCCAAACGATACCGTCTGCGTCCATTCTGAATTCTGTCTGCTTCTCCAAATTCTGAATTATCGCCCAAATCTCTCCATCATCCTTCTGCGCTTCCTTGATCCTAGACAGTAACTCAGGTTCTACTCTAAGATTCGCCCAGTATCCGTGCTGCCCACGTACCATGATTTCGATGTCTAGCCGCTCCAAGTCTCTTATGTTTTGTTCCATGATCTCAATGCCGTTGATCATTCCGGACTTTCTGCTGAGTGCATCTGCTACTACATTAGCCTTCCCGGGATGATACTGTAGGTTAATATCATAATCCTTCAACAGTTCCAGCCATCTCCTTTGTCTCATGTTCAATTCTCGCTGTGTGAAGATATACTTCAAGCTCTTGTGATCCATGAAAATGTCACATGATTCTCCGTATAAGTAATGCCTCCACATCTTCAATGCGAACACCACTGCAGCAAGTTCCAGGTCATGCGTAGGGTAGTTTTCTTCATAGGGCTTAAGCTGTCGTGAAGCATATGCGATCACTTTCCCATGTTTCATGAGAACACAGCCCAGTCCCTTCCCCGATGCATCGCTATAGATCTGAAATCCACCTGTACCAGATGGGAGAGTAAGAATAGGTACAGATACTAACTTCTGCTTTAGGTCTTCGAAGCTCTTCTCTCGATCTTCCGTCCAGACGAATTTCTCTCCTTTTCGCATCAGTTTGGTGAGAGGCAATGCCAGGCGGGAAAAGTTCTCCACGAATCTGCGATAATATCCAGCTAAGCCTAAGAAACTGCGGACTTCTGTCGCTGACGTTGGTCTTGGCCATTTAGTGATAGCCTCAACCTTCGCTGGGTCCATAGTGATCCCTTCTGCTGATACAATGTGACCTAAGAATGCCACCTTGTTTAACCAGAACTCACACTTGGAGAATTTCGCATACAGTTGCTTCTGACGAAGAATCTGTAGTACCGTACGGAGATGGTCTTCGTGTTCCTCCGTGGACTTTGAGAAAATCAAGATGTCATCGATGAATACAATGACAAACTTATCAAGGAATTCATGGAAGATTCTGTTCATCAGATCCATGAATACTGCTGGAGCGTTAGTCAGGCCGAATGGCATGACCACAAACTCATAATGGCCATAGCGGGTACGAAAAGCAGTCTTGGCAATATCCTGCTCTTTAACCCTTAGCTGATGGTAGCCTGACCTTAGATCGATCTTTGAGAAGTGTTTGGCTCCTTGAAGTTGGTCAAACAGATCATCTATACGTGGCAGTGGATATCTATTGCGGATGGTAATCTTATTAAGTTCACGGTAGTCAATGCAAAGTCGCATGCTGCCGTCTTTCTTCTTAACGAACAAGACCGGTGCGCCCCATGGAGATGCGCTTGGTCTAATGAACCCTCGTTCAAGAAGTTCCTGCAGTTGGTCCTTCAGTTCTTTTAGCTCTATGGGAGCCATACGATACGGAGCCTTAGAGATTGGCTCAGCTCCCGGAACAAGGTCGATATTAAACTCCACTTCTCGTGCAGGTGGTATGCCTGGAAGTTCATCTGGGAAGACGTCTTGAAATTCCGAAACTACTGGTTGATCCTGAATCGATGGGGATTCAGCATCCATGTCGTGAACCGTAGCTAGATAACCTTCGCAGCCATGTGACAGTAATGCACGTGCTTGCAAGGTAGATATCACTTGTACAGACCGTCCGGGTATGAACCCGTTATGAATGTACTCTGGTGCGTTAATGTCGCCGAAGATCACCCGATATGAGTGGCAGTCTATGGTAGCATGGTGCTTGGATAGCCAGTCCATGCCGAGAATCATATCGAACTCAATCATGTCTAGGGGAAGTGCATCTACTGCACGAACTTTATCGTCAAACTCTAGAGGAAGACTCTTGTATACATGAGTTATTAATACAGAGTCCCTCAAAGGCGTGGAAATGGTAAGCCTATTTTCTAATGGCAAGGGAAGTGTCCTGATGTTCTTGGCATAAGTAGTGGAAATAACTGAGTGAGTGGCACCCGTGTCGAAAAGAACACATGCAGCTTGGCCGTACATATACAAAATTCCAGTAATGGTACCTGTAGATTTGTTTGCCTGATCGCGCGATGTCGTGTAGACACGCCAAGTGGTAGGAGGCGGTTTAGTATCAGCATGACCCGAAGTACCCTCCATTTCACCCTTACGGCAATCTCTCATACGATGGCCAGGGAGGCCGCACTTGTAACACGCGTCGGAATCACGACGACATGGGCCAGGGTGTCTGCGATGGCAAGTGCTGCAAAGAGGATGAGTGAATCCTCCAGCAGGAGTCCTTGCTTGCTGAGGGCCTGCTGATGCCAAAATGTGTTAAAATAAAGTATATGCACGAGTATAAGACATATGCGTCATAAGATGTTTACCAGTGTTAGCTGAACGGTTAGGCTGCGAACCCCTGTGGTTCTGGTCCTTCCCGTTACCGTGGTTCCTGGTAGAGATTAATATAGTGTCAGCATGAGAGATATAACATGAAATCATAAGAAGATGCGTAAATAGTAGGACCTGCTGTTGTTGGAGTGTCCCGCATTGTTACGGTAATTATCATTACCGCTGCGCCTTTCCACAACAGAACGGTCGTTAGTGTGACCGTTTCCTTTGGGCTGATTAGGCTGCTGCTGAGTAGCCGGCTGAGACCGGTCCCCAGTTTTCTGCCTGGAAGATACAGTTTAGAGATGATTATAGAACATGTAATGATAGGATGCGGTCTGGTTATCGATAGATCATGAAATGTTTACCTCTTGTCGGGTCTTTCAGCTTCCCCGAACTCATCTCGTTCCTGCAACATCTCAAGCTTCCTTGCTGCGTCGGCCACTTGTGCTACTGTATTGAACGTAGCACATACCAGATTGTTCGCGACCGAGGTGTGAAGTGCCCACCTAAAGTGGTGTGCCTGCTCCTCAGGAGTACCAGCTGCTGCTCCCAGAAAACCAGCTAAGCGAAGAAAGCGCTGCATGAATTCGTTGCTATTCTCGCCCGCTCTCTAACGTATCCCATGGTACTCTCGCTTGAGTTTGTCCTGCTCTGCCTTGGGAAAGAACTGCTCCATCACTCTTTCCTTGAATTGGGCCCATGTCAAACCAGCGACCCATTCATCACCTCCTTCTGACTGCGTCAAGGCTAGCCACCAGTTGAGTACATCGCCTTCAAACCGGTAGCATGCCAATCTTGCCTTGAATGCGGGGTCACATCCCATAGCATTAAAAATTTTCTCAATGTGAGTCAACCAGCTTTCAGCATCGCTGGGGCTATCAGTCTTTTCAAAAGCTCTAGGACGGAGCTTGTTGAACCTTTCCAACCACACCGCTAGTGTCACTGGGGGAGGAGGAGGAGGTGGCTGATTGTGCTGCTGATTGTTGGCAGCCTGAACTTCAGCACGAATGTCATTCCTCAGTTGAGGAAGCAAGGCTTGCATGGCAGCCTGAATTGCAGCATTGAGCTGCTCTTGCTCGCGTGTGAGAACCATCTGACAGTATAACATGAAGCATATGATTAATAGTTCAAAACATAAAATATATATTATATATATACATGAAAAAAAAATTTATACCAAAAATTTCACGAGAAAATTTTTATGCAAGAAAATCTTTGTATGAATGCATGATGCAGTTTTATGAAAACTTTGATGCTCGAGAGTGAACGCCTCTGGTCAGTTCACTCAAAATAAAAGACATATCGAGGGGACGCCTATGGGTCGGTCCCAAATCTAAAAGTTTCGATAAAACACATGCGACTAAATAGGGCCAGTCCTGTACCAACCATTACTTAGTCAAAAACCCTATAATAATGACATGTATATGTATGCTTAAAAATGATGAATGCATGAAAACAACTGTCAGTTCTAGGAAGACCGTAGTGACTACCCACTAATCACATGTCATATTTGAGAGCCTATAGGTCGAAACCTTGGGCTCTGATACCATAATTGTAACACCCCATTTTGGAAATGGAATCTTACGCATAATCATGGCGTGTCATCAAAGCATACAAGGATAAATGTCTAAGCATTATTTGACCATAAAAGGGAAATACCGGAATCAAACATCGGTAACCCCAAAGTAGAGCTCATCACACACAAACATAAATACTGTAAAAGGAAAGGACGAAACAATGTCCATAGCAACTGTATTAAAGTAAAGGAAATGCATAAAGTAAAGAAAGACAGTAAAGCTTCCAGTCCATATGCACGTACGTTTGAGATCTACGAGCGTCCCTGAGTACCTGCCGTTTTGGGAACATGAAAAGGAAAACGGCTGAGCAAGACGCTCAGTGCACGGATGTACAATATAGCATGAAATAGGATAAGCATGTAACATATAAAAGCGGAAGACTAAGTTCTGAGTAAACTGGTTAAGTATTAAGAAAACTGGTTTTATAGTTTGAAAAGCCTTATGTTTATCTTATGAAAACTGTTTTAACATAAATATACCATAGCCCATATAGGTCATGAAAAGGTCACGTGCATGAATACTTGGAGGGGTGACCTCATCATGCTGATTAGAGGGGATGCCTCTAATTAATATACTGGTTTGGGTAGGAGGGATCAACTCCTTGTGAAGGATGCAAGGCACACACCACATTCACCATGATATACTGAATAAAACATGTAACTAGGATGCACCCATACGCCCCACATGATATAATAATATGGCCAAAACTGAAAGGGACGCCACGAGCAATCACTCCGCCGTGGGGAAGTCATAACATTGGTGCCTCCAATGTTATGGTTATGGTACCTCCATAACTAGGTGAAACTGGTCATGCTTGTATATGGCTATAGATTATGCTAATTAAACATAAGCAGTTCAAAACAATAAAACAAATACTGGGGAAAACAGTTGGCTGCATACGGGGAAATCCTAATAAGGAAAGAATGTCCATACTGAAAGGACGGGAATCCGTACCTCAAGTCCAGTGAATGAACGGAAGAAAGACTCCTACTTCTGGATCACTAACGCTACATGAATACACACGTGTATAAGTATCGATTCACTGATTACGTACCTGGTTTTATGTCACGTCTTAGCTTACTTTGTATGTTTTAGGTCATGATTTACTATTTAAATCCTTAAACTGTGTTTATCTTGTATTCTGATTAATCTGATTAAGTATTACTGGTATTTCATGTATTATTATACTTACTGTGTAATAATAAGTAACTTTCCAAAAATAGCAGGTTTCCAAAAATAGAAAGTTTCCAAAAATAGAAAGTTTCCAAAAATAGAAAGTTTCCAAAAATAGAAAGTTACCAAAAATAGAAAGTTTCCAAAAATAGAAAGTTTCCAAAAATAGAAAGTTTCCAAAAATAGAAAATTTCCAAAAATAGAATTTACTGCTTAAAATAGATTAGTTTCTAAAAATAGAAAGTTTCCAAAAATAGATCAGCTGCCTTAATTAAATAAGTTTCCATATATAGAAGGTTTTCCATGATTAGATTAGCTGCCTGAAATAGATAGATTTCCATATATAGAAGGTTTCCATTAATAGATTAGTTGCCTTATTTAATTAAGTTTCTATAAATAGAAGTTTCCATATTTAGAATTAAGCTGGCTACATAAGCTAACATATAAGTCTAAGTGTTTATAAGCTTATTTCTTAAGTCATATGATATAGTGTATAGTTTAATTATTATTTCATGTATTTTAATTAAACTATAGGTTGAGCATTTTAATTAAAGTATAACATGTTTTAATCAAAATGAAGTAAAATACTTAGGTTAAAATGTGTATTATTATTATTAATAATATAACCTAAGTCATGTCTAAATTAATTAATTATAACTTATAACATAAAATACTTAGGTTAAATTAATATCATGCTAAATTCATAATTAAAATAACCTAAGTCATGGTTTAATTAATATTTCATGTTATTAATTAATTTATATCCTAAGTTCATAATTCATAAAAATTAACATGTAGCATAAATCATGATTTAACCAACGAACCATGAATCGGGCATGAACTCGACACCATACCCCGAGCCAAACTCGGGCACGTGTGCCTCCTTGCTACCGTGGGTCCCACAAGCACCAACCAAGACCAAAAATGGTCTTGGTGGTGGCGGCAATAAGCAAACCAAACCCCCCTCGGGTTTGTTTTGCTAGGCGGCTAAAACAAACACCCTTTTTATATCATTCTTTGATTTTAATTAACCCCAAAACATGTTAGATCAATGTTTAATTATCATGTTTTAATAAGAAAAATAATAACATGTTCATGAAAATAATCAAAGATTAAAAAGAATTAAAAAGAAAGGTTTAGAATGATATACCAATACGTAGCTTGAAAGGGGATGAACAAACACGGTTTCTAGCACTTGTATTTAATGTCAAAACTCAACAACACCCTCCTATGGTGGTGTTATAGGTGGCGGCACAAGGAGGAACAAAGAGGAGGAGGAGAAAATCTTTTAGGGTTTATGTTATTTTGCTTGAAAGTGAAAAATGAAAAACATATTTACCATAACCCCCCTTTACTTGTAAAAGTCCATGGGCTTAGCCCATTCTTGGTTGTTGTGCCGTGGGTATGGGGGCCCCACATGGGGTACCCGTACCTTTCTCGTGTCCCGATGTTTCGTGTTCGTTCGTGGTTAAACGTGCTCGTGTTTAAAGTGTTTCTGTTTATTTTATCATGTCGCTTATCGTAATCTTAACGCTCGTAATTATATTATATGTATTTACGTAATTATTCTAGTTCGTATTTTAAATGGTGATCATGATTTAATTATGTTCACGTGACATATTTATTAACTGTTTATCATGAGTTCGTACGTAATCGATACTTGTCATGTCATACACGTATGCACTTGCTTGATTATTAGCACATGAATGTGATCAATACTAAATAAGGTAAGTTTTAATCTAGGACGTACGATCTTAAGGGCACTATTCATGGTAAAAGCATGCGGGTTTTACACTAATTGAAACAATTTGCAGGCTGAAATTGTACAGCCAGTCCTCGAATCTCGGGTACAACAAGAAAAGGAGGCTGATACAATGACTCAAGACAAACCCAATGATGAAGAGCCTCTGTTAAATGCTGATGAAGAAATGCTATCATTGGAGGATTATGTCTCTGATATTGAGTCCATGCCTGAAGATGAAATCCCTGAAGGGATGTTTGATGAGGAGGATGAAGAAGATGAGGAAGACCAACTGTCTGTCTCTCCTCCCAAAGAAATAGCTGTGTCCACACCAGCTGGTGATAAGAATTCTCCTCCCAAGGATGCTGTTGATATTCCAAACTCTGCTACATCCACAACAACAGTTTTCCAACGCCCAGCCTATGATCCAACAGCGGAGTTTCTCTTGTTTGATCATCCTGCCCAGACGAACTTTGATCTCTTACCAAGGGGGGATGACTATGCTCAGCAAAGCGTCAACATCAAGAATCTTCAGCCTGTTCACCATCAGTCTGACACTGAACGTTTATCAAGAAAGCTGGATGTGATCAAGTCTGAAATGCACAACTTCACAGTTACATTCCCCGGGATCATACAAAAGGCTGTGGCTGAGGCGGTTACTGAGCCAATCAAGGATGGTGCCAGAAAAGGTGTTGCCCAAGGACTAAGTCACCTTTCTACTAGAGTGAAGGATGTCATTGACACAGAGGTCCCTGCCATGTTTCATGAACATGAGCTAACCATACACAGGCAATTTGATGCGGTTCGCAACAGGCAATACCGTCATGCTAATTTTATTGTCAGTCGTGTGCAGGCAAATACTAATGCAAATGGCAACCTCCTACTGAAGATTGCCAGGGCTTCAAGGAAAAGGCAACGTTCTATGGCTGCCTCTGTCGAACAGATTGCAAGGCATTTTCAAGCACGTTCATCCAAACGTCTTCGCAGCCAGGATGAACGTGAGGGGGAGAAAGATACATCACTCAGCCTTGCATCTGCTAAACAAGGCTCATCATCAGCTAACCCCACCATTACACCTGTTCCTCTCCAAGTCATCACACCTGTTATAATACCTGATGATGAGGATAATACTCAGGGGGAGCAACACACTCAAGATGGAGCTGACTCATCAAAGTCTCTGGTTTTGGTTAACATCAGCAAGCCTGGGGATGATGATGAACCAGCTGCCAAGAAGTTAAAGTTCACTGTAAGCTCCCTCCCCAAAGCAATTCAAACTCAGGCTCAGACAACATTTATCAAAAGAGCTGATGTTTTGAAAAACATAAGTGTGGAGTCCTCTGTCTCGAAGAAAGGAATGGAGATAGTTTTGGTTGACACAGACACCAAACTCAAGAAGATAGCTGCGATGCTAGAGACAGGAGGATCCACCACAGACCTTTCCCAATTCTCAACCTTTACACCTTCCAATGAGATTCCTTTAACCCCTGAAGAAATAGAGAAACAGGCTGAGGAATTCAAGAGATTAAATGAACTCAAGACAGCCAAAGAATTGAATGAAGCTACTCTGAGGAAGATGACACCACCTGAAAGAGAAAAGCAAAAACAAAGGTTGAGGGAAATGGAAGCAAAACGCGCTGAGGCACTAAGGAAAGTCAAAGCTGACTATGACGCCTGCGTAAATAACAGATATGCCCCTGGCAAGATAACCAAGTTCAAATACACCTTTCATAAATCCACAAACACCCCAAGGATGATCTTATGGAGGGATAACCAACCAGGAAATATGAATGTGTTTGACAACTTCAGGCTAAAGACACTTGGGTTATCAGAATGGTTCGAACTTGAAGCCTTAGCAGCCAAAAGAAATGGACAGGCAAATTTCCTTCTGCTGAAGACTATTAAGGCCAAGTTTACCTGGATCAAGGAAACAACTGCCAAACTTAAGATTGATCCCCCACCACAGCTTTTTGAACAAGAACCCCCAAAGACTGGCAACAAAAGAAGAAGAATTTCTCAAATTGTTAATGAAACTTTTGTTACTGAAGATGTTCAAGTGGATGGCATGCACAGGGATTTGATCCTCCCCAATGGTATTGTTGGCCCAGTTGATGGTCAGACATACACAGAGCCTGAAAGAGGAATGGCATTCATGAACAGGGCTTGCCAGTATGCATTTCAAAGGGAAGATGAGCTGTGCTTAGCTTCAACTATTCAGCTACTTTGTCACAAGAAGTCTCTCAAGATCAACACAGAGTATTCCAAGAAGTTTGCCAAGACTTTGCAGGATGAACTAGATAACAGATTGGACTTGGCTGAAGCTGAAGAAAGGATTAAAAATGATGACTATTGAAGATGTTCACAGCCCTTTTTACCTTCATCTTTTATTTTACTTATGCAATGTACTTGTAATTTTTCCTTTAAGTATTAATAAAATCATGAGGTATGTTTGCTTAGATCTGTTATGAGTAAGAAGAAGCTGTTAACTCACTTACCTTAACTTTGTTAGATCTAGCATTATTTATGTTTAAATAGGGGGAGATTGTTGGGAATCTAAACCTGTTAGATTCCCTGATCATATATTTAAACATAATTAGGCTGTTAGATAGTCCCTTGTCTGTGCCTAGGAGGCAGGCAAGTTTCGCAAGACTCACAGAGATCCAAGTCTCTGTGAGCAACCTCAGAGGAGTCCATGTCAGAGACATTGTCAAGGAAGTCAAAGATTACTTGAAGACATACTCATTGGCTGTGATGGATAACAGCCAAGATGTATCAGGGACTCTGAGGGGTTGAGGGTTAACAGGGGTGGCAATACCCTGTTAACACTCAGCACACTTTGGACATGCCATTTGTGTGTTCGAGAGTATGAAGAAAAAGGAAACTGTTTTGACAACTGTTTTCTTAAAGCATAATGGAAGACTACCAAGAATAGAAGGACATCATGTGACTGATGTGGGAACTTGTAAAAGCTTGTGTAGTCACCATCAAGTACTATTTAGGTCAATCTCGTAACACTATAAATAGGATGTCTATCCATGCATTAATGTTTAACACTTTGAGATATTCATAACATTATTGCATATAACTTAGTGAATCAAACAGCTACGACTGTATTCATAAGTTAGGGTTTATAGTTGTTCAAAGTGTGCACAACACATTGTCATCAAACTGTGTTATCCATAACACTTGTAATTCTTTATTATACAATAATAAGATTACGTTTGAAAAGTAATACCTTGTGTTGATTAAGTTAAGATTAGGGTTTCTTGCATTGATTAGGGACTTTCATATATACTTGTGACTATTAGTTTAGAACCACTATCAATTATTCATATTGTGCATCAGAAGATTTCACATAAATCACTTGAGTCTAGGTTTTGAAAAGGATTTTTGAAAATCAATCTTTGATCAATTTAACTTAAGAAACTATTCAACCCCCCTTCTAGTTCTACAATTGGTATCAGAGCGGGTTGCTCAATCTTTTAAAATATATTGTATTTTAAAACTTGAATTGATTTATGGATTCCAACAAGTACCTAGAAGAGCAATCTATGCAAAGACAACCATTTTTTGAAACCGATAGTTTTATTTATTGAAAAATAGATTTGAGACTTATGTGAAATCAAAAGATTTAGATCTTTGGCATGTTATTATCATTGGTGACTTTTTGCCTTTACAATACAATGAAGTTTCTAAAAAGAAAGAACTAGTTCTTTTGAAGATTTAAATGATGACACTAAAAAGAAACTTTGATAAAAATAATGAGGTTAAAATGGTTATTTTTAATGTTTTGCCTAATAAAGAGTACAAAAGGATTTTTATGTGCAAAACCGCTAAAGAAATTTTGGAACACTCTTTCAATAACCCACCAAGGTAATAGTCAAGTCAAAGAAAGCAAAATCGATGTTCTTGTTCAACAATATGAACAGTTTGTCATCTTAGAAGATGAAACTATTGATAGTACATATGTTAGGTTTAATACTATTATTACTAGTCTAAAGCCCTTGATGAAGGTTTTTCTAGCAAGAACAATGTTTGGAAGTTTATCCGGGCGTTGCATCTAAAGTGGAGAGTTATAGTCATGGCGATTGAAGAATCAAAGGATCTCACTACACTATCACTTGATGAACTTATTGGTAATTAAAAAGTTCATGATATGATAATATTGAAGGATTTAGAGATGGTCAAAAGCAAGAGTGAAGGTAAGTCTCTAGCATTAAAGGCCAAGAAAGTGCAAAGTGATCATGAAAGTTCTTCCTCGGATAGTAATGATGAGGAATATGCTACGGCGGTTAGAGACTTCAAGAAGTTCTTCAAGAAGTTTTTCAAGAGACGAGGTCAATATGTGAGACAACCAAGCAAAGACAAGAAAGCATTCTCGAAGAATCGATTTGTCAAGAATGACAAGTGTGATAGGAAATGATTTAGATGCGGTGATCCAAATCATATTATCGGTGAATATCCCAAGCCACCTCGCGACAAGAATCACACGGAGTTTGTTGGAGGGTCGTGGAGCGATAGTGGTGAAGAATGTGATGATGACGAGAAGTGTCTCATGGCTCATTCTTCTAAAGAGGTACATTCCGAAACCGATATTATAGCAATGATAGTTCTTCTCTAGATGATTTAGAATTAAAGAGTCAATATGATAATCTATTTAAACTAAGTCTAAAATTCATAGAAAATAACAAATTGCTAAAATCTACTACATCTAAACGTGAAAATGAGATTAGTGAGCTAAAGATAAATTGGCTAAGCTAGAGAATAATAAAGAAGTTGATGTAGGTTGTCCAAGTTGTGAAAACCTTATACAAGAGAATGATGATCTCAAGAGTACTTCAATTAAATTGGAAAATTTCATGAAGGGTACTAATGCTCTTGATGACATGCTAAGTAGACATTATAGAGAAAGACTAGGTTTAGGTTTTAATACTAGTGAAGCATCTACAAGTGAAACTAGACAAATCACTTTTTCAGAAAAATGATTGTTGACTGCATATCAAAAGCAGATGGTGCGGTTCCATATAATTATAGAACCGCGGGCAGCAATAATGAGCCGCGGACAGAGACGGGTAAAAATGAGAAAATTGAGTTTTCTGAAAATTCTATTTTAGGTAAAGGACCAAAACATCTTGTCATTAATAAAACCAAAGTACATATCATGGATAAAAAGGAGTTTAGTAAGTTTTACACTCCGTTGAGTAAACCATTAATGGGAATGAAAGATGTATTAAGAAAATCATCTACTCCTCCTCCTAGAATAAGAAATGATTCAAGGCTTAGAAGTAGAACACCTACACCTAAAAACAATAAACATTCTAAGTCACGACCTATAAGTAAAACTCCTACATCTAGAAACAATAATCATTTTAGATGAAGGTCTAAAACACCTAAGAAAAGCAATGGACACCCAAAAGCTCCAATTAATTAAAATAATTTTCAACAAAAAAAAATTTCTCGTGGGGTATGTGTCCTCCATTCATGCATCCTAATCAAATGCAATGGATGTTTGAAACTAACAACTTTGGACCCATGAGATATTGGGACCAAATATTTGATTTTGTGTGTTGTTACCTAGATATGCTTGAGAATTGATTTGGAGCCCGGCGAGTGGATTAAGGAGAGTGGTTGTTCTAAACACATGACGGGTAATCAAAGTTTGTTCTCTACCTACAAAGCATATAATGGAGGTAACGTCACTTTCGCTAGTAAACTACATAGTAACATCATTGGCAAAGGTACGGTTTCTCTTGACTCCATGACCATTGAAAATGTTGAGCACGTATATAACTTAGGTTTTAACTTACTAAGTATAGGTCAAATTTGTGACAATAAGTGTAAGGTCATCTTTTCTGAACATGATCGTGAATGTGTAAAAGATGGAAAGATCATTGAAAAAGGTTTTAGAAATCATGGGCTTTATGTCACGAATGTCAATAGGAAGTCTAAAGACAACATATGTCTAGCGACTTTAGATGAAAGTTCTACTCTTTGGCATAGGAGATTAGGTCATGCTAATATACGTTTAATTCAATCTTTGGTCTCTAAGGAGTTGGTAAGACATCTCACTAAGATCAAGTTTGATAGTAACTTTTGTGATGCTTTCAAAGTTGGGAAGCAATTTCACTCTAGTCACAAAGCCAAGAATTTGGTTTCGACCTTGTTGGGAATAAATATAAGAGTATTAGTTCCCCCTGCTAGTTGGTCAGAGTTTCCCCTGCTAGAGAAAGTTCCCCCTGCTAAATAACAAAGGTAGGGGGATTGGTGCCCCTGCTGGAAGTCAAAGACCC
Source organism: Glebionis coronaria (assembly GCA_025667525.1). Classification (NCBI taxonomy): domain Eukaryota; kingdom Viridiplantae; phylum Streptophyta; class Magnoliopsida; order Asterales; family Asteraceae; genus Glebionis; species Glebionis coronaria. The sequence goes on along the minus strand of CM046882.1, from coordinate 40,355,724 downwards.
TGCTACTAAGATAAACTTGGAAGAGATTATGACGCATTTCAGTTACTACTCCAAGATAGTTTCCTAGTTTGTTAGTAGTGATCTTGTACGTGAGTCCTTATGCTATAAAAGGACTCACTAGGTTGTTATGTTTTACACATCTTTCTCTGTTCATTTCATTTCATACTTTAAGGTTTTGTAACCCTAATACCACTATTGGGTATTCGTATATCTATGATATATTAAATTTCAACGTTTGATTTAAACATTCGTTCTTGTGCTAAACATTATATTCCGCATCTTGTTTGGTTACTTTGTGTTGCAAAGTTTCTCTAGTGTTAGATTGAATTTATTCTTTCTATCACAACCCTTAAACAAGCTAAGGTTTAATATCTGAGTTTGGGATCAACAAGTGGTATTAGAGCTTGTTGAGAAACCTTGATTAAACCAAGAACAAATCATCTCTCACAAACAACACCAACCATGTCTTCAGATTCTCATTCATCCTCAACCAACAACAACTCTCTCAAACTACCCATTCTAGATCCTGAAAACTTTGAACTATGGGAGTTCAAAATTCAACAATACCTCAAGATGGAACACTATGTTCTATAGGAGATCATAGATTTTGGTGATCAATTTCAAAGACTATACCAGTTGAAGAAAAGGATAAGGGAGAAGAAAAGGGTGAAAGCTCCAAAGGTGACAACAAGAAGAAGTTTGTTGCTCTTGCTGACAAGGAGATACTAGCAAGAAGGCATGATGCCAGGGCTCACAGTTCTTTAATGTTGGCTCTACCTGATAGACATCAGTTGAGGTTCAGAAAGTATAAGACAACTAAGGAACTCTGGGAAGCAATAGGCAAAACATTTGGAGGGAATGAGGCTACAAAGAAGAAGAAAAAGAGTCAAATGCTTGATCAATTTTCTTCTTTCAAAGCAATTGGTGATTAAGCAATTGGTGCTATCTACAATAGGCTTCAAGATCTGGTTGCTCAGTTAGAGTTCTTTAAAATAGAAGTGACAAGAGAACAAGTGAATACCAGATTCCTCAACAGCCTTCAGAAAGAATGGTTTGTCTACAAAGCCATTTGGCAGAATAGGGATGACATAGATGACAAGAACATTGATGGCATATACAATAACTTGAAAGTTTTTGAGCCAGTGGTCAATGAGATGAAGTCATTAGGAATCATCCCCACTATATCAAGTGGATCTGCTGATTCCCCTGCTAACATGGATTTCATATCTCATAGCAATGGAATCTCCAAAGGCAGTGGAATCGAAGTTTCCCCTGCTACCCATTCTTTTGCTGCTAGATCTGGATCATCTTATGATGAAGAAAGGCCTGCAACATTCAGCCTTGACACTGCTTGTGCTTTCATAGCATCCCAAGGATCACAAGGATCTACTGTATTAGATGAAGATCTGAGTCAAATCAGTAAGCAAGGACTGGAGGAGATGGACATCAAGTGGAACATGGCTCTACTCAGCATGAGGGCCAACAAATTTTACAAGAAATATGGGAAGAAGATTTCCATAAATCCTTCTGATGTAGGTGGATTTGACAAATCAAAGGTGGAGTGCTACAATTGTGGCAAGAGAGGCCATTTTGCTAGGGAGCGCAGAGGGCCAAAGAATGGAAGCATCTATAGGAAGGAAAGCAGGGATGATGATTCTAGTGTTAAAGCTATGGTAGCCATGCAAGGGATTGATGGAGCAAGTGGATGGGACTGGAGTGCTATGACAGAGGGTGTTGAAAGAAATCAAGCATTAATTGCTGAAGAGAAAGAGGAAGATTTTGCTCTTATGGCCATGTCAAGCTCTAGTTCAGACAATGAGGTATATGATGATTCATATTGTACTAAAGCTTGTAGAAAAAAATACTGAGTCGTTGAATGATCAAATAAGAAAGATAAAAGTTGATTATATTAATTGTGATAATGACCTTGATAACTACAAACGTGCTTTAGAACAGTTAGAGTCCACCATAAGAGAGTATAAACAAAGAGAAAATGATTACAGAGATCACATTGTCGTATTAGAGAGAGATTCTAAAGAAAATAATGATTCCATTAAGGAATTAACTGTTGAATTATAAGTTTTTTAGAGCTAATAAGATGATAGATGAACAAACTATTGAAAAATTTGGAAAAGCTTCTAAAGATTTAACAAAAGCTGTTGAAATTGGGCAGTCTCCTAGGGACAAAACAGGTTTTGGTGTCAAGAATGAGCATGCTACTAGTGATTCAAGTTCTAAGAGTAGTTCACCTAGATCCAAATCAGGATCAAAGCCTTCTAAGTCTACTGTTAAATATGGTGGTATGTATAGGCCTATTAGAGGTAATCAAAGAAATTGGAATGACCAAAAGTATCATCAATTAGGAGAGGACTTTGTGATAAACACCAAACCTTGTTTCACATGTGGCAGTTTTGATCACACTTATCAAGACTGTCAGGCACCAATGGAAGTGGTGGCTGCAAATCCTTTAAAGGACATGCAACCAAAAGCCATTCTTTTAAATGCAGGGGCAAAATCCTTTTCCTCTGCTAAGTATGTTGCCCCTGCTTTGAGAAACAAGGTATCTGATAAGTATGTAGTTCCTACTCTAAGAAAGGTGAATGATGCATGTCCCAAGTCTAGCTCTTACATGACCAAACTAGCAACTCTTACTGCATATAAATCTGTCTATAGACCCTACCAACACACCAATAGAGGCCAAAACAAAAGGTGGATTCCCTCTGCTTAGCATAGGGATTCCCCTGCTAAGTCTAGGGTATCCCATGCTAGCAAAGTTTTGCCCTCCAGAAACATGGGAAGATGGGGAAAAGCTGTGAAAGCCTCAGCTCGTTGGGTTTGGGTACCCAAAAGGGGTACTCAATCCAATGGTGTATCTCTAGTCTTTGGCAAGTTATCTTACATTGATACACGAGGTAGATCCAAGTCTATAATGGCTTGGGTCCCCAAGAGAAACTAAATTGTTTTTCTTTTTGCAGGTGACAAAGCAGACCAGGAATGATAAGCCTATTGGGATAGTGGATGCTCAAGGAGCATGACTGGACATAAATCTTATCTGTCTAACTTTGTTCTCCTGCATGACAATGATGGTGTTTCTTTTAGAGATGGGCATGGAGCAATCAAGGAAAAGGAACTATTATCACCAATGGAATGACATTTGATAATGTCTACTTGGTGAAAGAGCTAAAGTACAATCTCTTCAGTGTGTCCCAGATGACTGATAACAAGAACTTTGTCCTGTTCACAGATACTGAATGTCTTGTGTTGGGGAAAGAGTTTGTTATACCACCAAACACTCCTATTGTGCTCAGAACTCCAAGACAAAAGAATATGTACACAATTGATCTCAAGGACATCTCTCTTCAAGACAATGAAAACTATTTCATTGCCAAAGCTTCAGTTGATGAATGCAAGAAATGGCATAGAAGACTTGGTCATCTTAACTTCAAGAACATAAACAAACTGGTCAAGTATAATTTGGTTCATGGTCTTCTTTCCAAGTCCTTTGCCAATGATCATACTTGTGTTACTTGCCTGAAAGGGAAGCAACATAGAGCCTCTTGCAAGTAAAAAACAAGCATGTCCACTACCAAGCCATTTGAATTACTGCACATGGATCTATTTGGTCCCACTTCTGTGGCAAGCATTATGAAGAAATGGTACTACCTGGTGATTACTGATGATTTTTCAAGGTTCACATGGACATTCTTTCTGTTTGAGAAGAGTGACACAGCAGATGTACTCATAGGGTTCATCAATCAGATTGAACTTTCCAAAAGTATGAAGGTAGTGACCATGAGATGAGGCAATGGTGGTGAGTTCAGAAACTGGACACTTTTTGCACAAGCAAAGGAATAAAGAGGGTATAGTATAGCAGTTGTAGAAAGAAGAAACATAACACTTATTGAAGCTACAAGGACTATGCTATCTGATTCTAAGCTTCCAATTATCTTTTGGGCTGAAGCTGTACCCACTGCTTGTTATGTTCAAAATAGGGCCTTGGTGGTTAAGGCACACAACAAGACCCCTTATCAGCTGTTCAATGGCAGACCCCCTATGATTGACTTCTTTAGACCATTTGGATGTCATGTGATCATTCTAAACACAATTGACAATTTAGGAAAGTTCAATGAAAAAGGGGATGATGGGTACTTTATTGGTTATTCATAAAACAACAAGGGATATAGGGTCTTCAACAAGAAGACAAGCAAAGTGACAGAAAATCTCCATGTAGATTTTCTTGAGGACAAGCCTGAAGATGTACAAACAGGTCATGATTGGTTCTTTGACATTAAAGTACTTTCAAAATCCATGAATTATGTGCATGTTGCTTTGCAGAATACTAACATTTCAGGTACAAAAGAACCAACTACTATGGAGAAGCCACCAATGAGATACATGACTGTACCCTCATTATTTCCCATTGATGATGCTGCTACAAACACAGGTGAAGAAGATGATACATCTCAAAGGAAGGAGCAGTCAATCCATTCCCCTGCTAAGTCAACTTCTGAAAGCAGGGGAATGGCTGAAAGCACTGGAATCTAGGATTCCCCTTCTAGACCAAATGCTTCCCCTGCTAATAAAGAACCAGCTGTCAATGATGTTCATGATGAAGAAAGAGAATCCCACTCATTTCCTCATCTTCACCTATCTCTGGTGGTTCACTCATATCCAGTAGTGGAAGCTGAATAATTAGGAGTGGAGGTCCAAGTTATTCAGAGCTGCATTCAGCTCATCAACATCCATCCCTCAGTCATGTAGTATCATTTGGAAGCTCTTTTGAGGAGTTATTTCCCAATCATGATAGTCTCATAAATCCTGATTTGGAAGAGAATGAAACATAATTAATCATGAGCATGCAACCTACCTACATAATCAATAAAGATCACCCCCAATCACAAATCATAGGTGATCTTGAAACTCCCAGACAAACAAGGTATTCAGCAAAGGAACATAACTTCATTGCAAACATCACTATGAAGTTTAACCATGACAATATGCAATGTTGTCTGTTTACTGCCTTTTTGTCACAAGAAGAGCCAAAGAAGATTTTTTAGGCTCTAAATGATCCAAGTTGGGTTGAAGCTATGCAAGAAGAACTCTTTTAGTTTGACATTCAAGAAGTATGGATTCTGGTTGATTGTCCAAAATGGGCAAGGCCTATTGGAACAAAGTGGGTGCTCAGGAACAAAAAGGATGAGAGGGGTATTGTAGTCAGAAACAAAGCAAGGCTGGTAGCACAGGGATATAATCAGGAAGAACGTATTGATTATGAGGAGGTCTTTGCTCTAGTAGCCAGAATTGAAGCCATCAGATTGTTTCTGTCTTATGCTTCCTTCATGGACTTCACAGTATACCAAATGGATGTTAAGAGTGCCTTTTTATATGGCACCATTGATGAAGAAGTCTATGTTATGCAACCTCCAGGATTTGAAGACCCTGAACACCCAGGCAAAGTGTACAAGGTGAAAAAGGCTATGTATGGACTTCACCAAGCTCCAAGGGCCTGGTATGGAACTCTTTCTAAATACCTGTTGGATAATGTCTTCAACAGGGGGAAAATTGATCAGACCCTGTTTATCAAGAAACAAAAGGGTGACTTTCTTTTGGTGCAAGTATATGTGGTTGACATCAGCTTTGGATCCACAAACTCTGTGCTTAGCAAAGAGTTTGCCAAGTTGATGTAGGATAAATTCCAAATGAGTGCAATGGGTGAACTCAACTTCTTTTTGGGGTTACAAGTTCAACAGAGGAAAGATGGGATCTTTATCTCACAAGACAAGTATGTGGCTGAAATTGTGAAGAAGTTTGGAATGTGTGAAGGAAAGAAAGTTTCCACTCCAATGGATAAGGAGCATCCTTGGGGAAAAGATGGCCCTGGAAATCCCATTGATGTCAGGAATTATAGGTCTATGATTGGATCTCTCATGTATTACAACTTCAAGACCTGACATTATGTTTACAGTCTGCTTATGTGCAAGATACCAAGTGGCACCCACAGAGTGCCATCTGTTTGCAATGAAGAGAATTTTTAGGTATCTCAAGTGTCATCCAACCTTAGGACTTTAGTATCCCAAGGAGTCACCATTTGAGCTGGTATCCTATTCAGATAGTGATTATGCTGGTAACAACAATGATAGGAAGTCTACACAGGTGGATGTCAGTTTTTGGGAAGCAGGCTTATATCTTGGTAGTGTAAAAAGCATACTATTCTGGCCACATCCACAACTGAAGCTGAGTACGTAGCAGTTGCTGCATGCTGTGGGCAAGTTCTTTGGGTTCAGAACTAGCTGCTTGATTATGGGTACAATTTTCTTAAAACTAAGATATTTATTGACAACAACAGCACCATTTGCATTATTAAAAATCCTGTTTTTCATAGCAAGACTAAACATATTGAAATCATACATCATTTTATTAGAGATTGTTTTGAAAAAGGATTGATTGTCCCAGAGGCAATTGATATAGAAGTTAATGTTGCTGATCTTTTGACAAAAGCTTTTGATGTGGGGAGGTTTCAGTACTTGGTTGCAAGTATTGGAATGGTCAATCCCTATAAATTGATTTCTAACTTGTCTTGTATAGTCAGGATTTCCTTATTGCTGTTGTTGTAGATATGTTAGTCACTTTTTCCATTATTCTTCATTCCACTGCTTTTGAACAAAGATTCCCCTGTTGGGTTTCATCCACCTGCTAAGGAATTTTCCCCTTCTAAGAGATTTTCTCTTAAGTTGGGTTTGTTCTTTTTAAAGTGGTTATATGTGGTTTTTAGACTAACAATGCAGAGATCCAAATGGTGCATACCATACTCTAGGAGGATCAGGTATATGCTCTATGTTTCAGGGGAGGTTAGGTCACACCTTTAGGAGTTAGGGTATCCTTAGGATACTCATATATGATTCTAGATCATATCCACTGGTGAGTAGGGGTTCAGGACGATGAAGACTTGCTGCAAAGCTTGTTAGAGTTTTGAAACCTTGAGGCACTATAATGTGTACTTAAAATTCTTTATTCATCAGCTTGTTGTCTAAATTAAGATTTTTAGTACATATTGCCAAGACCAATTAACCATAGTAAGGGAATGGTAGGGATGGAGACTGGGGTATACATATTTTCTTGGGTTGACCAGGTGCAGGGTTGCTTATGTGTTAACTCTTTTTGTTTAGAACTTTGTTGAATGAAGGACTCTTGAGTTTCTATGTGTGTAGCTTGTGTTTACAAGGGTGTGCATTAGAACAGAGCTATTTATCATTGATCTATTTAGGATTAGTTTAATACCCTTAGGAAAGCTTCCCCTGCTTTTATTTTTGATACCCCTGCTTGTTCAATATCCCTCTGTTTGACCGTTGACCGACAATACCGTTGCCCTGCTTATAGCCGTTGGGCCTGCTTGCTAACTTTTTGGTTAGGGAATATTTTATTATTTTCAAAAGATATTTAAGGCGCTTTCTTCGCTGATTGGTAATATTTTCTTTATTATGTTAAATAAATTACTTTCTTATCACGATTTATTTCTGATATTTTTGCAATTTGAAAATTTGGTCCAATCATAGCTCTTCAATTCGCCTATATAAACTCAATTCCCTTAACCAGTAGGCCTAACTCACTCTTTCGATCAAATCCCACTAATCTTTCACAACTATGTTGTCCCATATATTTGTGATTGATTAAGCAATGAAGAAAGAAAGAAAATAGATGAAGAAGAGATGAATTCCTAGAGAGAGAAAGTAGTGAGAGAAAGTAGAGAGGAGATGATTAACTTGGTGAGATTAGATTAAGAAAAGAAGTTGTTACAAATGACCATCCACCCTCCTAACATGCTAGGAGGGTAGTATATATAGTCCACCCACATGCGGGCTTTAATGGACTATATATTGGGCCGGGCTTGTCTTTTTGGACTTTAATTAGTTTAAATCCAAGCCCGTAAACCACGACTAATTAACTATCTATTACAACGTTCTAACTAATGTTATAATAATAACCTATGACCGAGCATTCTTGTTTGACTTAATATATTGAGGCTAACAATCTCCCCCAATGTGAGGTCATACCCTTTTGATATTTGAAGATCAATGGAGATTACGAATCTCGTCATAAATGAGCCTTGAACGTGTAACAATAGTTTTGTTTCTTCATGCTATGATCTTTGAGCCTTTATCGTTGTCTTTCGACTTTGTCTTTTAGTCATGAGATCTTCAAATCATCCTTGACTTGTCATTGCCATCTTGCGATCTTGTGTCTTTGTTCACATGCTCACACTATCAATTGTTGGATAAGTCTTTGGGCATGAATATGTGGTTGTGAATCTTTGACTTTGCTGAGTACACCGTGACGCCACCTTCTCGAGACAAAACATAGACACGGACTGAATGGCTTTGACATTCGTCCTAAATCGGTAGCGTTTTACCTCCGGTCGGTGAAGACCGTTATACGATATTAAATATCGTACCTGTGATCAGGTAGATTCAATTAAGAATCTCCTTGACAGGGTTTCGAGGCAGTACTAGCCGTTCTCTTTACTCGACCGTCTCAAAGCAAGACTGCGAACATAAAGAGTGAATCAATTGGATAAATATCCGCTTGATTAAAGTCGTCAATTCAAATTCCTGGAACAAGTTTGATTCATTAAGAATCTTACCATTGTTGCTTTCCAGTTGACACAAGTTTGATTCATGAGAATCTCACAAGTCACCTACCGTAGCGCTGTTTGATGTTGACGCTAGAAGGATTTCCATTCGTCACTGTGAATATTAATGAATATCACTCTGAATGTTCTGGCAAGACCATAAAGATATTGCGTAGAAACCTGAAACGAGTTTGAATCAATTCAGAATCAAACCACTGTTGCTTTTCAGTTTTACATATGTTCAATTCATAAAGAATCTTGCATATGACCTACCGCAGTGCTGTTTGATGTTAACACTGGAAGGATTTCCACTCATCATTGTGAATACTAAGTAGTATCACTCTGAGTGTTCTAGCAATATCACAAGGATATAGTGTAGGACTCTCTTGATCTTCATCCGTGTGTCCTAACGAGATTTGATTGATCTCTTGGCTCTAGACTCGATTTGTGCACTTTTAGTGGTCGGAGGCTGGAGCAGATGCCACCTATTCAATATCAACAATCTCGGAGTGAGAAAGTCAATAGAAGTCGTGTTGATCTCCGTGACAATAAAACAAACTTCTTTTGAGAGAAGTCTGAGTAGCTAGGAAAGGGTTGTGCTTCACATCACTGGGTCCATGATGAGTTTGTCTTCATGATGAGTTGACCCGGTTTCTGCCTAAGTTGTATGGAGGGCTTCTTTCTTTACACCCTTTATCCTTACATTTCTTTTTCATTCTTCAACCCCTTCAATGCTTACCAAGACATCATTACTAACACCTTGTTGTGATTGTTCTAGTGCTAGCATCATTACTTAGTCGGCATTCAGCTACGTTCACATTCTACTCCATCTTTCCTAAGGACTTCTAATAATCTATTGGATTGTCCCTGGGAAGATCCCTCCGGTTCTGGTTGGATCATAAGACTTAAACCTAACCACCTTTTTTACACCAATAACGTCGTGAATTAAAGATGTTGTGGGTATTTGATCGTAACCATGAAAACCACTTTAAATTCTAACAAAGTGTTTGAAAAACATTTAACACCTTGCTAGTTTTGTCGTTTCAGAAATGCTCCCCCTTCACATGGGCATCGATAATCGAAAGTGTTTCGCACATGTAGGGAAGAGTTAAAGTGCTTGAGTCTTATATAAGATCACATTTTAATCACATTTTCTCCCCCTATCTCTAATATATAAAATCGTTTGATATTAGAGATACCAAATTTGATTAAAATATATTTTGAAAAATAGTCTTGAAAATCTTCGGGAGAAAGATGTGTTAATCTTTTGCATGAAGTTGAATTGCTCCCCCTCAAAAATTGATCCAATGGAATTGTCATTACGAGGATTTGATCCACATTAAACTTTTGAGGATAGGAGTTGTTGAACACACAATTTTTAAAGATTTTGAATATCATTGAGAAATTCTTGAAAAAATTGTGTTCAACGCTTTTTTGAAAAATCAATTCTTTTTGACGAAAAGGTTTTTCTAAAGCAGAAACTTGAGTTCATAAACTTTGAATGTCTTGACGAATCCACTCAAGTGTAAGAAGATTTAACTTCTTTTGCTAAGGGTAAGACTACAAAAGCGTACACTCCCCCGTGAATTTAGATCCGAGTTGCAATCTGAAAGTGATTACAAGCCATTGTGTTGAGCTCAAAACGTTGAATGTTTTATGACAAGCTCAACCCAAGATAGATTGCTCTACCCATTGTTGGAAATATTGTCCAAAATAGACACTTTCCTTTTGAAAAGATAGAAATGACATGTTTTGAAAAATATTTACAACTTTCATTCGAGCTTTATGTACACACCCGTGTCGTTGTTGAGCGACATTTCTAGGTACGTCCATATTATCGATACTGAAAGACATGTCGAGAAGAATATTTTTGGATTATCAAAGATTTTTTTTTTTTAATTTTGTATTTTGCTTTTTGATTAATATTTACAGGTAGATGTTTGATAGATGAATCAAGCAGGCTTCTTTGCCAGAACCTCCAGTTCTGCTGGAGTCAAACATTTCATACCAATTTGCCTAACTAGATACGCAAACCTCTCTTTCGAAAGAGCTTTTGTAAACAAGTCGGCTAATTGGTAATCAGTTCCAACAAAGTATAATTCAACAATACCTCTTTCAACTTGTTCCTTAATGAAGTGATATCGGACATCAATGTGCTTCGTGCGGGAATGCTGAACCGAATTGCAGGAGATGGCTATGGCCGACTTTGAGTCACAGTACATAGGTACTTTATCAAAATGGAAGCCATAATCTGTGAGTTGTGTTCTCATCCAAAGAACTTGAGCACAACACGCAGATAGAGACACATACTCCACTTCGGCTGATGAAAGTGACGTGCAATCCTGCTTCTTGGAAGACCATCCCACAAGCTTGTCTTGACCTAGAAATTGTGCACCACCAGAAGTACTTTTACGTGTATCAAGACACCCTGCATGATCAGAATCTGAATAGGCCATTAGAAAGAAACCGGTTTCCCTCGGATACCAGAGTCCCATGTGAATGGTATTCTTAAGGTACCGAAAGATCCGTTTAACCTCCTTGAGGTGATTTTCAGTGGGTCGCGCTTGATATCGTGCACAATAACATGTAGCATGATGAATATCAGGTCTGCTTGCTGTCAAGTACATGAGGGACCCGATCATGGAACGATATCTCGTTTGATCTATGGGTAATCCCTCTAAATCAGCATCTAGGGATGTGGTTGATAATGGTGTCCCAACGGGGTCACATGATGTCATACCATGCTTTTTGATTATCTCTTGACAATACTTAGCTTGGTTAATAAAGATACCACTTGGGGATTGGTGAACTTGAATTCCTAGAAAGAATTTTAGTTCGCCCATCATAGACATTTCAAATCTGCTGTGCATTACTTTTTCAAACCATTTTGAAAGTTTTGGGTTTGTAGACCCGAAAATAATGTCATCAACATAAATTTGCACAAGCAAAATGTCATCCCCATATTTATAAGTGAACAAAGTTAAATCAATGGAACCTTTTGAGAAACCTTTGGAGACCAGAAATTTTGAGAGCTCGTCGTACCACGCCCTTGGAGCTTGCTTGAGTCCATATAATGCTTTGTGGAGACGATACACCTTGTCAGGATAATGAGGATTGACGAATCCTTCCGGCTGCGTGACATAAACTTCTTCCTTTAAAGGACCGTTAAGAAACGCCGTCTTTACGTCCATTTGATAAACGATGAATCCCTTATGTGCAGCATAAGCAAGGAAAATCCTGACCGCTTCCATTCGAGCTACTGGTGCAAATGATTCTTCAAAATCAATACCCTCTTTCTGTCCATACCCTTTAGCCACTAGTCTAGATTTATTCTTGATGATCGTGTTCTCTTCATCCATCTTGTTTTTCCAGATCCATCGAAGATTTAATGGTGTTACATCGTATGGTCTGTCAACAAGTTCCCTGACTTTAAGTCTTTCAAATTGTTGAAGTTCATCCGTCATCGATTCAATCCAAGCATGATCAGCTAATGCTTCTTTGATGTTTTTCGGTTCAGCTGAACTCACGGCGAGTGCGAACATACAAACATCGGCATCGGTGTTAAGCTGTCGTCTTGTGCGAACGGGCTGTGAAGGGTTTCCAATGACATGAACCAAAGGATGATCTCGGGTCCAATGATGTGTTGAAGGATGTCGTTGGTAGAACGTGTGCATATTTGACGGATCAACATGGCGAGTAGAAGACTCTCCAGTTTCGTGTACCGGTGTACCGAATGGGTTGATAAATTCGTCTTCGTCAGATAATGCATTGTCTGCTTGATTTGTGTTCTCTGGAGCAATGACAGTAGTTGTGGATGTTGTAGGATCGATTATTGAAGTGATATTCTGAGGAGGTAAATCTGCAGCAACCCGTGTTGAAGTAGATGAAGTTGTATCCGGTTGTTGACGATGATCGGTATCATCATTCTTATCATGAGTGACAGCGGAAGACTTCGATACAACTTGTTTCTCCCCCGTGAAATATTCATCATACATTGGTCCATATAACATTTCCAAGTCTTCAATGGTCGTGTCGACTGTCATATCAGCTCTAGGAACATTCTCTGGAACCAGCGTTGAACTTGACGGCTCATTGCTGTGGTCTTGAGTTCCGAGTTCCGTGCGGTTGTGAACGGAAGTCGTTTGTCGTTGTGGATCGGGACTTAAACTGTTTTGTTCAAGTGCCATCTCTTGAGATTCATCAAATCGGATGTGAATTGTCTCGACGATCAATTTTGTTCTTTTGTTGAACACTCTATATCCCTTAGACTGAGTTGCATATCCCACAAGAATACATGCATCACCTTTTTCTTTCATCTTATCCAAATTTTCACCATCTCGTATAATGTAACAAGTACATCCAAAAACATGAAGGTGTTTGAGTGAAGGTTTTCGATCATGAATTATGTGATATGGTGTCTTTTCGTGTCTTGGGATAATTAAGGAGCGGTTTTGTGTGTAGCATGCGGTTGAGACGACTTCGGCCCAAAAGTATAGTGGAAGTTTTGAAGCGGATAATAATGTTCGAGCAGCTTCAACCAAAGTACGGTTTCGTCTTTCAATAACGCCGTTTTGTTCGGGTGTTCGAGCAATAGATGTTTCATGTTCAATCCCTTCGGCTTCAAAATACTTTCTCAGATTAGAATTCAAAAATTCTGTACCTCTGTCAGTACGAACCACTTTAACTTGAGCTTGAAGACCACGTTGTGTCAATTTAAGGAAGCTGATGAGAACGTCGGGTGTTTCATCCTTGGACCTCAAGAAATGAGTCCATGTGTACCTTGAGTAATCATCGACTATTACTAGAATATATTTCTTGCCATTGATACTCTGAACACGCATGGGACCACATAGATCCATGTGAAGAAGATCTAACCGTCCTTTAGAGCTTGGTGTGGTTTTTGTTTTGAAGCTACTTCGTTTAGCTTTACAAAGTTCACAAGAAGAGCAAAGATGATCTTTGATGAATTTCAAGCTTGGAAGGCCTCTCACAATAACTTTCTTGGAAAGCAAGTTAATGGTATCAAAGTTGAGATGAGAAAGACGTTGATGCCATAACCATGCCCGAGTCGTTGAAGCTTTTGCCATGAAGCAAATTGGAGTTGATGAAGTTGTGTCTTGAAGTGAAATTGTGTAAAGATCAGTACCCCGTGTACCGGTAAGTAAGTCATTCCCATCATAATCACGAACAAAACATGTCTTCTTTCTGAAAGCAACTTCCAAATCCGCATCACAGAATTGACCAACCGAGAAAAGATTGTGATTGAGCCCTTCGACGTAGTATGCCCTTTTAATCGTGATATTCCCTTGAACCAAATCTCCATATCCTAGGATCGGTGCAAATTGATCATTTCCGAATTGGACCGTACCTAGGAACTTCTCCACGAAGTTAATTAGAAGCTTGAGATTCCCCGTCATGTGCTTCGTGCATCCGGAGTCCATTATGAAGAGAATTATTTGTATCACCTGAAGAAGAGTTAGAACACGATGGAGCATTTGCTAAATTGGATACCACAGTAGTTGTGATAGTAGAATCATTAGTGTCCTTATCAACATTTAAAGGCAAACTAACACTCATTTTCACATTTTCTTTCCTAACTTTAGGCATCCATTTATATCCGGGAGGACATTGATTATTGTAGGTCTACGATTTCTAAGGATTTGGTAAATGATGGATTGGATCTATTGATTTGGTAGAAGAGATGGGGAAGAAGGAGATTAGGTGTAGAGAGAGAAAGGAGAGAAAAGATAAGTAGAGAGAGAAAGTGATTAGATTAAAATGAAATGTTGTAAATGAATGAACCACCAACCCCTCCTAACATGCTAGGAGGGGTATATATATAGCCCACCCTACATGTGGGCTATATGGACTATACATTACTAAGTGGACCACGAGCCCATTACATAATTATCGTTGGAGCGACCGATCCTTCATAAATACGTAAAACGTATTTCCAACAATCTCCCCCTAAGGGAGGTCGCTCCAAGTTACAAAGTTCTAAATATTCTATGGCTCGTGATCTATGCTAATAATGATGTGACCGAGACTTTCTTTGGGAAAACACATTTCCAACAATCTCCCCCTAAGGGAGGTCACACCATTTTACAAAATCTTAAACCTAGCATACTATGCTTGAGTCTTCGATCTTGTTCTTGTGAAAATGCTTGATGTGATCTTTGACTTTAGTCTTGAGCATGTTTCCTTGCCTTGACCTTGTACATTCATCACTTGTGAAATTTGCCTCTTCGTGACTTCATGTTCCACATACTTATACCTTTAAATTCTTGAAAGCTTCAGAGTTTGATACAGCGGAAGACTTGACCTTCAGACTTTCTTGAATTTGTTGAAGTACTAAGTGTATGTAGTATAAGCATGTGGTGACGACTTCTTCTGGGTTGTACACCGCAATGCCACCTTCTTGTTACGCTGCATAAGACAGTTAGCAACAAACAATATACACGGATGAAATGGCCTTGAACATTTCATTCTAATTCGGTAGCATTTTACCTCCGGTCGGTGAAGACCGTTGGACGATATTAAATATCGTACTTGTGACAGGTAGTTTCAATAAAGAACCTCCTTGACAAGATTTCGCGGGTAAACCCGTTCTCTTTACTCGACCGTCCAAAGCTGACTGCGAACGTAAAGAGTGAATCATTTGGATAATCTTATCCGCATGATTTGAAGCCGTCAATTCATGTTCCTGGAACAAGTGAAGTTCAATTAAGAATCGCACCATCGTTGCTTTCCAGTTGTCACTAGCTTGATTCTTATAGAATCTTGCAAGTTACCTACCAAGTGCTGTTTGATGTTAACACTAGAAGGATTTCCATTCGTCACAGTAAATACTTAATAGTATTACTCTGAATGTTCTGGCAAGATCACTAAGATATTGCGTAGAGGCCTGGAACGTGTTTAAATTCATTTAAGAATTAAACCACTGTTGCTTTCCAGTTATCACAAGTTTGATTCATAAAGAATCGCACAAGTCACCTACCATGAGCTTTTTGATATTCGCTCAAGAAGGATTTCCATCTTCATTGTAAATACTTTCGTATTACTCAGATGTTCAGGCAAGATCATGAAGATTTTGCGTAGGACTCTTAATATCTTTCTTACTTTTCACATTGTGTGAACAAGCAAGGAATAATGAAAGTGTGTCCTAATGAGATATTTGATGATCTCAAATGGCTCTAGAATCGATCGTGCATTTTGGATTTTTGTGATCGGAGGCTGGAGAGGAGTGCCACCTTTTCAATACCAATTTATTCGGAGTGAATAAATCAATAGATAATGTGTTGTCTCCGTGTGATTAAAACAAATATCTTTTGAGAGATATCTGAGTTAGCTGGGATGGGTTGTGCATTGCATCACTGGGTCCATGATGTCTATCTTCAATATCGAGAATCATAAATGATCTCAATAGCATATGAATTGACCCGGTTTCTGCCTAAGGTTGTAAGGAGGGCTTCTTTCTTTACACCCTTTATCTTTACAATTCTTTTTCATTCTTCAACCCCTTCAATGCTTACCAATACGTCATCACTAGCACCTTGTTGTGATTGTTCCAGTGCTAACTTAAGTACTTGGTCGGCATTCAGCTACGTTCACAATCTTTCTCCATCTTTCCTAAGGACTACTATTTCTAGCTATGGAATGTCCTTGGGAAGATTCCTCCGGTTCTAGAGAAATCATTGGACTTTAACCTATCCTACCATCCTTATGTCACCACAATCTTCATCGTCGTGAAATAAATGGGTTGCGGGTAAGTATAAATCACCATGAAGTCCATTTTGAAGTGCAAATCCATTTTGCTCCCCCTTAACATATGCCACGATATTCGAAAACATTTCGCACATGTCGGGGATGAGCTAACACGTTAAGTCAAACCATTTGTGATTAATCATTTCCCATATTAAATCACATTTTCTCCCCCAAATTAGAAATATTAACTCAATCAATGTTTTTAATATCAATTGATTTAATAGCGTTTTAAGAAAATTTGGGAAGAAAAATGCAAATCCAATAATCTTCATGAGTTACACAAGCTCCCCCTCAAATTAATGAGGGTCTACTTGAAACGTAAATTAAATACCTTTTAAACACAAGTGTAAGGTATTTAACACGTGCAAAGATCATATATAATAATGAATTCACAATATTAGCAATTTACGAGGTTGGACCTGAATGATGAAGAACATCATATGAAAGAAGCACATGGTTCTTGTTCACGAATGCTGGTCACCTCGTCACGTCCCCGAGAAAATTAATTCCCGTTGTTGAGTCAAAGCTTTCCGGTGAAATGCTTGACTTGATTATGAAAAGCGGGTTGCTATCTGAAATAATAGCAAACCATTTTGAGCATGTTTTAAAAGTTTGAACTTCTGCTCGAACTTTATTTACAACCCCATGTCATTATTGAATGACATTTCTAGGTTCGTAAATATTATCGATTCCAGAAGACATGCTCTTTTTATCAAAACATTTTTGAACACACAATTTTGAAAGATTTAGAAAAACCTTTTGAGAAATTCTCGAAAAATTGTGTTCAAAGTTTTGAAAACCAATTACTTGAGCTTAAGATGTTGAATATCTTATAAAACGAGCTCAAGTCCGAGAAGTTGGAAACTTCCCGTTGTTAAGGATAAGTTTATCATCGGCGATAAACTTTCCTTTTATCTGAAGAACGAGTCCTAAGCTGACATGTACTTAGAAGTCGTTTTCATGAGCTTGAAAACTTTGACTGTTTTAACGGAAAGCTCATGACCGAGAAAGATTAATTTCTCGTTATGAGGAAAAGTTCTCTTATTTAAAAGATACACTTTCCTTTCTGAGCTTAAAACTTCGAATGTTTTAAGACAAGCTCATGACCGAGAAAATTGAATTTCTCGTTATGAGGATAAGTTTATCATTAATGATAAACTTTCCTTTATTTGAAGTTCGAGTTACAGTCTGACATTTAACTGTAAGTCATTGTGCATGAGCTTAA
Source organism: Glebionis coronaria (assembly GCA_025667525.1). Taxonomy (NCBI): domain Eukaryota; kingdom Viridiplantae; phylum Streptophyta; class Magnoliopsida; order Asterales; family Asteraceae; genus Glebionis; species Glebionis coronaria. The sequence continues at coordinate 40,338,109 of CM046882.1, read as the reverse complement.
AAACTTCGAATGTTTTTAATATTAGCTCATGCCCGAGAAAAATTAATTTCTCGTTGTAAGGATAAGTTTATCATCGGCGATAAACTTTCCTGCCTTTGAAGAACGGGTTATCGTCTGATATTTAACGATAAGCCATAATGCATGAGCTTAAAAACTTGGAATGTTTTTGATATAAGCTCATGCCCGAGAAAAATGAATTTCTCGTTTTTAGGATAAGTTTATCATCGGCGATAAACTTTCCTTTCTTTGATGATCGAGTTATAGTCTGTGATGTGACTATAAGTCCTTGTGCATGAGCTTAAAAAACGTGGAATGTTTTTAACATAAGCTCATGCCCGAGAAAAATGAATTTCTCGTTTTTAGGATAAGTCATCATCGGGATGAACTTTCCTGTCTTTTGAGATCGAGTTACAGTCTGTTATGTGACTGTAAGTCCTTTTTGCAGTCTTAACCATGAATCCCCTGAGACATTTGTTTCTCTGATATCTGCTTCTTCAGCAACCAAACTCTAAGAGTGTCCTTAGTTGAACGGTACACAACGATTGGACCGCTTCGTTCTTTTGGAACATCAACTTTGGTACCTGCAATCTCATTAGGAATTTGCATGCTTTGACGTGGGTTAGCGATATCAATTATAGAAGCACATGGGGGTTCACAGTTGGCTTTACTTGTTTCAGAGGCGACCTGAGTAGATGATTCACTAGTCTTGGCTGGCAAACGTTTCCTTTTATAGAAAACCTTTAGTTTAGGCGTAAGTGAAGTATCATCTTTATCAGTTTCCTCCCTAGTAGACTTAGTAGAATCGGAGATAATCCTAGTTAAAGGGCACTCGTTTCCTACAAGAGTGAAAGTTCTACCAGTGGGGTGCCACATTTTGCCAACGGGTTTGATTTTAGCAACCCACTGGGATTTAAGTCTAGCACGGGAGTTCACCTCATTAAGCAATTTTTTGATACAGGAATCATGATTTGCCGTAAAGACACATTTTCTACATGTTTTACAAGTAGCATATTTAATGTCCGAGTAAGATCTAGAATCCCTAGATGATTGATTGATGCTCCTAGGATTGGACATGCTACGGTTAGCAGTGTTGGGTAAACTAGAAGGCATCTGACTAGGTTTGAAATTCCTATCTCTTACATGTGTCTTTTGCTTAGCTTCCCTAAGATCAGATTCATGGCAAACGTCATTTGAACTAGTTCTAGACGTGATCTTGGTATTTTTAGGGAAACTAGAGGCAATCATATGATTTGGTCTTGCTAAAGCTGATTTAGTCACATTAGGCCTAGTTGGTGGAGTGACAGTTCTAGAAATATGACCCAAATCAACTTGGGAGGCAAACCGCGGTCTCGAGGATTGTGGTCGCTCGGATCCAAATGCATTAGGTTGTCTGACAGTCGGTTGTCTGACGAACTGATTTGTAGGCGGTTTCCCCAAGATTGATGGTTTTTCAAGCTTAGTGTCCACACTAGGTCCTTTACTTTTCCTTAACTCGTTTTTCAACGCAGCTATAGCAAAAACCTTTTCCTGTACTTGGGCCTTTAAAGTCTCATTCTCTTTGAGCAAGTTATCTTGGGATGCCAACTTAGATTCAAGCAGTTGAATTTGTTTCAAAAGATTATCCTTTTCAGCTTTAGAATCTAAAACAGTTTGATCCAATTTTCTTTCAAGAACAACGTTTGATTTTTCAAGTTTTTCAAAGTATGTTTCAAATTTGACCGTTTTCTTAGAAAATTCAAGTTTGGCATCCTCAAGATCTTTTGATTGCCGAGCTACGATCGTTTCGAGCTCTTTAATCTTGGAATCAGAAGCAGTCAATGAAGGAGTTATAGGATAATTATCATGATGTTTAGCATTCTGAACAATCTCTCCCCCATTATGACTTACATCGGATGAATCAGAAGTGGTATTGCTATTACTCGTTTCCATCCCATGTTTGTCATAATTAGGTTCAGAATTCTCAATATGCGGCATAGCATCAGCATATACATCATAAACAACATTACATTGTACCATGTTTGCTGGCTCTTCGTCATAAACGGGTACGGTGTCAGCAAAAGAGATCTCGTGAACAGTTCCTGACGTGCCACTGGTAGCATGTTGTCCTCCTGATTCCGTGCTCTTGGCATTGATAGGCTCCAAGTTTTCAACCGTATGACCATTCTCCTCTTGCATCTGCGGTAATGATTCTTGCACTCCATTATCATACGTTTGCTGAAGTCGAGATCTTTCATAAATCGAAGACGAGACCGAAGTCATGAGTTTCAATATTGTATCACGAAAAACTCGAAGCTCGGTATGTGTATCTCGAAGAAATGATTGGCAAAGCATCGAACTTTCAGACTTGATGATATTAAATTGGAGGAAAGGCGTGAGTTGTGTCATAAGAGCCTTATAAGCAAGTGCCGATGCAGAGTGATTAAAGTTTTCATTGTTGAGGTGCTCTGCCAGTTGGGTCAAGATGGTGAACATTGATTTCATGAATATATGACGATCTTGACCAAAGATTGTCACAAATTCGCTCCCTCCTTGAATCCGTGAAAGAGTGACTAGATGACACTGAAGCATTTGAAATGAATTTACACCACTTTCTCTAGCTTTGACTTGCATTCGATGCAAGTCTCCCTCTTTAAGTGTCGAATTGAACGAATCCATGGAAATTTAATGAAAAATAAAGGAAGGATTACTTATCGATGAAAAATCCGATTTCACTTACAAATACCCGATCAGAAAGTCGTTGTCAAAATAAACATATTCACTTTATCACGTTGTCACGTCACTTTTGTCACAATACTTAGTCCCAACTAGAAGTTAATAACCCAAAATTTAATCAAAATAAAAAGAAAATAAAAACAATTTAAATAAAAAATATAAAGTTGTAAAGTAAATTTAAATAAAAACAATTTGAAGAAAATAAAAGTTAATATCCAAAAAATAAAATTTTCAAAAATAAAAAAATAAAAAAACTGATAAATAACTTAAATTAAAAAACTTTCGAAAATATAAGTTTTTTTTTTTTAAAAGTGAAAAAAACTGATAAATGTGATAAATGTGAAAAGAGATACGACTCTTGTTTTCTCCGTCTAGTACACGTGGCCCAATAACAAAAATCCCACCGCCCTACTTGTTTTCTTTGTTTTCTCCGTCACAAATAATCTGCCCCTATTTAATAGCACTTCCCAAAACACATACAATCTCAAAAACCGGATTCCTTTAACTCTCTCTCTCCTCAGTTTACTCCGCCTCCTTGATCATCTAAACGAATCTCATCTCCAAAAATAAAACTCGCCTCTATATCTCTCTCTCTCCTCAAGTTTCTTTATCAAATCCTATCAAGTTTCTGCCAATTAATCTTACAACAAATCCCAGCCATGAAACCTATTAATCAACAATTATCAATAAATTTCGTGAACAATTTGATTCACCACAAGAACAAGATTGTCGACAAGATCTTTAAGAAGATCTCGGGTAGGTTAATTATGTTTATTTGTTGAGTCCCTCTCTCTTCTGTAGCGTCATTCTGTCGAATGTCTTGTCAATTGTTATGTGTGCGAGACGTGATGTGGGTCTGGGTCGGTTGTGTTGTGAGGATATGAGGTGATGGTCGAGTGAGTCTGAGAGTTTGAGTTGTGAGATGGATGTGTTTGTGACGAGGGAGGGTGTGAGGATGTGTTTAAAATGTCAGTCGAGAGTGGTGAGTGTTTGTTTTGGGTTGTGTTGGTCGAGGTTCGAGAGTATTGTGAGGTGAGGGGTGCAAGTGAGAGGTGAGACGAGGTTGTTTGATTAAGTTTGAGTCTAGAGAGATGAGGGAGTCGAGGAAGTGTAAGTCTGTTGGGGTGAGTCGAGGGTTTCAAGGATGAGTCTTGAGTGTGGGTTTGGGTGTGTCTGAGTTTGGGTCTGTTTTTAGTCGAGGGGTGTAACGAGAGGGTGTGGGTTTGTGTGTGTGAGTCGAGTCGAGGGTGAGTTTTGAGTTGAGAGTTGAGGTTCGAGAGATGTGAGGGTGTGAATGTTGATGTCGAGAGTTGTGAGGGAGTGAATCGGTTTAGAGTGAGTCACTGTTTGGGTCGAGTCGAGAGGTGTGGTGACAGTCGAGTGGTGTGGTGTCAGTCGAGTGGTGTTTATTCCGAATAGACTTCTATTCGGAAAGAATCTATGCGGAAACAGTGTCTATGCGGAAAAAGTGTCTATGCGGAAAAAATTGTCTATGCGGAAAAAGTGTCTATGCGGAAAACTTTGTCTATGCGGAAAAAATAGCCTACGCGGAATAACAGCCTACGCGGAAAGCTTATTCGGAATACTTATTCGGAAAATCTATGCGGAAATCTGATACGAAAAACTGATAACTTTGGATCAAAAAGGACTGATGACACTTGACAGATTTGGACGGTTTGGACTGATAAGAAAAATGAAGAAGAAAACTGAAAAAAATACTGATTAAAAAATTATTAAAAAGTGACTGATTAAAAAAAAAAAAAAAAAAAAAAAAAGATTAGACAAATGATGATATAAAAAAAAAAAAAACTGATTATTTAAAAAAAAACACTGATTGGCAGATTTGGAACAAAGAGAAAAAAATTAGACGAAAGGATTCAAAAGAAAAAATAAAATAAAATAACAAATAAAAAAAAATATAAAAAGAAAATCAATAGATAGAAAAACTTTATAAAAAATTGATAAGATTTATAATAATTGATAAAAAATTTATCGAATGAGAAAAGATTGATAAAAAATTAGAAAAGAAAGGATTTTTACCACCAAATCAAAAGATAAAAAAAAATAAGCAAATCCTAAGATTCAACCATGGCTCTTGATACCAATTGTAGGTCTACGATTTCTAAGGATTTGGTAAATGATGGATTGGATCTATTGATTTGGTAGAAGAGATGGGGAAGAAGGAGATTAGGTGTAGAGAGAGAAAGGAGAGAAAAGATAAGTAGAGAGAGAAAGTGATTAGATTAAAATGAAATGTTGTAAATGAATGAACCACCAACCCCTCCTAACATGCTAGGAGGGGTATATATATAGCCCACCCTACATGTGGGCTATATGGACTATACATTACTAAGTGGACCACGAGCCCATTACATAATTATCGTTGGAGCGACCGATCCTTCATAAATACGTAAAACGTATTTCCAACAATTAGCAAACCACCATTTCCAAGACTTGCTAGCAGACTCATATAATTCCTTAATTTTGCTTCTAGGATTCTTAGTGGTGGAGTCTGATGCATTACTATTCTTAGTGGGGGTTGCACCAGAATGGTTCACTTTGCGTTTGGGTTTACTAGCTCTAATAGGCATTGCAACTTGCTTCTTAGTTCTAGTATCTACGCCTTTGACTTTATTTATAGCACACATAGAATGATTAGCATTAGCACACTTTCCACATTTTACACAAACAAATTTCACATTCATAGCATTCAAATCATTCACAGCATTCAAATCGTCATTACATGCGATTACAGACTTTTTATTAAGTAAAAACGTTCAAATTCCTAGGGTGTTCTTCTACTTCCTGCATCTCCCCTTGATTCTTGTGTTTCCAGACCTTATCATTCACTTGAGTCCGCTTAAGCTGAGGCCGGCTAACACTAGTAGTGGAAACTATTCCTGTAGTAGAAGACACACGAATATTAGTGTTTCTAGAAGTCTGAGGCGAGTGAGTATCTTTGTTTGTGGGCTTCGTGGACATTCTATACATCCCTGGTTTAATCACATTATTGTGCTTAACGCTTGGTGCTATAGGATTCCTTATGGGTTGAGCTTGTGGTAACCTTTCCTTTCCATCCATCTTGGGGGCAAACACAGGTTTTGCAAACGAGGAATTAGATAAAGCAGATGGTTTTCCCAAGATAGAGGATCTATTCTCTTTAGAGGCATTGGGTTGTCTAACAACATTTTTCTTAATGCTAGGTTCCACAATTTTCCCACCCATTTTAGCAATGAGTTTCTGCAACTCTACTATCGCTCTGTCCCTGTCTTGTAATTGAGCTTTCAACCCTTTAATTTCCAAATTCTGTTCATTCATTTCTCGAAATGTTTGGGAAAGTTTTTCTTGCAATTTATTATCATGTGGAAAACGACCAACATCTTTTTGCAAAGCAAGTTCAAGTGAATGACAATGTTTTTGAAGGAAATCAGTTTTGTGTTGAAGTAACTCAAAAGCCTTTTTGTCAACATTTTCTTTACGTTTCGAAAGCTCAATTTCAAGACGTTCACATTCTTTGATCTTATCAAGATATTGGCATGCAACTTCAGAATATTCATCAATATCAGCACAAGATGTAAAATAAGCACACATAACATCTTTAGAAACGCATTCTTGCAAGAGTAAATCATATTCATCTGAGAAATCAGACTTCTCCATTTGAAGATCATCAATGTGTTTCTCAATAGATTCAACATATTTTAAATCATCAAACATTTCAGTCCGAATGAACTCCTCAAGTTGAAGAACAGTTTCTTTAATCAATGCCGTGTTTGGAATTAAGAGTTCTTTGACAAGCAAGGTAATATCGTGAGGAATCGGACGTGTCCACTCAGCATTTTCACGTTTTGCCCAGTCTCTTTCAACAATAGATTTAACATTATCTATGTGGTGTTTAAGAATACCTAATGTTTTCCTACTCTTGCTTTTAGATTCATCTAGAGGGAGGTAGTTTATGTATTTGTAAACATTATATTTCTTAGGGGTAAATGCTTTCTTCCATTGAATTCTCTTTTGTTTGCATTCTAGGAACACTTCCTCACGAGTTTTCTGAGTTTGTTTGTTGAACAGGCCATAAAGACTATTCTCATAAGCATAATTATATGGTTTCACAAACTCCTTATTAACAAGTGGTTGACTATCAACATTCCAAAGGGCAGTCTCTTCACTATTGGCACTAAGAGGCATGCAATCAAGATCTGTCCTTTCAGTCTCATCAAGATAAAGATGCGGGTTCGCAGCTTGAGCTTTGGCAAGGTACTCAGGACTTGCAAAGCTAGCTTGACCCTTAAACATCGAAGGAGGTGCCAGCATTCTCACAGATTGAATAGAATCATGCGTTTTATAAACAACGTTCTTCAAAAATTCGACTTGTTCTTCTAGTTTTGTTACTTTTTCGGTTTCTTTATCATATCTACTTTTGAAGTCTTGTTTTAACGCATCTACCTCTTGTTTCTTATCCTCAAGAATTTTAGCAGAATCTGTAGTGGTCATAGAAAGCTTTTGTTCAAGTTCATTAACTTTGGTATTGGCAAGGTACGTTTTTTGACGTTCATCCATTAAGAAAACATTATATTGACGCTTCTCTTTAGCTAATAACTCAAGAGTTGTATTATATTTGTTTTCAAAATCGTCCTTTTGACTTTTTAACGCACTTCCCTTGTACCCCTCAAGCTCTTTGGTTTTCTGAAGGAGCTCATCTCTATAGCTTTCAGTCATCTCAGTAGATTTGATAAGAGCAGCTTTACATTCTTCAAAACTTTGAGTGAGCGTAGCGTTTGCCTTCTTTAATTGCTTTTGACTCTTTTTATTTTCAGTGACATCTTTTTGTAAAGTAGCAATTAAATTAGCAAGCGCAATACGTTCCTCTTCATCATATTCATTTGCATGTTGATCATCCTCAGACTCATTATTGCACATGTCTGATGAATCGGGTGTGGTATTGCTATCAACCGTTTCCATCATACACGTGTCATTAATGGCATTGGGTAGATCACTATGCTCAGGAATATCACCAAACACATTATATTCATCAGTAGTGTGTACCTTATCGATTGGCTCAGTGTCAAAGATAGGGACATTGTCATCTTCAGTGACTTTGAGAACTTCTTCAACCTTTGCCATGTACGAGTAATGTGCATCAAGCTCTTGATCAGAATCTTCATCATCAGTATCATCAAGCATGGCTCCTTCTTCAGCTGACAATTTAACCCCTGCTTCCATCTTTTTGCATAGCAACATCTTTTCCTTGTGATAGCTGGAGTCTCTAACCCTTTTCGGCTTCCTGCATTCCTTTGCCATATGCCCAAAACCTTGGCAATTAAAACATTGAATCCCACTCTGCTGAACCACTTGACTTCCAACCGTTTCCCTATTCCCAGTAGCAGCAGCAATCCTCTGAGTATCATACTTTGCAGTTTGTCGATCATATCTTGCAGAACCCTCAACATGCGTTGGATTATGTCGATCATACCTAGAAGGACTTTCACCACGTCGACGTGTGTCATACCTTGGAGGACTCTCAACATATCGGTTCTTGGTGTTAGATGATGTGCGAAGATTGTTGTTGGTGGGTTTGTAGATTTTCTTGTAAGTCTTCATTATGTAAGCAATTTGTTGTTTCATCTCTCGGTTCTTTTGAGCTTGGTCTTCATCACTATCTTCTTCAGATGAGGACTCAGATGGTGGTGATGGTGCTCTTGGCGCTTTACCTCGAGATTTTGTGGAAGATGAAGACTTAGATGATGTGGAATATCGTGGTGAGGATGATGTATTGGAGTATGGCTTAGGAACACAAGAGTGAGTATCTTGAACATGTTGAGTGGTAGTCAGTAAAGCAAGTGGATTAGCCGTCTTGGCAACACGTTCAACTCGAATCTCATTTGCTTCATTCTGAAATTGCTTTAAGATGTCAAAGAGTCGATGATATGAGACCTCATCTAACTTTTCTTGTTGTTTCACCAAAGTGACGAATCGTGTCCACTCGGGTTGAAGTTGTTGAAGAAATTGAACATTGACTTGCATGGTGGAGACTTACAGATTATTTCTTGTCATGTCATTCATCATCTTATAAAACCTGGAGTAGTAAGAGTCAACTGATTCTCCATCCCTTGAAGTAAACTTGCCAAAATTCCAAAACAAGTTTGTTTTGACATCTTGTTTGTTGAGTGATTCTCCTTGTTGCAAGCGTTCAATAGCAGTCCACATTTCATGTGCTGTCGGGCATGCATCAACCGTGGAGTAAATATCATCTCCAATCCCACTTAAAACCATATAGATGGCTTCCTTCTCCGCATCATGCCAAGCACAATTTTCAGGTGTGAGATCAGCTCTTGTTTCATCACGTTCACTTGCAGGTATTGGATCAGTAGTATCTGTGGATGCTCTTGGAGGAATTGAGATCTTCTTGAATATATATGGTCCATGAGTAATACATTTCCTCAAGGCATCACCATTAGGTCTTGTGTCAAGGTATCGTATGAAACGTGATTGCCATTGAGCATACCTACCAGATACAAGCATTGGTGGTCTCTCTTTGTTACCCGCCACCATTATGTTGTTGTTCGTCACACGATATTCGGCAGTAGAATCCATCTCAGTATTCTCTGAAATGATGATGTGAATATGGATCTTAAGTAGATTTGTTGTGATTGTTGTTGTGGTTTAAATTCCGAAAATTGCAATTTTTCTCCAGTCCGACAATAAATTCTCCAGTCCGACAAAAACGGTAGACCAAAAAATTTTGTATCGCCAAATTTTGAAATTGAGCTAGAAATGTCCTAAAACTAGTATGGAAAAAATTTCAATTTACTTGACGGAAAAATTTTAACTTTTTTTATTTTTTTTTTGATCTTCGTGGAAACGATATTCCGAAACTAGTCTAGATGGTGGCTAAGTCTAAAAAATACTCAAACAAAATTTAGCAAAACACATCATCGGAATCACTTATCGGAATCACTGATCGGAATGTCCAATCGGAATCACTTATCAGAATGTGCAATCGGAATGATGATCGGAAAGCTGATCGGAATGCAAATCGGAATATTTTGTCCAATCGGAATGATGATCGGAAAGCTGGTCGGAATGTGCAAACCCTTTTCCGATGATACTGATCGGAATCACAATCGGAATCTATACTCCCTTTTCCGATTACACCAATCAGAATGATAGTGCTGTTACGAGATTTTTGGGTATAAAATTGAATTTTTCGACAAGAAATCCGCGATTTTAACTAACCAAATGCGACCAAATCCCTACCACAGCTATGTAGAAGATTTATATCAAGATTTAGAGCATAGAAAACATAAAAAGATCTTGAATTCGAGATGATTATAAGAGAAAATCACACGAACCAAGTAAAATGAACAACGAATCACAAAACTACCCCATGGCGATTGATACCAAATGTTGTCCCATATATTTGTGATTGATTAAGCAATGAAGAAAGAAAGAAAATAGATGAAGAAGAGATGAATTCCTAGAGAGAGAAAGTAGAGAGGAGATGATTAACTTGGTGAGATTAGATTAAGAAAAGAAGTTGTTACAAATGACCATCCACCCTCCTAACATGCTAGGAGGGTAGTATATATAGTCCACCCACATGCGGGCTTTAATGGACTATATATTGGACCGGGCTTGTCTTTTTGGACTTTAATTAGTTTAAATCCAAGCCCGTAAACCACGACTAATTAACTATCTATTACAACGTTCTAACTAATGTTATAATAATAACCTATGACCGAGCATTCTTGTTTGACTCAATATTTTGAGGCTAACAAACTATAAACCTTCAAACTTTTTCAACATTTATCATGTCTCTCAAAATTGCTGCTAATCACAATCGATTGCCCTTTTACATGATGAAACAACAGAATTCACTGATGTAGTGGCTTTTCTAAAATCTTCATATTTTAGAGTAGCTCTTCTCATTAATCCCAGGATTTACACCTTACATATCCAAGAGTTTTGGTCTAATTCAATGACCAAAACAGTGGATGGAGAGATAACAATTCAGAGCATGGTAGATGGTCATCCCAAGGTAATTACACTTGCCTCCATTAGAGACAAGCTTGTCTTGGCTGATGAGGATGGGATTGCTAACCTACCTGATGCCGAAATTTTTGAGGGTCTTGAAAAGTTGGGGTACACTCTTTCTGAAAATCAAAAGTGTAAGTTTGCTAAAGGTCAGTTTGCCCCACATTGGAAATATTTGATTCATACAATTTTACAATGTTTGTCACCTAAAACCCCTGCTTTTAATGAATTTAGAAGTGAGGTTGCTTCTGCCCTGATATGCTTAGCAACAGGGCGAAAGTATTGTTTTTCTCAAATGATTTTCAAAGGAATGGTAAAAAATGTTACAAGTAGTTCTAAATTTTGTATGTATCCAAGGTTTACACAACTTTTGCTAAACATGAGTCAACATGGTTCTATCAAACACAAACATCATTTTTCAGCCACCAAACATACTACCAAACTGTTTACCACACTTGCTGCACCATCTCCACAATTTTCTGGCAGGGCTGTTCCACTCACTCCCATAATGATGAAACAAATCAGACAAGAAGTTGCTAAAACAAAAGTAGCCACACATACACCATCTGATTCCCCTGCCAAAACTGATGATACCCCTACCAGCTCTCTACCCCCTGCTAATCCAACACATGAAAGAGAACCAAAACCAGGTTTGCCAGGTCTCCCTTGCCTGGTGAATCTTCAAAAGTAGCAGAGAGGATAGTCTCCAAAAGGTTGGAGCACACTGGGGGTTTGGCTGCCACTACTGTCTCATCCCCAAGGGATGAGCAGGATAGTGACACAATAAGTAAGTCCTCTCCCTCACTCAGTGATACTCAAAGAGGGGAGCAATCTCCTCCTAGAGTTGAGAGCAGACTGAAACCACTATCCATCATGGAATTGACGACTATGTGCATTAGCTTGCAAGAGAAAAATGCCCAACTTGTACAAACTGTCAAAAAGCAAGGTCTGGTTATCAACAATTTGGAGACCAGACTTGTTACACTTGAGGGGAGGAGAAAGCCCAAGCTTATTGTATCTATAGATGAGGATGCTTCCAAAGGGGAGGAAGTTCCTAATACAGATGAATCTACTCAGTGGTATGCTTTTCCTATTGGACAGGATCTAGGACAAGAAAAGATGGCAAGTGACGAGAAAGGAAGTGATAAGGGGAGTGCTACAAAAGATATTGTCCAAGCCTTGCTGAATATGGGCAATCAAGGAGAAGCCCCTGCTTCTACAGAAGTTTCCCCTGCTAAGGTTGATCCCCCTGCTGTAAGTCCTTCCCCTGCTAAACCTATTACTCAAACATTTGTTAGGAAGAACAAAAGGCAACTAGTTCAGAAGGGAATAAGAATTAGAGAACCTGCACCAAAAGCAAAACCAGCACCAAAAGCAAAACCAACAGTGGATCCAAAAGACAATGGAAAGGGTAAAATGATTGAACAACCCAAGAGAAAGTACAAACACCAAACGCTTGAACAACTAAGGGCTCAAGAAGAATATGATGAACATGTAGCTCTCAGACTTCAAGAAGAAGAGCTACACATGCAAGATCAGAGAATGCAACAAATGAGGTCCAAAGAAATGCTTAAAGCTATTGAAATCATGCATAGAGAGCTAGATGAAAGGGTACCTCATGTTCAAGAATTTCTAGATCAATGGGAAAAGGAGTTGGTGAATGATCCTTTGGAAGACAGGTATGAACTGACTCTTTGGTGTTCAAATATCAAAATGAATATCTAGAAAGAAGAGTGAGTCAGATTTAGAAGGTAAAATATTTGAAGTCTGAAAAGGGGAGGATGGCACACTACAAAGTTTTGCTCAAAAGACACAAGAGGTGGACTGATGCTCACTTCACAAACATGACTTTTGAGGATATAGAGAAGGCAGTCAGACTAGTTCTAAGAGAGACAAATATGGATGACTTCATAGGTATTAACACTCCTAAAGAGGTTGAGTATCTCAGGAAGCAAAATGAGATGATGCAGAGAGCTAGGAAGTCCAGAAAAAGAAAGGCTGAAGGAATAGCAGTGGAAACAACACAAGCAGGTGCATCATCCCAAGCAGGTGCAACTTTTCCAGCAATTGAGATATTTGTTCTCAATGAACAGAGAACAGCCAAAAGGTTAAAAAGAATGGAAAAGGTTGGTATAGTTACTAAGGAGACTCAGCATCCCTCTAATGAAGAAATAGATAAGCAGCTGATTGTGCAAGAGAATGATGAAATCCCACCCAATAAGTTTGGGAAGAAGTATGCCATAGTAGAGTATGCTGTTTATGAACACAGGGGGATGTCTTGGTGGAAGCTTACAAGAGCTGACAATACAGCACAAACATTTTTAAGATTAGATATGATATTTCAAACTTTAGATAGTGAGGACTTAGATGATCTATGGAAGCTTTTGAAAAAAGACATTTGCTGTAAACCCTCCTACTGTGGATGGTGTAGAGAAGGATTGGGTGATTTGGGAATGCATGCACATGATGTATGAGCATGAGATGTTTGATCCTATCTTTGATGTAGTAAATGGGGGAATCTGCTGTATTGGAAGTTGTTTACCAACTCTAGGGTTTATGAGATAGCCATGGAAGGTGTAATTGTTTATTTACTTAATCATCGTTATTATCCTTTCACTCAAGAGACCTTAAAGAAGCTGGCACAGGCTGATTTGATTGTAGATGCTAAAGCACCTGTTGCTTATGATTTGGTAAGGTTAATGTATAGTCAACTTTGTCCAGGAAATTTGTAAGCATCCTCATCAACTAGCATTTATTCAGAAACTTGTCTTTAGGCTAAAGCACAAGTTTGGGGGAGGATTGTTGGGAAAAAATATAAGAGTATTAGTTCCCCCTACTAGTTGGTCAGAGTTTCCCCTACTAGAGTAAGTTCCCCCTGCTAAATAACAAAGGCAGGGGGATTGGTACCCCTGCTGGAAGTCAAAGACCCTACTACTAAGATAAACTTGGAAGAGATTATGACGCGTTTCAGTTACTACTCCAAGATAGTTTCCTAGTTTGTTAGTAGTGATCTTGTACGTGAGTCCTTATGCTATAAAAGGACTCACTAGGTTGTTATGTTTTACACATCTTTCTCTGTTCATTTCATTTCTTACTTTAAGGTTTTGTAACCCTAATACCACTATTGGGTATTCGTATATCTATGATATATTAAAGTTCAACGTTTGATTTAAACATTTGTTCTTGTGCTATACATTATATTCCGCATCTTGTTTGGTTACTTTGTGTTGCAAAGTTTCTCTAGTGTTAGATTGAATTTATTCTTTCTATCACAACCCTTAAACAAGCTAAGGTTTAAGATCTGAGTTTGGGATCAACAGACCTCTCGGTGCCTAGAGCTCCTACATATGGATATCTTTGAACCTTCCACAATAAGGAGTTACGGAGGTAACCTTTATACCCTAGTAATAGTTGATGACTATTCTAGATTCACTTAGACTAGAATTTTGGCTAAAAAGAATGAAGCTTTCGATCTTTTCTAAATACTTAGTCAGAAGATCCAAAATCTACTAGGATGTCCAATTGTCTCTATTAGGACGGATCATGGTAGGGAATTTGATAATGAACCGCAATTTGGTGCCTCTTGTGAAGCTCATGGTATTACCCATAACTTCTCGGCTCCTCACACTCCACAATCAAATGGGGTAGTGGAAAGGAAGAATAGGACTCTCCACGAGATGAGTAGGATAATGTTAAACGAGCAATCCTTGCCTCATAAGTTTTGGTGCAATGTCGTGGACACATCGACCTACATTCTCAACCGAATTTTATTCGACCTTTTCTAGGTAAGACCCCCTATGAGATCCTTAAAGGTAAGAAACCCTCATTAGAATATTTTAAGGTGTTTGGAATCAAGTGATTTATTCTCAACACTAAATATTACCTCACTAGGTTTGACCCAAAGTCATATGAAGGTATCTTTCTATGATATTCTCAATCTAGCAAGCCTACATAGTCCTTAATAGAACCTCAGGTGTAATTGAAGAATCACTCAACGTGACATTCGATGAAACTCCACCTTTATCTAAGACACCACCTTTGGTAGATGATAACTTAGATGAAATAGACATAGTTAAAGCCATAGAGGTTAGAAAACTAGGAGTTGAAGACCTTAGTGTTGAAAAAAGAAGTAAACTGATAGGTGTGAAAACACCCATCCTTTTTACCACTTAATTACAATAATAACTGAGCCAAAACGTGTATTTTATGTCATTTATGTCGGAATTATGCGTGGTTTGTGTTTTTGTTGTGATTTAGGACGAAAAGGTGAAAAGTGGAGAAAACACGGGATTTCACGGGCTTTTATCGAAGAAAAAGGCAGGAGACAAAGTCGAAAGATCAAAAGTGGAAAAAGAACGGAAGTCCAAGACCAATTCTGAAGATTTATCGAAGAAAAAGTCAAAAGACGGAAGTTTACTAAAAAGCCGAAGAACTCAAGTCGAATTTATTGAAAATTACAAGACGAGTTTGAAGAAATCCCAAGACAAAGTCCAAGTATTAAGAAGATTAACAAAAGATTAAGAAGATCAAGGACTTAAGTGTGCAATTAAGAGAAAGAAGAAAGAGGGAGGAAGCTTCCTAAGCTCCTCCCTAATCCCCCTATATATAGTGTTCGCCTTCATTTTGTTTAGGTTGTTGAAGGCCTGACAAGCCTCTCTTCCCCATTTTTCATTTTCCTGTTCTTTACTTTGATGCACTTTAATCTTCATGTAATGCACCTTTAATTTTCTTTTAATCCCAAGTAAGTTTACCTTTAATTGTTGTTAATCTTTACCTTATTGCTAATCTCCTTCTACCTTTCTTGCTTGATTTGTTCTTCATGTTCATTGTTCATGTTCTTGAGTTTTTATGATTTTGTTCAAGTGGGTTTTGATTTATTTGGCTTCATTTGTTAGTTTTAATGATTTGTTTTGATTGGTTATTGTTAGTAGATGCTTTGTGGTTGATTTGGTTTAATCTTTTAGTTTGTTTTGGTTAGATTTTGTCAAATTCGTGTTCTATTTCATCCTACTGTTCTTTCGTTCATGTCTACTGTTTCCTGCCCAGAATATTCCGAATAGGCTGTTTTCTTCATTCCTTATGCGGAATATTTTCTTGGTTTGATTTCTTTGTCCCTACTCGGAATATCTGAATATTTCGCATAGGAGTCCCTATTCGGAATGTTCAGGTTATTCCGCATAAGGACTGGTATTCCGAATAACCCTATTATTCAGCATAGTCATTTTATTCCGCATGGCACCTTTTATTCCGCATAGGTTATATTATTCTGCATAGATTTTCTTTATTCCGAGTCATCATTTATTCCGCATAGGCTTTTATATTCCGCATAGCAATAATTATTCCGCATAGCTTTTCTTTATTCCGAGTAGGATGTTTATTCCGGATAGGATAGTATTCCGCATAGAAGCATTATTCCGGATAGGTTTTTCAGTTTTTAGTTGTAAACTTTATTTTTCCCGCCTTTTCTTTATTTGCATTTTTACTCGCTTTCCTTTTAGTTTAAGTTTTAAATTGCGTCATTTACTTAATTTGCCTTTTAATTTTCTCGTTATTTACCTTTCGCCAAGTTTTTATCTTTTGTTGTTTCTTTTTACCGTCTTTACTTTATTTCTAATTGTTTTAAGTCTTTATTTTTAGTTAGTTTTAGACAACGACACCCCTTTATTTGATTCACCAAGAACATCTGAGTCGCACAATTAACCAGAGATCAATTCGAAGAGATTCCGAGAAACGAGCTTTTCAACTAGTAAAATCTCATTTATTAAAATGGCGCCGCTGCCGGCTTTTTTCGTGAGGATTTACGGTTTTTTGTGAGAGACGCGTTGGCTTTTGGGATCCGTTCACTTGTGAACGTTATTTTTCGTGTCCAAAAATTTTCAAAAATCCAAAAACATTTGAAAAATCATAAAAGCATTTCTTTTTCAAAATTTTTGCACCAAAAATATTCTTCTTGCTTATCTATCTTTCTTTATGGATTTTTATGTCCATTGTGTCGGGTGTGGGAGACGATTGTACGGGAACGACTCTTGTCAATGGTGTACATGTGAGCGGTGCGGAAACGATATCGACAACACACAATTCGGATTTTGTCCTTTGTGCAACTCGACTAATTCGTCCTTTTTGAACCCACCTCCTGTTCCCACGTGTATCTATTGTGGAAGCGATTCTCATTGGCATATTTCGTGCCCGGTTCAATACCCGTATGATCACGGGCAAGAACCGGGGTACAATTATGACTATGATAATAGCTATCCACAAGACGCACCCAGTCTTTCTCCTTAACCATTCTGCAACAACTGTGGGGGTCCTCACGATACTTCCTATTGTCAACCAATGAATTATTATGAGCAAAATCCGTGTCCTCAGTTTTCTTCACCTATGGATTATTATGAACCAAACCCGGTTTCTAATTCTTCCCAACCGATGAACTACTATGAGCCACAACCATGCTATAATTCAGGTTTTCAACATTTTGAACCCCCACATCACACCCTCAATCATCAATCCTCTCAACAAACTAGTCTTGATCAACAACTCACTTCTTTGAATGACATTCTAGAAAGTATAGCTCAACTTCGAGCTGACTTACATCAGGAAAGGCAACCGTTGCTTGATGTGGACGAAACCTTGAAAACCACCGACACCTTTTTAAGCCAATTTAGTCGTTTTCCCTTCTTTTCTACACCAAAATGTTTAATTACAGCGTGGGATAGAATTGGTGAAACTGAACATACTCAGGGCAATGACCAACAAAGTTGCTGCATGAGCTTCTTAAAGATGTGGAGGTTATCAAGGAAGAGTTAGCCGACTACGTCACTCCTAATTGGACTCGTCCCATCTATTATGATGATGACGACGACGATGATGTCTACACTTTCAACCAATCTTCTGAAGTTGCTGCTCCTACTGTCGATGTTCCTACGGCATCTAAGGATCTAGATTCGTTGAATGAGCTTAGTGATGATGATCTCTACAAAGTATTGGATGATGAGGTTTGTGACTTACCTGCTATGGAGCCTGAGGACGACGTTGCTCTTACGGAAGAGGTCGATCCTAGTGATGACGATTCTTCTCTCTGCTCTGAGAATTTCACTTTTGAAATTTCTCAATCTCAACCGGGAGATACGGGTGATGACGATTTTTTCTCTTCGGCTTACGAGAAGTTCACCGATGAACTTGATCGTGTGGATGAGGTGGAAGACGTGCTTCTTCGCGATAGATTACGGAAAGTGCACCTTCTTATTGCTCAAATCGAAGCGTTGACTTCTCCTTCTCTTTCCGAGTCTTTACCTCCATTTATTCCTCCCGTTGAAGATAATGACCCATTGCTGGAAGAAATCGATATCCACTCCATCCCTCCAGGTATTGATGATTATGACACGGAGGGGGACATTATTTTTGATAATTTGCTACAGGAGGATATTGTCCCAAGTCCCCCTCCCGAGCACCTTTCATCCACTCCGTTAGAAACCATCACGGAGGATGAGTGCTTTGACCCGGGAGGTGACATTGATTATGCTATCATTGATGACATCATGGCTTTGCCAAATGCTCAACCTCCATTGTCTTTGGGGGATGACAATGTGCTTACTATACCCAACCCACCTCCCGTGGATCTTGAATTCACATACTTCTCGTATGTTGAAAGGACTTTTCTCCCATTAAAGACTTATCCCCCCGCCTCTCCTTTGTTGATGTCAACCGGGAACGAGGACAAGGTCTTTGATCCCGGTATTACATTCGAGGCTTCCCCATGGACCATTTAATTCGGGGACGAGTCAGGCTCGTGACTCGGTTAATATAAACAAGAGCTTTTTGGGAGGCAACCCAATTATCTATCTATTTTCACTATAAGTGTAGGGGGGAGCCCCATGGTGTTTCTTGCTTTCTTTCTTATCATGTGCAGGGATTAGAACTTCAAAGACACACTCTTGATGACTTTTGACGAACCGTGATTCCGTGTTCCATTCTTCCCGGTTCTATCCTAAACTCTTTTCGATTCACTATTTTATATTTCTCAATATTAAAATAGGAATCTCTTTAGTTGTCCCTTTCTTAGCGAGATTTAAACAAAGTGCACAATGTCCTAAGTGTAGGGGAGTTTCCTCCCACACGCTTAAACATTGAGGATAATGTCTATGTTAAGTGTAGGGGGGACTTCTATCGAAGTTAAGTGGCCTTTTCCTTGTATTTGTCCTCATTTTAACCGGAAAATCATTTTTTCGACATTTTTCAAAATTTTTAATCTATTTTGGCCTATTAGTTTTTCCTTTTGTATAGTTATTTTCTTTTCTTATTAGAATAAATGTTTAATAAAGTGGTTTTAATTTTCAAACGTTGTGAATATTTTGACTCAACCCGAGTTAACTTATCTAAGTTTACTCTAGCTAGTATCCTTAACGTGTTTAATTCAAGTTTTGCTAGGCTTTTATATAAGGAGCTATAAAACGCGAAAGTCTTAACTCTCACGGGTTAAGAACAAGAACTTTTCGCAAGTTCCTATAATTGATCCTAGAGAGTCGTTTATCAAGGGAACTTTAAAATGCGATTTCTAAACTTGAAAAAGTATAAGAATTTGCAAGATCCTATAGGCGACTCGAAAACCCAAAACTTTGATTTAATAGGCTAAGCATCCACGAGTCTCATTCCTTGAGATTTTAAACTGTGGAGAACGAGAGATGATAGAGTCAATTATAAGTTCGGTATTCTTTCATGAATTTATGTTAGTTAATTATGAGCCTATTCTTCCATCGCTTGCTAATAAATTTATCTGCAATAAATAAGGTTGTACGATTTGAAAAGTTACTTAGCTTCTAGCCCAAGATCGTTTAAAAGTTGCTCGGTATGGATTAGAGTTCATAGCCAAGGCATAACTTATTGAAGCGGGACGCGAAGATTGGCGAGTCCAAAAAGGTCCTAACAAGGCATGAGGGCTATATTTTGTTGCTAAAGATCCAAAGTGATGTGAAGAATCATTTATCGAAAATCAATATGAAGGATCGAGACACACGACGAAAAGCAAATACTCCCCAAAAGTCATGGAGAAGTGTATCCGAAAAGACCCTAACAAGGTATGAGGATAAATAGATCCAAGTCATAAAAGGAGGCGGATCGTTGTATATCAAAATCCAAAATAAAGATTGGAGAAAAATGAAGAAGTCGTGGTCCAAGTATGAATCTCTCAAAAGTTCAAGTGAATAATTCCATTATGAAGAGAAGACCATAATTTCATGAACGTCTCTCAAGGTTTGAAGTATGAAGTCGCTGCCAAATATCGGTCCGAGAAAGGTCTCAAATCGCGAAGCGAGTTATGCCAAGATATGAACTTTATGAGGTCCCGAGAAGCAGTTTTAAAAGATTTTGTCCTTTAGCTAACTATTGATTAAATCGTTCACTTTATTTTCAGCCTTAATAACTATCGAAATAAGTAAAAAATGCTTCCTTGTGATCATTCAAGACAACAATAAAATATAAGAAATACCCCTAGGAATAAGGGAGTCTAAGTGAATAATTGGCCCACATGAGTTCGTGTTAGTTTGCTAACTTATAATAACAATGATCTCGTTTTTAAGCTTGGTTTGGAGAAAGTGAAAACTTGAGGATGATGATTATTCATGACATTTTCAAAACCCAAGGTATGTTTTTGATTTCTTTACTTTGTATGTTTATAAATTTCTATCTCTTTAAATAAAGGTCAACATGGATTGATTGTGATGAAAAATGTAAAAGTGCTTTGTAACTAATGCATTGCATGAGGACATTGCAATGGTTAAGTGTAGGGGATTTGATAGGTGTGAAAACACCCATCCTTTTTACCACTTAATTACAATAATAACTGAGCCAAAACGTGTATTTTATGTCATTTATGTCGGAATTATGCGTGGTTTGTGTTTTTGTTGTGATTTAGGACGAAAAGGTGAAAAGTGGAGAAAACATGGGATTTCACGGGCTTTTATCGAAGAAAAAGGCAAAAGACAAAGTCGAAAGATCAAAAGTGGAAAAAGAACGGAAGTCCAAGACCAATTCTGAAGATTTATCGAAGAAAAAGTCAAAAGACGGAAGTTTACTAAAAAGCCGAAGAACTCAAGTCGAATTTATTGAAAATTACAAGACGAGTTTGAAGAAATCCCAAGACAAAGTCCAAGTATAAGAAGATTAACAAAAGATTAAGAAGATCAAGGACTTAAGTGTGCAATTAAGAGAAAGAAGAAAGAGGGAGGAAGCTTCCTAAGCTCCTCCCTAATCCCCCTATATATAGTGTTCACCTTCATTTTGTTTAGGTTGTTGAAGGCCTGACAAGCCTCTCTTCCCCATTTTTCATTTTCTTGTTCTTTACTTTGATGCACTTTAATATTCATGTAATGCACCTTTAATTTTCTTTTAATCCCAAGTAAGTTTACCTTTAATTGTTGTTAATCTTTACCTTATTGCTATTCTCCTTCTACCTTTCTTTCTTGATTTGTTCTTCATGTTCATTGTTCATGTTCTTGAGTTTTTATGATTTTGTTCAAGTGGGTTTTGATTTATTTGGCTTCATTTGTTAGTTTTAATGATTTGTTTTGATTGGTTATTGTTAGTAGATGCTTTGTGGTTGATTTGGTTTAATCTTTTAGTTTGTTTTGGTTAGATTTTGTCAAATTCGTGTTCTATTTCATCCTACTGTTCTTTCGTTCATGTCTACTGTTTCCTGCCCAGAATATTCCGAATAGGCTGTTTTCTTCATTCCTTATGCGGAATATTTTCTTGGTTTGATTTCTTTGTCCCTACTCGGAATATCTGAATATTCCGCATAGGAGTCCCTATTCGGAATGTTCAGATTATTCCGCATAAGGACTGGTATTCCGAATAACCCTATTATTCAGCATAGTCATTTTATTCCGCATGGCACCTTTTATTCCGCATAGGTTATATTATTCCGCATAGATTTTCTTTATTCCGAGTCATCATTTATTCCGCATAGGCTTTTATATTCCGCATAGCAATTATTATTCCGCATAGCTTTTCTTTATTCCGAGTAGGATGTTTATTCCGGATAGGATAGTATTCCGCATAGAAGCGTTATTCCGGATAGGTTTTTCAGTTTTTAGTTGTAAACTTTATTTTTCCCGCCTTTTTCTTTATTTGCATTTTTACTCGCTTTCCTTTTAGTTTAAGTTTTAAATTGCGTCATTTACTTAATTTGCCTTTTAATTTTCTCGTTATTTACCTTTCGCCAAGTTTTTATCTTTTGTTGTTTCTTTTTACCGTCTTTACTTTATTTCTAATTGTTTCAAGTCTTTATTTTTAATTAGTTTTAGACAACGACACCCCTTTATTTGATTCACCAAGAACAACTGAGTCGCACAATTAACCAGAGATCAATTCGAAAAGATTCCGAGAAACGAACTTTTCAACTAGTAAAATCTCATTTATTATAAACATTAAGGAGTCTAAGGATCATGCCCTAGAGAATGTCATAGGCGATCTTTACCAAAGGACCCTTAGATCTCAAGTCCAAGATCAAAGTAACTTCTTTTGTTTTGTCTCCTTGATTGAACCAAAGAATGTTAAAGAAGCTTTGATGGATGAGAGTTGGGTTATAGCCATGCAAGAATAATTAAATCAATTCATTGCTAATGACGTTTGGGAACTTGTTCCTCCACCTAGAAGTACCACCATCATAGGAACCAAATGGGTTTTTAGGAACAAATTATATAAGAATGGTTTATTGTCTCGTAACAAGGCTAGACTTGTAGCTCAAGGCTATAATCAACAAGAAGGTATTGATTGTGACGATACATATGCACCCGTAGCAAGGTTAGAGTCCATTAGGATCCTTTTAGCTTATGCTTATGCTCTAGATTTTAAGCTTCAACAAATGGATGTAAAGAGTGCATTTCTTAACAGTTTGATCAATTAGGAGGTATATGTGTCTCAACCTCCCGACTTTATTGATTTTGAGAAACCGGATCATGTTTACAAGTTTAAGAAAGCTCTTTATAGTCTTAAACAAGCACTCAAAGCTTGGTATGATAGACTTAAAGCATTTCTTGTAAAACATGAGTATACCATAGGAATTGTAGACAATACGCTCTTTACAAAGAAGAAAATATCTCACCTTATCATTGTTCAAATATATGATGATGACATTATATTTGTTTCAACTTGTCAAAGTATGTGTGATGAATTTGCCAAAATCATGCATGACGAGTTTGAAATGAACATGATGGGTGAACTTAGCTTCTTTTTAGGTCTCCAAATTAAACAAATGGACGATGATATTTTCTTTAATCAATCTAAGTATGTTAAAGAAATCCTAAAGAAATTTGGATTAGAGGACTCTAAGCCTATGAAGACCCCTATGGCCTCAGATACTAAACTCACTGTAGATGATGATTGTGAGTCGGTAGACAACACCAAATATAGAGGTATGATTGGTAGTTTGTTATACCTTACGGCAAGTCGATCGTTTATCATGTTTAGTGGTTGTCTTTGTGCTCGCTTCCAAGAGGATCCCAAAACCCCTCATCTTGAACGGTTAAGCGAATCTTCCGATACATTAAAGGTACTATACATTTATGATTGTGGTATCCTAAAGGGACCGACGTAGAAACCATAGTATACGCTGACTCGGATCATGCGGGAGACTATGTGGACCGGAAAAGCACAAGTGGAGTTTGTACCTTCATGGGTTGTTGTTTAACTTCTTGGTTCTCTAAGAAACAAACTCCTCTTTCCATATCTACCATGGAAGATGAGTATGTGAGTGCCGGTAAAGCTTGTCAACAAGCTCTATGGATGAAGCAAGCGCTTGTTGATTACGGGATTACACTCAATGATGTTCCCATCGTGTGTGATAATAAGGGTGCAATAGACCTTAGTAAAAATCCCGTGCAACATTCCCGAACTAAGACATAGAGATTCGTCACGATTTCCTTAGGGATAATGTTCAAAAGGGAACATTTCGATTGAGAAGGTACCCTCGGTAGAAAACTTAGCCGACATCTTCACTAAGCCACTTAAGAGGGAAGTTTTTAATTACTTGCGTCTAGGTCTAGGTTTAATGGAACATATACCTTGATTGTGCTTCATGTAACACCCCACATTGATAAGTGGACCGTTACGTGTATTATGGAGTGTCATCAAAGCATGCAAGGTAATATGTACTAAAACATACATGATCAAAAAGGGAAAACCATAATCAAACATCGGTTCCCAACATAAGACCAAAACATAAATAAAGTAAATGAAATGAGAAGGACCAAGCAAGTGTCCAAACAAGCATAAGTACAAGAGGGCAAAAAGGAGAAGAAGTCTAAGGCAACTTCCATCCTATACACGTCCTCCAAATGCTCAAGTCTGTCCTTGGGTACCTGCCGTTTTGGGACATGGAAAGGAAATATACGGCTGAGCAATACGCTCAATGAACGGATATATAATATGGTTACAAAGACTGAAATATAATTAAAGACTGAAAAGCAGCGGAAATGTATAAGTCCTGGAAAACCTGGAACATGTTTATAAAACTGGTTTTATACTTTGAAAAGCATATGATTAACTTATGAAAACTGTATTTTAAATTTAGCCAAAAGCCCATATACGTCATGAGGTATCAACGTACATAAATACTTAGAGGGGTGACCTCATCATGCAATTAGAGGGGCTGCCTCAAATTATGCTGGTCTGGGTAGGAGGGATCAGCTCCAATGTGAAGGATGCAAGGCACACACCACATTCACCATGAAAATCATGACTGAAATATGTACTAGGATGCACCCATACACCCCACATGATACTATAAATAAATGGCTAAACTAAAGGGATACTACGAGCAATCACTCCGTCTTGGGAAAGTCATAACACTGGTGCCTCCAGTGTTATGGTTATGGTACCTTCATAAGTAGATTAACTGACATGCATGTATATAGCTCGGGCATTTAAAATATTACATAAGCATTCAAAACATATAAAATAACTGTAGAAAGTAGATGGCTGCAAACGGGGAATCCTAATCAAATATACGAAGGAATGTCCATACTGAAGGACAGAATATCCGTACCTTATGTCCATTAGTGAAGCTAGAATGGAAGCTAAACGATATACTCTGACTTCACGGATACTACATAAATAAGAGACGTGTATGAGTTGTCTAATTACTGTGTGTTTTACTGGTGCTATGTGTTCTTAGCTTATTTTATATGTTCTTGTCATGTTTTACTGTTTCAATTGTTATCTTGTACTTATCATGTTTTACATATATTCTGATTATGTATTTCATGTATTCTTGAATTACTATATACTTGTAGTGTTATAATAAGTAACTTTCTAAAAATAGAAGGTTTCAAAAATAGTAAGTTTACAAAACAGAAAGTTTCTAAAAATAGTAAGTTTACTTAAATAGAAATAAGCTTGATTTATAAGTCCAAAATATAAGCTAGTGCTTAAGAATCTTAATTCATAAGTCATGGTGATATATTAGTAAAGTTTATCAAATTAAATACTTAGGCTAATATGATTATTAATTAATAATAAAATGCATGGTTTTATTAATTAATAAATGTGACATGATAGTTTAATAAAACTTTACCTTATAACAATAATTAAATTAAAGTATGTTTTTTAATTTAATTATAACATAACAAATACTCAGGTTAATTTCATGATAATTAGATAAATTAATAATATAACCTAAGTCCAAAGTTACTTTAATTATCACATGAGCTAAATCAATGAAAGTTACCAATTAAGTTTTATAGACTAACATGTGTTTCCAAGCCCCAAAACCCGAGACTAAACCGAGCCAAACACCACAACCCGTCAGCTGGGTGTTTTCTACCGGCGGCCAGTAGCTTTAGGTTGCTACCGTGCCACTGCTTTGGCCAGGGTTCCCACCGGCAGTGGCCGTTTCCCCCTGCCGTGTTAAAAATACCTACCGAGAGCCCCGTGGCTCTCAGGTTCCCACTGACTGCACAAGGTTCCCACTATTGGGGCCTTGTTGCTAGCGGCTAGACAAAATCAAACACCACCGCCCCTATATGGGTTGTGGCTGGTGGAGTAAATAAGCCACCGAGAGTCATTCGACTCTCAGTTTGTGTGCAGCCGAACCAAAAACCAACCAAACCCGAAACCTTTTCTTGTTTTAATCTTTATAACATCATGTTTTCATAGTTTATTTAAATGGGTTCTTGAATATAAGAAAATAATTAAAAAGGTTAAGGATTAAGAATACCGTATGCGTAACGATTAAAGGTTTAGGAACACAAACATAAACCCGTAACCAATCAAGATTAAAACACTTCCTTTTCGCCTTTTTCCTTGAAGAAACTGACGGCCAGAATCCATGGTGGCTAGGGTTTTCTTTCTTTTCAATTTTTGTAAAATGATAATGAATGAAAAGGGTTTTCTTGATGTTTGCTAAATTTCATAACGGTCCGGGCTTTTGGGCCCTCTTGTTTCTTTCTTAGCCGTAGCCTACAATACACACACACAAGGTTTCGTTCCCATTTCGCATGTTAGTATATATCGTACATGTTCGTGTTTTAAATGTCGTGTTTTATTTCTTGGATTGTTTATCAGTATAATACATAAATACTTATCGTAATACTTGTATTAATTGTTCATGATATGTGACGTATTTTAATAATTATTAAAGTTTTAATTTGTCTGTGTTTTCGTACATTTAATATTCTTGGTATTTTTATGCTGGTTTACACTTCATTAATTGAGTCTTTTATCTTTTGAGTCTTTTCCCTTTGAGTCTCTAAAATTTGTATCTGAAATTCTCCTTCCTTACTTCAAAACTTCTCAAAGTCTTTTCTAAAAATGGTCGAGAAATGTTTTTTCATTGTTAATTCAATCTAAAAACGTTTTTCATGAGTTCTTGCTATTGTTTTCGAACATACATAATCAATTTGTATGGGTCACACAATCATAGCGAGAACACCATTGAATTATGGAGGACTCATGGATTATCGAAAATGTGTCATGACTATGTGTCTAGATAATCACAACTCCAACATCGATTTTACTTCAAAATTAAAGTATTTTGGTCAAAATCGTGTTTGCTATGTTCTTGTGTGTTTCTTAGTCTTTTATTGCTCTTTACATAGCTTTATGATAAGTTAGACTAGAACATTAGGATTTGCTGAATTGGAAAAATTACCTCATCCTCTAAAACATAACTGCGAGACCCCCGAAATCACGCATGGAACAACTAGGCAACAAGGGGGTAACACGTCATGGTACAAGTGACAATGAATTATAAATGACTCGAAAATGACGTAATAAAAGACGTATATATTACATCACGATATATCAGAGTTTTAAAGCATAGGTTCCACAAGTTTTAAAACATAAATAAGTACCATTACATCATGGTTTTAAAGTTTCATAGATACCAAAAGATAAGCGGAAGACTTTGACAACTTTAGCTACATTGAAAAAATAAACACAACACATAACTTCCAAGCTGCCAACATCCAGCGCGATCTCATCCAAGCGTATTAAGCGTTATTACCTGAGATTAAAACATGTAAACCCATCAACAAAAGGTGAGTGATATTCATAGGTTTTGTAAACTAAGTAATGAAACACAATAAAGTTTGTAAAACAAGTAATGGGGGTGACTATGTACATTATCCATAGTCATAGTATATGTTATTGCTATTTAGTTCATGAAACCGAAGCTTAACAATCATTGTAAGTTCCTCTAGTAAGTATTTAGCCTAAATACTTCAATATAAACAAATAAAATGCGTCAAAGTAATACAAGACGGGGATTGTCAATCCCGATGGATCCACCCACAAAATTCACGCTTAGCACAAAGTATACAGGACAATTAACGGTTCATGATCAAGAGAGGAAACTTAAGGCTATAGACTAAAAGCAATAATATCAATGAATTCATCTGGCAGCATAAAATTCTGGATAGCATACAGTTTAAAAGATTTTGTTCCAACATGATAATCTCACCCCGCGTTTTGAAATAATGAACAAGTAGTAAAAGGGGCTATGAACTCACCTTAGATATAAGGTGAATCAACACGGAACTTGAAGACTGATTAGTAACAACGGAAAATCAAGCAACTTTAAGTCATCCAAGACCTACGATAACGGGACGCGAAAGTTTAGAAGATACGAAAATGATGTTTAGAAAACACTCAAAATTAAATTAGTACATAAACCATGTTATTACACGCAAGAAAACCCATGTAAGTGATACTTCTAGACACCTCTAAAAGTTTACTTTTACTAGACAATACTCTCAAAAGCACTCAGTCGGTATATATCAAACGTACAAGCTCATTTCCCATACTTAGACACGTCAAAAGTTTATGAAACGAATTGAGGAACTCACTTACTATCTATAGGAAGTCCTATAAAAAGTTCGTCAAAAGTTTTTACTTATAAGACCTCCTGCCCGACACATCTTTGAATTACAAAAACCGGACAGATTTACGCCTTCGACTCGCAAAACCATTTTGACCTTTCTAACCAATTCCGTTTATAAAACCGACACTTGGGTTTGAAAATAGACTCACAAACCTAGGTTTAGAGAGCAAGAAAAGACCTTGACTACTTTTAAAACTCATTTTATAGTCCCCGAGGTTCGATCCAAATATCGACAACAAATTCGGATTGTGCCGATACTCGTCTCCCGGTACACGAACAATCAAACTATCATAACTTCCTCCTCGTTTTGAGTTAGAAACTCTAATTTATATCAAAACGAAGGTAATAAAAATTTCTACAACACTATCTCATTTCAATAATAATTCAAGCTTAAAATACCCAAAATCAGCCTCAAACCTACTGCCCTAAACTACCTCATCAAAACTAATACCAAATCACTTTTTCAACACAATTTACCCATATTTCTACCATAACTAACATCTTATATATTTCCCTTATCCAGCTTAACACTTGCATGTTACATAAACAAAAATCAAAATAAAAAACTTAAACTTTTTATCATCAAAACATGATGATCTTATCAAGATCATTACATGCATGATCATCAAAACCTTTTATCAACCATAAATCATAAAAAATCTTGAAACTTGATGCATGTGAGAAATTTTTGTATCAATGGAATCACCTTTCAATTATAAGAGTGGGTCTTCATTTAGTTTAGGCTTAAACAAGGTAAAAATTGATGATCTATGGTGGTTTTGGTGTGTAAACTCACGGCAAGAAGAAAGAGGGGAGAAGGTGATGGCATTTTTTTATAAATTGTTTACTATGTGTTAGGTAGAAAAATCATTTATATAGTCGTAGGTAGGGGCTAAACTCGCCAAGTTTGCATTTCTTTGGACTAAAAGTAAATGTTTAGTTAAAAAGCGGGAAATGACTATTAGTCAGTTTTTACAAATATTTACGGGATTCGGGTTTCGTAAAAATACTTCTCAAAAGTTAAAACGTACTCAAAATATGATAATATAGTCTCCCGACTCGACTTAACTCGTCATTAAAAAGAAAACATCAAAAACATCGAACATTGAAACAATCGACAATAAAACGTGAAATACAAAGATTTAACACTGTGCCCGTTATTAGTCTAGACTTAATACCAAGTAAAGATTAACATCTTAAGGTCGAAATATTTAGCCCTCGATCCTCGTTCTGTTGATTCAAGTAAAATTTTGTAAAAATGCACGCGGGTGCTTTTAAATCAAAATATTTGATTTAAATAAATATGGAAACATAAAAAATAATAATTTTATAATTCCGAATAAGTATTATCAATGATTAAAAAAAATAATATATAAAAGTAAAATAATTACCGGGAAAATACGAGATCTCACAGTCTACCCCCTAAAGGAACTCCGGTCCCTCAGAGTCTAACTTGAGATGGAAGAAGACGAGAACAAATGGGGATACTTGGCCTTGAACTGATCTTCGCTCTCCCAAGTAAACTCAGCACCCCGACTTGAATCCCAACGAACCTTAACAATAGGAATCCAACTACGTTTCAGTTTCTTGACTTGGCGATCCACAATCTCAATCTGTTCTTCAATGAAGTACATTTTCTCGTTGACCCTTATTTCTTCTAACGGTATTTGAACATCTGATTCGGCTAAACATTTCTTAAGGTTGGAAACGTGGAATACATTGTGAACACAAGTTAGCTCATCAGGTAACTTCAGTCGATAAGCTACCGAACCAACACGCTCAACAATCTCGAATGGTCCTACAAAACGTGGTGCAAGATTTCCTCTTTTGTCGAACCTCACATTACCCTTCCATGGAGATACTCGTAACAGCACACGGTCTTCGACTTGAAACTCAAGAGGTCTGCGTCTTTTGTCTGCCTCTTTTGACGACTTCTAGTAGTCTTCAGTCTTTCCCTAATCTGCATAATCTTTTCTGTAGTTTCTTGGACTAATTCAGACCCTATCAGTTAAATTTCACCCACTTCATTCCATATCACTGGTGATCTACATTTACGCCCGTATAAATCCTCGAATGGCGAACACTTGACACTTTTATGATAATTTTTATTATAAGAGAATTCGACCAAAGGTATATGAGTGTCCCAACTTCCTCCAAAATCCATAACACATGCCCGCAACATGTCTTCTAAAGTTTGAATAGTGCGTTCACTCTGTCCATCCGTCTCTAGGTGATATGCCGTACTCATTAATACTTGCGTACCCAACGACTTTTGAAGTGCCTGCCAGAAATGAGATGCAAAACGACCATCCCTATCAGAAATAATCGACATCGGTACTCCGTGTTTTGCAACAATCTCATTGATGTAAATTCGAGCCAATTTTTCCGTTTTATAATCCTCACGAATAGGGAGAAAGTGACCAGATTTGGTTAATCTATCAACAATAACCCACACTGCATCATAACCACCACTGCTTATGGGCAGCTTTGTAACAAGGTCCATTGTAATCCTTTCCCATTTCCATTCAGGGACTTCTGGTTGTTGTAAAAGACCTGAAGGTTTCTGATGTACTGCTTTAACCTTTGAACAAGTCAGACACTTGTTGACGTACTCTGCTATGTCTTTCTCCATACTAGGCCACACATAAACATCCTTTAAATCGTAGTACATATTATTTGTGATGACGTATAGTTCCTAGTCGAGCTGGATAGTCCGACCCACGGGTACTACCCGCATCCATCAGGAATGGATTGAATGCTTATGCGATGCGCGCGCAAGCCCAGGAGGCCCGGTAAGCCGTTGTCGCACATAAGGTTAATTACTTATCCAGGTCCTTGTCGCAGCGCGACGTGATCAGACAAGAATATAATCTATCATATAGGTATATTCGCCTAAAGGGAAGAGATATACACTTGACTTGGTTATGTGATAAGGATCAAACTATTTTAGGTCATTATCTCTTCCTTTGGCCGCAAGAGTAGGAGAGCCCAGTCAGGACTCTCTCGGGTGTAAAAGGAACCCCATAGGTTCCACAAAGGTACGATACACACAATACCCTAAACACTACATACTCAAATCGATTACTTACTCTCACGCTGGAGTCTAATCGTGGATCACAAACCCACGGTAAGCCTAATGATGTCTGTTTAGTGAGCAGGGTCCTCAAAGCAAGTTTCACTTGGTGCAGGAGCCAGAGTCCATAAGACCCCCAAATTAAGCCTAATTTGGGTCAAGCTACGTCTACTCCAACTTTTGTATCAACAAGTGGCGCCATTCCTGGGACCCACACTAAGCTCTAACTAATGACGAAAAGCGGCAAGAATGAAGGCCGTCAAGGATCCTCAACGGTAGATGGCCGTATCACGTTCGTGAATACTACTCCTTGATCTACCGGTGAAGCAAACACCCGGGATGTAAACAACCCTCCAATCGTAAGAACAGGCGGACTGTTCTCAACTTCCCTACGCGCCGTGGGGGAAAAAGGTGTGGAACGAGAGTCAACTCAGCCTCCTCCCAATAAGCAAAAAAGAAAGATACTCCAAGAAGAGGGCGTGGAAGTCGTTGCTACGGAGGCACGCATGATGGAGGAGTACGTAGCTAATAACCTACAAACCCTCATCCCTTTGGTTGCTAAACACGAGAAGATAATAAAAGAAGCAAAGTGCGCTAAGCGCGTCGCATCCTCAGAAAGCAACCTGTCAGGATCGAGTGATAACCTCCCGGAAAAACACATGCGCGCCAGTTACTCCTCGGATGACCAAAGCTTCTCGCAACCATGGAGAAGAGCCAGGAAAAATGCTTTTACGAAGCGCATACAGTATTACGAAGATACAATAAAGCGCCGCATGCCATCAAACGTGAAAACTTATGATGGCACTTCAGATTTAGAAGGCCACTTAAAAGTCTTTGAATCCCAGGCAGGTATTGAACAATGGCCAGAACCCGTATGGTGCAACATGTTCAACTCTACACTTGTAGGTAACGCTCGGATGTGGTTCGATAGGCTTCCGCCACGAACAATCAACGGTTATGAAGTGTTACAGAAAGCATTCAAAAGAAACTATGTGCAACAGAAAAGACATGATAGGAGTGCTGTATCACTTGCCAAGGTAAAGCAGAACCGGGGCGAATACCTGGAAGACTTTCTGGAATGTTTCAAGAGCGAGTGTCTTCTGATAAAAGATTACCCATAAATTCTGAAAGTATCTTGCTTCATTGCGGGTATACGAAACAACGTCTGAATAAAGAAGCTAAATGAAAGAACGCCTGAAACCTTCGATGGAGTACTAAGGTGGGTAAGGTCTTTCATACAGGGAGAATCAGCTGCTTCAGAAGTAGCACGAAACACTTATGACTACAGATCTATCCACGCGCCCAGTGAAGGGCCCAACAAGCAAAGCAGACCTCTAGGCCTTGATTACTTAGGAAGGAGAAGAGAGGGACGAGCTCATAACTCTAGGTTTACTCCCCTTAAGTTAACCCTAAGAGAAATCCTCGTATCAGAAGGTGCAAATTTCCCAAGGCCAACACCAATGACCACCCCGGTCGAAAAGCGCATCGGTAATAGATATTGCGAATACCATGATGAGAGGGGGCATGCTACGAACGAATGTATTCAACTGCAAAAATATATAGAAAATATGGTAAAGAAAGGCGAGATGAAACACCTGGTCAAGGAAACCACGAAAGACGAAAGACAAAAAATCGCTAGCGCGAGTATTTACATGGTGGAATCATGGCAGCGAAGGACCAGACAAAAGGTGAGCCAAAAATTCTCGAAGGGAAAAGACATTTCCTACCCCCCACTCAAAGCGAGGAACGTCGCAGAGGGCCCGTTAGTTATAGAAATAAGCATTGGTCAACACAACATACATCGCATGTATGTGGTGGAGGTTCATCAGCAGAAAATAATGTATGAGCACTGCTTCTTGAAACTTAGTGCAGAAGTACAGAGCCAAATGATACCTGCAACCTCCCCGCTCATCAGTTTTAGTGGAGAAGCAGTGTGGCCTTTGGGCCAACTAAAGCTAGTAGTGAAAGTAGGAGACGATGAGCACTCAACAAACGTCTCCATGAACTTCCTGATCATACGGTCGCCATCGCAATATAACGGGATTATAGGGCGACCAACTATACTAGCAATGAGAGAGGTGCCTTCCACAGCTCATGGCATGATCAAATTCCTAATGGATGGAGGAATTGTAACGATCTTCAATACAACGATAACTCCCACGGAATGTAACGCGATCACAGAACCTCCACGGGTCACAATGGAACCTAAGGTAAACTCATCGCCAAATCTAAAGGTAGTAGTGCACCCGTAGTATCCGGATCAAGAGATTACAATCGGAGGAACACTGTCTGACAAAGGAAAGACGGACATGTGTCGCCTTTTAAAGAACAACCTAGACATCTTCGCATGGGAACCCAAAGATATGACAGGGGTACCAAGGTCAATAGCCGAACATAAGCTCCAAATCCGCGAAGGGTACCCTCCGATCAGGCAAAAGAAAATAGGACAGGCCCCAGAACGCAACAAGGTGATACTCGAGGAAGTGAAAAAACTAGTAGACGCAGGAATCATGAGGGAAGTTTACTATCATGACTGGCTCGCTAACCCAGTAATGGTGAAGAAACATGATGGTAGCTGGCGCATGTGCGTTGATTTCACAGACCTAAATAAAGCTTGTCCCTAAGATTGCTATCCACTCCCAGAGATAGATTAGAAGGTGGAATCGTTGTGCGGGTACCCCTTGAAATGCTTCTTTGACGCATACAAGGGATACCACCAAATACAAATGGCAGAAGAGGACGAAGAAAAACCAGCATTCCATACCAGCCAGGGTGTGTACTGCTACACAAAAATGCCATTTGGACTCAAGAACGCAGGGGCCACGTATCAACAGCTGGTTGATAAAGCGTTCGAAAGCCAAATAGGGCAAAATTTGGAGGTGTATGTCGACGATTTGGCAATCAAAAGTCACACAAAGAGCGAGCTTATCCGGGATATAGAGGAAACATTCTCAACACTAAGGAGAATAAACATGAAGTTAAATCCCAAGAAGTGCACTTTTGGGGCAACAAAAGGCATGTTCCTAGGATACATGATTGACCCCAATGGCATCAAACCCTGTCAGGAAAAAAACAGATGCAGTCATTCAACTCCAAAGCCCAAAGACAAAAAAGGATGTACAGTCGTTGAATGGTAAACTCGCAGGGCTAAACAGGTTCCTGTCCAAGTAAGCGGAGAAGTCTCTCCCTTTATTTAAAACGCTCAAAAGGTGTATTAAGAAAGGGGACTTCAATTGGACTAAGGAAGCGGAAAAGGCCTTCGAGGAATTGAAAGCACATTTGGCTTCGCTCCCTATGTTAGTCGCACCATGACCTAACGAGGAGCTGATAATGTATTTGTCTACCACACATGGAGCGCTCAGTGCAGTGCTAATGACGGATAGAGAAAATGTGCAAACTCTAGTATACTTCATAAGTAGAGCGTTGCAAAGCTCGGAGCTAAATTACACCCCAATGGAAAAGTTAGTACTCGCACTAGTGTTTGCGGCAAAGAGGTTGCGTCGATACTTCCAAGCGCACCCAATAATGGTGATAACTGATCAGCCCATAAAGCAGGTAATATCAAAACCGGAGGTTGCAGGTAGATTCCAGAAATGGAGTGTTCTAATAGGGGAACACAACATTACTTACAGACAGCGCAATGCCATAAAGGGGCAAATTTTGGCAGATTTCCTCATTGAAAAGCCAGAAGAAGGAGTTAAAGGGCTAGATCAAAAGGAAGAAGACTCAACCCCGTGGGTCATGTTCACTGATGGGTCCTCTTGCACTGATGGATCAGGTGCGGGTCTCATACTTACCAACCCTGAAGGAATGGAATTCACCTACGCATTGCGTTTTGAGTTCACAGCCACAAATAATGAGGCAAAGTATGAGGCGCTAATAGCAGGGCTAAGAATTGCAGCACGAATGCGTGTGCGCAATCTCGAAGCAAACGTAGATTCCCGGATGGTGGCAAACCATATACTTGGCGAATACGAGGCGAAAGAAGACAACATGGTGCAATACTTACAAAAGCCAAAACATTGATTGAAGGTTTCAATAAGTTCCGAATACGCCAAATACCCAGGGGGAGAACAAGAAAGCAGATGCACTTAGTAAAATAGCATCTACCAGCTTTGCACACCTATCGAAACAAGTCCTGGTGGAAATTCTCAAGGACAAGTCAATAAAAGAGCAAGAGGTTGTTGATCCCAAACTTAGATCGATTAGCTTTGTGTATACGAGATTAGATCAAGTATAACACGTAGAGAAACCTTTGCTTATGAATAAAGTAACAAAGTGTTATGCGGAATTAACACTTGATCTAAAACACAATGATGTTAAACAAACTTTCACTTGTATTAGAATAATCGTGTTGATTACAATGAAAGGTTTAACTTGCGAATACTATGAAAACTGATATAAAACATTAACCTAAAAGATCTTCTTTTATAGAACAAGAAGTCTTGTACAATAAGCTACGAATCAACTATTCTAGGTAAAGATAAACATAGAAAATACATTGTCGTTTCTATCCTTACTAGAAGTAATCTAGAATATAATATACGTGTAGCTCACATCTTCCATCAGTGCTTGTCTTCAATCTGTCAACGCTTGACTTTATCTTGTCAACGCTTATGCTGTCAGCGCTCACTTTGCTCTTGTCAACGCTTGAGTTGTTCTTGTCAGCGTTCAAGTGTTCTGGCCTAAATTTATTCCCAACAATCCTCCCCTAAACTTGATATCCACTCTTATGATCAAGTTTCTGAATAAACATTAAGAACTTGGAGGAGTCTGACAAACCTTATCATATTGGTAATAAATAAATCTGATCAAATTCTTTGCCACATCACTTGTATAGTCTATCTCCAACTGGGTGTCCTTCATCTTCTCCAAAACAGCCTTGGATATGAAATACTGAGCATCTACAAGTAAATACTCAGCAAACTTTGTAGAACTCAAATGGTATACACCTGCAGCTGAATATAACCTCCATTGAAGACCACTGAGGTCATCTTCAAGATCCTTCCATATTTCAGGATCTTCTTCTTTTGTCCCACACATTCTTTTGAATGTGGTCCAAAGTTTTATTCCATTGGCTGAAGTTGGTGCTTCAGCCTCATACTTGGTCTCTAGCAACCTCCAAAGGTCTACCAAGTCTTCTCTGTCACAACTTGCAAATAAAGATATGAGAGTGGTAAAAGTGTGTACCTCCTTGCCAAATCTTCCAATTTTCCAGAATCCACATTCATCTTCCTCATAACTTACAATTGGATTCCTGGAATCTAATGGTAACACATGAACCATATCTGAAGCTTCTAATGGGGAGAGCTTAAGGCTCTTTCTAATGATTGCTTCACTTGGATACAGTTGAGACATATCTTTTGGAAACTCAAGAACAAATCCCTTCTTCACTGGTCTAGGGACTATCATAGCTTTCTTGATTGCCATCTCTTCTGCAAGTTGCTCCTTTCTTTCATCTGAAAGAAGTCTGAAAGTGTTCTCTTCCTGCACTTTCACCCAAATAGGATAAGCCCTATGTTCCAACTCATCAAATGTCAAAGCCTTCAGCTTCTGATGTGTCCATCCAACTCCATGACATTTGAGCAACATAAAATAGAGCTTCCTTCTATCCCTTTTCAGTTGAGAGAGAATGTTGCTTGCCCTGTACTTCAACATAACCTTACAATCCTGCTGAACTCTAAGAAGAATTTCCAAACCCCATATCTGATCTGAAATGGTCAAGTCTGGATTATCCATGCAGCTTTCTTCCCAAGAATTGTACATTTGAACTACCTCTGGCATATCAAAATCAATTTGCAACTTCAAATCTCTCAGCCTTTCCCTAGCAAGCTCATCACCATACTCAAGTCTTTCTGGTTCAACAATCATCACACTTGAATCTGAGCTGCCTTCATCACTTTCTTCCTCAGAAGTCACAACAAATGGTGACTTTTCCTTCTCACCTTGTTCCATCATTTGCTCAGCCAATCTTCTATCAAATTCAACCTGAGCTGCATTCTTTGGAACAATTTCTTCTACCAACTTACCCTTACCCTTATCTGTTGGTTCAATTGTTGGTAGGGTAGATGATAATACCTGAGTAGGAACATCTTTGATGATAGATGATGACTGGAATACATCACCTTCATATGCAGATCTGTCAACGCCCAAATTTCCTCTATCAGCGCCCAAAATACTTCTGTCAGCGTCCAAACTTGCCTTATCAACGCTTAAATATTTTCCCTCAGCGCCTTGTGTAACCTCTCTCAGCATATCTGTAAATGATAAGTTTAAATTTGTTGGAGAGATTAAGGACGTATCAAAACCTTTTTGTTCCTTCAATGTAGTAAGAGCTTCAGCAATGTCCAATGATTGACCATCTTGACTGCTCTTATCACTCAGATTTCTTGCTTCCTCCCCTTTGGAAGACTCCTCCATACCTCCCCTTGAATGAGCACTCTCCAAAACAACAATCCTCTCCCTCAATTCATTGAGTTCAAGGCCTTGGTTACTGACAATTTGTACTAGGTCTGCATTTTGCTTTTGCAAGCTAATGCAGACAGCCGTCAATTCTAAAAGCGTCATTGGTTCCAGTCTGCCCTCTTCCAAAATGGGAATTTGACCTCCCAAGTTAGGTTCATTGGGCAAGGATGAGGACTTAATTATGGTGGGACTGTCTTGGCCAGCTGCTAAGCCAGAACCAATAGTCTCAGCCTCATCCAGGTCACCAGCCACACTTGTGGTGGTGGTTCTCTCTGCTACATGGCTAGGACCACCAGAGGAGAACACTCCAGCAGTCCTTTGGCGTTTCATCAACCTATATTCTGGTGGTGTGGAAGATGGTGTAGAAGATGGTGTAGATGTAGGTTGGTTAAGGGGTGTTTGGGATTGTGATGGTTGGGTGTCAACGTTGGGAATAGGCATATCAACGCCCACATTAGATGTGTCAGCGTCAAAGGGATTTTGGTCGATTTGCATTTGGTCAGGTGAGGGTAAAGGTTCAGGGATAGGTTCAAGTTGTGGTTGAGGGTCAATATGAGGTTGGGGGTCTGGTTGGGGTTGTGCTGCTGCAATAACAGCAAGCATGGCTGGGGTTAATGGTAGGTCTCTATGAGGTGGTGAATTCATCTTGGTAAAAATAGCCTTCTTTTGTTCAGGGATCTTCATTTTTGTCCCCTTGTTTTTACACATTCCTTCAAAAATCATTTTAGACCAATTATAATTTTGCCCTGTTGCAATACACACAATAGCAGATGCAATGGATCTATTGATCTCATTGTGTGCAGTACATTTGGGACTCAAACATTGAAGGAGAATGTGAATTAGGTACTTCCAGGCTGGGGGAAATTCCTGCTTATGGTACTTATTTAGAGTACCTTCATCAGGAATAGGGTATCCCAAAGCCCTAAGCCCTTGTTCTATTTCAGATATGGGAAGCATGGTTATACCATCAGCATCATTAAGATGCAAGGCCTGGCGTACCAAGGCCTCAGTAACCACCCAAGGTCTCCCATGTACAATAGAATTCAATGTTGTCACTCCATTAACTGTTGAGGAACTGACAGTGTTCCAAAACTGTTTAATGTGTGTGACTGGAATGAGTGGGGCATGAGAAAAAGCATACCTTAATGGGGATGCATTCAAATACTCCACCATCTGTGTGTATTCAGGGAACAAAGTATTATCAGCAACAAGATAAGCAATCATGTTGTGTTGAGACTTGAACCCCAAATCCAATTCTGCTGAGTTAAATCTTGGTGCCATTGATGAAAGCTGTGAAGTTGATGTATAAAAGATGAAGGTTGATAAGAGAAAAAGTGTTAGACAAGAATTATAGATACCCTGTTTAAAATAGGAGCCAAATTTATAGGAGTGGATGAATGCACGTGATTGGCCCAAAAATAGGCAAAGATTTTCAAAAATCAATCATGAAAATATTGAAAAAGTGTATAAGTTATCCCATGCATTTAATGAAAGTAACAACTCCTAAAATTACGGCTTGAAAATATGTCAAAAAGTTACAACTGGGTAGGTCCCATTGTTTGTCAACGGTCAAATATAACCCATCAACGCCCAACGGCTATAATCCTGTCAACGTTCGCCTAAAGCCATGTCAGCGTCCATTTTGGTCACAACAACGCTTGGAAAAATCTTGTCAGCGTCCAAAAATAAAATTGTTTTAAAAAGTGAACAATGACCTTAACAAGTAATTTATCCTAGAGAAGATAACCAAAAGCTGATAATTATCATAGGGCGGCAAGCACTGTCCAGTTATGCACACTTGCATAAGCAAGATAGACATAACAGTCCTCTAGTGTCCCTTGCTAACCAAAATTCTTAACAACCAAGTTACCTCATAAAATCCTTGTTACTCCCAGGTAAAACCCATATCAAAAGGATTCCCAAGTCTCCCATCAGACCATAACCAATTCTAAGTAAAAAATGTCTTGGCAGCATGCAAAGTTGATATACTATGCATGCTACAGTGCCTCATGGTTTAGTAAAACTAACCCATACTCACCAGTGGACACAATCTAGAATTGTGATGAGAGTATTCTAAGAATACCCAAGAGTCCTAAAGGTTCCTTAAACCTCCCCTTAAACTGTGATACATGAGTTCTCAAAATATATATATGAACATTAAAAATTTATGTCAAGATAGGAATATAAATATTCCAACCATCATCCATAAACAAAACATGTCCAAATAGCTCTTCAAAGTTCCATAAGCAACTCTGTATCCAATGGCATAAAGCTACCATTACCTGCACATTTAGATGAAAAACCACAAAACTAACACTTGTTGCTGACAGCGTCCCGACAACACTTATCAGCGTTGAAGAAACTCTTGTCAGCGTTAGACAATAATATCTCCAACAATGACAAAATAACACTTGACAGCGTTGCATTTACCTTTGTCAGTGTTAGAAAAATAATGTGGAAAATCTAAACCATCACAAAGACCAATAACAATGCTTTATCCTGTACATACTTTTACAAAAATGTTCCAAAACACATATTAAGTGAGATTAACCATTCCAATATTTGTTACCAAATATTGAAATCTTCCAGCATCAAAAGGTTTAGTTAATAAATCAGCTACATTATCTTCAGTATCTACCCTATCTGGTTGTATTAAACCTTTCTCAAAGCAATCTCTTATAAAATGATGTCTAATTTCTATGTGTTTGGTTTTAGAATGATGTACAGGATTTTTAATAATGCATAAAGTACTGTTATTGTCTACAAAAATCTTGGTATGCATAAAATTATACCCATAATCCAACAGCTGGTTCTGAATCCATAAGACTTGTCCACAACAAGCAGCTGCAGCCACATATTCTGCTTCAGTTGTAGAGTTTGCCACCACTGTTTGTTTCTTGCATTGCCAAGATATTAATCTGCTCCCAAGAAATTGGCATCCACCAGTTGTGGATTTCCTATCAAACTTGTCACCACCATAATCACTGTCTGAATATGCAATAAGGTCCAATGGAGAATCTTTTGGGTACCATAATCCAAGATCTGGATAGCATCTTAGGTACCTAAAAATCCTCTTCACAGCAAAAAGGTGACATTCTTTGGGAGTCACTTGATGGCGTGCACATGCACACACAGCAAACATGATGTCAGGTCTTGAGGCTGTAAGATACATCAATGATCCAATCATTGATCTATAGTGCCTAACATCCACATCCTTTCCAGCTCCAATTTTTCCCCAAGGGTATTGTCTATCCATAGGAGTGGAAGCCTCCTTCTCATGTGGAGAAAAACCATATTTCTTCAAGATTTCTGCTACATACTTGTCTTGGGAGATGAAGATACCATCTTCTTTCTGCTGAACTTGTAAACCTAGAAAGAAGTTCATCTCACCCATTGCACTCATCTTGAATTTATCTGTCATGAGCTTGGAAAAATCCTCACTCATTTTTGGATCAGTAGAGCCAAAAATGATGTCATCAACATAGACCTGCACAAGCAACACATGTTTTCCTTTCTTCTTTGTAAACAGTGTCTGATCTATGGTGCCCCTCTTGAAACCATTTTCCACCAAATAGGTGGACAATGTACCATACCATGCTCTTGGGGCTTGATGAAGGCCATACATTGCCTTCTTTACTCTATAAACCTTGTCTGGATTCTCAGGATCTTCAAAACCAGGAGGCTGCATCACATAAACCTCCTCAACAATTGTGCCATAGAGGAAAGCACTCTTCACATCCATTTGATAAACAGTAAAATTCATGCAAGAAGCATAAGCTAAGAAAATTCTGATAGCTTCAATTCTTGCAACTGGAGCAAAGACTTCTTCATAATCTATGCCTTCCTCTTGAGTATAACCCTGAGCTACCAAACGTGCCTTGTTTCTGACCACAATGCCTCTTTCATCTTTCTTGTTCCTTAGAACCCATCTTGTCCCAATTGGTCTCACATACCTAGGACAATCAACCAGCTCCCAAACATCCTGTATAGCAAATTGGTGAAGCTCATCCTGC
Source organism: Glebionis coronaria (assembly GCA_025667525.1). NCBI lineage: Eukaryota > Viridiplantae > Streptophyta > Magnoliopsida > Asterales > Asteraceae > Glebionis > Glebionis coronaria. The sequence goes on along the minus strand of CM046882.1, from coordinate 40,296,444 downwards.
ATTGCTTCCACCCAATTTGGTTCTTTGAGAGCATCAAAAATCTTCTTGGGTTCTTCCTGTGACAGAAAACAAGCAAACAAACATGCTTGTACAAGAGGGGTATCATCCTTCTTGTGTATATTGGCAATAAATCCACCAAGACCTTGATGGGATCTTCTTGTCTGAACTGGAGCCATAACATCACCAATGATTTGAGATGTGGGGTGATCCTTTGCTGTGGAAGTGAGAACTCCTCCTTCAAAAAGTCTGGTGTCCTCAATTTCACGCTCCATGTTGCCAATATCTTCTTCAGATTCTTCTTGATCAACAGGAATCTCTTCATGGATATTAGAAGGTCCACCCTGTTCAAAATGGGAAGAGAAAAGCTGTGTAAAGGTGTCTCCAAAGTCTGATCCTTGTTTGTCAGCGTTTGGGCTAACAACGCTTGAACTTGTGTTATCAGCGTTGGAGCCATCAGCGTCTGAATTGGTCATGTCAGCGCTTGATTTCCCTTTGTCAGCGCCTGAAGAATCATGCATGTTTGTATTTGGTGGTATTTGAACACCACCATTATCTTTCCTTGCAGCAGTAGCAGCAGTAGCAGCAGCATAATACTCATCTGTCCATATAGGAAGTGTAACATATTCTTGTATGGGAGATGATTCAACTGCTGGTGGTCCATCCTCCTTAGCAACCTGTATACCTGAAACATTACCAATTCTCTTTTCCAAAACACTTGAAGTTACCTTCACAATGTCTGGATCAGTAACAGGCATATAATTTAAAGCTCTAGATAAAGGTTCTAAGTCAAACAACCAATTTGGACCACTCTCAGGATCACTAGGTTTACTTTCTAAAAACCTAACATGTACCTTTTCAAGTATACGTTTTTCCTTTTTAATGTAAACCCTATATCCTTTACTCTGCACTGAATAACCCATGAAGTAGCCTTCATCACCTTTAGAATCAAATTTACCTAGGGCCTCACTAGTTTCTAAAACAACTACATGACAACCAAATGGCTTGAGAAAGCCAATGTTGGGCTTCCTTCCCCAAAGTAATTCATAAGGTGTCTTATTATGTATCTTGTTGACCAATGCCCTATTTTGAACATAACAAGCTGTGTTAACAGCTTCAGCCCAAAAGGCTATAGGAAAGTGGGCATCAGCCAACATGGTTCTGGCTGCTTCAATAAGGGTCCTATTCTTTCTCTCAGCAACCCCATTTTGTTGTGGGGTTCTAGCTATACTAAACTGCCTAGTAATCCCTTTCTTGGCACAAAAATCATCTAGCAACTGATTTCTAAACTCACCCCCATTGTCACTTCTAATAATTTTGACCTCATTACCATTTTTCTTTTCAATTTGGGTAATGAAATTAATCAGACTTAGGGCAGTTTCACTTTTCTTGGCTAAAAAGAAAGTCCATGTAAACCTGGAGTAATCATCAGTAATGACAAAACAATATGATTTACCCTTCAAACTTTCTATATTAGTTGGACCAAAGAGGTCCATATGCAATAAGTGAAGGGGTTTAGAACTAGAGTGCACCTGTTTAGACCTGAATGAGACCTTGTGCTGCTTGCCCTTAAGGCATGCAACACAAGAGTGGTCATTGTGGAAAGCCTTTTCAGGCAAACCATCAACTAAACCAAGCCTCACAAGCCTATTAATATTCTTAAAGTTTATGTGCCCTAGTCTCCTGTGCCAAAGATTACTTTCATCTACTGAGGCTTTAGCATACAGACATGACATTTTATTATTTACCTTAATTCCATTAAGATTCACATTATATATGTCTTTATGCCTTGGTGTTCTAAAATCTATGTATTTCTCCTCAGGGAGCTTATAATCTTTGCTTAACACCAAGCACTCAGTGTCTGTGAAAAGAACCTTATTTTTGTTATCACACACTTGTGATACACTAAACAAATTATAATCCAGGTCTTTCACCAAGAAGACATTATCAAACCTTAGATTGTTGGTGACAAGGGTTCCTTTTCCTGTGATTGTGCCGTAGCCACCTCCAAAGTATACCTTATCACCATCTTGAATAGGAGAGAAATTGGTCAGATAGTCTTCCTTTCCAGTCATGTGCCTTGAGCATCCACTATCCCAGTATCCATAGTCATTGATCTTCTTCTGAATGCTCTGCACATAAAGAAAACACATTAGTTTTCTTTGGGAACCCAAGCCTTAGAAGACTTGGATTCATTTGGTTGTTCAACAAGAACAGACTTGGTTCTCATAACAACCCCATTTTCATCCCTGTTTGAATGAAATTCCCAGTTAACCCCAATTGGTGTTGACAATGCCTTTGAAATATAATGAAACCTGTTGCATGTCATAGAAATACCAGTATTATTAGGGTTCTGGTCTTGTTTTGGTCTCCATGTTAAGCTAGTAGAAGCTTTAGACCTATTTCCCTGTGGTTGCAAATACCTAGGTTTAGCAGTGTGTCTGTCAGCGCTGAAATTACTCCTGTCAGCGCCCCGATTGCTCTTATCAGCGTTGAACCTAGGGTTTGCTACAGGAACCCATTGCCTATTTGACCAAGTATTTGACTTTTGAAAAGGTCTTAGGCCTTGTGTGTTAGACCCTCTAGAAAAGAATGGGGCTGGTCTAACAACTTGTGAACTCTTGTTCACAAAGGTATTGGGTCTTACAGTGTTTGACCTATGTTGACTTTTGTCAGCGCTGAAATGGTTCCTGTCAGCGTTGACATTGAAAGCATTGACACATTTGTAGGCCAAATGTGAAAAGCTCCCACATGTGTAACAAGCTTTTCTAGACATAGTCTTAGGTCTAGAAGCGAAGAAGCCTGTTCCATGGTTACTCACTTGGCTTTTTGGTGACCTAGAATTTCTATACATTTCTGCATATTTAACACTAGGTTTTCTAACATTTTGTGGGCCAAGGTCAACCGGTTTGCCAGTGGTAGGGTGTGTGATCTTAATAGGTTTAGGATCATCAATTGGTTTTGTGATTGGTGTGGGCTCATTAGGACTTTCACACAATAACCCTCCCTTAACAAACAAAGTGTGGTTAGCTTTCTTCCACTCTTCTAGGTCAGTCAGCTTTTGCTGATATTCCTCAACTGGGGAAGTCACTCTAGGTGGAGGAATGAACTCCTCCTCTTGGCATTCTGGCAAGCCAGTCCAAGATAAGTCCTTTGATTGGATCCCCAGCTGGTGGTGGAACAACAGTATAATTATTCATCCCAATCCCACTCATATCCTTAGAGTCTCTTTGTTTACTAACACACTCTCCTAGGGTTTGTGTAGCCTTATCAAACCTCTGGATTTTAAGACTCACATTATCTTTATTTTTGTTAGCCTCCTCTAACTGAGCTATCAAATCAAGATTAACCCTATTTACTATATCTTGCACATCTTTACTCTGAAATAACTCATGTTTTAAGATGTTTATTTGATCTTTTAAATCAAACTCCATTTTCTTATACTCAGATACTGTCTTTTCTGTTTGGGTTAGAGCAATTTGATAGTTAGATACTTTGCATCTTTCAGTACTTGCCTCATCTAATAATTTAACTATCTCTTGTTTTAATTTTTCAGTATTTAAACGACAACCCTTAGAACAGAAAGCATCATCATATACCTCATTGTCTGATGAAGAGGAGGAGTGTGCCATGAGAGCATATTCAGCATGCTCTTCTTTAACTTCAGCAACCAAAGCTCTGTCCTCCTCCTCATTCTTAGCCATCCAGCTCCAATCCCATTCTCCAACGCCATCAATTTGTTGAACAGCAACCATGGCCTTGGGATCTGGGTTCTTAATCATTTGGCTAGAAGGCTTCCCAGCATCAGATCTCCTTGGAGATCTACATTCCCTCATAAAGTGCCCCATCCTATGACAGTTGTAGCACTCCACCTTGGACTTGTCAAAGCCAGCAACATCCTTAGCATTAAAGGTCATCTTCTTCTTGAACCTTTTATTGAACCTGTTTGCTCTTAAACTTACAAGAGCCATAGTCCACTTGATGTCCATCTCTTCCAATTGTTCATCACTTATCTGCTCAAGATCTTCATAAGTAATCCTTGAATCACTAGGCAAGGAAGCAATGAACGCACACACAGTATCAAGATCAAAACCAGCAGGTTTAATTCTATCAGTGCCATGATTGTGTGTGTCAGTGCTTGAGTACAAAGCGTTGACAGGATATGATCCAGCGCTGACAGATTGACATCCAGCGCTGACACCTTGAGATCCAGTTGCTGAATGTCCATAGAAGTTCATGGAATCAAATTGACCTTCACTTTGTGAAAAGAAAGCCATGTTGCTACTGGAAGATTTGTTATCACTCTCCAATTGCCATTCATTCTCCAACAGCCTTAACTTGTTGAAGATGTCATCAAACCTGGAAGTCTTGTGGGTGTTATTGACAAGAATAGATCTTGTCTCAATCTTCCATACATCACCAAGGCTTTTGAGAAAAGTAGCATTCAATTCAGGGTCATCAATCTGTTTTCCCATGAAGGAAAGTTGACTTGTGATGTCAAGAAGTCTACTTCTCACACTGCTGAGATTCTCATTAGGTTGAGCTTTAAAGACAGCATACTCATGCAAGAGTTGCTTCTTCTTTTCTTCTTTTGTGTCAGCATTGCCACCATGTGCTACTTCAAGAGCTTCCCAAAGCTCTTTTGCAGACTCAAAACGTTTGTACTTATGCTGATTCTCATGACCTAGGGCATGTTTCAAGATGTTCAAAATTTTCATGTCCACCCTCTTCTTGGCTATATCTTCAACAGCTACTGCTCTCCCATCATCAGGCTTTTCCACTTTATCAGCTTCAGGACAATTAGGAACAGCTGTCCTTGCGGCAATTGCAGCAGTAATCTTTGCTGCTTTATCGAATGTGTTTCCATATTCGATAATTTCCCAAAGAGTGTAGTCATGAATAGCTATGTATTGCTCAAAATTGGACTTCCAAAGTTCAAAGTTCCTGGCATCAAACATGGGAATTTTGATACTAGGGTTTGAGAAGTTGTTTTGAAGCAAAGCAGGAGGTTGATTTGTGCCAGACATGATATTTTTAGGGTTTTGAGAATTTTAGGGTTTTTAGGGTTTGGTGTTTTAGGGTTCTGCGTTACTTAAAGATCAAAAGTTTCTCAACATGCTCTGATACCACTTGTTGATCCCAAACTTAGATCGATTAGCTTTGTGTATACGAGATTAGATCAAGTATAACACGTAGAGAAACCTTTGCTTATGAATAAAGTAACAAAGTGTTATGCGGAATTAACACTTGATCTAAAACACAATGATGTTAAACAAACTTTCACTTGTATTAGAATAATCGTGTTGATTACAATGAAAGGTTTAACTTGCGAATACTATGAAAACTGATATAAAACATTAACCTAAAAGATCTTCTTTTATAGAACAAGAAGTCTTGTACAATAAGCTACGAATCAACTATTCTAGGTAAAGATAAACATAGAAAATACATTGTCGTTTCTATCCTTACTAGAAGTAATCTAGAATATAATATACGTGTAGCTCACATCTTCCATCAGTGCTTGTCTTCAATCTGTCAACGCTTGACTTTATCTTGTCAACGCTTATGCTGTCAGCGCTCACTTTGCTCTTGTCAACGCTTGAGTTGTTCTTGTCAGCGTTCAAGTGTTCTGGCCTAAATTTATTCCCAACAGAGGTTACATCAGTCGTAGAGGAAGAAGGCCCAACATGGATGACACCGATTGTGGATTATTTTACGAATGATACACTCCCACATGACAAAACCGAGACACGAAGAATACGAATACGTTCGAGGCAATTTGAAGTTAGAGATGGGGTTCTTTACAAGCGATCATTTCTCGAGCCATGGCTAAGATGCGTAGGGCCGCGCCAGGCACAGTACATCATTAGAGAAATTCACGAGGGGTCATGCGACATGCACGCAGGACCAAGGTCCGTGGTAGCAACAGCATTGCGCAGCGGGTACTATTGGCCAACCATGCATACGGACGCGCGAACACTCATTAAAAAATGCAATGACTGCCAGGTGCACAGGCCAATACCTCAGCAACCCCAGGAGGAGCTCACCCCGATCACCTCCCCTTGGCCATTCTTTAAGTGGGGAATAGATATCGCGATACCTTTTCCTGTAGCCGCGGGTGGGATTAAGTTTCTCATAGTCGCGATGGATTACTTCACAAGATGGATTGAAGCGAAGGCAGTCACAACAATCACGGGGAACCAGGTGAAGAGGTTCGTATGGGACAACATAGTATGTCGTTTCGGACTACCCGGTGAAATAGTTTCTGATAATGGAAAGTAGTTCGCGGAGAACCCATTCAAGGACTAGTGTGCAAAGAATGGAATACACCAGCGGTTCGCATTGGTAGCCCACTCACAAACGAATAGACTTGTGGATAGAGCAAACAGGAGTTTGGGAGATGGCAAATAAGCACGATTGGGGGAACACAATAGGAAGTGGGTCGATGAGTTATCGCATGTCTTGTGGGCATATCACACGATGATCAAGATAGCCACGGGTGATACCCCTTTCGCCCTAACATATGGTACAGAGGCAGTTAAAAAGTGTGTAAACACTTATCCTTTTGCCACTAAAATCAAGGAAAAACAAGACCTAATCATGTGTTTAATATCGTAAAAGTCAGAATTACGCGTGGTTTTGTGTTTTTGTGTGAAATAGGTACAAAATATCAAAAGGAAAGAAAACACGGGATTTCACGGTCAAATGATGAAGAAAAGTCCATGAAAGAGACGAAGACAAAGTCAAACACCAAAAGTGTGCCAAAGATCACGAAAACCTGCGAATTTGACACGACTTTAAAGGAAAGATTGTCAAAGCCGAAATCGAGCTTGTTTTAGTGGATTTAACTTTAAGGAGGACATTTGGGCCAAGCGGGTCCCACATTTGGGTATTGGACTCAAAAGCCCATTAGTGAATTTCAAGAAATTACTTGAGGATCAAAAGCCCATGAAAGGCCCATTTACAAATTAAATACGGATGGAAATGTTTGTTTAACTTTGGGCCAGGCCCAGTTGTTTGACATAACAAAAAAACGGAAGGATGATTAATTGGGCACAAGCCCATTTGGCTTAATAAAATGGACGGAGAAAAATAAAATTGCTAGTCAATATTTGCTTCACCCCACATCACAAACGTTTATTAATAAACGTTTTATCCTTCACACGTGTCCCAACACCCCACAACCTTACCCACCTCACGTTTAATAAAATAAATTACCCACTCCCTTTTATTTCCATTCGATAAAAATAAAGAAACCCATTCACTGTTTATCTTCCCCTCTCTCAAACACAAACGCAGTTTACCCCAAACCCTAAATTTACCATCACAAAATTTACTCACTAAAAATTGGGGGTTTTCACTTATTCGTGTGATTCACACGAACACCAATTAAAACCCCCCTTAATCGGAAGATCCAACAAAGTGGTCCTCATCTCACGTGGCAAAATCCTTTCATGTGATTGGATGAAACACCTCTCCATATCCCCTCCATCCAATGATCATTCTCCACATCACCCTCAAACTAGCACAACAAACACAAATCACGCCAAGTTGGCAATCCGTGTAATGGGCAATGATTCTCAGCCGTAGATCAAGCAAAAGAGAGAGAAAAAAATGAAATGGATGACCTGGATTTAATTGCTTATTCAAGAAGGATCACAAGAGGGTTTCCAGGGTTTCTCCTATAAAACCCCCTCATATCTGTAATTTTGAGCGTGCCTTAATTTTTAGTTTAATTTTTATTTTCTAAAAAATAGATTTTAGGTTTAATGTATTTTCTTTTTTAAAAGTATTGTAATCTTTTTCTTATTATTAATGAAATTTTAATTCTCAGTTAAATATTGTCTCTATTTCATTTACTTGCAATTTAGATCTAATTTATGTCTTAATTAAACAAATATTAAAGTAAAGAAAAAGGTAGAAATAATTTCCCCTACTGGGAAATTATAAAAAATTATTGGTTCGTTGGTTACTGTTTTTGGTTCGTAGATGTTTTGTTTGATGGTGATGTTACGGGGAGATTTAAGGTGGTGGTGTTTGATTCGGTCTTAAGGGGGTTCAGCACTTTCCTTCTACTCAAAGGAAATCATCACAAGGTTTGTTATCTCTTTTAATTTTTATGTTAATTTTAGATTAATATTAGTTATATGTTTGGTTTAATCTGTTTTTGCTTATTTAGTTTAAGTTTATGTTGGATCTGCTTATTTACTTTCGGTTAATAATTAGTCTGCTTGGTTAATCTGCTTAGTTTTTAAGTAGTGTTTGATTTGCTTATTTTACTTTTGCTTATTCAGTTTGGTTTAGATAAGTTTGAGTTGCTTATTTGCTAGTATTTTAGTTCATTTTGTTTTGCTTATTTTTTTTAGTTTACGATTTTTAACTGCTTATTTAGGATAACTAGCTTATTTGATTCAGCTTTTGGGATTTGCTTATTGATTTTTAGTTTTAGATATATCTGTTTTATCTGCTTATTTTTGTTTAAGTCTGCTTACTTGGTTTATTATTTGCTTATCTGTTTCGTTTAGGTTTAATGTGCTTATTTTATTTGCTTATTTAGTTTTTCAGCTTATTTCGTTATAGCATATCTATTTATGTTGAGCTTAGTTGGCGTATATTGTTTGCTTATATTGCTGTGTAAAACAACAGACCCTATTGATCTGTGTGTTCTAAATTCCAAAAGTTCCAAAAAAGTCAAAAAAATAAATAGCTAAAATTTTGTCTGTCGAGGGTTTCGAACCCTTGACCTCTCGCTTAGCAAACCATCGCCTTTCCAATTGTGCTAGTTCTTCATTTGTGTTATACTTCTGCATTCATTAATTAATATAGGGTATTTAGGTTGCCAGCTTTTATTTCATTTTTTTTAAATTCTAGTTTTAAATAGATTTAATTAAAAGTTTTTCTTTATTGTTTACTTTTATTAAGTTCTAAAAAAATAAAAAGATAAAAAATATTCTATTTAAATTGTTTTAAATTTAGTTTTATTTTTATTAGTTCAACATTAATATAGTTTTTAATTAGTTAAAATTAGTTTTAAAATTTTGTATAAATGTTTTTTTAAATAGTTTAAAATTAGTTTCTTAAATTTAAAATTTGATTTGTTTTAATTATTTTAATTAATTTTTAAATAGTAAGGTAGTTAATTAAATTAGATTTAATTTTTTTATAGTTTTTAGTTTTTAATATACCAAAAAAATAAATATACGTTACCAAAAACAAGTAATCCACGTTAAGTCCGATTTCAATTCGAGTGAGTCGAGGTAAACGAACATTAAAAAGAATTTGACAAAAATTCCGTACATTAAATTGGCGCCGCTGCCGCTTCGCTCGTTACGATTGACGATTTCGTGAGACATTTGGATTTTGGGATCCGTTCATTTTGAACGTTAACTTTCTTGTTAAAAAAATCAAAAACACAAAAAAATCAAAAACTTTAAAATACAAAAAAAAAAATTAAAAAAAATCATCAAAAGCAAATTCTTTCCTAAGATTTGCACAAAAAAAATTAAAAAATACAAAAGTAATACTTTTTCCTAAAAGTATTACACCAAAAATATTACGTGTTAGTTTTATTTTTCTTAGTTCGATTTCTTTCGATATTTTATTGTGAATATATATTTTTCAAAAAAAAAACAAAAAGATTTTTCTTTTACTATATTATATTACGTAGCACAATTAATTTACGTACTTTTCAAATAAACCTTAGTTGGGATTTCATCACCTAACTATTGTATTCGAATCTTAAATGGAAATAAAAGGGAAAAATACATAAATACTAGTAAGACGTTTGAACTCAAAATATACAAACTATAAGGTGGGTATAAGGCGACGCGCTATAAAAGGCCGTCTAAGGAAAAAGGTTTTTAAGTGCTTTGTGCCACCTCGTTTCCCCGCTTGCTTGTGCGTATATTGAGAGGGACGACCGATTATTGGTTTGCCAACTCAATTAGTATTAAGTATATATTTTTGTAGCTTTTTAATATTGCACCTCGAGAGGGAAAATCCTTTCCCTCTCAAAGTCGACCGAGGTCACCTACCTCATTCCAAAGTTTTAATTGTATGCGCACTCGCGCGCGTACATACATACCGATTGGTGTACCAAACACTTCTAATTCTTCCCAAAAGAAGATGAAGAAGAAAAACAAAAAGACCGTCATTCAAGCCGATCCCGAGAATCGAGCTTTCGACAATACGATGGCAACGGATAATCGACCAATGATTGAGATTCTCCAATCTCACGTTGAAGGAAACGATGACGCAATTGTGACGCCGGATATTGGAGCAAATCATTTTGAACTTAAAACGGGTTTTATTCAAATGGTTTCTGCTACACCATTTTTAGGCCGTACCAATGATGATCCACACGCTCATATCAAACGTTTCATACAATTGGCAAACACCGTCAATACAATGGGGTGCCACAAGAGGCCATTCGTTTACAACTCTTTCCTTTTTCCCTCGAGGGACAAGCCCGGATTTGGCTTGATAAGGAACCACCCCAAAGTATCACTACATGGATTGATTTAGAGACCAAGTTCATTAACTACTTTTTCCCACCATCACGGACCACTTCTTTAAGGAATGAAATCATTACCTTTAAACAAAAATATGGGGAAACTTTTAATGAGTCTTGGGATCGATTTAAAGAGCTTTTGAGAAAATGTCCACAACACGGTTTCACTAAAGTGCATCAAATAAATACGTTTTACAATGGTTTAACTCTAAATGACCAAGACTCACTTAATAGTGCCACGGGGGGCAATATTCTTGTGAAATCTATGAACGAGGCTTGGGCTATAATTGAAAATAAGGCAAAAGTACAAACCAAGAGTGTTAGGGCCACTATGGCAAGTGCTATTTCTAGTGAGAACGACAAGAGAATCGATAAACTTACTTCGCTTGTTGAATCAATTGCTTTACAAACTCGAGCCATCAATGGTCAAGTTAATGCCTTAAAAGAGACTCGTGAAACGTGTGAGACTTGTGGTGGACCACATTCATATTTTAATTGTGACAAGGTTTACAATCAACAACAACAAGTTTGTGCTTTTAATGCTAATGAACGGGTTCAATTTAAACCTAATGTTGATGTTAACCATTTGTCTTATAAGAGTACTAATTATTTGGCTCCCCCGGGTTTTGTAGCACCACAAAGACCACTTCCACCCGCCCAAAATACCCAAAACAAAAATAGGAACCAAGGTCCTCAAATGGCTAAATTTTAAGGGAATGCAAATCAAGGGAATTTAATGGTCAAAATCAAGGGTTTCAAAATAATAACCAAGGTTTTTCATAATAACAACAGTTTTCAACCTCAATATCAAAACCAAGGTTTCCCTAATCAAGGTTTTCCTAATCAAGGGTATAATCAAATGAATATGCATAATCCTCAAATGGACTTGGTTCTACAAAAATTGACCGACCATGAGCGAATTATGAGAGAGATGCAAGAATCGACCGATAAGAAATTTTTGACAATGATTCAAGCCCTTAGACCCCAAGGAGCCTTACCTTCTAATACCAAGATTAACCCTCGTGCTAATGTGAGTGCTATCAATACTCGAAGTGGAGCCACTTTAGTGGGACCTTCCATCTCTTCGCCCATAAAGGAGAGACAAGGCCCGGAGGTCATAATGAGTAATCCTACTCCCCTTCGGTGATTCCTCCCACTACCACTCCTAGTACTAGTGCTCCATTACCTAAAGAGCCTATCCCTACGGTTGTTCAAGAAGCGAGTCCTTCTCCTTCTCAACCTTCAAAGTCTAAGCCTAATATCCCTTATCCATCTAGGTTAGACAAGGCTAAAGTGCTCAACAAAGATGACGTTCATGTCTCCAACTTTTTGAAAATGATTTCCAACGTCAATGTTAACGTAAGCCTTATTGAAGCACTTGCTCAAATGCCAAAATTTGTGAAAATGTTTAAAGATTTTCTTAATAAGAAAGAAAAAATGGTTGAGCTCGTGAACACCCGTTTAAATGAGAATTGTTCCGCGATCCTTCTCAAAGAGCTTCCCGAAAAGCTAGGAGATCCCGGAAGATTCGTGTTACCTTGCTCGTTTCCTCAAATTGATGATTGTATGGCTTTAGCGGATCTCGACGCTAGCATCAATCTTATGCCACTCTTGGTTTGGAAACAATTATCATTACCCGACCTTGTACCCACTCGTATGACTCTCGAATTAGCTAATAGAACTCTCGCATACCCCGTTGGTATTGCCGAAGATGTTTTTGTTCGAGTTGGTACATTCACTTTTCCCGTGGACTTTGTCGTCGTCGACTATGAGATGGAACCTCGTATTCCGTTAATACTTGGTAGACCATTCTTAAGATCCGGAAGAGCCTTAGTTGATGTGGCCGAAGGGGAGTTAATTCTTAGGGTTCGGGATGAACAACAAGTTTTTAAAATGGGAAAAATCACAACAAAATCAAATGGAAAAGAGTCGGTCAATATGATTGATGTTCTTAATTATGATAATGAAGAGATTTTTATTAATCCTTTTGGAATTGAAAAGTCTAATCAAAATGATTTTGTGATAACTTCATTCCTTCCCTTAGAGCCTCAAATTTTTGAAACTCCTATTTATGACACCTATAGTGATGACACTTCTTCAAGTGATCACACTATCTTCGGCTTAGAAGACTCGTCTTTTGACCCACCCACTTTTGACCCACCCATTTATGATATACCAATCTTTGATACCTACGATGATGACACTTCTTTAAGTAATCTCATTAACTTTGATTACCCACCCCATGAACTTAATGCACCTCATATCTCTATGAGTGATTCTTCCATGGAGACTCCTTTTGACTTTCATACCCCAATTTTAGAAGTCATGACTTTTGAGGAGGATCCTCCACTCTTAGAGATCATTCCTAATTTAGAGGTTATTCCATTTGAGGAGGATTTAGATATATTTCTAAATACCTATTTTCCTCATGAGGAAGAGTTTTCCTATGACTCCGACGATACTTATGTTTTCACATCAAGTTTGGAAGAGAATGACCTTCCCACTTTGGATTTTGATGATATTTTGAGCTTAAATGTCAATACCTCTTGCTATTTTCCCGTTAAGGAACCCGTGTTTGATCCCGGAATAGAGATTTTCGTGATTTCATTGCCTTATCACCATAACACCTTTCCTAGTAAGAAATTTTTGCCTAAGGATACCCCACTTTTCTTTGACTTGCGTGATTTTACCACCTCGGGGTTTATTTCCTTTTGTGATGGAAATTATGTTTTTGACCCGGGTGGATTCTCATGGGGTATGCCTTATATGACTTTGTGGCACCCTTTTATCATGGAGAGATTTGCCTCCCTTGGAAATCTCGGTTTTCCCATGATTTTCCCATTTGAATGATAACATTCGGGAATTCGAGTCGAGCTAGAGACTCGTGATAAATAAATCAAGCATCGTATAACTAGGTTAGATTTTTACCTCTTCCATCCTTCCCACCTTTTTCGCCTTCACCCATTTTCACCAATAAGTGTAGGGGGGAGCCAAGTAGGTTGTTTGTGATGTTGTGTAGGGATGTGTGCTTTCATGATCCACTTTTGGTGCTTTTGACGTGAACCGTGTTCCCGTGTTTCCCGTGTACCCGGTTCCTTCGGTAAGTTTTTGCTATTGTGATTCAATCTTGTATATAAATAAAACGTGAATAAATGTAATCACTTTAGTTATCTCTTCCTTAGCTCGATTTTAAACAACGTACTCAATGTCCTAAGTGTAGGGGAGTTTATTCTCCCACATGCTTAAACATTGAGGACAATGTTTATATTAAGTGTAGGGGGATTTCTATCGAAATTTTAGTGGGCTTTTCAATGAATTTGACCCCATTTAACCGGAAAATTTAAAAAATTTTCAACGTTTTTCAAATTTTTGATCTATTTTGGCCTAGTAGTTTTTCATTTATTTTCTTTCCTCGCATCGTATTAATAATTTCCATTTCAAGAATAAAAAAGTCAAAAATAAATAAAATGGTTTTAACAAGTTTAGATATCTTTGATATATTAGGCCCGTCGTGAATATTTTGACTCAACCCGAGTTAACTTATCTAAGTTTACTCTAGCTAGTATCCTTAACCATATGGACCTTAATTGGTTTATTAGGCTAAGCATCCACGAGTCTCATTCCTTGAGATTTTAAATTGTGGAGAACGAGAGATGATAGAGATGATAATAAGTTTAAGGGTTAATTTTTGCTTATATGAGTTTTTGTGGCTCTTTCTTCCCGCTTGTATATTTAATTGCTTAATAAATGAGGATTTTTGCGGTGTAGATTCGATATCTTAACTCTTAGCCAAATCTTTTATCTCCTTGTAATTAAATCATGAACACATTGAGGGTGCCAGCGTTGTGGACTTCCGACTAAGGTGGCTCATAACCACTAAGTAGGAGGTATTCAGACCATGGGACCGCGGAATTTGGCCTACTATATATATCATAAATAAAGAAAGAATAAGATTAAAACATGACCTCAAGGAGCCTTAGGGTGTAGGGCATGTAGCACGAACCTTGTCATTAGAGCCTTAGGGTGTATGGCATGGTAAGTGTTGAATAAAAATTGATCAAAAATCAATTCCCTTGTTTATCGTTCAAGGAGCCTTAGGGTGTGGACAATAGATGAGGAGCATTTTTACATCTTAAAGAGCCTAAGGGTATATGATGTGAACTTGCTAAACTCCACATAAAGTCTACATGACTTTGGAGGAATAACTAATAAGTAGTACTATTGGCCAAATTTTGGGTCCGGGAATTTATTCCCCAAATCGTGTTAAATCATCCTTGATGTGGGCTTACTTTAGTGACAACATTTTTGAGGACGAGGTTAGGTTTTGAGTATCGGGTTTGCACCGTTTAACCTTCATTTTTGGAATAATAATTATCAAATAAGTCAAATGAGCCTACGGGTGAATGATAATCAATAAAATCTAGAGATACAACTTAGGACTTGGAGAAAGAGTTTCACACAATTGTCTTATATAAGTGGTTTTAACTCAAGAACTTATGGTAAACAATGATCTCGTTTTTAAGCTTGGTATGGGGAACGTGAAACTTGGGGGTGATTAATATTCTTGACACCAAAGCCCTAATTAAAGTCTTAGATTCCTTTACAAGTTTCTTCCATCAAATAATTCCAAATTAATAAATTGTTATAACTTTTGTTTCTTTTAAAAGTTTTTATCTTTTCATCGTAGTAGTAGTAGATCTTAATAAAGGCCGAGATGGATTAATTATGAGAAAAATGTAACTTTATGCTTTAAAATAATGCATTGCATGGGGTCATTGCAATGGTCAAGTGTAGGGGATTTAATAAGTGTGTAAACACTTATCCTTTTGCCACTAAAATCAAGGAAAAACAAGACCTAATCATGTTTTAAATATCGTAAAAGTCGGAATTACGCGTGGTTTTATGTTTTTGTGTGAAATAGGTACAAAATATCAAAAGGAAAGAAAACACGGTATTTCACGGTCAAATGATGAAGAAAAGTCCATGAAAGAGACGAAGACAAAGTCAAACACCAAAAGTGTGCCAAAGATCACGAAAACCTGCGAATTCGACACGACTTTAAAGGAAAGATCGTCAAAGCCGAAATCGAGCTCGTTTTAGTGGATTTAACTTTAAGGAGGACATTTGGGCCAAGTGGGTCCAACATTTGGGTATTGGGCCCAAAAGCCCATTAGTGAATTTCAAGAAATTACTTGAGGATCAAAAGCCCATGAAAGGCCCATTTACAAATTAAACACGGATGGAAATGTTTGTTTTAACTTTGGGCCAGGCCCAATTGTTTGACATAACAAAAAAACGGAAAGATGATTAATTGGGCACAAGCCCATTTGGCTTAATAAAATGGACGGAGAAAAATAAAATTGCTAGTCAATATTTGCTTCACCCCACATCACAAACATTTATTAATAAACATTTTATCCTTCACACGTGTCCCAACACCCCACAACCTTACCCACCTCACGTTTAATAAAATAAATTACCCACTCCCTTTTATTTCCATTCGATAAAAACAAAGAAACCCATTCACTGTTTATCTTCCCCTCTCTCAAACACAAACGCAGTTTACCCCAAACCCTAAATTTACCATCACAAATTACTCACTAAAAATTGGGGGTTTTGACTTATTCGTGTGATTCACACGAACACCAATTAAACCCCCCCTTAATCGGAAGATCCAACAAAGTGGTCCTCATCTCACGTGGCGAAATCCTTTCATGTGATTGGATGAAACACCTCTCCATATCCCCTCCATCCAATGAACATTCTCCACATTGTGAGAACCCGTACTTTTCCAGCATTATTTTATTCTTTTTATTCGTGTATCTGAATTTTTCTACAGATTTCGTTTTCTTGAATTTTATATGTAAATCCTGAGATTCTTAAATTTTAAATGAATTATACTTTTTAAGTATTTTCTGTTCATTGACAATAATTTGCATGGAATTATAAAATTTTTATTTTATTTTTCCATATCTAATTTAAATCATAGTTTTTGATTTAAAATCACCCGCGTGCGTTTTACAACGAGTTTATTCAAATCAATGTACAACGAGAATTTCCTAGTGATCGCGATACCGACGGATGCCCAAAAGTTTACATTTATTTATCGATTGTTTCGATAATTAATATTTTCGACGATTTCGTTTTAATTACGTATAAGTCGTGTAGGGAAATCATATAATCATTTTTATGATGCATTGTAACTTTTGAAAAGTATTTTTACGAAACCCGAGCCCCGTAAATATTTTCAATATTTACCAATAACCATTTTCTACCCTTTAAAACTATTAATTGTTTTTTAAGTCCAAAACTATTCAATATTTGCAAATTTTACCCTAACCTTACTATATATACATTTTTTTTCACCAACTAACTTCATTCCACTAAAAAAAACACACACTAGTAAAATTTCTCTCCCTCCCCATTTTTTTTCTTCAAACCGTCACCACCACCATACAAAACACCCCACTTCATCAATTTTCCATATGATTTGATCAAAACAAATTAAAGACCACATCTTAGAATTCAATGGTGATTCTAATGATATCAAAATCATGAACATGCATCAAAATTTGAAGAACTTATGATTTCATGGATTGTATGATGTTTTAATCATCATGCATGTGTCATTTTTGGTAAGATTATGTTGTTTTGATCATAAAAAGTCTTGTTTTTAATCTTTGATTTTTGTTATATTATACATGCAAGTGTTTTTAGGAGTGTTTGGTTGATGGGTATGATAGTATGATGATTCTATAGGTATAGGAATGAGTGGTGTTGCTTGGAAAATTGATTTGACTTGTTTTCTAAAAAGGTAATTTGGGACAGCAGTTTTAAACAGATTTTTTCGTGGGTTTAAGGTCTGTGAAAGACTGATATTATTTGAAATTGTTGTAGAGTTTTCCGAGACGGTCGTTTTGGTATAAGATAGAGCTTCTAAGTCATTACGAGTCAAAAGTTATGCTAGTTTTAGTTTTCGTGTACCGGGAGACGCAAGTCGGCACAATCCGAAATTGTGGCTGATTTTGGGTCGACTCTCGGGGACTTTAGGCTTGGTTAGATAAATGTATCTACTGATTTTCAAAGTTTACAAACTGAGTTTGATGGGTATAGTAGTGGTTTCAAAAGTCGGATTGTCGAGTTTGTACTTTTAAAGCGATCTAAACGGTTTTACAAAACAAGTGCAGAAATCTGTCCCAAATTTGAAGTCGAGTAAAGTGTCGAGCTGATGGATTTTAAAGTGTGAACTTTGGCTCAAATTTTGGTGAGGTCTTATACAGGTTATAAGTGACCTTGACACCAATTTTCATGTAAAACGGACAAGTCTAGATAGGGTAGATCGGTGTATACATTTGGGGTGTACTTGCTGATTTTTATTTTGGGCACATAGTTCAATGCTTGTGTTGCGTGAGTTTGAGTATTCACCATCGGACATGGTGGCTTACTCAAGTGCTTAGTCATTATATAAGTGACTTAGCTACTGGTCCAAGTAAGGGTAAATGATAGTTTGACTTGCGTTAACTTGGTGTCGTATAACGGGTCATTTTCAAGTGTTTAAGTGTTTTAACATGTAACGTTGGATAAATGTATTCATTTCATTCGTGTCAATGGTTTTGAAACGTGTATACTTTGGAAAACATTTGAGTCATATTATATTTGGTACATATCGATACTCGAGTTCGAGTCTTGACGCGCGCCTTATTGTGATAGGTTGCGGTTTTCGTGTTTCCCCCGGGCATCCATATCGTCGGTGATCGTCTACCACTACCGTTTCTACTCAGTTGCTGAGTACCGTGATTGACTTACCTCGTGGCTAAGGTGAGTTCATAGCCCCTTTTTACTTGTACATGGTTTCTAAACATGCGGTGAGATTTTACATGGTGGAACACAACCATTTAAAAACTGTATGCTATCCAGAACTTGTATGCTATCCAGAACATGTATGATTTTCAGGTTTTCAATATTATTATTGCTTTTTAGTCTAGCCTTGAGTTTCCTCTCCCGATCATGAACCGTTAATTTCGAGTACTAAGCGCGAATGTTGTGGGTGGATCCATCGGGATTGACTGTCCTCGTCTCAAGTACCTTGACGCACTGATATTTGTTTGTTACTTGAGTATTTAGGCTGAATACTCCCTAGAGGAACTCACATTGAGTTAAGCTTCGGTTCATGAACTGAACAACAATAATAATGGTTTCGGACAATGGTTACTGTACATAACCATTTCCCCTTTTTGTTACTTAGCTTTGCTTGGATGGGAGCCCGCAGGATATTATCGCAGCTTGGATATTTCTGTGATGCTTTTAAAAGACTGGTTTTAGTATAAACTGTCAGAAATTTATTATATCTTTTGGGCAACTTTATGTTATAAATCATGATGAAATAATATATCTTTCCGCATATAAAACTCTGGGACCTATGTTTAAAACTCTGATCATTTATGATGTGATATATATGCTTTTATTACGTCAGCTTTGTGTCAAATGTAATTCATTGTTTCTTGTACTATGACGTGTTACCTCCTCGTTGCCTAGTTGTTCCATGTCAGATTTTGGGGGTCTCACAGATTGGTATCAGAGCGATGGTTATAGGGAACTGAGTCATTTTTGAAAAACTTAGTCTATAACCGAAAGTTTAAATATTTCATGTTTTAAGTGTCAACCACAGAATCTGCCAATGTTGTTCGATATCTGCGCGGGTAACTCTCTAATCCTTATTATTTACGTTTAATTATCATTATAATATTTCTTCTCGTGATTACATGTTGAAATATTACTTTACGCTAATGACGATAATTACTATGTGTTTTCAAAGCCTATGTGCTTCATGAATTATCATTGAATGTTAGTGTGATTACATCTGCCTATACTGTATTTCTTGAATTCTTGTTCTTGTGAATTGATCTTATTGCAATGATATTATATCGTTATGACGTTACATACTTGTATTCAGAGCGCGTATGCTGCCGACTTTTCATACTCATTTTTCTGAGTACTATTGCTATTTCATTTATGCGTGATACGATTGACTTCATATGCTCGTTCGTTTTGAATCATCTATTTTTTCTCGACTCGCTGTTACATGTTGTGCATACTCTCGTGATACCATTGTTCGGGATCGAATAAGTGTTGTTTTCGACGAAACTTCTTATTTTCATTCTACTACTGTACGTGTTGCTCTCATTGTTTAATTTCTTTAATATATCTATTTAGATATCCAATTTGCTTGTCGACCATTTTTGATTGAATGTCTTGGAAAATAGTCTATAGACCATTGTGTTGCTCAATGTGTCTCTGGAAAAGACTAAAAGACATCGTGTGATTCACACATCTCGAAGCATTTGTTGAATCAGTACCTGAATAATATCGTGAGTTTTCGTAATCTTGATCGACCTTTACGTCACCGTTGTACACGACACTTGTACATGGATTACATCTTATTTCATTGACCATTCTACGTTTCGACTTTGACTTACAACATCCGTTGTACCTTGAACACATGATCGTCATTTATTATGTGACGATTGTTTGGAATACGATTCTACTTGTATCCTCCCTTTTTTATTGAACCTCCTCGCTCCAGGAATGCCACTTGTTATTGTCCCGTTTCTTTCTCGATATATCTTGTGATTTTGGAAATCATGCCACTAAGAGACCTTTCTGCATTGCATCTTGTAGCCGAAGACACGGATGATATGCGTCGTTTTTTATGTCTCCGATTATCGTTGGCATTCTTGAACCATTTCTATATTGTATTTTCTTAAATGATTAATTATACAGTTTATTCTCTTTCGTCTTTATGGAATCCACTAATTTTGTGTGTACATTAATTCTGGGTTATTATGAAATTAGATATAATTTCAAGCTGTGTCGAGAAAATATTATTATAACTTTAGACATAAAAATATATTTCTACTTGTTGAGACGTCCGTTTATGACATAAAATTTGACTAGTAAACTTTAAAATCGAGCAAGTTACGCTCATTTGAGATTGTAAAATCTAAGAAGTTATTTTCTGAATAATGCTAAAATATCATTTTGTTAACAGATTTAATGCAAGGGCATTTTCGTCCATTTTTATTCCGTTTCAAGTCTCGGGTAAAACTAGAAAGTTGTTCAAAACATTGTTTTACATCAAAATGCATTAGACTTTGAGTCTTAGAATATCGTTTAGGGAGTTAATTGGTCTAGTCAAACCCAAAAGTCAAAACTGATAGACCTTAAAAATATGATTTCAAGCGTCTTTGAGTTCGTTTGAGCTCGTAAAACTTTAACTAATGATATTTTGCAAGCTAAAAACAATGATTGCGTTGGAACAAGTATAAAATAGTAACTTTGAGTTCGGTCATACTTATACATAGATCTTGAACTTTTGAAATTCGGTAACTTCCTAATACAGAAACTTTCCGGTGTGATTGTACTATTTGTTAACTAATACCCTACTTTCTTAAAAGTATATTTTTGTCAAATAAATCACGATGTGCACACATACGGATTCCTTTATCCTTTCTTTTATCTATGACTTATTTGTCATTCTACATTGTCTTTCTTTGCTTCTATCGTACCACTGAATTAGACCGAGGTTGAAGTTCTTGCTTTCGTATCCTTCGTTACCATCTTGACGCGTGTCTCTTGACGATTTCGACTAAACCTTTTGAAACCTTATCACCTAGTAACCATTTCGTTGACTGTCTTGAACTACTCCTTATTTCTCTCTTGTAACCCACTCGCTACTTTACAAACTATTGTCATGTTACCATATAACTCAAACAGATATTGTTTGCGAATCATTATACAAAATGTTCCACTTGG
The DNA here is from genome assembly GCA_025667525.1 of Glebionis coronaria. NCBI lineage: Eukaryota > Viridiplantae > Streptophyta > Magnoliopsida > Asterales > Asteraceae > Glebionis > Glebionis coronaria. The sequence goes on along the minus strand of CM046882.1, from coordinate 40,275,125 downwards.
ACTTTACAAATTACTTGAAGATTATCTTATAGAATTAATTTATATTAATTTTACAATGTATTTTTACAAATTGTTCTACCTTGGGTCTTGTAAAGAATGTTGTAACATTACAATTATTGAATTAAATAACTAGCCAGTAACTTATTGGCGAATAGTTTCATAAACTATTTTGATTTCCGTTTTTACAAATGGCATTAAATACATATTTTAAATAATATGACTTGTAACACTGGTTTGATGAAGCTGAACATCGCATTGCTAGTCGTAAATTATGCATGGCCTGATCACCTATGCTTAATTTAGAAGGAGCCATGCAAGGCCGAATAGTAGTTGCCATAAATATTTGACCAACAATCAACTTTTTATTATGTTCCCTAAAAAGTTAGATAAATAAAGTTTAGAAAACTTTTACTTCTTATGCGAGTATCAATAGTTCGCAACATACACATATGAACCCTTATCTTTTCTTGAACAAAGTACATGCCTCAAGCACAGATTTCCTTATTCAGCGATCTTTGCTTTACTTTTTACCTCATGATACGATTTTCATTACCACTTGCCTAAATGCTTACCATTGATACCTGACCTGAAAGTTTCAACGTTATTATGCCTCTTCGTCGATCGATCTTCTCTATCTATCTTGGTAAACCTATGAAACGTCTCTGGACGCGATTAATGATTTATGACTGGACGTGAACGATGATTTCGTGTAATTATCATGATGTGTGTTAGACTTTGTCGTCTTGGAATTCATTCTTGTGAATCATGTGTTGATTTCGCCTCTCATTGTTAATGTTGTTCATCTTACCGGAATTATTCTCAAGTGACTTCTTAAGAATTTTCTTTGATTCGAAAATTCGCTGTGTGGCTTTTCTCTTTCGATCGTATGTCGACCACCGAGAACTTAATAAGCCGTTATTGGTGTCAACAACTGCACTCAAGAAGCGACGACTTGCTATAATCCTTGTTTCTTATTATTTTTATCATTGACGCAACTATTCTATCACGTTTGTTAAGAATTGATACGACTTTCGTTTTATTTCCTTGTGTTATTGCTCGCATACAGATTGTTGACCTTTATATGATTCATATTCGTTGTTGTCTTGTCACCTTTTGAAAACCAGAAAATGTTACGTGTTTATCATTTGATACCTTAAACACTTTCTTGAATTTCTAAAAAATTATTATTAATTTTTAAGAACGTTTTATACATTTTATCAAATGTTTAAACTACCAAAATAACAGTTTCAAGTTAAGCACAAGATATATATATATATATATCTTCTTTGGGAAATTTACCTAGTGTTTCAAAGGATATCAAGCTGTATCTTTTAAAGTATTTGATTATATCGTACTTTATTGTCAATATAATGAAATTATTAAATTAATTTATAATTTCTAACAATGATTCAAAATAACTTGGAAAAAAAACTGATTTTTCTAATGGTAACGATAAACCTGAGGTTTTAACAATAATTTCATGCAGTCATCCAAAAGTTCTTAAGCCGATCAGGATAACTATTTTGAACTGTTCTACTTTTACTTTAAAGTCCTGATCAAGAAAAAGATTTGACAACTGTTTACCCATTCATTTTATATAGAGTTTGATTTTTAAATCACTACATCTGGTAAAATTTTCTTTTAATTAAGAAAATATTTAAACTGAGTTTTTAAAGTAATCCCAAAATGCTAGACAACTGATTGAGACAACTTGTATTTTAAATGATCATATGTTATTCATTTTCTTTTCCCTTCTATTTCGCTTGTGACTGGATTATTACGTTTTAAGATTGTCACGTTTTACAGTTGCACGATTTGCGACCCCTTGTTGATTTACAATCTTGGTTCATTTTATCGCACTTTGCCTGTTTAAGCGATTCTTGTGTTCATTCTTGTTAGTTTATCGCACGTATTTCCAACAACTCTATCTCTCGATGTATCTCCGTATTGAAAGATCGCTATTCTAATCCAAGACTGAAAAGTTATACGAAAAGGAACAAAGAAACTGAAGCGTAGTGAATTTCAATTGTTAAGTTTCGTCGTGGTGCAGAAATTACCTGGGAAGCAATGAATTTGTTCTACACTTTGTACCTCCTCTTGTTTGCATCTTCTACTGTTTTCAGGAGAACTCTGGGGACCAGAGTTCCTTTAGGGGGGAAGACTGTGAGAACCCGTACTTTTTCAGCATTATTTTATTCTTTTTATTCGTGTTTCTGAAATTTTCAACAGATTTCGTTTTCTTGAATTTTATATGTAAATCCTGAGATTCTTAAATTTTAAATGAATTATAGTTTTTAAGTATTTTCTGTTCATTGACAATAATTTGCATGGAATTATAAAATTTTTATTTTATTTTTCCATATCTAATTTAAATCAAAGTTTTTGATTTAAAACCACCCACGTGCGTTTTACAACGAGTTTATTCAAATCAATGTACAACGAGAATTTCCTAGTGATCGCGATACCGACGGATGCCCAAAAGTTTACATTTATTTATCGATTGTTTCGATAATTAATATTTTCGACGATTTCGTTTTAATTACGTATTAAGTCGTGTCGGGAAATCATATAATCATTTTTATAATGCATTGTAATTTTTGAAAAGTATTTTTACGAAACCCGAGCCCCGTAAATATTTTCAATATTTACCAATAACCATTTTCTACTCTTTAAAACTATTAATTGTTTTTAAGTCCAAAATTATTCAATATTTGAAAATTTTACCCTAACCTTACTATATATACATTTTTTTTCACCAACTAACTTCATTCCACTAAAAAAAAACACACACTAGTAAAATTTCTCTCCCTCCCCATTTTTTTTCTTCAAACCGTCACCACCACCATACAAAACACCTCACTTCATCAAATTTCCATATGATTTGATCAAAACAAATTAAAGACCACATCTTAGAATTCAATGGTGATTCTGATGATATCAAAATCATGAACATGCATCAAAATTTGAAGAACTTATGATTGCATGGATTGTATGATGTTTTAATCATCATGCATGTGTCATTTTTGGTAAGATTATGTTGTTTTGATCATAAAAAGTCTTGTTTTTAATCTTTGATTTTTGTTATATTATATATGGAAGTGTTTTTAGGAGTGTTTGGTTGATAGGTATGATAGTATGATGATTCTATAGGTATAGGAATGAGTGGTGTTGCTTGGAAAATTGATTTGACTTGTTTTCTAAAAAGGTAATTTGGGACAACAGCTTTAAACAGATTGTTTCGTGGGTTTAAGTTCTGTGAAAGACTGATATTATTTGAAATTTTTGTAGAATTTTCTGAGACGGTCGTTTTGGTATAAGATAGAGCTTCTAAGTCATTACGAGTCAAAAGTTATGCTAGTTTTAGTTTTCGTGTACCGGGAGACGCAAGTCGGCACAATCCGAAATTGTGGCTGATTTTGGGTCGACTCTCGGGGACTTTAGGCTTGGTTAGATAAATGTATCCACTGATTTTCAAAGTTTACAAACTGATTTTGATGAGTCTAGTAGTGGTTTCAAAAGTCGGATTGTCGAGTTTGTACTTTTAAAGCGGTCTAAAAGGTTTTTACAAAACAAGTGCACAAATCTGTCCAAATTTGAAGTCGAGTAAAGTGTCGAGCTGATAGATTTTAAAGTGTGAACTTTGGCTAAAATTTTTGTGAGGTCTTATACAGGTTATAAGTGACCTTGACACCAATTTTCATGTAAAACGGACAAGTCTAGATAGGGTAGATCGGTGTATACATTCGGGGTGTATTTGCTGATTTTTATTTTGGGCACATAGTTCAATGCTTGTGTTGCGTGTGTTTGAGTATTCACCATCGGACATGGTGGCTTACTCAAGTGCTTAGTTATTATATAAGTGACTTAGCTACTGGTCCAAGTAAGGGTAAAGGATAGTTTGACTTGTGTTAACTTGGTGTCGTATAACGGGTCATTTTCAAGTGTTCAAGTGTTTTAACATGTAACGTTGGATAAATGTATTCATTTGATTCGTGTCAATAGTTTTGAAACGTGTATACTTTGGAAAACATTTGAGTCATATTATATTTGGTACATATCGATACTCGAGTTCGAGTCTTAACACGCGCCTTATTGTGATAGGTTGCGGTTTTCGTGTTTCCCCCGGGCATCCATATCGTCGGTGATCGTCTACCACTACCGTTTCTACTCAGTTGCTGAGTACCGTGATTGACTTACCTCGTGGCTAAGGTGAGTTCATAGCCCCTTTCTACTTTTATATGGTTTCTAAACACGGGGTGAGATTTTACATGGTGGAACACAACCATTTAAAAACTGTATGCTATCCAGAACTTGTATGCTATCCAGAACATGTATGATTTTCAGGTTTTCAATATTATTATTGCTTTTTAGTCTAGCCTTGAGTTTCCTCTCCCGATCATGAACCGTTAATTTCGAGTACTAAGCGTGAATGTTGTGGGTGGATCCATCGGGACTGACTGTCTCCGTCTCAAGTACCTTGACGCACTGATATTTGTTTGTTACTTGAGTATTTAGGCTGAATACTCCCTAGAGGAACTCACATTGAGTTAAGCTTCGGTTCATGAACTGAACAACAATAATAATGGTTTCGGACAATGGTTACTGTACATAACCATTTCCCCTTTTTCTTGTTACAAATGAATGCTTGTGTTCCATACCTTTATTGCTAAACCTATGAATTTTCACTCAACTTTGTGTTGACGATTTTACATGTTTAATCTCAGGTATTATTACTTAGCTTTGCTTGGATAGGAGCCCGCAGGATATTATCGCAGCTTGGAGATCTGTGATGCTTTTAAAAGACTGGTTTTAGTATAAACTGTCAGAAATTTATTATATCTTTTGGGCAACTTTATGTTATAAATCATGATGAAATAATATATCTTTCCGCATATAAAACTCTACGACCTATGTTTAAAACTCTGATCATTTATGATGTGATATATATGCTTTTATTACGTCAGCTTTGTGTCAACTGTAGTTCTTTGTTTCTTGTACTATGACATGTTACCCCCTCGTTGCCTAGTTGTTCCATGTCAGATTTTGGGGGTCTCACACACATCACCCTCAAACTAGCACAACAAACATAAATCACGCCAAGCTGGCAATCCGTGTAATGGGCAATGATTCTCAGCCGTAGATCAAGCAAAAGAGAGAGAGAAAAATGGAATGGATGGCTTGGATTTAATTTCTTATTCAAGAAGGATCACAAGAGGGTTTCTAGGCTTTCTCCTATAAAAACCTCTCATATCTGTAATTTTGAGCGTGCCTTAATTTTTAGTTTAATTTTTATTTTCTAAAATATAGATTTTAGTTTTAATGTATTTTCTTTTTTAAAAGTATTGTAATCTTTTTCTTATTATTAATGAAATTTTAATTCTCAGTTAAATATTGTCTCTATTTCATTTACTTGCAATTTAGATCTAATTTATGTCTTAATTAAATAAATATTAAAGTAAAGAAAAAGGTAGAAATAATTTCCCCTACTGGGAAATTATAAAAAATTATTGGTACGTTGGTTATTGTTTATGGTTCGTAGATGTTTTGTTTGATGGTGATGTTACGGTGAGATTTAAGGTGGTGGTGTTTGATTCGGTCTTAAGGGGGTTCAACACTTCCCTTCTACTCAAAGGAAATCATCACAAGGTTTGTTATCTCTTTTAATTTTTATGTTAATTTTAGATTAATATTAGTTATTTGTTTGGTTTAATCTGTTTTTGCTTATTTAGTTTAAGTTTATGTTGGATCTGCTTATTTACTTTCGGTTAATAATTAGTCTGCTCGGTTAATCTGTTTAGTTTTTAAGTAGTGTTTGATTTGCTTATTTTACTTTGACAAAAACAAGTAATCCCAGCTGAGATCAGATTGCAAACACTCCGCACAGCGGAGGTGGACATGGTCACTAACGACGAGGAGCTGTGATTGAACCTAGACATAATCGAGGAGCGACGAGAGTTGGCAGCAATCCGCGAAGCTAAATCAAAAGCAAAAATGAAAGGCTATTATGATGCTAGGGTGCGCAAGACCTCCTTCAGGCCATGTGACTTTGTGTATCACTCAAACGTGGCCAGCCGCGCTGAGAATACAGGAAAACTTGGACCTAAGTGGGAGGGACCTTATATAGTGATAGATGCACTAGGGAATGGCGCGTATCGGCTACGTGACATGGATGGCCGCGACATACAAAGGCCTTGGAACATATGCCATCTAAAGAAGTGATACATTTAGCGGCGGACTTCTTAAATAAATGTATTGTTTTTTTCTTTTCCTTCATGTAATAAAACTTGCAAGTATTAATAAAACTGTCTTGGTACCTAGCTAGTTCCACGGCGCATTATGAAAACATTTCTTTTTGTCATACATATTTTCTTTTTTATGTATTATATTGCCTACCGGCGTACGCGTGCAAAACGTTTCCAGGTGAAATAAGAGGAATGAGCCTACCCTACTAATTAGACTCGTCAAGTAAGTGGGATGCAACCCCATCGACTATGGATCGCATATCCTTGTTAGGCCCCTTGCTATTTATGACGTCGTATCAAGTTATGCAGCCAGTAAACTCTGAGACTGTTAAGACACAATCGTGCGTACCTAACAATTGGTCAGCCTCACCTGACCGTCCTTATGGTAGTAGTTGTATACCGCACGTAATGAGCTTCTCAAACCCATATGGACCATTTATGAGTTTTCATTAACTCATTAGGCGAACTCGTGTTACAAACATTAAGCACACTTATCATTAATAAAAAAATAGTGTTTGTTACAAACAAAAGCGAACATTTGAGCATCACAAAATAACAACATATTTACAAGTCCGTAGAATGGTTGGTGAGCAAATGGGTCTCGGATGATGATCTCTTCAATTTCAGTAGCGGTGGGCAGTAAGCAGTGGCGCGATGGTCCCTTAAGCTCTTCTCCATTCGGTACAGCGTGCGAGAGTCCCTCTCTAGCAGTGGTAGTGGCAGCACAAGAATGGAGGGCGCAAGATGGGCCGCGCCAACAGATGGTGCAGACTCTATGTTCAGAAGGGCCCTCTTGGCAGCAGCGCGACTCTCATGGGCGGCAAGCACCTCGGATAGTGGAACTTCCTTCTAAATCCTGAATGGATCAAGTGCATCCCTAGGATGCGCGAATATGGGTATTGTCAGCTGCTCCATAGACGGTTTCAGGTGGAAGTCCGGCAATGCTTCTGCGGCCTCTACTTTTTGGCGCGCCAGTGTAAGGCCCTCCATCACAATTTCCACGGGTACCTCATGGTCCTTATCCTCTAAACCAAAGGATGGCAGTGGACAGGCTTTCATATCCTGTAAGGCTGTTGTCAGTTTGGAATCGGCCTTTGGGGTCATAAAAGGACACCTATGCTAAATCTTTCTTCGATAACTTTGCCTTGTGCGTTGTCACCAAACCCCTAGAAGTACCCTCGTTAACCGCAGCTATCACAGACTGGGAAAAAGAAGCTCGCAAGGTGGGGTCTTCCAAGGCACCCATCGGGCTAAGCGCAGACCATGGCGCACTAGCCACCGCTTCTCCGCTACTTCCTTCATTAAGTGAGGATATAAGTCTTCATCCAGCTCTAGGCTCATAATTGCCCGCTGAGGTCGCTCACATCCTTCTTCACCTTGGCGCCCAACGCGTCAACATCAGCTACAAATTTATATTTTCCTTCTTTGAACGCCCCCATAGCAACTTGGTTAGAGGCCTTTAGCTGATTGAGCTGGGCGCGCTCTTCATCTAGAGCGCTGGATAGCCTGTTCCTTTCCTCTGTCAAAGAATGGAGAAGGTCCACATCCTTTCTGCCTCTCTCGATCTCTTGGTCAATCTTTTCTTGCATATCCCCCAGCGCGATGGATTTTTCTTCAGTGACTTGCCTTAGTCTTTCCTACGTGGTGCGGACTTGAGCAGACAGCTTTAGGAATCTCTTCTTAAGATGTGACGTCAATGTCACATGCTGCGCTGATAGATAGCTGGCTTCATCGGCCAGGACAACGTCACTCATTCCTTCAAAAATTTCCGCTCAGCCGGGGGGCACAATGTTGTCCAGAAAACTTGAGCAGTCAAAAGCGCTTGTCAGATCAGAAGATGCAGGCAGTTCCCAGTTGGGAGCAAAGACAGGGTCTGGAAGGAACACGCTTCCCCCTGCTGATGAAGTCTCCTTGTGGGGGGAAGGCATGGTCTCTGCTTTAGAAGAAGATTTATCTGGGTCGTCACTGATACATAAGGATGGTGGTGAGGTATATATATAAAACAAACACAACATGAGAACAAAAACTACCATGTGTGGAAAGGAAGTTACCTTAGGTTGATGGTGACTGGAGGAGTGCGAGGGGGAGTCTTCGCAAGGTTCTCCTCGAACTCTTCTTCGGTTGTGCGTACCTCTGTCTAGGAAGGACCGACCTCGGTGCGCGCAGCTTTGCGAGAAGACGACGGGGGGCTCCTTTGTCTTTTCCCCAAGGTAGAAGTGTCTTCTTCGTCAAATTATTCTTCGCCTTTCTCAGCGTCCTTGGTAAGGTTAACCGAAGACAGTGAGGAGCTGAGGAAGGGCGGTGGTGGCTGTTGTACCACTGGTGGCTGTTGTGCTAGTACTGGCTGTTGTGGCTGTTGTGCTGATGGTGAGGGTGGCGGCTGATATGCGCTTGTGTCGTCATTTTCTTGGGCGGCAGATGCCTCTCCGACTTCTAGGTCCATTGTGTTCTTTTGGGCACGGTCTTAGACGGATTCTTCATTTTTTCTCTCAGGACGAGAGTATACCATCAAATCTTCTGGGAATGCACCACGAACGAGTTCCAGAAGATCCATAACTGCGCAACAAGCAAACAGACAAATAGAAAGATAAAATTTAGTTTCTTGGCACAGGAAGGTACTTATAGAATGCTACGGTGGATGGGAGGAAGAAACACTAACCCTGGCTGTCCTGGGTGTAGAAGACGTGTATCTTGTGCGCGCCACAAATCGGTGCACGGCTTAGTCCAAGGGTGACTAGCACACTCTCCGGATACGGCTGTACGGGGATACGATTGTTGTTTAAATTCTCCGCGTCTTCAGGGTTATATGAGTTGCGGCCAGGAGCGGGGTCCTTCCCCACCATTCCAAGGGTCAAAAAAGGGAAGTGAAAAGGGAAGACGTCGTCATCAAGCCAGAAGAATCTGTCGTTCCATTCCCTTAGGGAGTCTACTTTTCCGTTATAACATTGAATCCCGCCTTTTCGCTTAGCGAAGGACACCCAACCATTGGCTTATTGCCGTTGGTAGAATACGCGGAAAAGGTCTACGTGGGTTGTATGTCTAGGGTACGACAGTTTATTTCGAAATTTGAAATTTTCGCCGCCCCTATACAATGCAATTGAGAGACGTGGGTCTCATAATGCATCAACACACTAAGAAGGAAGCGTGACATGGGTATACGCTGGTTTGCGTAGTCGAAGAACCGGGTATACACCCCTATCTTCCCCGTTGGGGCCTGGCTTATATTATGTCGAGCGTTAGGAACTTCTGGGTGTAGATAGTTAGGTATGTATAACTCTGTGGTGAATTGGTCTAGCTCCTCTATGGTCAATACGGTGGTCGCGCATATTACCTTCGTTAAAATCTGGTGATAATGACGTGTGTTGAAAGCGTTAATGGAGGTTTTAGATTTTTTAATTGGTAAATAGTCAAAAGGAGGCGTCAGGGGTATATATGTATACCTATTGATTTACTGATCACGGATAGATATGTGCCACGCGTTTCCCACTTGCTAGATCCAATGGTAGAAGTTGAAGGGGTAACTATGACGTGGCATGCGCTTTTTCTAGGTACCGAGGAGGTTAGGTAAAAGGGGTATGTATGTCTTCTTGGCGGGAATGTTTGAAATCTTTGTTCATATCTGGACTATGCGAGTGTTCTAGTTAAATTATAGTCTAGCAGCAGCGGTTGGAACCTGCGACCACTAGACTGGGGGATATGATGACGTATAGTCCCTAGTCGGGCTGGATAGTCCGACCCACGGGTACTACCCGCATCCATCAGGAATGGATTGAATGATTATGCGATGCTTGCGCAAGCTCAGGAGGCCCGGTAAGCCGCTGTCACACATAAGGTTAATTACTTAGCCAGGTCCTTGTCGCAGCACGACAGGATCAGATAAGAATATAATCTATCATATAGATATATTCGCCTAAAGGGAAGAGATATACACTTTCCTTGGTTATGCGATAAGGATCAAACTATTTTAGATCATTATCTCTTCCTTTGGTCGCAAGAGTAGGAGAGCCCAGCCAGGACTCTCTCGAGTATAAAAGGAACCCCATAGGTTCCACAAAGGTACGATACACACAATACCCTAAACACTACATACTCAAATGTATTACTTACTCTCACGCTGGAGTCTAATTGTGGGTCACAAACCCACGGTAAGCCTAGCGGTGTCTGTTTAGTGCGCAGGGTCCTCAAAGCAAGTTTTACTTGGTGCAGGAGCCGGAGTCCACAAGACCCCCAAATTAAGCCTAATTTGGGTCAAGCTCGGTCTACTCCAACTTTTGTATCAACAATTTGCATCAGGGTGTATTGAATATCTTGAAGCATGAGCTTCGTCCATTAATACCTTCCTTATTCTTACAACTAATGGAATCCGTATGTGTCCGACAAAGTAAATTGTTCCATCATTTTCCCTTTCAAATTGTGCATCTAATCCTCGCAGCAATTCAGACGGACCGAATGATTTTGTAGTTTATTGTGATGCATCCCATCAAGGTTTCGGGTGTGTCTTATTGCATCGAGGAAAAGTGATTGCTGCGAGGATTAGATGCATCGAGGAAAAGTGATTGCATCGAATAAAACACTAACATAGTGATCATTAAGAAGATACGTACCCGCGACCACCTGAAGATTCTGCTGAACGTTATTACCCACATGATACACCCTGCCTCGAGCTCCATCGTTCTGCGGGTCCATGGCCTTTGGACACTTATTCTGGTAATGACCTTTTCTACCACATCTAAAGTACACCACATTACAGTTCCCTTCCTTATGGCCAATCCTCTTACAAGTTGCACACTTAGGAGGACACACACCGACAGGATGACGCCAATTGCATCGATCACACTTAGGCAGATTTCTAGTATAACCTCGTCTGCCAGCAGAAGCAGCAGGAGCAACAAGAGTAACAGGAGCAGTAGGAGCAGCTGCATACATGGTTGTTGTCTCTTGTCTCTTGTTGGCTTGTCGGTTGTTGTTCCTGTTGAAGTTTCTATTGTTGTCGCGGTTGTTGTTACGGTTATTGCCCTGATTATTCCCTTGATTGTTTCCTTTAGTATCCTCTTATTTCCGCTTGTTATCATCATTTGACTTAGAAACTTTACCTTCCATAGACTGCTCGACCAATTCACGAGCCATGTTTACCGCTTCATGTAGGGAGGAAGGTTTTGATGAAGTAATGTGCCCTTTAATCCTTTCAGGAAAGCCCTTGACATACCTTTTTATCTTCTTTTTCTCATCTGGAACCATTTCGGGGCACATTAAGACCAATTCATGAAACCTATTATTGTATGCTTCAATATCATCATTTTTCATTTGTAGGTTCCATAGCTCTTGCTCCATACGAGCTATCTCAGTCCCAGGGCAGTATTCAGTAGTCAACATTACTTTGAACTCGCTCCAAGGGATTTTATTTGCATTATCAAGACCTAAGGTTCGAATATTCCCATTCCACCATGTAAGTTAAATACCTTCCAAAGTACTAGCAGCATATATTACCTTATCCTCTTCAGTACATTTGTAAGTCCCAAACACTTGCTCCGTCTTTTCAAACCAACATGTTAACCGAACAACGCCTTCAGTCCCTTTGAAGGAGTAGGGTTTTACAGACATGAAGGTTTTGATTGAACATCCTTTTGCACTTGATGAATTTTCGCCTTTAACTTGAGTCTCTCGGCTCGTTTCGTATTTCGCAACGGCTTTCTTTACCCTTTTTGCAATAATTCTCTCAATAGTAGCCCAGCGGGATCTCCTGGGTCCATCAGCCCTACGAATTCTGGTAGGCGGCATGTTTTTGTCAACAACACAATACAAAATTCAGTGAGAACTTGTATAAGTATGATATTTCAAGATTCATGAAAAATTGAGGAAATAGAATAAGAAGAGATTTTAGATATGCATAACTTATTGTCAACATGGAATGCAACACTAAGGACTAGAATATATATATATATATATATATATATATATATATATATATATATATATATATATATATATATATATATATATATATATATATATATATATATATATATATATATATATATATATATATATATATATATATATATATATATATATATATATATATATATATATATATATATACATATATATATATATACATATATATATATATATATATATATATATATATATATATATATATATATATATATATATATATATATATATATATATATATATATATATATATATATATATATATATATATATATATATATATATATATATATATATATATATATATATATATATATATATATATATATATATATATATATATATATATATATATATATATATATATATATATATATATATATATATATATATATATATATATATATATATATATATATATATATATATACTAGTTGCAAAACCCGTCCGATGGACGGGTATGACTCTTGATTGTCGTTTAACTCTTTGTATTTTGTAAATATTTGTTTCTATACTTATCTTTTAATATAGTCGTATTTTGATGCATTATCTGTCGCCATGTCTTATATTTGTCTTTTAAGTTTTTCATTTACTAAAATAATTATTTGTATGTTACTTTTGGGTAAGTATTTTTATGTATTTTTTTAAGTATAGTGTTGGTTACTTAATGCTTTTTTAGTAAAGTTTTAAATTGTATTATTAGTTAGCATGAATTTAATTAGATTTTTTCAATCTCAACTACTTACAAAGCATTTTTCCTTATAATTTAGTTTTTTTGTTGTTATTTTTTTGTATTTATGAGTTATGGTTAAACATATTACAGTAGTTGTTAAGTAATTCTATGAGGATAAAGTTTTTAAATTGTAATTCAATGGATCATTGAAACAACGATTAATTTAGTTTTTCAAACAAAAGTAAAAAACCAAGTAAGTTATTTGTTAACAGAAGTAAAAAAAAGGATATCAGTTGAGTAATCTGATTCATAATTGTGTACACAATTAGAGGTGAGAAAAATCGATTTATGATCTGAACCAAGAAAAAACACCAAACCGGTTTTAAAAAAAGAACGGGTGTTTTTAAAAACGCAAAAAAAACGGGTTTTTTTAGAACCGGTTTTTCAATCCGATTCGATCGTTCGTAGCGGGTTAATAAAATGACCGGGATCGGATAAAAAACCGGCGAAAAATCCGGTTAAAACCGAACCAATCCGATCCCCGAGTAAATTCTAAACAAAAAAACCGGTTTTAAATCGATATGGTTTAATCAAACCGGTTTGTTGGGCCCGTTCAGTCAAGCCGAACCGGATTAAAAACTGATCCGTTTTATAAAAATATTTGTTTGCCCACCTCTATACACAATCTAAGATGTCAATAAAATTACAATCATTACATATGAATCAAGTACGGGAACAATATTGCTTACAAAAAAGACCACCGACAACATAAAATTGTATTATTACGTTCGACACAAGAGGTAAAATTACGGATAGTGAAACTCTGTAAATGGAAAGCATCCCACCAAATCAAAATATGGATATAGAAAAATTACTATCAAATTATTCACATTATGTTAAACAAAAGGAATATTGTCACATGATTTGTATGTTTCAAACTTAAAAATATGGATATGTATTGATTTATGTATATATATGGTGATATAGAACCATCATCTAATAAATCTAAATGACAAACATGTGACAATAGAAAAATATCTCTATTGTGTTTGCTATAAGTCACTGTTGTGGAACTTGGATGAGATTTAAGTAGTGGTCAACTTATCTGTAAAAAATTTGCAAAAACATACAAATGGTTAATATGCAAATGAAGCTTTTTGACCCATTAAACACCATTATCTACCTATTTATACAATGTGTTAAAAGCAAATGGTCTACAATATCTAACATAATAATCAAAGGCAAAGTCGAAGGCCACTTACTCAAACTATTTACCACATGTATGGAATGTTCCTATAGTAAATAGACTTACAGGTTTATAAAAGGACTATACAAATTTTCCATATAAGAGGTTTCAAGATCATAAATTACACCACTAAAAACATTTAGGATACTTAGAAAATAAATGGAATTGCAGCACTGAAGTGAGTATAACAGTCTTTTTATGGCTTTTGGATAATGATAATGGCAGTACTGATCATAGATATCTATTTTTTTTCATGATCTCAGTTTTGATATTGCAGGTTCAGTAGTCGGTGTTTCAGTGTGTTATAACTTATCAGGATTTAGTGGGTATCTTTGGATTAGCATTTACTAATGGTTTCAGTGTTACTCGAGGTTTAATGGATGATGATTCAGTATCTAGGAATCTTAATGTGAACCTACAATAATTAAATTTTTACATCTTTTACCTGTTTGACCATTTTTTATAGATTTCTTACTTATTCTACAAAGACTCGATTTCAGGATGCCTATATGGCAATGAAAAATTTAAGCTACTCATATAATTTAATCGACATACCAGACAAGAGAGATCGTTCATGTTCACAGACATTCGAACAGCTTGATGTGAAAATTGTTCAAGATGCTCCTCCAACTGTTATGGGGTTACAGAAATAAACATCATCAGTATTAGCATCATAAAATTTCGTCGCAAATACGTAAAACTTACATATTTTTTTAAAAAACTCGAAAAAATCAAAACCCGGCCAGGTCTCGAGAACCGGGTTGACCCGGTTCGCCGGTGGGTCTAACCGGGTTTGGAAAATGTGAAACCCAGGTCAATATGACCCGTTTTTTGGTCGGAACGGGTCAATCGGTTGACCCGACCCCATAATTTGAGCAAATTATGAACCCAATAAACCATTGCATTAAAAATACAAAGATTCACCAGAAAGCAAGTTTATGATGACTCACGTATCTTTAATTAGCATTAATCTAACAATGCAAATATACATGGAAAAATATACATATACGTGAGATTACCAGCCTTTAACCCTCAAGCATAATTCCTGATGCATTCCTGGTAGAAAAATCTGATTTGGTAGACATTGCATCTTCTGCGTCTATTTCAATCCATTTCCCCGACTTGTGTTTCTACTTCCACAAATTCATGAACCTCAAGAAATCACTCCTGTTGTACCAATAAGAAAAAGTTAATTTTGCATGTAAGGTATATACACAGAAACATCAATGCAAAGATAGCTGCTTACATTAGCCGTGATGCACCAAAGCATTCAGGAAATGATAACAAATTTGACGCATGGTTAACTTCAAATCCAGTAGCTACAACATGTGAAGATAATGTTTAAAAGTTCGGGAAATTATCGGTTTTTCACACTTATATAGTCAATTTACAACGTTCTGTAAAGATGGACATAAGAAAGGAAGCACCAAGACTTTAAATTTCCCTCTGCATTTTCCCATCAACATTGTTTCCTTGAATGAAAATTTCGTCGAATATATGTAGTATTTCATATTGTTTGGTGTAGACATGTTCCAGAATCTCAGGGTTCCTCACGCAGTGAACAAAGCTATGAACAACAAATATTTTTCAGCGTTCTCTGTGTACTGTTTGAAACATAAAGTAATGGAATGAATTACCTGTGGAGGTGGACTTTTTAAACCAAGCAGCTGCATTAGAGGCAGGTGGTGCCGTGGTGGCCCGAGAAATACGAAATAGCCACCTTGTGCAATCTGATCTGATTTGCCTTAAAATGTGCGATAAAAGGTCTGATCACACTGGATGCAATTTTCTGTTTCTTCTTCTCATTTGCGACGATGTTATAAACCACACCTGCCACCAGCCAGGGTGTTTGGGAATACTTATTTAATTGAATTGCATTTCAAATGTCAAAATAGCTGCATTAAGAATAGAGACAAACAACAAAGCCAATAATTCTGATGTTAGAAGAAACGTAAGCATGTGCCATGTCTCGAAAGAGATGCCAAAAATCGCACCCATATGCAACAACTGGAAAATGTGTTTAAAAATAAGTGAATAATGAAGATCTATCAGCCTAGAAATAACATTTTATAAGGCATGTTAAGATACTCGCCTTGCCTCATTTCTTTTACAGAATCCAAATTATGCATTGAGTCAGATCATCTGCAATAGCTTGTTTCACTTCTTCCTTGGCTTCAACAACAGCAGTCACTAAATTAGTGGTCTCCATTAATGACACAACTTTGCTCTTTTCATACTTCCTAATTTAGCCTCGCCGACCACCACCATCATTTTTCGAACACTAAAAAGGAATAATGCTCTTGGTTTGCGATGCCAATAAGAAACAACAGAAATAGCAATATGATAAGCTGCAAAAGCACTTATCAGATTGCTGCCACGCTTCTCTCAATCAATTTCAGCGGTTTGTTCTACGTTTTCATCTTCTTGAATCCCGTCAAACTATATCTTCAGCGGATTTTGACGTCTCATATTCCTTCTTCCTGAACAAAATGTTTTAGATGAGTTGGCAAGGTCCACTGCTAGATCTCCCCTAAAAGAAACCAAATTAAATAATTAAATTCATAATAACAACCTCCGATAATAAGAGATATATAGTTGCTTTTGCTTAGGCGAGGGCCAAAGAAAACGTACCTTCTATGATCATGACTTCAGATAATATCCGGACATTACCACTATTGGTCTTTGGACACATAATTTTATGCTAAAGAACCATAAGGCATTTAGCCTATTGTATCAGCGGAGCGGCTGTTTGGGAATGCTCATATAAACTGGTTATATTGTTTTCTCTTCACGACGTTATTATCCATTTTGTTCCTGATCCCTTTCTAAAGCAGCAGTAGGCAAACACCCCTTAAGCTATAGCCAAACACCAATTAAAGTTGCAAGTTTGTAGAAAAAGGAGTCAATTTATGTTTAAATGTAAATAGGACCAGATAGCTTAAAACAAATAGTTAAAAACGCTCCAAAGTAAAAAAGTACCCAGAAACAGAAATACAGCCGACATGATTCAAAGCTTCGTATGGTTATTAACAGTTTTTTAAAGTTTTACAGTTCAAGATTTATTAAAATATGTACTCCGTATTAACTTTCGAAGATTATAACATAAAACTGTTTCTATAAAAAAATCACTACTGTGAACAATATAACAAAGATATTGATTTCTTCTTGAAAGTCATAACTTCATATATTCAGGAATATGGATTAATTTCAACAAAGTTTGATATCAGATACCTTAAAGACAGTGAAGGCGATTTGATTTCTAAACAATGGTATGCAACGCAATACCTTATTAGATAACTAATAATTAAAATATATGAAAAATCACCTATTATTCTGTAACTTAAACAAACTGGTGATCCGATTCATACCACAAAATGATACATATAGTTGTACCAGTTGGTAGAATACCACAAAAAGCCTTGAACGTGTTATCTATCTCAGCTAGAATCTGAAAAAGTGGCATATAGTGTAACCTTTCCAGCTCTATCCTGTCATGCATTGTGTAAACTTAAATATTCATCATTTTCACGTCTGCGCATCAACTTTATTTTTCTTTCGCTAACCTATAAGGTAAATCAGATAAAAAAGAAACCCAACATCAACATATCTCAAAAGTAACATCTCAAGCTACAATACTGACCCGCTCACATTTTTTTTAAATGATTGTATCACCTGTCTTGGCCAACGCATCTTCCTCGCCCGCTCCATTGCTTCTTTATAGTTGGTTCTTACATAGTTACATGGTACATGTTTCAAGTTTTAAAAAATTAAGTAGATAAGCATAGCGTATCTTGGCCAGTCCATCGGAACTTAAGGCGTAATCAATACACTTCATGACACTGTCACGCTCAGCCAGTCTTAACAATCAGCTTTTCAATATCTCCGACACTTGAGTATAAATCTTTCGGCACCGTCTTATGTTCAGGGCCATAATTACCACTGCGGTCTTTTCATCATGAAGAATCGCAACACTCCGACCGCTGGAAGATTTTTGCTTTGGTGGTGACATACAAAGTTAATTCTTACAAATAATCATATAAAACATATTCTCCTTTGTGATCAGTTTCAGTAATATAGTCGAGTTTCTGGTTATGAACATACCAGGATGACCAGGAAGATGTGAAAACTAAAAATAAGCTCCAGCGTTAGGATGAAAACCAATTGATGTTTCGGGCGTAGCAAAAGCCTACAGAGCAACAACAAAATTCAAACTTGATATCAACTGATGTGGAAGCTAAACATAAATTCAAAACTGGATATAAAACACGGAACATAAAAATAATCAGCCTATGTGTATATGCTTGCAGTCAATCTTGAAGACAACATGAACAAAATATTATTCAATTCAAAATTTTACTTTCTTCAATTGTTTTTGTTCCTGCTAGATGAAAACTGACATGCAAGTCTTTGTTGTTCGGCAGAAATCATAATATTTAGTATATTGTGATATACACAGATTCTTTTTTCATGAATTTATTCCCAAAATATAAATAATACAGATATTTACCAAATTTATAGATATTCACGATATAAACCAGAATCTTCAAAAACAGGAATATTAATTTGCCCCTTATATTACTTGGTATGTGAGATAAGAGCAAATAACATACAATAGCCCACCGGTTGCTTAGAAAAAATTAAAGCTACGTAGGCCAGGTCTTTAGTTCGAACCTGACAATCAAGATTTTTTATTAAACACAAAAAAGTCAAAAATAATTTAATGATACGAAAATTTGATTAAAAACTTAATAATAAAATTAGTAAAAAAATAGCGATGACGTGGAATAAAAGGATGGTGATGTGGCATTTCCCTCCTGTTATATATAATGTAAAGATATATATATATATATATATATATATATATATATATATATATATATATATATATATATATATATATATATATATATATATATATATATATATATATATATATATATATATATATATATATATATATATATATATATATATATATATATATATATACTAGCGTCGTAACCCGCCCAACGGGCGGGGTCGTTTTTTTTTCTTGTTGGGGAGGATTTGTTATTTGTGTTTTTAGTTTATAATTTAATATTTAGTTTATTTTTGTTATACTTTACGCTAAAATAGATTTTTCTAAAATAGGTTTTATATATAATGTAAAATGTATCATTCTTTTTTTATATATATATTGTTTTGTGATTGGATATATTTTATTGAATACGTAGTTCTTTGTTGTGTGTTGTGTTTTTTTTGTTTTTTTTTTTTTAGTTTGTAATTTAATGTCTAAGTATATTTTTGTTATAGTTTACGCTAAAATAGGTTTTTCTTAAATATGTTTTACATATAATTTAAAATGTATAATTTTTTTATATTGTTTTGTGATTGGATGTGTTTTATTGCATGAATACATTGTTTTTTGTTGAATTTGTGTATGATTTTGTAACGATTTGTGTTAAATCGTACCTAAAAATATCATCAAAATATCCTCTTAATAGACCAATAATACTAAAATATGCTAAATATAAGTAAAAATATGTGTTTTAAACTTTATTGAGTCCTGGAGATACAAAGGATATAAAAGAAATTAAAAATGGTGATTTTCGGACGCGTTTTGTCGATGTTTACACGTTTTTTGAGATGCAAACGGGGTTTATATTTAACCAAGGGCACATCGTTGATAAGAGCACGAGATTACGATTCCAAAGGTACTTTCATTTTTTATTGGGGCCATTCCATGCATCTTTTATAAGTCGGACAAGCCTATGTATTATATAAGCCCAACACAAGCCCAACTAATCTATCTTTAAATATATAGGTTTGCATGCTTATAATGAAAACCATGCATAGCACAGTTGGTAAACTGAGTGGTGCTAAGTTTTGAGGGAGGAGACCAAGGTTCAAATCTTGTTAGTGGCACTTTTTTCCATTAATTTGATTTAACAAAATATTCGACCCGTGACCCGTTGAACATGACCCGAGATCTGATCCGGTTCAATCCGGTTCAGATCAGACCCGGCTCGGCCCAAGTTTGAACCGAGCAGGACCGGTTTAGAACTGGCTCGACCCAAATATGAACCGGACCGGTTCACACACGGCTCGACCTAGATATGAATCGGACCAGTCCTGACCCGGTTCGGCCCAGAATTGAACCGAACCACTCCAGGCCCAGCTCGGCCAAAAACTTGAATTGGACCGGTCCATTACTCAAAACGCAGTTTAAAAACTGCGTTTTCAAAACGCGTCTTTCAAAAAACTACGATTTCAATCCCGAATTTCGTGGAATTTAGAGATTTTCTAGGAAATTCTGAAATACTATTGGCTAAAAGATGTGACTGGGATATGACTGGGATTAAAACTATGGTTTCAAATCATAATTATACCTATATATAATATATATATATATATATATATATATATATATATATATATATATATATATATATATATATATATATATATATATATATATATATATATATATATATATATATATATATATATATATATATATATATATATATATATATATATATATATATATATATATATGGAAGGAGGTAATAAGTATCATAATGAAACCAATATAATATTTCAAAATAGAATCAAGGTATGAAACATTACAAGAAAAATTAAGGTAAACAATAAGGATTAGAGAGTTACCCGCGCATATATTAAACAACATTGGCAGATTCTGTGTTTGACACTAGCAACGCATGAAATATTTTGAAATTTAGTCACAGACCAAGTTTTGAAAACGACTCAGTTCCCTATAACCATCGCTCTAATACCAGTATGTGAGACCCCCGAAATCACGCACGGAACAACTAGTCAACAAGGGGGTAACACGTCATAGTACAAGTGACAATGAATTATAAATGACTCGAAAATGACGTAATAAAAGACATATATATTACATCACGATATATCAGAGTTTTAGGGCATAGGTCCCACAAGTTTTAAAACATAAATAAGTACATTTACATCATTGTTTTAAAGTTTTATAGATACCAAAAGATAAGCGGAAGATTTTGACAACTTTAGCTACATTGAAAACATAAACATAACACAGAACTTCCAAGCTGCCAACATCCAGCGCGATCTCATCCAAGCAAATTCAGCGTTATTACCTGAGATTAAAACATGTAAACTCGTCAACAAAAGTTGACTGATATTTATAGGTTTTGTAAATAAGTAATGGAACACAATAAATTTGTAAAACAAGTAATGGGTGGGATACCTATGTACATTATCCATAGTCATGGTATATATTATAGCTATTTAGTTCATGAAACTGAAGCTTAACAATCATTGTAAGTTCTTCTAGTAAGTATTTAGCCTAAATACTTCAGTATAAACAAATGAAATGCGTCAAAGTAATACAAGACGAGGATTGTCAATCCTAATGGATCCACCCACAACATTTGCGCTTAGCACAAAGTATACGGGACAATTAACGGTTCGTGATCAAGATAGGAAACTTAAGGTTGTAGACTAATAGCAATAATATCAATGAATTCATTTGGCAGCTTTGGATAACATACAGTTTAAAAGATTGTGTTTCAACATGATAATCTCACCCCGCGTTTTGAAATAATGAAGAAGTAGTAAAAGGGGGTATGAACTCACCTTAGCTATAAGGTGAATCAACATGGAACTTGAGGGCTGAGTAGTAACAACAGAAAATCAAGCAACTTTAAGTCATCCAAGACCTACGATAACGGGACGCGAAAATTTAGAAGATACGAAAATGATGTTTAGAAAACACTCAAAATTAAATTAGTACATAAACCATGTTATGACACGCAAGAAAACCCATAAGTGATACTTCTAGACACCTTTAAAGTTTACTTTTACTAGACAATACTCTCAAAAGCACTCAACCGGTATATATCAAATGTACAAGCTCATTTCCCATACTTAGATACGTCAAAAGTTTATGAAACGACTTGAGGAACTCACTTACTATCTATAGAAAGTCCTATAAAAAATTCGTCAAAAGTTTTTACTTCTAAGACCTTCTTCCCGACACATCTTTGAATTACAAAAACCGGATAGATTTACGCCTTCAACTCACAAAACCATTTTGACCTTTCTAACCAATTCCGTTTACAAAACCGATCTTGAGTTTGAAAATAGACTCACAACCCTACGTTTAGAGCCCAAGAACAGCCCTTGACTATTTTTAAACTTATTTTATAGTCCACGAGGTTCGATCCAAATATCGACAACAAATTCGGATTGTGCCGATACTCGTCTCCCGGTACACGAATAATCAAATTATAATAACTTCCTCCTCGTTTTGAGTTAGAAGCTCTAATTTATATCAAAACAAAGGTAATGAAAATCTCTATAACACTATCTCATTTGTACAACAATAATTCAAGCTTAAATCACCTAAAATTAGCCTCAAACCTACTGCCCTAAACCACCTCACCAAAACTCATACCAAATCACATTTTTAACACAATTTACCTAGTTTTCTACCATAAATAACATCTTATAATTGTCCCTTATCAATCTTAACACTTGCATGTTACATAAAAAAAATCAAAATCAAAAACTTAAACTTTTTATCATCAAAACATGATGATCTTATCAAGATTATTACATGCATGATCATCGAAACCGTTTACCAACCATAAGTCATATAAAAGCTTAAAACTTGATGCATGTGAGAAATTTTTGTATCAATGGAATCACCTTTCAATTACAAGAGTGGATCTTAATTTAGTTTTGCTTAAACAAGGTAAAAATTGATGATCTATGGTGGTTTTGGTGTGTAAACTCACGGCAAGAAGAAAGAGGGGAGAAGGTGATGACATTTTTTTATAAATTGTTTATTATGTGTTTTTAGGTAGAAAAATCATTTATATAGTGGTAGGTAGGGGCTAAACTTGCCAAGTTTGCATTTCTTTGAACTAAAAGTAAATATTTAGTCAAAAAGCGGGAAATGACTATTAGTCAAGTTTTACAAATATTTACGGGACTCGTGTTTCGTAAAAATACTTCTCAAAAGTTAAAACGTACTCAAAATATGATAATATAGTCTCCCGACTCGACTTAACGCGTCATTAAAAAGAAAACATCGAAAACATCGAAAACATCGAACATTGAAACAATCGACAATAAAACATGAAATACAAAGATTTAACATTGTGCCCGTTATCGGTCTAGACTTAATACCAAGTAAAGATTAACATCTTAAGGTCGAAATATTTAGCCCTCGGTACTCGTTCCGTTGATTCAAGAAACTTTTGTAAAAATGCACGCGGATGCTTTTAAATCAAAATATTTGATTTAAATAAATATGGAAACATAAAATAATAATAATTTTATAATTCCGAATAAGTATTATCAATGATTAAAAAATAATATATAAAAGTAAAATAATTACCGAAAAAATACGAGATCTCACAGTCTACCCCCTAAAGGAACTCTTGTCCCTTAGAGTCTAACTAGAGACGGAAGAATACGATAACAAATGGGGATACTTAGCCTTGAACTGATCTTCGCTCTACCAAGTAAACTCAGCACCCCGACTTGAATCCTAACGAACCTTAACAATAGGAATCCAACTACCTTTCAGCTTCTTGACTTGGCGATCCACAATCTCAATCGGTTCTTCAATGAAGTACATTTTCTCGTCCACACTTATTTCTTCTGACGGTATTTGAACATCTGATTCGGCTAAACATTTCTGGAGGTTAGAAACGTGGAATACATTGTGAACACAAGTTAGCTCCTCAAGTAACTTCATCGATAAGCTACCGAACCAACATGCTCAACTATCTCGAATGGTCCTACAAAACGTGGTGCAAGTTTTCCTCTTTTGTCGAACCTCACAATACCCTTCCATGGAGATACTCGTGACAGCACACGGTCTCCGACTTGAAACTCAAGAGGTCTGCGTCTTTTGCTGCGTAACTCTTTTGACGACTTCTAGCAGTCTTCAGTCTTTCCCTAATCTGTACAATCTTTTCTGTAGTTTCTTGGATTAATTGAGGCCATGTCAGTTGAATTTCACCCACTTCTTTCGATATCACTGGTGATCTACATTTACGCCCGTATAAAGCCTCGAATGGCGAACACTTGACACTTTTATGATAACTGTTATTATAGGAGTAGTCGACCAAAGGTATATGAGTGTCCCAGCTTCCTCCAAAATCTATAACACATGCCCGCAGCATGTCTTTCAAAGTTTGAATAGTGTGTTCACTATGTCCATCCGTCTCTGGGTGATATGCCATACTCATTAATACTTGTGTACCCAACGCCTTTTGAAGTGCGTTCCAGAAATAAGACGTGAAACGACCATCCCTATCAGAAATAATCGACACCGATACTCCGTGTTTTGCAACAATCTCATTGATGTAAATTCGAGCCAATTTTTCCGTTTTATAATCCTCACGAATATGGAAAAAGTGAGCAGAGTTGGTTAATCTATCAATAATAACCCACACTGCATCATAACCACCACTGCTTCTGGGCAGCTTTGTAACTAGGTCCATTATAATCCTTTCCCATTTCCATTCAAGGACTTCTGGTTGTTGTAAAAGACCTGAAGGTTTCTGATGTACTGATTTAACCTTTGAACAAGTCAGACACTTGTTGACGTAATCTGCTATGTCTTTCTTCATACTAGGCCACCAATAAACATCCCTTAAATCGTAGTACATCTTATCTGCACCAGGGTGTATTGAATATCTTGAAGCATAAGCTTTGTCCATTATTACCTTCCTTATTCCTCTAACTAATGGAATCCATATCCGTCCAAAAAAGTAAATTGTTCCATCCTTTTTCCTTTCAAATTGTGCATCTAATCCTCGCAACAATTCAGCTGGAGCCTTAAGGTCCTTTGCAGCTTCCTTCTGTGCTTCTAAAATCTTATCCTTGAGGCTAGATTGAATGGTTATACTCATAGCACGCACTCTCATAGTTTTAAGTCTTTCCTTTCGACTTAGGGCATCTGCCACAACATTAGCCTTTCTCGGGTGATACTTAATTTCACATTCGTATTAACTAAGGAGTTCTAACCAACGCCTTTGACGCATATTCAAGTCCTTTTGGTCAAAGATATACTGGAGACTCTTATGATCAGTGTATATCACACTTTTCGTCGCATAAAGATAATGTCACCATATCTTCAAGGCAAATACTACTGCACCGAACTCCAAATCGTGAGTAGTATAGTTCTTCTCATGGATTTTAAGTTGCCTGGAGGCATAAGCAATCACTTTTCCTCGATGCATTAAGACACATCCGAAACCTTGATGGGATGCATCACAATAAACTACAAAATCATTCGGTCCGTCTGGAAGTGTTAACACTGGGGCATTACACAATTTCTCCTTTAATAAGCAAAAGTATTGCTCTTGATCTTCACCCCAAATGTACTCCTTGTTCTTTTGTATAAGCAGGGTTAAAGGCTTAGCAATCTTGGAGAAATTTTTGATAATCTGCGATGGTATCCAACTAACTTTAGAAATGAACAGAACTCTGTAGGCGATTTAGGAGATTTCCAATTCTTAACTGCTTCAGCTTTACTAGGATCCATGTGTATACCATCCTGATTTACCACGTGTCCTAAAAATTGGACCTCTTTCAACTAAAATTCACACTTAGAGAATTTGGCATACAACTTTTCTTTCTCCAGATGACTTAGAATTGTTCTTAGATGGTTTTCATGATCTTTTTCGGATTTCGAGTAAATGAGGATGTCGTCAATAAAGACTATGACAAACTTATCAAGGTAGGGTTTGCAAACACGGTTCATTAGATCCATAAAAACGGCAGGAGCATTGGTAAGACCGCATAGCACACCGGTATATTCAAAATGACCATAACGGGTTCTAAAAGCGGTTTTGGAGATGTCACTTTCATGCACTCTTAATTGATAATAACCTGAACGAAGGCCTATCTTGGAGAAACATCAAGCACCTTGCAATTGATCAAATAAGTCATCTATACGAGGGAGAGGGTAACGATTCTTGATTGTCAAGTTATTCAATTCCCTGTAGTCAATACACATTCTCATTGCACCATACTTTTTCTTAACAAAGAGCACAAGAGCTCCCCACGGCGAATGATTCCCTCTAATGAAACCTTTCTCTTGTAATTCCTTAAGCTAATTCGATAATTCACTCATTTCAGACGGGGCTAAGTGATAAGGCGACTAGGCAACAGGCAGTGCACCTGGAATAAGATCGATACGGAATTCAACTTCGTGCACAAGAGGTAATCCCGACAAGTCATCTGGGAATACTCTAGGAAATTCACAAACGATACAAATGTCATCAAGCTTTTTCTCACCAGCCTTGATAAAAAGAAGAGAATTCGGATTGTCATCCGGCTTCTTACCACGAAGTTCTAAGGTTTTACCCGAAGAAAGGGGAATACGCACGATTTGTTCTAAACAAACAATGACAACACGGTGAGATGCTAACCAATCCTTACCAACAATAACATCAAAACTGCAGAGACGCGTCGGTAAAAGGCCGATTTAAAACAAATGGCTAAGCAAGTCGAGGGTACAGCCACGCAAGACTGTATTGGTTCTAACAATCTTACCGTCTGCTAATTCTACATCATAGCTAGTGTCTAAAAGCAGATGGAGTAATATCAATGAAAGGAGTAAAGGCAGAAGACACAAAACTTTTCTCAGCACCAGAATCGAATAAAACAATAACATAGTGATCGTTAAGAAGATACGTACCCGCGACCACCTGAGGATTCTGCTGAACGTTATTACCCACATGATACACCCTGCCTCGAGCTCCATCGTTCTGCGGGTCCTTGGCCTTTGGACACTTATTCTAGTAATGACCTTTTTCACCACAGCTAAATCACACCACATTACAGTTCCCTTCCTTATGGCCAATCCTCTTACAAGTTGCACACTTAGGAGGACACACACTGACAGGATGATGCCAATTGCATCGATCACACTTAGGCAGATTTCCAGTATAACCTCGTCTGCCAGCAGGAGCAGCAGGAGCAGCTGCATAAATGGTTGCTGTCTTTTGTCTCTTGTTGGCTTGTCGGTTGTTGTTCCTATTAGAGTTTCTATTGTTGTCGCGGTTGTTGTTACGGTTATTGCCCTGATTATTCCCTTGATTGTTTCCTTTAGTATCCTCTCATTTCCGCTTGCTATCATCATTTGACTTAGCAGCTTTACCTTCCATAGACTGCTCAACCAATTCACGAGCCATGTTTACCGCTTCATGTAGGGAGGAAAGTTTTGATGAAGTAATGTGCCCTTTAATCCTTTCAGGAAAGCCCTTGACATACCTTTTTATCTTCTTTTTCTCATCCGGAACCATTTCGGGGAACATTAAGACCAATTCATGAAACCTATTATTGTAGGCTTCAATATCATCATTTTTCATTTGTAGGTTGCATAGCTCTTGCTCCATATGATCTATCTCAGTCTCAGGGCAGTATTCAGTAGTCAACATTACTTTGAACTCGCTCCAAGGGATTTTTTTTGCATTATCAAGACCTAAGGTTCGAATATTCCCATTCCACCATGTAAGTTAAATACCTTCCAAAGTACTAGTAGCATATATTACCTTATCCTCTTCGGTACATTTACAAGTCCCAAACAACTGCTCTGTCTTTTTAAACCAACATGTTAACCCAACAACGCCTTCAGTCCCTTTGAAGGAGTGGGGTTTTACAGACATGAAGGTTTTGTTTGAACATCCTTTTGCACTTGATGAATTTTCTCCTTTAACTTGAGTCTCTCGGCTCGTTTCGTATTTCGCAACGGCTTTCTTTACCCTTTTTGCAATAATTCTCTCCATAGTAGCCCGACGGGATCTGCTGGGTCCATCAGCCCTACGAATTCTGGTAGGTGGCATGTTTCTGTCAACAACACAATACAAAATTCAGTGAGAACTTGTATAAGTATGCTATTTCAAGATTCATGAAAAATGGAGAAAATTGAATAAGAAGAGATTTTAGATATGCATAACTGATTGTCAACATGGAATGCAACACTAAGGAGTGAAATATATATATATATATATATATATATATATATATATATATATATATATATATATATATATATATATATATATATATATATATATATATATATATATATATATATATATATATATATATATATATATATATATAATAAGCATGAAGGGTTTGGAAGGAGGTAATAAGTATCATAATGAAACCAATATAATATTTCAAAATAGAATCAAGGTATGAAACAATACAAGAATAATTAAGGTAAACAATAAGGATTAGAGAGTTACCCGCACAGATATTGAACAACATTAGCAGATTCTGTGTTTGACACTAGTAACGCATGAAATATTCTGAAATTTAGTTATAGACCAAGTTTTGAAAACGACTAAGTTCCCTATAACCATCGCTCTAATACCAATCTGTGAGACCCACGAAATCAGGCGTGAAACAACTAGGCAACAAGGGGGTAACACGTCATGGTACAAGTGACAATGAATTATAAATGACTCGAAAATGACGTAATAAAAGACATATATATTACATCACGATATATCATAGTTTTAAAGCATAGGTCCCACAAGTTTTAAAACATAAATAAGTACCATTACATCATGGTTTTAAAGTTTTATAGATACTAAAAGATAAGCGGAAGACTTTGACAACTTTAGCTACATTGAAAACATAAACACAACACAGAACTTCCAAGCTGCCAACATCCAACGCGATCTCATCCAAACATATTAAGCGTTATTACCTGAGATTAAAACATGTAAAACCGTCAACAAAAGTTGAGTGATATTCATATGTTTTGTAAACTAAGTAATGGAACATAATAACTTTGTAAAACAAGTAATGGGGGGGGGATGACTATGTACATTATCCATAGTCATGGTATATATTATTTCTATTTAGTTCATGAAACCGAAGCTTAACAATCATTATAAGTTCCTCTAGTAAGTATTTAGCCTAAATACTTCAGTATAAACAAATGAAATGCGTCAAAGTAATAAAATACAGGGATTGTCAATCCTGATGGATCCACCTACAACATTTGCGCTTAGCATAAAGTATACGGGAAAAATAACGGTTCATGATCAAGAGAGGAAACTTAAGGCTATAGACTAAATGCAATAATATCAACGAATTCATCTTGCAGCATACATTTATGGATAACATACAGTTTAAAAGATTGTGTTCAACATGATAATCTCACCCCGCGTTTTGAAATAATGAACAAGTAGTAAAAGGGGATATGAACTCACCTTAGCTATAAGGTGAATCAACACGAAACTTGAGGGCTGAGTAGTAACAACGGAAAATCAAGCAACTTTAAGCCATCCAAGACCTACGATAACGGGACGCGGAAGTTTAGAAGATACGAAAATGATGTTTAGAAAACACTCAAAATTAAATTAGTACATAAACCATGTTATGACACGCAAGAAAACCCATGCAAGTGATACTTCTAGACACCTCTAAAAGTTTACTTTTACTAGACAATACTCTCAAAAGCACTCAACCGGTATATATCAAATGTACAAGCTCATTTCCCATACTTAGACACATCAAAAGTTTATGAAACGACTTAAGGAACTCACTTACTATCTATAGAAAGTCCTATAAAATTTTCGTCAATTTTTTTTACTTCTAAGACCTCCTGCCCGACACATCTTTGAATTACAACAACCGGACAGATTTACGCCTTCGACTCGCAAAACCATTTTGACCTTTCTAACCAATTTCATTTATAAAACCGTCACTTGATTTTGAAAATAGACTCACAACCCTAGGTTTAGAGCCCAAAAAAAGCCCTTGACAACTTTTAAAACTCATTTTTTAGTGCCCGAGATTCGATCCAAATATCGACAATAAATTCGGATTGTGCCGATACTCGTCTCCCGGTACACGAATAATCAAACTATCATAACTTCCTCCTCGTTTTGAGTTAGAAGCTCTTATTTATATCAAAACAAAGGTAATGAAAATCTCTACAAAACTATCTCATTTGTACAACAATAATTCAAGCTTAAAATATCCAAAATCAGCCTCAAACCTACTACCCTAAACCACCTCATCAAAACTCATACCAAATCACTTTTTTAACACAATTTACCCATTTTTCTACCATAACTAACATCTTATAATTATATCTTATCAATCTTAACACTTGCATGTTACATAAACAAAAATCAAAATAAAAAACTTAAACTTTTTATCATCAAAACATGATGATCTTATCAAGATCATTACATGCATGATCATCAAAACCTTTTACCAACCATAAATCATAAAAAAGCTTGAAACTTGATGCATGTGAGAAATTTTTGTATTATTGGAATCACCTTTCAACTAAAAGAGTGGTTCTTAATTTAGTTTAGGCTTAAACAAGGTAAAAATTGATGATCTATGGTGGTTTTGGTGTGTAAACTCACGGCAAGGAGAAAGAGGGGAGAAGGTGATGGTAACTTTTTTTTATAAATTCTTTACTATGTGTTTTTAGGTAGAAAAATCATTTATATAGTGGTAGGTAGGGGATAAACTTGCCAAGTTTGCATTTCTTTGGACTAAAAGTAAATATTTAGTTAAAAAGCAGGAAATGACTATTAGTCAATTTTTACAAATATTTACAGGACTCGGGTTTCGTAAAAATACTTCTCAAAAGTTAAAACATACTCAAAATATGATAATATAATCTCCCGACTCGACTTAACGCTTCATTAAAAAGTAAACATTGAAAACATCGAACATTAAAACAATCGACAATAAAACGTGAAATACAAAGATTTAACATTGTGCCTGTTATCGGTCTAGACTTAATAACAAGTAAAGATTAACATCTTAAGGTTGAAATATTTAGCCCTCGCTCCTCGTTTCGTTGATTCAAGTAAACTTTTGTAAAATGCACGCGGGTGCTTTTAAATCAAAATATTTGATTTAAATAAAATGGAAACATAAAATAATAATATTTTATAATTCAGAATAAGTATTTAATATATAAAAGTAAAATAATTACCGTGAAAATACGAGATCTCACAATAACCTCTCTGGGTGGATAAATAATTACCAAGCAGATCAATATATTTATTGAACCATGTATATAAATATTGAACAGTGGCCAGAAACTCTCAAAAATGGATTATGAAACTCCAAAATTGTTCTAACACTTTTAGGAATCTTTGTTTCAAACCTTTAACATCTTGTGCTTTCTCTACTTAACCTTAAGCATTTTGCATCTCTTTCACAAACCAAAATGTCTTATTCACCAAATGAGAGCTTTGATTCTCCACCATTTTCCTCAAATTCTTTCAACTCTAATTCACCTAAGAACACACAAAATGAAATCTCTTCTCCTTCTAAGGAAATTGATTTTGGAAACTCTTTTTTTTCACCACTACCTTTTTGTGTTCTTTCTCCATCACATGATAATGTCATGCATCATGGAACATATTGTTATTGTTATCAATATCAACATCTTGCCATGCCTCACATCTATGATGAGTTGAATTACATCAAGAGTCTTTTAGTTAAACCTCCTCTCAATTATGACTACAAGACCATTGCCAAGCCTCCACCACCACATTCTGCTACCACTTCGTCTTCAAATTAAAGCATATGTGTTGCTTATTAATAAGACATCTAATTTACGCAAATCTTAAGATTATAGTGTAACTAGGATTAAAACTATTCTTAAGTTATAGCCTTATGCTTCATACATTTTTGTATGATTTATTATTTTCCTTGTATCTTTTCATGTTTTGGTTTAACATGATTTCTTATGGATCTTGGGTCTCTTCTTCTTGTGTTATTTCTTTTTTCTTTTGTGACCATTGCTATATCTTATGGGTGTTTCTTTTCTTCTTCTAACCCTTTTATGTAGCTTGTCACCATAGCTCGATCTCTTGGTTCCCAAAACAAGGGGAGTAAGCACCAAAGAGGATCATTAGCGAAGTCGGTTTCTTCTCCTCTTCAAAGACTTTTGATACCTTTTTGATTCGACAAAGGGGGAGAAATGAAATAAACTCGTCCTCAAAAATCTTTTTCTTATACTTGATTGAGTTTATGTATTGTCGAAATAAAAAAATGTGGAGATTGTTAATGAAATGATGCCTAAAAACGTTACTTGCATTTTTCGGTCTCACTTTGTTTTGATTATGACAATATATAAAAACAAACATTTACGAAAACAACGAAAATCGAATTCTTGAGTTCAAGTATTTTTCATTTCATCCATTATCACTTAAGGTATGAATAAACAAGTTGTTAACCTAACTAAGTGATCAAAGATTTATATTTTCTTAAAACTCACTTTTATTTTAAAGTGACAAATGTTTTTAATAAACTTTATTTTTAAGAAAATGTTTTATTAAAATAGAAAATTGAAATTAATTTTGGCATATTCCAAATGGTCAAGGAATATCCATTGGAGGTATAAACTTCACCAGAAGGGATTTCCCTACTAAAAGAGAAAAGGGAGCATAGTCTACGCCGGCGGGTCAAAATAGGGGGCTGTGGTTCTTTATCGATATTGAACCGCATGCCTATTTAATGAACTAAGGCCATATATGACCGTTGTACCTTTGTCCTATAAATAGTGAACCATTTCCAGATTTCCTTTTCACCTCTTTTGCACACATATTTTCAAATTTAATCCACCTTCATTAATCACACAAATCTTTGGTTATTTGGTTGAATATACTTGTTTATAAGTGAATCTTTCTCCTCCCCTCTCATCCTCTCAAGTGCAAAGAGAAGAACACTTTCACCCTTGAAGTGTTGTGTCTAACTCAAGATCCATTGAAGATCAAAACTTTATTTCAATCTTGTGTCATTGTGAAATTCCAAATTGTTATGTATATTTGGAAGT
The DNA here is from genome assembly GCA_025667525.1 of Glebionis coronaria. Taxonomy (NCBI): domain Eukaryota; kingdom Viridiplantae; phylum Streptophyta; class Magnoliopsida; order Asterales; family Asteraceae; genus Glebionis; species Glebionis coronaria. The sequence continues at coordinate 40,242,174 of CM046882.1, read as the reverse complement.
TGTGTATGTAATATGGTTAATACTTAGTCCTCAAAGTATATTGGTGTAGATTGGTCCTAGCTATGATTAGGTCTCGACTTTTAGCTTAGAGTCGAAAATTGCTTAAGCGACGTGTACGGTTTATCCACCTTAAGGAACTTGTTGATTAGTGAACTCTCGAGTAAGGAGTACTCGAGTAGTGGAGTAGGAGCGAAAAGTGAGCTTTTTTACTGAACCACTATAAATCCTTGGTGTTTCGTTTTATCTTTCCTTTCCCCATATATTTCCATTAATTATTTTTTATTGCATATACTTGGGATTATTAGTTTAAAACCACTATCAATTGTTCATATTATGCATAGAAAGATTTCACATAAATCACTTAAGTCTAGTTTTTGAAAATTGTTATTTGATCAATTTAACTTAAGAAACTATTCACCCCCCTTCTAATTTCTACATATACCTTTACCCTATAATGTCAGACTACTTGTAGTCTCCTTACCTTGCATACTTTTTAGGAAGTCACATATGTCTAGTTTTGAATGATTTTAATCATTGTTTAATCTTTTCCTGTGATAAAATTAAACTTCTTTAAATGGAAAACATGTTGAATCGTCAATTTTTATGATATAACTATATACCCTGTAGCGAGTTTGTTAGGGGGAAAGGAAGCCCCGTCTTTCTTATTCAAAGAGAGTGAAGGCGAGCCAGGAAAGCACCCTGAACTCATAGGGTGAAGTCAAAATAGAAGAGAGATAGAATCCTTATAAGACTCAAGGGGACGTCCTTTCTCGAACTACTAAAAGATAGAATGTTGAAACCGTAAGCTCAGCCACGCCATCGCACCCGTAAATAGTTAGTACAACCTTTCCTTTCTGACTACTAATACCTAGCCTTGGCCGATTTGTACTAGGATTGGGAACGAACACTCTTCAGACTTTGATTCTGATTTGTGAGTTAAATAAGTGATATTTATAATTAACGAATTTGAGTACATTTTTCTTAAATTTTCATGATACAAAGATGTTGTATGCTTCTTTGTACTTGTTTTCAAATTGTCAAATTATACCCTTTGAAATAAGTTATTTTGCCATCCAACTCGTAAAAACACTTGCAATTACTCTTTCACCATACGTGAGACTGTGGTGATTTTGTAACCCAAGGTGATATAATACACTCATTTATGAGACGTTGGTGCTATATAATCACAGTTTTTGGTTGGACGACTTAAGCAAGTTAAGACAGGTGAGACCTTAACTCGTGGCAACTGATGGGATAAATATGCTCACTTTTTCATTTTTGAATTTGTCAGAAGTTGTATTGGATACAATTATTGAACGTCAATTACCCTTGAATACCATCATCACTAGCAGATCAACTGGTGCGGTGGTCGTGTGTCTTGGTGGATTCTAGCTTTTTAGAAAAGTAATTGTTTATTTATAAACATGGGTATTTAATTTTCTATAAAGATAAAATTATCGGAAATACTAAAATTGAATTTTGTGATTCTTTTAAAAGTATTATTGCAACGAAGTTCCATAAACTTGTGTTTGTTCGACAAACAAAGTCTCATTTTCTTGTAAGAAAGAGAGAGGCATATACCTATCTTTTTTTCCTGTAAAGAAAATCTATTAATGGGTGCGACTGAATTATTGTAATTATCAATCTTTAAGCGAACTTAAATGTTTATGAAGAGTTGCACATCTTATTGTTTCAAGTAGATCTCATTACTCTTATTTGAGTTTTGAGAATCTTTTAAACTAATAAGTCTCTTAGCAATCTTTATGCAACCAATGCTTCCTTTGTTCTTTACATATCGATACCCCTTAAGGCTATAATCAATAAGAACAAAACAAGTGCTTTGTTTGCTTATTATGATCATGATAACTAGCTTTATTTACCCTCTATGTTTACCGCCTGATTGACCCTTCCGTAGAGATTTGAATTCTCGTCATTTAATTGGAATCCCTGTTGATCCCAAACTTAGATCGATTAGCTTTGTGTATACGAGATTAGATCAAGTATAACACGTAGAGAAACCTTTGTATATGCTTTGTGAATCTAAGTGTTATGCGGAATTTAACACTTAAACAAGAACACACAAGATATAAACAAACTTTCACTTTGATTATCAATGTCGAACTTGCTTACAATGAAAGATGTTTATGAACGAAAACTTATGTAAAACTTGATGTTGAACATTAACCTAAAGGCCTTCTTTTATAGATACAAGAAGCCTTGTACAATAAGCTACGTATCAGCTATTCTAGGTAAAGATAAACATAGAAAATACATTGTCGTTTCTATCCTTACTAGAAGTATTCTAGAATATAATAAACGTGTAGATTATATCTTCCATCAGTGCTTGTCTTCAATGTTGTCAACGCTTGACTTTAACTTGTCAACGCTTGAGCTGTCAGCGCTTGCTTTGCTCTTGTCAACGCTTGAATTGTTCTTGTCAGCGCTCAAGTGATCTGGCCTTAATTTATTCCCAACAATCCTCCCCTAAACTTGATATCCACTCTTATGATCAAGTTTCTGAATAAGCATTAAGGACTTGGAGGAGTCTGACAAACCTTGTCATATTGATAATGAATAAATCTGATCAAATCCTTTGCCACGTCACTTGAATAATCTATCTCCAGCTGAGTGTCCTTCATCTTTTCCAAAACAGCCTTGGATATGAAATACTGAGCATCCACAAGTAGATACTCAGCAAACTTTGTAGAACTCAAATGGTATACACCAGCAGCTGAATATAACCTCCATTGAAGACCACTGAGGTCATCTTCAAGATCCTTCCATATTTCAGGATCTTCCTCTTTTGTCCCACACATTCTTTTGAATGTGGTCCAAAGTTTTATTCCATTAGCTGAAGTTGGTGCTTCAGCCTCATACTTGGTCTCCAGCAACCTCCAAAGGTCCACCAAGTCTTCTCTATCACAACTTGCAAATAAAGATATGAGAGTGGTAAAAGTATGTACCTCCTTGCCAAATCTGCCAATCTTCCAGAATCCACATTCATCTTCTTCATAGCTCACAATTGGATTCCTGGAATCTAATGGTAATACTTGCACCATATCTGAAGCTTCTAATGGGGAGAGCTTGAGGCTCTTTCTTATAACTGCTTCACTTGGATATAGTGGATCCATATCTTTTGGAAACTCAAATTTAAATCTCGTCTTCACTGGCCTGGGAATCATCATAGCTTTCTTGATTTCCATTTCTTCTGTAAGTTGCTCCTTTCTTTCATCTGAAAGAAGTCTGAGAGTGTTTGCTTCCTGCACTCTCACCCAAATAGGATAAGCCCTATGTTCCAACTCATCAAATGTCAAAGCCTTCAACTTCTGATGTGTCCATCCAACTCCATGACATCTGAGCAACATAAAGTAGAGCTCTCTTCTATCCCTTTTCAACTCTGAGAGAATATTGCTTGCCTTGTGCTTCAAAATCACCTTACAATCCTTCTGAACTCTAAGAAGAAGCTCCAAACCCCATATTTGATCTGAAATGGTCAAGTCTGGATTATCCATGCAGCTTTCTTCCTAAGAATTGTACATTTGAACCACCTCTGGCATGTCAAAGCCAACCTGCAATTTCAATTCTCTCAACTTTTCCCTAGCAAGCTCATCACCATACTCAAGCCTTTCTGGTTCTATAATCATCACACTAGAGTCTGAGCTAGCTCCATCACTTTCTTCTTCAGAAGTCACAACAAATGGTGACTATTCCTTTTCACCTTGTTCCATCATTTGTTCAGCCAATCTTCTATCAAATTCAACTTGGGCTGCATCCTTTGGAACAATTTCTTCTACCAATTTACCCTTACCCTTATCTGATGGTGCAATGGTTCGTAAGGTAGATGGTAATACTTGAGTAGGAACCTCCTTGATGATAGATGATGACAGGGATACATCACCTTCATGTGCAGGTCTGTCAACGCCCAAATTTCCTCTATCAGCGCCCAAAATACTTCTATCAGCGTCCAAATTTGTCTTGTCAATGCTCAAATATTTTCCCTCAGCGCCTTGTGTAACCTCTCTCAACATAGCTGTAAATGATAAATTTAGATTGGTTGGAGAGATTAAGGACGTATCAAAACCTGTTTGTTCCTTCAAAGTTGTAAGGGCTTCAGCAACATCCATTGATTGACCATCTTGGCTGCCCTTATCACTCAGATTTCTTTGATCTTCCTTTCCTTTGGAAGACTCCTCCATACCCCTTCTAACACGATCACTTTCCAAAACAACAATCCTCTCCCTCAATTGCTTGAGTTCAAGGCCTTGAGAGCTGACAATTTGTACTAAGTCTGCATTTTGCTTTTGCAAGCTAATGCAGACTGCCGTCAATTCCAAAAGAGTCATTGGTTCCAGTCTGCCCTCTTCTGAAATGGGGATTTGACCTCCTAAGTCAGGTTCATTGGGCAAGGATGAGGACTTAATGATGGTGGGACTGCCTTGGCCAGCATCTAAGCCAGAACCAATAGTCCCAGCCTCATCCAGGTCACCAGCCACACTTGTGGTGGTGGTTCTCTCTGCTTCATGGCTAGGACCACCAGAGGAGAACACTCCAGTAGTCCTTTGGCGTTTCATCAACCTATATTCAGGTGGTGTGGAAGATGGTGTGGAAGAATGGGTAGATGTGGGTTGGTTAAGGGGTGTTTGGGATTGTGAAGGTTGTGTGTCAGCGTGAGAAATAGGCACATCAACGCCAACATTTGATGTGTCAGCGTCAAAGGGTTCTTGGGCAATTTGCATTTGTTCAGGTGAGGGTAAAGGTTCAGGAATGGGTTCAAGTAGTGGTTGAGGGTCAATTTGAGGTTGGGGGTCTGGTTGGGGTTGTGCTGCTGCAATAACAGCAAGCATGGCTGGGGTTAAAGGTAAGTCTCTATGGGGTGGTGAATTCATCTTCGTAAAAATAGCTTTCTTTTGCTCAGGGATTTTATAAAAATCATTGTGATCCCTTGAGCAGTAACCTTGATCATCAAAAATCATTTGCAGAAAACGGGGATAAGCTAAAGACATTTTTGTCCCCTTGTTTTTACACATACCTTCAAAAATCATTTTAGAATAGTTATATTTTTGCCTTGTTGCAATGCACACAATAGCACTAGCAATGGATCTATTGATCTCATTGTATGCAGTACATTTGGGACTCAAACATTGAAGGAGGATGTGGATGAGGTACTTCCAGGCTGGGGGAAATTCCTGCTTATGATACTTATTAAGAGTACCTTCATCAGGAAAAGGATATCCCAAAGCCCTAAGCCCTTGTTCTATTTCATTTATGGGAAGGATGGCTACACCATCAGCATCATCAAGATGCAAGGCTTGGTGTACCAAAGCCTCAGTAACCACCCAAGACCTCCCATGAACAATAGAAGTTAATATGGTCACTCCATTAATTGTTGAGGAACTAACAGTGTTCCAAAACTGCTTAATGTGTGTGACTGGAATGAGTGGTGCATGAGAAAGAGCATACCTTAGTGGGGATGCATTCAAATACGCCACCATTTGTGTGTATTGAGGAAACAGAGTATCATCAGCAGCAAGATAAGCAATCATGTTGTGTTGAGACTTGAACCCCAATTCCAATTCTGCTGAGTTAAACTTTGGTGCCATTGATGAAAGCTGTTAATTTTAAGTGTAGAAGATGAAGTTGATAAGAGAAAAGTGTTAGACAAGAATTATAGATACCCTGTTTAAAAATAGGAGCCAAATTTATAGGAGAGAAAGAATGCATGTGATTGGCCCAAAAATAGGCAAAGATTTTCAAAAACTAATCATGAAAATATTGAAAAAGTTATAAGTTATCTCATGCATTAAATGAAAGTAACAACTCCTAAAATTACGGCTTGAAAATATGTCAAAAAGTAACAACTGGGTAGGTCCCATTGAGTGTCAACGGTTAAAAATAACCTATCAACGCCCAACGGCTATAATCTTGTCAACGTTCGCCTAAAGCCATGTCAGCGTCCAATTTGGTCACAACAACGCTTGGAAATTTCTTGTCAGCGTCCAAAAAATAAAATTGTTTTAAAAAGTGAAAAATGACCTTAACAAGTAATTTATCCTAGAGAAGATAACCAAAAGCTGATAATTATTATAGGGCGGCAAGCACTGTCCAGTTATGCACACTTGCATAAGCAAGATAGACATAACATTCCTCTAGTGTCCCTTGCTAACCAAAACTCTTAACAACAAAGTTACCTTATAAATCCTTGTTACTCCCAGGTAAATCCCATATCAAAATCATTCCCAAGTCTCCCAACAGACCACAACCAATTCTAGGCCAAAAATGTCTTGGCAGCATGCAAAGTTGATATACTATGCATGCTACAGTGCCTCATGATTTAGTAAAACTAACTCATACTCACCCATGGACACAATCTAGAATTGTGATAAGAGTATCATATGGATACCCAAACATCCTAAAGGTTCCTAAAACCTCCCCTTAAACGATGATACAAAAATTTTGCTAAAATCATGCATGAACATATAAAATTTATGTCAAGATAGGAATGAAACATTCCAACCATCATCCATAAATAAAAACTTGTCCAAATACTTCTCAATTGATCCATAAGCAACTCTGTATCCAATGGTATACTGCTAACACCATCTGCACATTTAGATTGAAAACCACAAAACTAACATTGTTGCTGACAACGCCCCGATAACACATGACAGCGTTGAGGGAAGCTTTTGTCAGCGTTAGACAATTATATTGCTGACAACGTTGCAAAAACACTTATCAGCGTTCAAGCAACCTTTGTCAGTGTTAGAAAAATATAGTGGAAAATCTAAATCATCAATAAGACCAATAATAATAATGCATCAACCTGTACATACTTTTACAGAGTGGTCATTGTGGAAGGACTTCTCAGGAAAACCATCAACTAAACCAAGCCTCACAAGCCTATTTATATTTTTAAAATTTATGTGCCCTAGTCTCCTGTGCCACAAATTACTCTCATCTACTGAGGCTTTAGCATAAAAACAAGACATATTTGCATTCATTTTAATCCCATTTAAATTCACATTGTATATGTCCTTATGCCTAGGTGTTGTATACTCAATATATTTCTCATCAAGGATTTTAAAATCCTTGCTTAACACCAAGCACTCAGTATCAGTAAAAAGAACCTTATTTTTGTTATCACAAACTTGTGATACACTAAACAGATTATAATCCAGTTCTTTTACCAGGAAGACGTTCTCAAAACGCAGATTATTGGTGAGAAGGGTTCCTTTGCCTGTGATAGTCCCATATCCACCTCCAAAGTATACCTTATCACCATCTTTAATAGGGGTGAAATTCGTCAGATAGTCTTCCTTTCCTGTCATGTGCCTTGAGCATCCACTATCCCAATATCCATAATCATTGATCTGTCTTTGAATGCCCTGCACATAAAGAAAACAAATTAGTTTTCTTTGGGAACCCAAGTCTCAGAAGACTTGGATTCATCTGGTTGTTCAATAAGAACAGACTTAGTTCTCACAACAACCCCATTCTCATCCTTTTTAGGATAAAATACCCAGTTAACCCCAATAGGTTTTGTAATGACCTTTGAAATGTAATTAAATCTATTGCAGGTCATTGAAATCCCATTATTATTAGGGTTTTGATCTTTCTTGGGTCTCCATGTTAAGCTTGAAGAAGCTTTAGACCCCTTACCTTGTGGCTGCAAATATTTAGGTCTGGTCACGTTTCTGTCAGCGTTAGAATTTGTCCTGTCAACGCTGAAATTACCCTTGTCAGCGTTGAACCTAGGGTTTGCTACAGGAATCCATTGCCTATTTGACCAGGTGTTTGTCTTTTGAAAAGGTCTTTGTCCATGAGTGTTAGATCTTCTAGAAAAGAATGGGGCAGGTCTAATCACTTGTGGACTTTGCTGCACACAAGGTTTGGGTCTGACATCGTTTGACTTTCTAACAACGTTGACTTTCTTCCTATTAGCACTGAAATTGTTCTTGTCAGCGCTGGCTTTGGGAGCGTTGACACACTTGTATGCCAAATGTGAAAAGCTACCACAAGTGTAACAGGCTTTCTTAGACATACCCTTAGGTCTAGAAGAGAAGAAACCTGTTCCATGATTGCTAACTTGGCTCTTGGGTGACCTATTATTCCTATACATCTCTGCATATTTAATGGTAGGTCTTCTAACAGTGTTTGAGCCTAGGTCAACAGCTTTACCAGTGATTGGGTGAGTAACCTTAATAGGTGGTGATTCATTGGGACTTTCACATAGCAAACCTCCCTTAACAAATAAAGTAATGTTAGCTTTCTTCCACTCATTTAGGTCAGTCAGTTTTTGTTGATACTCTTCTACTGGAGTGACAACTCTTGGTAGAGGAATGAATTCCTCCTCTTGGCATTCTGGTATACCAGTCCAAGACAAGTCCTTTCTAAGGACACCATAGAAGTCACCAGCTGGTGGTGGAACCAGAGAGTAATCATTCATCCCAATCCCAGTCATGTCTTTAGGATCCCTTTGTTTAGCTACACAGTCTCCTAGGGTTTGGGTGGCTCTATCAAATCTTTGAATTTTGAGGTCAACATTATCTTTATTCTTAATGGCCTTATCTAACTTAGCCTGTAGGTCTCTATTAACCTTTGTCATGATGTTCCTAACATCCATGCTACCCTCTAGCTCATGTTTTAAGATATTGATCTTATCTTTTAAGTCAAATTCCATTTTCTTGTATTCAGAAACGGTTTTCTCAGTTTCAGTAAGAGCTAGTTGGTAATTAGACAATTTACACCTTTCAGTACTCATATCATCTTTTAATTTTAATACCTCTTTGTTAAGTTTTTCAGTGTTTAACCTACAACCTTTGCTACAAAAAGCATCATCATATACCTCATTATCAGATGAAGAGGAGGAGTGAGCCATGAGAGCATATTCAACATGCTCTTCTTCTTTAATATCAACAACCAAAGCTTTATCCTCTTCAACATCCTTAGCCAGATAGCTCCAATCCCATCCTGTACCATCAATTCCTTGAACTGCAACCATGGCTTTGGAATCTTGAGCTTTAACAACCTGACTTGAGGGTTTACCAGCATCAGATCTTCTAGGAGATCTGCATTCCCTCATGAAATGCCCCATACGATGACAGTTGTAGCACTCAACTTTGGATTTATCAAATCCAGCTGTGTCTTTAGCATTGAAGGTCATCTTCTTTTTAAACCTTCTATTCCACCTATTTGCTCTTATACTAGCAAGAGCCATGTTCCACTTGATGTCCATGTCTTCCAAGTGCTCATCACTTATCTGCTCAAGGTCCTCATATGTAATCACTGAACCATTGGGCAAAGAAGCAATGTAAGCACACACAGTATCCAAATCTAAACCAGCAGGTTTAACTCTTGGGGAGTCATTCATGAAGGTGTCAGCGTCTGAAAAGGAGACGTTGACAGGACTTGTTCCAGCGCTGACATATGATGATCCAGTAACTGGATGCATATAAGAGTCCTTCTGATTGAATTGACCTTCACTATGAGAGAAGAAGGCCATGTTGCTGGAGCTAGATTTGCTTCCATGATCTGAAAGAGTTTCATCTTCCAACAGTCTTAGTTTGTTGTAGATGTCATCAAACGAGGAGCTCTTGTAAGTATTGTTGGCAAGAATAGATCTTGCCTCAATCTTCCATGTCTCACCAAGACTTTTAAGAAAGGTAGCATTGGTGTCAACATCACCTACTTGTGTCCCCATGAAGGACAACTTGCTTGTGATGTCAAGCAATCTGCTTCTCACACTACTCAGTTTCTCATTGGGTTGAGCTTTGAAGACAGCATAATCATGCAGAAGTTGCTTTTTCTTTTCTTCCTTAGTGTCTGCATTGCCACCATATGCAACTTCAAGTGCTTCCCAAAGATCCTTAGCAGATTCATAGCCTCTATATTTGTGCTGATTTTCTTGTCCCAAAGAGACTTTCAGAATATTTAGGGCTTTCATGTCAACTCTTTTCTTTGCAATATCTTCAGCACCTACAGCTCTACCATCTCCAGGTTTTTCTTTCTTATCTTCATCAGGGCATCCTTCAACAGCTGATCTTTGAGTAATGGCATCAAGAATTTTTTGAGCCTTATTGAATGAGTTTCCATATTCAATAATCTCCCAGAGTGTGTAGTCATAGATCCCCAGATATTGTTCAAAGTTGAACTTCCATAAGTCAAAGTGGGTTGCATCAAGCATGGGAATCTTGATGTTAGGTAAGGTTGAGGAGGAGGAGGTTATTGCTTCAGACATGATGTTGTTAGGGTTTTGGTGTTTTTAGGGTTTCTGAGAAAATTAGGGTTTTGGTGTTCGTGTATGGTGTTCTTTAAAGATCAAAAGTTCCTCAACAAGCTCTGATACCACTTGTTGATCCCAAACTTAGATCGATTAGCTTTGTGTATACGAGATTAGATCAAGTATAACACGTAGAGAAACCTTTGTATATGCTTTGTGAATCTAAGTGTTATGCGGAATTTAACACTTAAACAAGAACACACAAGATATAAACAAACTTTCACTTTGATTATCAATGTCGAACTTGCTTACAATGAAAGATGTTTATGAACGAAAACTTATGTAAAACTTGATGTTGAACATTAACCTAAAGGCCTTCTTTTATAGATACAAGAAGCCTTGTACAATAAGCTACGTATCAGCTATTCTAGGTAAAGATAAACATAGAAAATACATTGTCGTTTCTATCCTTACTAGAAGTATTCTAAAATATAATAAACGTGTAGATTATATCTTCCATCAGTGCTTGTCTTCAATGTTGTCAACGCTTGACTTTAACTTGTCAACGCTTGAGCTGTTAGTGCTTGCTTTGCTCTTGTCAACGCTTGAATTGTTCTTGTCAGCGCTCAAGTGATCTGGCCTTAATTTATTCCCAACAATCCCTCGTCGCTGTCTTTGATGCTTGTATGGGTTTTGTGTTACGGAGCTATGTTTTAACCCAAAGTAGGCTAAACACACTTTTTGGATAGTAGGCTTAATATAGAGGAAATTGCATACCGGTTTTCAGTTAATGAAAGCATGATAGATACTCTCTCATCTACATGGTAGAAGTTCATAAACCTATATAATATATTAGTAATTGTTACTGTTGGGACTTATATATCTTGAGTTGATATGACAAAAGAAGATGAATGACTTAATAATAAATAAGTAGCTTTGTAAGTAAGCTAGGGTTGTGATGTAACCCTAGTACCTCTATTATATAAAGAGGATTAGACACACATGGTTATTCACTCATTCAGATACAATGTAAACTAAAGGTGTGTGTGCGTTCCTCCTGGTGTCAAGCCTATAAGGCACCAGGAGTAGTAGTTAGTAGCTTATTAGTAAGCAGTTTATGAATAAGAAAGCCTTGTTCATAACTTTGATTGTGTTCTTTATGTTCCGTTGTGCTTATTACAGTCATTGTTATTATATCCCAGATGAGTCTAGATCCTAAGACTCAACAAGTGGTATCAGAGCTTGTTGGCTCTCGATCTGGTTGATGTACAAGGTTTTCATTTGTTATTTTCTGTTTTTATATAAATAAAGTTGCTGATATAGGGTTTCTCCCAACAAACCCTAGATGATTCGTTGTTATGTTGCTGCTGATATATCATGTTGCTGCTGGTTATTTGATATTGTTGTGTTCGTGGTTGTGATGGTGGTCATACTGGTTTTGGTGAGTTGATTCTTGAATCAACAATGAACCCCGTATGATCTAAGGTGATATGGCTGTTGTGATGTTCTTAAAGAAATTCGTTTAGGGTTGTAAAACCCTAGAAGTATCATACGATTGGAGCAGCAGATGGAATATTGGTTTTTGGTATGCGATGAATGTGGTATGCGATGAATGTGATAAGTATAAAACAACTTTCTCTTACTAAAATTTTGGAGATGTGCACGTATCTTTGAACATGGCTGTTTTGAAGAAAGTAATGCATGCTTTTTGGATGTGTTCACGTGAAAAGGTATGATAGATTGATAGTATTGTGATGTTATTGGCAACTTTTTACCTATAATATTCATGATCGTGTTGCCTATTTTATGGGTTATGAGTTGTTTGTCTACGTGATATTTATGGGAACAGTATTTGGTTGATGTGGTATAAGTGATAAAAGTATATCTTAAAATTAAGGATGTCAAAGACGTGTGATTTTTGGGAGTACAAATGTGGGTTATCATTCTTGCGTTACTGCTGTTGGATAATAGTAGGGACGTATGTGCTTTTCACCAATTTGATAGCTAAAATGTTATTAAAGTACTACTCTTAAAATTGTTCACGTGGGAGAAAGAGACACAAGAGGAAGTATATGGTTTTATGGTCCGAGCATACTGTGGTCACATGCATATGCTATTATTTGTGGTCTCAAGAGGTTGATGTATATGTTTACTATCTCGATGTTCACGTGTGGATAATTACAAATATAGAATGGATTTCATGCTATTATTCTGGGAGTAAGTTACATGGCCAGTTATCTTTTGATGAGGTCAAAGACGTGGGGAATTAAAGCCTGATTTTTAGGGATTGCGTATTCATATCCTAAATATTAAGGTCAAACACGTTTGATTGAATTTGGAAGTTCTTTATGATGCATATATATGGAAATGGAATACACGTTTATAGCAAAGAATTTCTATTCTAAAGGGATTTGTTTTGACATGGTTTATACACGTTTATTATTCTCCATTCTAACGTGAGTTATCCTTATTGATGGGCCGGATTTACTTGGTATATTGGAGGAAGATGTGTTTGAAACTAGCAACAGCTTCAGCGACAGTGTGGTGACAACATGTGGAAAAAAAAATTGAAAAAAAAATAAAAAAAAGAGAAAAAAGAAGGGGTTTTAAGATGCTACTGGTAGGTTTTCGTTATTCCTACTGGTGAACTATTTGTCTCTACTGGTCAGCTATTTCTTACTACTGGTCGGTTCCTCCTGGTCGGTTTCTACTGGTCGGTTCCTCCTGGTCGGTTTCTCCTGGTCGGTTTCTACTGGTCGGTTCCTCCTGGTCGGTTCCTCCTGGTCGTTTCCTCCTGGTCGTTCCTACTGGTAATCTTGAACAATGAAGAGGTATATGGTTATTTCAAAAGTTCAGTTTATGCTATAATTCTTGATTGAACAGTTACACGCTCTTTTACAAATATTTGGGGGGCATATGATACCATACAGTTCATGATATGATCATCACAAAATTAGCATGATCATAAGCATCGAGTGGTTTCTGGTTGATCCGTCAGAGCTCACTAAGACTATCGGCCATTGCATGTGATCGCCATGCATATATTGATTACAAGAATTATACAAAGACATTTTATTACATGTTATTTTAATAAGCATGTCTTTTTCACACTAAATGAGGGGATGATCTGTACTACTGAGTTCATGATTCAAGAGATGGTTAGCCTATGGTTCCTACTGGTGAGTTATGGTTCCTTGACGAAGATAATTGATAATTGCTTATTTGATGTTGGAGTTGGTTTTCACAAATTTGTTTTCTTTTTATATCTCAATTAGGTGAGAATTACACCTTGTCTTTGGACTAAATATATTGTTACAACTTACAACTGGCTAATAGTTATGAAGGTTACCAGTTCCCATGTACCAAAAACTGTTGGTGAGCAATACACCTTGTCATTTTGAGTAAATATATTGTTATAGCTAACAGCTGGCTCATAGTTGTGGAGGTTACCAGTACCGTATGTAACAAAAACTGATAGGTGAGCAATACACCTTTTCACTGGATTAAATATATTGTTATAGCTAACAATTGGCTTATAGTTGTGGGGGTTCTCAGTCCCATGTAATAAAAACTGCGATGATATAAGACATATGTTTGGGATATTTCACTTCTTCATAAAATTTGTTATACTTGATTTTCTTCATCAGTGATCACTCCAAGGAAGCCTACTGGATTCACCATGCACTTCTTAAGGGGAAGACGATCCTTTTTGAGTTGATGTGACAAAAAGGGGAAGAATGCATGGATCGAGGGGAAACTTAGCCTTCATCTATATTTACTTAAGGGGAATCTTGTGCTTACTGGTTTTGTCAAATCAACTAGGGGAAGATTGTTGGGACTTATATATCTTGAGTTGATATGACAAAAGAAGATGAATGACTTAATAATAAATAAGTAGCTTTGTAAGTAAGCTAGGGTTGTGATGTAACCCTAGTACATCTATTATATAAAGAGGATTAGGCACACATGGTTATTCACTCATTCAGATACAATGTAAACTAAAGGTGTGTGTGCGTTCCTCCTGGTGTCAAGCCTATAAGGCACCAGGAGTAGTAGTTAGTAGCTTATTATTAAGTAGTTTATGAATAAGAAAGCCTTGTTCATAACTTTGATTGTGTTCTTTATGTTCTGTTGTGCTTATTACAGTCATTATTATTATATCCCAGATGAGTCTAGATCCTAAGACTCAACAGTTACTTATGGGCATTTAAAGCGAGTAGCAAAGTAAATAAATCGCTATTTGCTTTTCGCTGTCAATGAACATTTATAATGTTGTCAAATCCAGTGGGAGCATTGTGATTTACTACTGAAAATACATTAATGTAATGTTGTCTAATTCATTGGGAGCTACAAGCTTGTTTACCTTTGTAGTAATCCATATTATTTCTAGTTTGACTTGAAATGAACTTACTTTCAGAATATGAAGAACCATGGTTTTACGGATAACTACATCCTATTTTATATGATAATCACTTTTGAAGTATTTTCCATATAATAATTATGCACAATTCCTTGTAAAACTATATGGTTGATATTTTACTAGTTATTTAAATATACATGATGTAACACCTGGTAATTTTCCCTACTTTGTAAAATGACTATTTTACCCTTTGACTTTTTATTTAGTCAACTATGTGATTTAACTGTGTCGGAACCAGGAGGTTATCCCGCGATTTCTGAAAAAAAAACTATTTGATGACGAGTAATGACCTGACACTGTGCTCAGTCATTATTCTGAACATTTTCTGTGAACCTGACCAAAGTGCTGAGACGGTCAACGAATTGACGATGATCCATGAGATTATTCGTTATCTGTGAATTATGTGCTTAACTGTTTAGTTTTTAACAGCGTGATCCTATTTTCATGAGCAGCGTATTTAAATATTTCTGTATATGTTTATATATGCCTGTATTTTAGTATTTTTGCTATTTATATTAATAAACCGTATTTACTGTGAATATTTAATTAACGTATCGCGTTTTCGTATTTTACGTCGTTTTTACGTTTAACCGCCGTTAACATGCATAAAATACTTTACCAATCATAAAATGTCAGTTTTCGTCGAAGAATCATAAATTTAATATATTTCGTCAAATTTTTAAGTTTACGTAATTTTAGACTTAACTATATATTTTTCGATATTTACCTAAAACTAACTAACCTTTTTACCTTAAACCTTCTAACTAGTTACCATGGTAAAAATTTTGAATTATTTACCCCAAGTGGGACCCCCATAACCGGCCAAACAACATCACACATGCTAGCTAAACCAAAATCTCTTCCAATTTCCCTTTTAAGCTTAACTTACATAACCTTACATCTTTTAACTTATTACCCCTTTAACCTTAATATCACCTCACAAATATTTACTCTTACACTTGACAAAAAAACACACACACTCTCCATCTCTCTCTAAAACACACGGCACAAACACTCCACCATTTTCCACCATTGTTGATTTTCTTGAAGCTCCATTTTAAGAAGAATTAACACAAAATAAATACATCCTAGGGTTTGTACAAGTATAAAGAAGAATGGGTTTTCTTGGTTTGTAGATTTGAGAAGTTTTGCTGGTAGTTATAGAAGTTGAGTTCTTGTTGATTATTAGTGGGTTAGAGCGTAGATCGGGTTTTTGTGGTTACGTAGAGTCGTTACTCAAGGTTAATTCTTAAACCTTTTCATCTTTTTCATTTTTCAAGCATAATCTATGTAGATCTATGCATGCATGTTACTCATCAACTATTTGCTTGAAATAAAATGAGAAAAACTATTTTTGGCCATGAAATATTTTAGATCTATGAAAATTATGTGTGGATCTATTAGATCCATACATAAAACGGGTTTAATTGAAAGACTTGTAAAAATATAAAAATGTATATTTTTAGATTTGTGAACTTGAAGTTAAATCTTTGATTTTGATGGTGTTTATGAATAATTGGAGGGAACTAATAGTGTTACTACTAGTGGTTACGCTTGAAAATGGTCGAAAACGAGTTTTTACGAAAAACATACAATCTGTCCGATTATTATAAGAGGCGTAGAGGGTCATAAAAATTATTTTAACACTAGTTTACTACGATATTATGAAAATATAAGTTAATACCTTCGTTTCGATATATTATGGGCTAAAAACGGAGCTAAAATGAGTAAGATATGGTCGTTTAAATTTCGTTGTCGGAAAACTTAATCTTTGTGAAAAACACTATAATGTGTTTGTTGTCTAGATTTTTAAAGTGGTCGAAACGACGTTTTCGAGTCAAACGGAGTTGTTTTAAGTGTCAAAATGGTTACTAAAAGTTGTGTATAAATGTTGGACTCGTTTTGTAAAAGGGTATTAGCGCGAAATGTGAATACTTGGTGTACCGTTAAAAGTTTGAACGTTGGAAGTGGAAATTGATACTATTGCGGGAAAATGACTTGTTGAAATATTGGCGATTGAGAAAGTGTTGAAAATAGGGGTTTTAGGACAAGATTTGAGTACTTACTAAAAATGGCAAATTTTTATGTGACGCCGAAAGGCTGCCGAATTTTCGTTAGAAACCGTGTTGGAAAATTTATTAAGATAAATTTGGGTAAATTAAAATTTACGCCAAAAGGCTGTCGAAATTTCGTCGAGTCAAAAATAAATATTTTTGCCTAAGTATATATATACTATGATGTTTATAACGATATAACATTTACAAGTCACGATTTTAACAACGATATATTTATATGATTGATGAGTAACGTACGTGACGAACTATTGTGACTTATTTGCTAGCGCCTAAACTATAGTATTATATTTAGGTTGTTGCTAGAGTTGCTCGCTACTATTTGATCTTACTTGTGCGGTTTGAATCGTTGCTTGAGGTGAGTTTATAGATCCCTATTAAACTGCTTTCTATGTTAAATGTTTTGGATGTGATAAATGCTTTGATGCTTGCTTCTGGACGCAAGTAAAACTTGATTTCTGTGAACGCTTTGTGAACACTATTTATGAGATAGCTTAAGTTCCTTTAGCCATAGTCCCCACTATCGTGAATCGTTAGTTACTCTGCTGGAGTAAGCTCTTATGTTACGGGTAGATCTATTGAGGGTTGACAACCTCCACTCGGGCATTCTGACGCCGGACGAGTGTGTACCATTTGTATGAACGGAGTTATCTTGGCTAGGTACTCTATTGAGGCAAAATTTATGTATACAATCTATTGTATGCACTGGATCACTAGTTTCGATGTCACGAGCTTAGCTATCATAAATATTGTGAACACCCAATTTATCCTACACTTGGCACTATACCTCCTATAGTTGCACGTGTACATGAAATGAAATCTGAAATTGAATTACTATGAATTTTTACTTGAAACCTATATTCTCACCAACTTTATGTTGACCCAATTTAGCATTTATCTCAGGTAATTGATGATGATTTGTATCTGTTGTGTGAAGTACTTGGAGTCCGCATGCATTTCTTGGCTATCTTCGGACATTTATCTACTTATGCTTTTGAACTATTATCTCGTTGATGTTTAAAACTTTTACATTCCGCTATGCTATCTTTTGAAACTGAGACCTTTTGTATTGTGATGCTTTTATTTAAATTCAACGAGGTATTTTTATCAAACGTCTCATTTAGAGTCGTTCTCTTGTACATTGAACTATGATACAATGACCTAACAGCCCCCAAGCTTCACCGCTTTCGCATATCATATTTTGGGGTGTTACAGATTTGGTAATCAGAGTCTTGGTTATAGAGAACTAGGTTTGCATCTTAGGCCTAGACTATAACCGATGTGGCTACTTGTTACTCTGTATACGTATGTGTACTACGTAATGTATTACGTAGGATAACACTATAAGTAATATGTAATATATATATTATGTAATACGTAATATGTATTATATACATATGCATTTCGCTGATTTGCATACTTTAATTTCTATACATAATTATTTCATGCATACCCTACAACTGCTTTAATACGCATTTGGTTGTTGCAGGTTATGTCGTCATCTACTATTACTTATCAGCCCGACTCTGCTGACGAAGAGTGGGAAGACGAGATTGAGATGATACCAGATCATGTCGAGCCGGAGAATGACCCAGAGGAGGCTGATCCTGAGGAGGAAGGTGCGGAGTATGACCCTGACGAGGATCCGGAGGAGGATGATGAGGGTGAGCCTGATGTGTTGTCTGATACTTCTGATGTTGTTGATGGGATGCCACCTATTATGCATCGTACTTTGATCGAGTGGGTTAGTGGTAGTGAAGACGATGAGGATGATGAGGATGACGTGGATGGTATTGAGGTAGATCACAAGGGTGATGAGGGTATGGATGGACATGAGGTAGGTCATGAGGATGATATGAATGGTGTTGAGGTAGATCATGAGGGTGATGATGATATGGATGGATATGAGGTGGATCGTGAGGATGATGAGGACATGGATGATGAGATTGAGAGTGATACTGACGTTAGGATGGTTGTGGCTAGTAGTGATAGCGAGGGTGCTGAGGCTGATGATGATAGTAGGGTTGATGCTTTGACTGTTGTACCTGAGAGAGTTGAGCCCAGTAGGAGGAGTGAGATTAGGAAGACGTCCAACTTGAGGAAGAAGCCTACTGTTCCATGTCAGCGGTTTAGAGAGGAGAGGGAAGCTTTATGGGGTACGCCACCAGCTGAGGTTTATACTGATTTCGATGATACTGTACCACCTGCTGATGGAGCTGGACCATCCGGTGTTAGATCTCGAGCTTTATCCGATTCTGATTCGTCATGCCAACGGAAGAAGGTTCGTATGTCTGATTCACACACTACACCTGAGGCATCGCCTACTCATTTGAGTCGAGTTGCTACTACTGTTTCTACACCACCTACTCATCATGTTGGAGAGCCCTCTAGACCTAGGTCATGTGTTGTTATGATAGGATCTGCTAGGGATTCAGATGTTGTTCGTTTTCGTCTACTTGAGGATGCGGTGTTTGGATTGTTAGAAGATAACGAGGATACCCGCGACTTGTTGGATACCACACTTGAGGAGGTTGCTAGGTTGAGGCGTGAGTTGGAGTCAGTTCGTGGAGGAGACCGAGCTGCAGATGGAGACCCGAGGAGTGACTCACTGAGATGTGTTGAGTGTGATCGTTGTCGTCGCACTTAGAGATTCATCATTATTATGCTTAATTCTAGAGTAGATTGACATCTTTATCGTTTGGGCATTGTATCCACTAAACTAGAGTAGTACTCGGTTAGTTGGAGTAGACTAGATGTAATCATACTCTTATTTTATGACTATGTACTCGATATTTTGATTATGAATGGGAATTTAACTTTATGACTTTGACTAGTGACTATCCTTTCTATGTTTTTTGTACTGTTAAATTCTACATTCTATTTTAGCATAAGAAATATATAACGTGTATATTCGTGCTTGAACCTTAATTGCATTGTTGTCTTAACGCAGAGAAACAATGGTGAACATACGTAACGGAATGACTGACGCTCAATTGGAAGAACTAATTACACAACGAGTGACTACTGCACTGGCAAACATTCAAGCTAACAACAACGTGAATGAAGCACCACCGAATAATGTTGACAATCGACCGCCTAAGCCGTGTACTTACAAGGACTTTAGGAGTTGTGACCCTTTGAATTTTAATGGTACTGAAGGAGCTGTCGGATTAGCTCGTTGGGTTGAAAAGATGGATTCTGTGTTTCGTGTCAGTGGATGTACTGTTGAAAACCAAGTGACTTATTCTACTTGTACTTTAGCTGCTGGAGCGTTGACATGGTGGAACACCCATGTGCAGACGGTTGGAGCCGAGGAGGCGTATGGAATGAGTTGGGAGGAACTTAAGAAGTTGACAAAGGAATACTGTCCTCGTAATGAGATTCAGAAAATGGAAATTAAACTGTGGAACCTGACTGTGAAGAACAATGACATTGGTACGTACACTAGGAGGTTCCAAGAGTTGTGTTTGCTATGTCCTGGAATGGTTCCAGATGAAGAAAAGAAGGTTGAGCGCTATATTTGGGGTTTACCTGGTAGAGTTCAAGGGAATGTGACATCGTCTGGACAGAAAAAAGTTAGTGATGCTATAAGGATGGCTCACAGACTGATGGACCAAGTTGTTCGAGCAAATGCTGGGAATGCCGCGGACAACAAGAGAAAATGGGGGAATAACCAAAGGAACAACCATGGGAACTATCCGAATAAGAGGCAAGACACCGTGAAAGCGTACACTGCTGGTACTGGGGAAAAGAGAGTATACAATGGGACGTTACCTTTGTGCAATCGATGCAAGCGTCACCATAATGGACAATGCAATGTACAATGTCACAACTACAAGAAAACTGGACACATTGCTAGAGATTGTAAGTCACCACCCAACACGAAAGCCAACGTCACTTGCTTTGAATGTCATCAAAAGGGACACTACAGCAATTAGTGCCTAAAGAAGAAGAATAAGGACCAAGGAAAGATTGCTAAAGCTGGGGAAGCTTTTGGAAGGGTCTATGTGATAGGAGGAGGAGAAGCGCAACAAAACCCCGACGTCGTGACGGGTACGTTTCTTCTCAATGGTCGTTATGCTTCTATTTTATTTGATACTGGAGCCGATGGGAGTTTTGTGTCGACTATCTTTAGTGTTTTACTTGATGTGACCCCTTCGCCCTTAGACACAAAGTACACTATTGAGTTAGCTAATGGGAAGTTGATAGAAGCCGACACTATACTTCGCGGATGCACTTTAAATCTTCTAGGTCATCCTTTCGTAATAGACCTTATGCCTGTTGAGTTAGGGAGTTTTGACGTGATTGTCGGAATGGATTGGTTGTCGAGATATCATGCAACGATTGTATGCGACGAGAAGATCGTTCGCTTACCATTTGGTGATGAAGTTTTGGAGGTACAAGGGGATACAAGTAACGGAAAAGGGAAGTCACGACTGAACATTATCTCGCGTGTCAAGGCTCAGAAGTTGTTGTCGGAAGGTTGCCACGTATTTTTAGCCTGTGTTACTGAAAAGCAGACGGAAGAAAAACGGTTGGAAGATGTACCCATCGTACGCGATTTTCCGGAAGTATTTCCTGAAGATTTTCCTGGGTTACCGCCGGCCAGACAAGTTGAATTCCATATCGATTTAATACCGGGAGCTGCACCTGTTGCTCGAGCGCCTTACCATTTAGCACCGTCGGAATTGCAAGAATTAGCGACGCAACTACAAGAGTTGACTGATAAAGGATTCATAAGATCGAGTTATTCGCCTTGGGGAGCTCCAGTCTTATTTGTAAAGAAGAAGGATGGAAGTTTTCGGATGTGTATCGACTATCGTGAGTTGAACAAACTTACTATCAAGAACCGTTACCCGTTACCTAGGATCGATGATCTGTTTGATCAGTTGCAAGGATCGAGCGTTTACTCGAAGATTGACCTTAGGTCTGGTTATCACCGATTGAGAGTCCGTGAGGAAGATGTTGCAAAGACTGCTTTTAGGACTAGGTATGGACACTATGAGTTCCAAGTGATGCCATTCGGTTTGACAAACGCACCTGCTGTGTTTATGGACCTCATGAACCGGTTGTGTAAACCGTATTTGGACAAGTTTGTCATTGTGTTCATCGATGACATACTGATTTACTCAATATGAGAAGGAACATGAGGAACATCTTAAGATAATATTGGAATTGCTTAAGAAGGAGGAATTGTACGCTAAGTTCTCGAAGTGTGATTTTTGGTTGCCAAGAGTACAATTTCTAGGTCACGTTATTGATAGCAAGGGGATTCATGTTGATCCCGCCAAGATTGAATCAATTAGGGAGTGGACTGCTCCTACGACACCGACTGAAATTCGCCAATTCTTATGACTCGCCGGACATTACCGAAGGTTCATCGAGGGATTCTTGAAGATCGCAAAACCATTGATGAAGTTGACTTAAAAGAAGGTGAAATACGAATGGGGAGATAAGGAGGAATTAGCATTCCAGAAGTTGAAACAAATGTTGTGTAGTGCGCCTATTCTATCGTTACCAGAAGGATCGGAAGACTTTATGGTCCACTGTGATGCATCAGCAAAAGGATTGGGAGCTGTGTTGATGCAAAGGAAGAAAGTTATCGCCTACGCGTCTCGACAATTGAAAACGTATGAGAAAAACTATACTACGCACGACTTGGAGCTAGGAGCGGTGGTATTTGCCTTGAAACTGTGGAGACACTACTTGTATGGAACCAAGTGTGTCGTCTATACCGATCACAAGAGTTTACAACATATTCTTGACCAGAAGGAACTGAACATGAGACAACGTCGATGGATCGAGTTGCTCAGCGATTATAACTATGAAATCCGCTACCACCCTAGGAAGGCCAATGTAGTGGCGGATGCGCTAAGTAGAAAGGAACAATTGATGACACGTAGAGTTAGATCGTTAGCTATGATTATCAATCTGAACTTACCTGTGCAAATTCGTGAAGCACAAAACGAAGCCCTTAAGCCTGAACATGTTGAAGCTGAGAAATTAGGAGGGATGGTTACTAAGAAATTGGAGACTAGAACTAATGGAACGCTATGTCTGAATGGTAGAAGTTGGTTACCACGGTTTGGAGGACTAAGGGACGTGATTATGCACGATTCGCATAAATCTAAGTATTTGATTCACCCAGGATCTGACAAAATGTATTAGGATATGAAGAAGCTATATTGGTGGCCAAACATGAAAGATGAAATCGCTACGTATGTAGGGAAGTGTCTGACTTGCGCTAGAGTGAATACAGAACACCAAAAACCATCTGGATTGTTGGTTCAACCTATAATTCCTATGTGGAAGTGGGAAAACATAACCATGGATTTCATAACTAAGCTACCTAAAACGACCAACGGATACGACACAATTTGGGTAATTGTGGATCGACTTACGAAGTCTACATACTTTTTGGCTATGAAGGAAGATGATTCAATGGATAAGCTTACGAGACTTTATCTGAAGGAAGTAGTCGCAAAACATGGGATACCGATCTCGATAATTTCTGACATAGATGGTAGATTTACTAGGGAATTCTAGAAATCACTTCAGAAAGCGTTGGGTACGCAATTGGACATGAGTACTGCTTATCACCCGCAGACTGACGGACAGAGTGAGAGAACTATTCAAACGCTGGAGGACATGGTGCGTGCTTGTGTGCTTGACTTTGGAAAGCAATAGGACAGACATTTGCCTCTAGTGGAATTCTCTTACAACAACAGTTATCATACCAGTATTAAGGCTGCACCGTTTGAAGCGTTGTATGGTCGTAAATGTCGCTCGCCTGTGTGTTGGAGTGAGGTTGAGGATAGTCAACTCACTGGCCCTGAACTCATTCGTGAAACAACCGAGAAGATTGTTCAAATCAAGAGCCGAATTCAAGCAGCCCGTGATTGTCAAAAGATTTACGCCGACGTTCGACGTAAGCCTCTCGAATTTCAAGTGGGAGACAAAGTGATGCTAAAAGTATCGCCTTGGAAAGGTGTGGTACGTTTTGGCAAGTGAGGAAAGTTGAACCCCCGTTATATTAGACCTTTCAAAATTCTGGCAAAGGTTGGAACCGTAGCCTATCGTCTCGAATTACCGCAAGCGTTGAGCCGCGTGCACAGCACTTTTCATGTGTCGAACTTGAAGAAGTGCCTTTCTGATGAGACACTCGTTATACCGTTGGAGGAACTCCGAATCGACGACAAGATGCAATTTGTCTAAGAACCTGTTGAAATCATGGACCGTGAGGTCAAACGATTGAAGTAGAGTCGTATCCCGATCATCAAGGTGAGGTGGAATTCTAAACGTGGACCTGAATTCACTTGGGAGCGTGAGGATCAATTTCGCAAGAAATATCCGCAACTCTTTGACAACTCTAGAAACCGTGACACTCCTAAGCTTTGAGGACAAAGCTTCTCTATCAAGGGGATGATGTAACACCTAGTAGTTTTCCCTACTTTGTAAAATGACTATTTTACCCTTTTACTTTTTATTTAGTCAACTATGTGATTTAACTGTGTCGGAACCGGAGGTTATCCCGCGATTTCTGAAAAAAAAAACTGTTTGATGACGAGTAATGACTTGACACTATGCTCAGTCATTATTCTGAACATTTTCTGTGAACCTGACCAAAGTGCTGAGACGGTCAATGAATTGACGATGATCCATGAGATTATTCGTTATCTGTGAATTATGTGCTTAATTGTTTAGTTTTTAACAGCGTGATCGTATTTTCATGAGCAGCGTATTTAAATATTTCTGTATATGTTTATATATGCCTGTATTTTAGTATTTTTGCTTATGATAGTAATAAATCGTATTTACTGTGAATATTTAATTAACGTATCGCGTTTTCGTATTTTACGTCGTTTTTACGTTTAACCTCCGTTAACATGCATAAAATACTTTACCAATCATAAAATGTCAGTTTTCGTCGAAGAATCGTAAATTTAATATATTTCGTCAAATTTTTAAGTTTTACGTAATTTTAAACTTAACTATATACTTTTCGATATTTACCTAAAACTAACTAACCTTTTTACCTTAAACCTTCTAACTAGTTACCATGGTAAATTTTTTGAATTATTTACCCCAAGTGGGACCCCCATAACCGGCCAAACAACATCACACATGCTAGCTAAACCAAAATCTCTTCTAATTTCCCTTTTAAGCTTAACTTACATAACCTTACATCTTTTAACTTATTACCCCTTTAACCTTAATATCACCTCACAATTATTTACTCTTACACTTCACAAAAAAACACACACACTCTCCATCTCTCTCTAAAACACATGGCACAAACACTCCACCATTTTCCACCATTGTTGATTTTCTTGAAGCTCCATTTTAAGAAGAATTAACACAAAATAAATACATCCTAGGGTTTGTACAAGTATAAAGAAGAATGGGTTTTCTTGGTTTGTAGATTTGAGAAATTTTGGTGGTAGTTATAGAAGTTGAGTTCTTGTTGATTATTAGTGGGTTAGAGCGTAGATCGGGTTGTTGTGGTTACGTAGAGTCGTTACTCAAGGTTACTTCTTAAACCTTTTCATCTTTTTCATTTTTCATGCATAATCTATGTAGATCTATGCATGCATGTTACTCATTAACTATTTTCTTGAAATAAAATGAGAAAAACTATTTTTGGTCATGAAATATTTTAGATCTATGAAAATTATGTGTGGATCTATTAGATCCATACATAAAATGGTTTAATTGAAAGACTTGTAAAAATATAAAAATGTATATTTTTAGATTTGTGAACTTGAAGTTAAATCTTTGATTTTGATGGTGTTTATGAATAATTGGATGGAACTAGTAGTGTTACTACTAGTGGTTACGCTTGAAAATGGTCGAAAACGAGTTTTTACGAAAAACATACAATCTGTCCGATTTTTATAAGAGGCGTAGAGGGTCGTAAAAATTGTTTTGACACTAGTTTACTACGATATTATGAAAATATAAGTTAATACCTTCGTTTCGATATATTATGAGCTAAAAACGGAGCTAAAATGAGTAAGATATGGTCGTTTAAATTTCGTTGTCGGAAAACTTGATTTTTGTGAAAAACACTATAATGTGTTTGCTGTCTAGATTTCTAAAGTGGTCGAAACGACGTTTTCGAGTCAAACGGAGTTGTTTTAAGTGTCAAAATGGTTACTAAAAGTTGTGTATAAATGTTGGACTCGTTTTGTAAAAGGGTATTAGCGCGAAATGTGAATACTTGGTGTACCATTAAAAGTTTGAACGTTGGAAGTGGAAATTGATACTATTGCGGGAAAATGACTTGTTGAAATATTGGCGATTGAGAAAGTGTTGAAAATAGGGGTTTTAGGACAAGATTTGAGTACTTACTAAAAATGGCAAATTTTTATGTGACGCCGAAAGGCTGCCGAATTTTCGTTAGAAACCGTGTTGGAAAATTTATTAAGATAAATTTGGGTAAATTAAAATTTACGCCGAAAGGCTGTCGAAATTTCGTCGAGTCAAAAATAAATATTTTTGCCTAAGTATATATATACTATGATGTTTATAACGATATAACATTTACAAGTCACGATTTTAACAACGATATATATATATATATGATTGATGAGTAACGTACGTGACGAACTATTGTGACTTATTTGCTAGCGCCTAAACTATAGTATTATATTTAGGTTGTTGCTAGAGTTGCTCGCTACTATTTGATCTTACTTGTGCGGTTTGAATCGTTGCTTGAGGTGAGTTTATAATTTCCTATTAAACTGCTTTCTATGTTTAATGTTTTGGGATGTGATAAATGCTTTGATGCTTGCTTCTGGACGCAAGTAAAACTTGCTTTCTGTGAACGCTTTGTGAACACTATTTATGAGATAGCTTAAGTTGCTTTAGCCCCACTATCGTGAATCGTTAGTTACTCTGCTGGAGTAAGCTCTTATGTTACGGATAGATCTATTGAGGGTTGACAACCTCCACTCGGGCATTCTGACGCCGGACGAGTGTGTACCATTTGTATGAACGAAGTTATCTTGGCTAGGTACTCTATTGGGGCAAAATTTATGTATACAATCTATTGTGTGCACTAGATCACTAGTTTCGATGTCACAAGCTTAGCTATCATAAATATTGTGAACACCCAATTTATCCTACACTTGGCACTATACCTCCTATAGTTGCACGTGTACATGAAATGAAATCTGAAATTGAATTACTATGGATTTTTACTTGAAACCTATATTCTCACCAACTTTATGTTGACCCAATTTAGCATTTATCTCAGGTAATTGATGATGATTTGTATCTGCTGTGTGAAGTACTTGGAGTCCGCATGCATTTCTTGGCTATCTTCGGACATTTATCTACTTATGCTTTTGAACTATTATCTCGTTGATGTTTAAAACTTTTACACTCCGCTACGCTATCTTTTGAAACTGAGACCTTTTGTACTGTGATGCTTTTATTTAAATTCAACGAGGTATTTTTATCAAACGTCTCATTTAGAGTCGTTCTCTTGTATCTTGAACTATGATACAATGACGTAACAGCCCTCGAGCTTCACCGCTTCCGCATATCACATTTTGGGGTGTTACACATGACATTATCATATTGTTCACGTAAACAATTGCATTTCGTGGTTGTTTATATGCATACATGATGTTGTGTCATGCACAAGTGGGAGAAATATTTATTGTGTGCAAGGTACAACACATAACAAAAATGATAAATGTTTTTTTGACCACGAGATAAGAATATAATATTCTATCAAGGCTTATACATTTATTGTCAATGTTTGTTGTCTTGTTTAGAAAATGTCAATATATGAATAACAAGCTACTTCAACTATATTGTTTATAGTTTCTTGGAATGATTCTTATAATATTTCTTGGAATGCACATAAATAAATAATGAAATAAGCAATTAACTTGAAGTTTTAAAATTATTCAAAAGATAAACAATGTATATATAGTTATAGAACTATTTAAAGATGTATACATTAGAACATGCACTAGGTTTCTAAATACAATATATTTTCAATTTTGTTATTACACAAGTGATAAGTATATAACCTAAAGAGTATTAAGTTATTAAGGTATTGTGATATAGTCTCACAATATCAGTACTCATAAAATACCACATAGTTTTGGTATGTCTTGAGTGATAAATCAACTTCTTTAAAATAGTTGATTTTGATAACTTGAAATAATTTACCTCCCAAAGTGGTCAAGGTTTGGAAATTCAGTATACAAAGTATATACTTAAATATTACTCCGATCTAGAAGGAAACTAGGACACCATCAAGCTATGGAATGTGATGAATCACATTGAGTCTTAAAATTGAAGTTTGGAACTTGTCAAGAACTATCAAGGTATTTTGTGACTGTCTAAAAGATAACAATTTGTTGTTTCCCTACATGCTAGGTATTGAAGAATAGTATATGATTACTAAAAGCAAGTGGGATGACTCGTAGATATTTAAGAGATAAATAAAAAAATACGCAACCTTCTAAATATAATAGCAAATGTCATAATGAGGGTGAACATTAAATGTTGAACCTCGTGATGATAGAACTTACATTCATAGATCCGAATGGATATCCCTAGTACTTGAATGATATATTTATATGTATATACTAAGGAATGTAAGTTAGAGGATCATGGTGAACCGGCTAACCATATAGATGTATTATTGAATCTTGAATGTCATCATTGAATAAAACTATGAATGAGTAGATGCAAGTCTATAGAAGATAATCAATTTTTAGAAACTTGATTAATCTTTAACCAATCGGTTAGACCGTGAGGCGAATATAAGTTTCTTTAGTGAAAGATTCATATGGACAATATTGTACACATGATTAATGCGCAATATATGATAGAAAAGTTCTACACGCATTAATTTAATAAAGACGATTTACTGTAATGATAGTTTTTATAATGATAAATATGACAAAGTGATATTTAAACTCTTTTGCATTTACATTAGCGAGGACGGTTGTAATCAGAGGGTTTAGAAATTGCAATGATCTTTATGTAGTGTACATAATGCAAGAATCTATGTATGGATTAATGTATGCATCTAAGGGAATAATCTAAAAGATAGTGGGAGTATTATATTTATTTAACTCACATATGATGTATAACATATGAAAACTATATTCCATCTAAGTTTGGGAATAAAGTTTTATCTAAAAGGATCTAAAAATAAACGTATAACCTTGATTTATATATGTTTATTAAGATAAACATTTGTGGTTAATGAAATCTAACACAATACAAAATATCATTTAGAAATTCTCAATGAATATATATCTCATTTGATGAGAGTTGATATTCATTAATATTCACAGTGACAAATGGAAATCCTTCTAGCGTCAACCTCAAACAGCGCTACGGTTGTATATGTACAAAAGATTTGACAACAACAATTGCTTAAAGAGAAAATCATTTAGATGATTAGTACAAATATTATGATAATATTTGTTTGGAATAGAAAAATCATTACCAACTTGAATTGTTCCAATTGATGAATATTCTATATGATAATAAGATGTGATTATTAATGTCAACAAACTTAGAGTTTATAAAGACACCAAATATTATCATAATAATAATTTATAGTTTATGGATTATAATATATCATAGTGATGTTTCTAGACATGGATGATAGTTTGATTGAGATAAAACTCAATACTAATCATGGTACGATTTCATCTTTGATGATTACCATGTGGACTAACTATGTTCAATTGAGCATAATGTTGCAATACATATTAAAATAATAAATAATACATTATAGTTTAAGAAGCTATTAAAGATTATTGTTTTTAATAAGCTATTAAATGATCTAGGATTTTAAAACAAAGTTTCAAAACATGTTTATAATCATAATAAAAAAATCTCTTCAGAATTATAGCTTTTGAAATGTTTTTTTTTGCTTATTATTACAAGTAAATTATAAAATTAGGGTTTTAAGACATCTTTAGCTTATAACTTTCATTTAAAATGACCAAATGACTTAGATTCTTTTAGATTATTTTTCTAACATCATTTTGGAATTATAGAAAGTCTAAGAATTTGTTATAACAAGATCAAAGCATAGCTAACATCGAAATTACCTAGGTAGCTCCAAAATGGCTCCTTATGGCTTCTTATGAGCGCTACTTGCTATCAAAGCTTCAAGAGCTTCAATGGCTTACTTCTAGACCTTGTTTTTGGTCTTATGGGATGTCCTAGGATGTATATAGAAGTATAAATGAAGAATGGGTAGGAGATACAAAGGAAACAGGATGCAAGTCTTCAAGGTATGCATTTCGCCCCTATTTATAGTTTTTCCAACCCTTAGGCTCCAAGTAAGGCATGTAAACGTGTAATATATGTATTAGTGACTAAGGTAGCCTAGAAGAGATCTATGCAAGTTTATAGGATCTAGATTCAAACCAATCTTGGTCTTGTGGTCTAAAATAGCTCACGACACATATAAGATAAGAATGGTGATGTGTAACACACAATTAGGTGATGATCCTACTTGTCATTACTTGGAAAATATCCTAAAACATGTAAAATATCTGATTTTAAAACTTGGAATGGGAGGGAAAGTGTTTAAAACAAGTTTTGGAGAGAAAAAGTAAAATCGGGTCCTAATTAAGGCTTGTAACTTTATACTTTGATTTGGTGATTAAGGGTTTAGTAATGCTATTAGTGATGGATTAGGGTTTTATTAGGGTATATAAATTGTATTTAAGAAGTTTTGGTGTTTGTTTTGAAGTTTAACAAAGGTTTGATGTGAAAATGGGAAGAAAACTTAGGCGGGTTAGGGTTTCTAATGATTTATGGTTAAGTCTTGGTAAAAGTGATTATCCTTCAATTATCTACTGATTTATACTCAATTTATACATCCTAAATTGTCCTTAATGTGTTCATGAAGTCCCTACATTGGTTTTACTAAGTTATTCTAAGTAAACATGCCTAAAGGGTGAAAATACCTATTTTGACCTAATTTATAAGCCATGCATTGAAATCTTGTACCTAGTGCTTTAGGGCACTTGTACATTGTGTTAATATATTCTTATAACCTTAATTAAGTGCTATGAGTGTTTTTAGACTTGTCCTAAAAGACTAGGTAGTGGATTCTATGCAGATTTCTTAATATAAGGGTTTTTAGGCCATTAATCCTAATGACTTTCTATTTTGGGTGATTAGAGTTTATATCTTAATGTAAGCTTATTCTAGGTCTTATATGATATGTTTATGATTTCTAGGGTTTCTACATTCTTAGTTTAAGGGTTTATATAGGTTCATCTTATTCTAGGGATAATTAAGGGAGCTTAAGATCCTATGCTTTGATAACTTGTACCTTATGATTTATTAACTTGTAACTTAACTTGAAATAAATGTATAACCTTAATATTATACTTAGTTTAGTTTTATAATTAGTTGCAAAAGATTAGATTCTAATTTATTATAGAATGGATTTTATATGCTAATCTTGGTTACTAGGTCTTAATTTGTAATTAGCTTTGGATTAGTGAATATTAGTGTTTTATGTTCAATTACCTTTCCTTTATATGATAGATTATAATTAGTATATTTTATTTGATACTTTTACATAGATACTATGTAGTTATATTGCTTGAAACATTGTTTACCAAGGGTTTCTAGCTGATGATCTAGTATGTACATTTACTTGAACTTAGCTTTCTATGATTTATTCTTACTATTATTAGGTAATATTATGTCTTCAAAGTATAGTTTATAACTTGTTTACAATCCTTAATGACTTATTCATATGTATTTTCATTCATAGTTTATCATTCTTGAGTTACACCTCATTTAAAGGGATTCTAGGGTTTCTAAGGGAATTTAGGGCATCATAGTTATATTTGAGATGTTATTATCAATATTGAACTTAGACTTGATATATACATAGTGTTTACAACTTATAGGAATATGTTGAAGTGGCATTTCAGGTTGTGAGAAGCAGTTCGTCTTACCAAGTAAGGCATAAAAGCAAAAATTTCCAGCCAAATTTCATATTCATACAGTTATAACTCATAACACATATGTGAAATTTGAGGATTGTCACAATAGCCGTACCTAATGGTAATCTAGATTTGTCTCGATTAGATTGGTAATCTTGATTTAATTATGTAATACGAGAAACAGAATAGTTAAAATAGAATGACTTCAACCCATATCCATTATTAACATGACATTTGAGAAACAAATGGATTGTAAATGTTTAAAGTCATTTAAATGTATTTTATGGAAAACTACACTCTAGAGTTATCGGGAGCATTGACGTGTTGTTAGACGCTAACCAATGTTATTATATTAATGTGCATGTCCAAGTAGGAGCTGAAGGAATATATAAATGAAATAATATATATCCAGAATTCGTCTTGATTGTAAGGAGACACACACGTAAATCATTAATCAATATATAATTAATATTGTATTAAATATTAATTATACTTAAACAAATAAACCAAGAAAGGAAAGTCAATCATAAGGAAACAAAAGCCCATGAGTATTTTGGGCTTGGTTGCTTGATCACCAAGTTATTACAAGTATATAAGGAGGTCTTGGATACCTCATTATTCACTTGTAATCTCTAAATCAATTTTATCTCATCTACCTCTTTGGTGCGATCGGTCGACACAACCCTAAGGGTTGTTTGGTTTTCGGTGGTCGACGAAACAAGAAACCACAAGGTTTCTTATTCTTGATTTATTCAACAGTATTGGTTTATTGGTTGTTTAACACTTACGTACTAGCATACTTATTGCTTGTTAAATGTATTGTGTACGTATACTTAGAGAGATCATAATATGATCTTTAATTGGGTTTTCGGTAATATTGGTTGTTCGATAAAGGTGATTTAATCCATTGATGAAAGGTACGCGATTCTTTATTGTTTATGTTAATTACTTGTCTATACGTAATCTTATTTATTCCGCCACTTACTCGTAAATATTAATGTGTTAATATGGTTAATAGTTCTTATAAATTCCAACAAAATTAACTACAAATTTTGTTACTGCGAATGTTGATGATCGTCTCGTAGGTCGTCATGTCCACATAAACATTTGTTAGCCTCAAAATATTGAGTCGAACAAGAATGTTCGGTCATATGATTATTATGTATTATTCTTAGAACGTTGTAATAGATAGTAGAAAAGTGGTGATTCACGGGCTTGTGTTTAAGCTACTTAAAGCCCAAAATACAAGCCCGGTCCATTTATATATAGTCCATTAAGCCCGCATGTGGGAGGACTATATATACCCACCTCCTAGCATGTTAGGAGGTGGTTGGTTACATTTTCATTCTTTCTCTAATCTAATATTCCCAAGTTTCTAACCATTCTTTCTCTTTTCTCTCTCTATTTTCTCTCTCTAGAATTCATATATCTTTCTTCTTTATTTCGTGTTTAATCATCATAAAATATGGAACAACAATTGGTATCAATCGCCACGGGGTAGATTAGTGATTGGTTTTTGTGTTCTTATTGAGTTCGTATGATTTTATGATCAAAATCATCTCGTCTCGATTTTTTTTGTGTTTTTCATGGTGTTAATCATCCTTGAAATCTCCTACATAGTAGTGGTAGGGATTTGGGTGCTTTGGATTGGTTAAAAACACGAATTTCTAAGCAAACAATCTCATTTTTTACTCATTTATTTCGAAACAGTCGAATTATTGCGAAATCTTTGCTTCACAATATTTAAGGGTTTTTGATATTGCGAGAGTGTCATTTTATCAATAACAAGGGTTTTCATTATTGCGAAGTTTGAATTTCCATTATTGCGAAGATTCAGTTTTGCATATTGCGAAGACTCAAATTTTTGGTATTGCGAAGATTGACCTTTCAGTTATTGCGAAGAGTTAGTTTTCAGCATTGCGAAGACTTATTCCGAAAAGTGGTATTGCGAAAAGTGTTATTGAGAAGTCTGTTTTATTGCGAAAAGTGAAACATTGCGAAGTTTGGATATTGCGAAATCTGCTAATTTTTGGGTTATTACGAAATCTCACTTTGGGTTATTGCGAGATTTGTTACTTGATTACTGCGAGATCTTTTGCGAGATTTTACAAATATTCTGAGATTTTCAAAAAACGTGATTTATAAAATTTTTAACTCGTGAGTTTTTTGGTCTTGGAATTTTTTGTTTCTCGAGAACACTTTGTTAGGGGATTTCAACAATTTTTCTCTTCAACAACAATCACTATAACATCTACTTAAGATCCGTATTCACTTCAACATTTTAGAGATTATCAAGGTGGATTATACTGCAGAGTATCGTGTGACGAACAACAACATCGTGGTGGCGAGTAAAAAAGAAAGACCACCAATGCTTGTGACTGGTCGATATGATCAATGACAATCCCGTTTTCTATGTTATCTTGACACAAAATCTAACGGGGATGCTTTAAGGCAATGCATTTTTAAAGGACCCTATAAATTCTCAAAGGTAGTTCCTGCAGTACCAACCACAGACACAACTGACGAAGAACCCGCATATGAACGTGATGAAAAGAGAAACGGCCTCACACCAGAGAACCGTGCTTGGTTTGATGCAGAGAATGAAGCAATCTACTTAATTCTCAGTGGCATTGGAGATGATATTTACTCCACGGTTGATGCATGCCCTACTGCTAAAGAAATGTGGACGGCTATTGAAAGATTGCAACAAGGTGAATCACTCAACAAACAAGATGTAAAAACAAACCGGTTTTGGAACTTTGGCAAGTTTACTTCAAAGGATGGGGAATAAATTGATTCATATTACTTCCGATTCTACAAAATGATGAATGACATGACCCGAAACAACTTGCAAGTTTCCACCATGCAAGTCAATGTCCAATTTCTACAGCAACTTCAACCATAGTGGACACGGTTTGTCACCTTGGTGAAACAACAGCAAAAGTTAGACGAAGTTTCCTATCACACACTCTTTGACATCTTGAAACAATTTCAGAATGAGGCAAACGAACTTCATGTTGAACGAGTAGCAAAGGTTGAAAATCCACTTGCTTTGGTTTCTACCACTCAACATTACCCAGATTATCATTCTCGTGCTCCAAAGACCTAGTTTACTCCATCATCATCTCCACGATCATCCATTGTATCTAAGTCACATGCTCCAACAAGATCACGAGGCAAAGAAGTTGCAAGAGCATCATCACCACCACTTGAGCAATCATCCGAAGAAGATAGTGATGAAGAACAAGCTCAAAAGGATAGGGAATTCAAGCAACAAATGGATTTCATTATGAAGCAATACAAGAAAATCTACAAACCCACGAACAACAACCTCAGAACATCATCAAACATGAGGAACAACTATGTTAAAAGTCCTCCAAGGTATGACAAACGAAGGCGTGCTGAGAGTCCTCCAAAGTATGATCGACAACCCGCTAAGTATGATAATCAGAGGGTTGCTACTGTTGTTGGAAAGAGGGAAACTGCTGGTACTCAAGTTGTGCAACAAAGTGGAATTCAGTGTTTTAACTACAGAGGTTTTTTGGCATTTGGCTAGGGAATGCCGGCAGCCAAAGAGGGTTAAAGATTATAGTTATCATAAGGAAAAGATGCTGCTATGCAAGAAGATGGAAGCTTGGATCAAGTTATCAGCTAAGTAAGGAGAAATGCTTGACGACACAGACGATGAACGCTCCGACCAAGAACTCGAGGCACATTATTCATACATGGCAAAGATTCATGAGGTCCTTAACGTCACTGAAGATGACAATGGTCCTATCTTTGATACCGAGCCAATTAATAAGGTACAACATGATGATGAATATAATGTGTGAAAGTTTATGGACATAAAATTAAATAGTCGTGCGATAGGATCGAACTCGAGATTACAGGATTGCACACAATACGTAAAGGAATAATTTATCTAATAAATGTATTTATTATATTTATTAAATATAAACTGAGCTTAACTTAAATGATCGTTAATTAAAAGTTAAGTATAACGAGCGTTATGGAATACATTGAAAAATTAGAAGGTTTCGGAAGACACCCATAGGGGTGTCCACCGCCGGGTATACAAGGCCCAAAGAGAGAGGATTTGTTTCCTAATTTGATTAGGACTTGGAGAACAAGTTTACTAATCCTATAATTACCCCTCATAACCTTCATAATTTTTCCATCCTATCTCTTTGTCTCTCTCTATAACCGATCGCAACAAACACCCTCATAGGGTTTTTGGTTTGATTTTGGTTATTGGTTTTTGGCTATATTCCACAAGTGTTGAAGCTCCGGTTTATAGGTGTTAGACTCACGATTAATCCGTTGCATTACGTGTGTACAAGAGCGTAATATAGTTTCGCTATAAACTGTATCTTGGTATTTTTTCGTATAAACCCTAATTGGCGATTTGGTGGTGTTCTTGTGGATTTGCTCTAGCTTATAGGTATGTAACCCTAACTCAATTAATTATGAATGTGTTATTAATTATGATCTTGTTAAATCGCTTCCGCTATGTGTGCTTTGATCTTTTTTAGGGTTTTGCGTAATTGTTATGAGCTTTATAAACCTTCAGTGACATCGAGAGCCGTTTTAACAGGTTATAATTATCGAGATCTAAAGGTTTTAACTAATATTGATTTGGGTTAAAAATCGTATGTAGTTTTTTAGGTGTTCACAAAAAAATTTAGGGTTTTGTTTTTATTAAAATCGGCTTAGCCGAGTTTTTTTTTTTAAGTTTTTTTTTTGAAACCCTAAAAATTACAGGATGATTATCTTTAGATGTTTGTATAAATTAATTGTTATGTCATGTATGGTTACGATCCGTAGAGAGATTTAATTGTTAAGATTAAGTGGGAGATCCGTGATGAACATGCATATTTTCACGGATCATATGATTTTATATGATATTTGCTCTATTTGATTCAAATGTTTTAAAATTAGGGAAGACTTTTATATGTTTATTAAACCCTAGATTTTATGTTATTTGAATAAATTGTTATGCATGTGGCTATTTGATTTAGTTTTTTTGTACCTACTTGTTTTCATACGTTTTATATTAATTGTATGTTGTAAATAAGGGCAATTTTTTCCAAGTAAAATTAATATGGACAAAATCATATAAAAATTAATGAATTGTTTTGAGATCTAAATTACATAGAACTGCGTTGATTGATAATTTGCAATGATAATTTAACGGCCTACTCCTTTTGACAAACTATAAAGTGGGTTTAACGCACCGCTGGTCATGTACCCGGTTAAGGAAGGAGGTGTTATGACATTAGTCGCAGACCGAATTCCTGGCTCGCCTGTGCGTCAAATTGAAATTACCTACGATTATCATTAGCATTATATCTTAAGGTTGATTTATCGCAAATTCACATCTGAAACACAATGAATAAGATTATTGCTTTGTGCTTTAGCCAAGTTCTAGGAACGTAAGGCGTGAATTGTTGTGGGTAAAATCTTTAATTGGTTTAACCAATACCTCAACTTGCAATATATGGCGAAATTTTAGACTCACCAAAAGGTTTACTAAAAGTTTTATTAAACTTATGATATGGAGATGTATGCATGCTTCTCCATACATGATTTTGACACCAAATTTAAGTCTTATGACATCTAATTGACGAACACTTGAAGTTACAATTATCGTCATATGAGATTTTGGACGATGTTGTGATGGAAAGAAAACGTTCATAGAATGAGAATTTGCATAAATGTTTTGCGTTCTTTAGATTAGTCGACTTGATTAAGTTACTCAGTGAGATCTGGAAACATAAGGCATAAAGTAGGGATGAAACATGTTTACGATGCAAAATGACTTTTGGCAACGTAAATCCCTAAAAATATCCAAAAATTGCAAATTTGTTTGTCAATTATTGTTTGACAAGTTACCATGTTGAATACATTTATCACTAGCAGATCACCTTATGTGATAAGTTTATGTCAATGTGGATTCTAGTTCAAGGAAAATACTATGGTTTTATTACCGGGGTAATTTTATTTTCTTGAATGGTATTATCGAAAATACTAATATTTTGAACTTATTTCTGTAGAGATGGCTCAACCCGACAACAACACATTGAGTTCTGCCTTCAAGACTTATCTTGAACGTCAGGAACTAACTGGCACAAACTTCAACGATTGGTACCGCTCACTGAGAATTGTCTTGAGAGTAGTGGGTACTTCTAATTACTTGACCAGGGTGTTTCCTGTGCCCCTTGGCCCTAATGTTACTTCAGTTGAAAGACAGAATTATGAGGCAGAGGTTAAAAAGCACAATGATGTGGCTTGTTTAATGCTCAGAAAAATGGCTCCTTTCTTGCAAACGAAGTTTGAGCTATTTTCTCCAAATCAAATGCTTGAAGAGCTCAAGGCAATGTATGAGAATCCTCAGGCTGTGGAGATCTACGACTTGGTAGATGCTTTGCACAGTTGTAAGCAAGCCCCTGGGAAACCCGTAAGTACACATTACCAAGAGATGAAGGGTTACATGGAACAACTCATCACACTAGGGAAACCCTACGACAATGATATGGCAATTAACCTAATCAATAGGTCTCTTAATAGGGACTTCAATGATTTCGTTAGGAACTTTAATATGCATTGCGCGGGGAAGACAGTTAATGACTTGCACGCAATGCTCATTGACTACGAAAAGGGTCTAAAGGACAAGGCAAGTACATCTACTTCTACTCCTCATGTGCTTTATGTACAAAAGGGTAGAGTGAGTAAACCAAAACCGCACAAGAACAACAAGAAAGGCAAAGGCAAGGGTGATAAGAGCAAACCAGTTGCGACTTATTCTAAACCTAAGCAGAAATTTGTCAAAAAGAGTCAATCTCAAAAGGATGAGACTTGTCACCATTGCAAAGCAAGTGGTCACTGGAAGAGGAATTGCGCTTTTTATCTCGAAGAGTTGCGAGAAATAAAGAAGAAGGCTGAGCTAAGTGTTGCAGCATCTTCAGGTAACTTATTTATGATAGAGTTATTTAATCTTACATAAAAATCAAATTCCTAGGTATATGATACGGGATGTGGTATTAACATTTGTAATACCCTGCAGGGATTTGAGTTGGAAAGGAAGCTTACCTATGGGGAACAATTTCTTCAAGTGGGCAATGGCGCACAAGCAGTGGTTGAAGCTATAGGAACATTTAACCTAGTTCTACCTTCGGGTTTAGTACTGAGTTTAAATGATTGTCATTATGCACCTACAATTGTTAGGGGTGTTATTTCCTTTTCTAGTATGTTGGATCTTGGATTTATTCACACTATTGATAATAATAGAATTTATGTTTTCAAAGATGGTTTATTCTATTTTGATGCAATTTATGTGAATGGTGTTTTTGAAATTAACATGCATGATGATAACTCCAAGAGAAAAAATAATTTTGTTTATAAGCATGAATAAGAAGATAAAGTTAGACAAGAAATCTTCTTATCTTTGGCATTGTAGACTTGACCATATTGGGAAGACTCGCATACAAAAGCTTCAAATCAATGATGAATCATTTGAAAATTGTGAGTCTTGTATCTCTGGAAAGATGACCAAGAAACCTTTTAATAGCAATATTGAAAGGGCTACTGAACTACTTGGTTGATACACACTGATGTGTGTGGACCACTTAGACATGTGTCAAGGAAAGGTGCTAGCTACTTCTTAACATTTACGGATGATTATAGCCGTTATGGTTATGTTTATTTACTTAAGCATAAACATGAGGTATTTGAAACATTTGAAGTGTTTAAAGCGAAAGTAGAATTGCAACTAGGAAAGAAGATTAAAGCTCTTCGTTTCGATCGAGGTGGTGAATATTTAAGTTAAGAGTTTAAGGATTATTTAAGTAAGAACGGGATTGTTCAGAAACTTACATCTCCATATACTCCACAACAAAATGGTGTATCCGAAGGGAGAAATCGTACATTATTGGATATGGTGCGATCTATGTTTAATCTTACAACTTTACCTTTATCTTTTTGGGATTATGCTCTAGAATCTGCAGTTCGTATTCTGAATATGGTTCCCACAAAGAAGCTTGATAAGACACCATATGAATTATGGAATGGAAAAAAGCAATATTTGTCTTATTTAAAGATTTGGTGTTGTGAGTCGTATGTGAAACGTGACTCTAGAGATAAACTCCAACTACGCTCAGTAAAATGTATCTTTGTAGGTTACCCTAAGGAAACTATGGGTTACTACTTTTATTATCCGCCTGAGAACAAAGTTATTGTTGTTAGGTATGGAGACTTCCTTGAAAATGATCTTGTAAATCGAGAATTCAGTGGGAGAAATTATGATCTTGAAGAAATTCAAAAAGATACATTGCCTTCTGAAAATACTAGCGAAGAAAATCCAATAGAGCCAGAAAGTCTGGGAGCTCCACCGGAATTAATTCCTCCACGTAAGTCTGGAAGGACTATACGTGCGCCAAGCAAACTATGTCTTAACATAGAGGATGATGAGGAGGAAGTAGGGGATCTTGGTGAACCTGCTAAATATCGATCCGCAATGCTTGATTCAGAAAAGTCTAAATGGATAGTTGCGATGAATGAGGAAATGAAATCCATGAAAATCAATGATGTTTGGATTCTTGTTGATGCGCCTAAAAATGCTAATGTAGTGAAAAATAGGTGGATTTTTAAGAAGAAAATCGACATGTATGGTGAAGTACACTCATATAAAGCACGTTTAGTAGCTAAAGGTTTTACTCAAACTTTTGGCGTAGACTACGAGGAGACATTTTCTCCTGTAGCAGACTTAAGAGCTATTAGGATTCTCATAGCTATAGCAGAATACTATGACTATGAGATATGACAAATGGATGTTAAAACTGCCTTCTTAAACGGTCGCTTAGATGAAGAAATCTATATGCAACAACCAGAAGGGTACGTTGATCCTAAATATCCAAAACGCCTATGTAAACTTCAAAGATCTATTTATGGTTTGAAGCAAGCATCACGTCAATGGAATAAACGATTTGATGAAGAAATCAAAAAGTTCGGGTTTATTCAAAATCGTGATGAGCCATGTGTATATCGCAAAGCTAGTGGGAGTGATGTAGTGTTCCTAATTTTATATGTCGATGACAAATTAATCATGGGAAGTAACATTCCAAGACTTAAGGAAGTTAAGGATTATCTTGGTAAATGTTTTTCTATGAAGGATTTGAGAGATGCTGCATATATTATGGAAATTAAAATCTATAGGAAAATACGGTTAATTGGTCTTAGTCAAGATGCTTATACAGATAAAATTTTGAAGAAGTATAATATGCATAATTCCATGAAAGGTTTTCACCCTATGGAAGTTAAAGCATAATCCGAGTCATGAGATGGATGCATCAACTCCTGAAGAGGAGGCATACATGCAGAAGGTGCCTTATGCTTCGACTGTAGGATCTATTATGTATGTTGTAAAATGCACAAGGCCTGATGTGGCGTTTGCTTAGAATTTGGTCAGTCGATACCAACAGAATCTAGGGTAGCTCCACTGGGTTGCTGTTAAACACTTTCTGCAGTATTTGAGGAATACAAAAAGAAATGTTTTGGTATTCAAAGGTGTGACAAGTGTGGTTTTGAGGTTCGTCACTTAGTCGTATTTTTAGTGTGTTATGTGTGACTATATGTTTTATGTGTTACGTGTTTATTTGGTGTGAATGAGGATGGTTTGGACATTGTTTATGAGTACGAAGTGCTCTTAAGTAAATCGATGAATGGTTATTTCATGAATCATAAGCTCACATTA
Organism: Glebionis coronaria; assembly: GCA_025667525.1. Lineage (NCBI taxonomy): Eukaryota > Viridiplantae > Streptophyta > Magnoliopsida > Asterales > Asteraceae > Glebionis > Glebionis coronaria. The sequence goes on along the minus strand of CM046882.1, from coordinate 40,200,761 downwards.
TAGTGACTATGAAGTGAAATGAAATGAAATGAAGTGAAAGGACGAGAGAAACAAGAGACGATATGCTAAAAAGGAGGAAACTACTACAGTTTAGTGACAAAGTTATGTAGGAAGTTTCACCCATAGTAACGGGTGCCATGTTTTGGTAAAAGAGAAAAGTTGATGTCGAGTTTTGTATGTCCATTAATGATCTTTGGAATGATTGGACCAATAGCTTATGGGTATAGAATTACCTGGGGAATTGGGTGGTGTACATGATATATTTCATGTATTAAGATTTGGGAAATGTGGTTTGAGAATGCATATGTGCATGTATGGTTATTCGAGATTAGTTTAATAAGAGTCTTTGATTTGTCAAGGAGTCATTTGTGAGATTTATGGGCTGTGAAGGCAAGAGTTTGGGAATGAATTTAAATATTGTTGGTTAATGTATCTAGTAAATTAAGTCATGAACTAAAGTTCACGTGGAAATCGAGAGGAGTTCAATTAGAACAAGTATCCTCATGTGATTTGTTGATTGTGTGTTTGATCCTAAGGAGTAAATCTCGGGACGAGATTTCTATTAGGAGGGAGTAATGTGACAACCGTGGTTTTGAGGTTCGTCACTTAGTCGTATTTTTAGGGTGTTATGTGTGACTATGTGTTTTATGTGTTACGTATTTATTTGGGGTGAATGAGGATGGTTTGGACATCGTTTATGAGTACGAAGTGCTCTTAAGTAAATTACTTGATCAGAGAATGCATCAGCTTATTGTCTTCTGGCATGATGGTTTCTCATATCTATAGACAAGGCAACTCAATTGCAGACAGACTGGCTTCTCATGCTTACTCTCACAGGTCTGATTGGATCGTTGAAGCTGCTTCTTTTCTCTTGCAAACAAGCCTACTACAATGACAAGGAAGGCCTTTACTCTTATTCCTGTTCCCGGAATGCTTTCTTTCATCAAAGTCACGTAAGAAATAGAAAACGTACAACTCGTACAACTAAAGGCTTGTCAATTCTTGGTGTAATACTCACTCGAAAATGATGGGTGTCAGAATTTCTCACTTTTCAGGCAGTCTCATCCGTGTAAGAATTAGGAATTCCTCTTCCAACTCGTCCCAGAATGGGCGTTATGGCAAAGAACAAGAAGAAAACAAAAGGGGAAATTTGTCCAATAGTCACAAATGGTGCTGAATGGTTATTTCATGAATCATAAGCTCACATTATAGTGACTATGAAGTGAAATGAAATGAAGTGAAATAAAATGAAATGAAGTGAAATGAAATGAGATCACGCGAAAATTTCGTGAAAGTTGAATTATCATTTTCGTAGGCTTTTGTGTATGTATCATACGTGTAGAAACTAGAAGGGGGGTTGAATAGTTTCTAGTTAGTTTTCAAAACTTTTCGGCTTAATCCACTGTGCGTGATTCCTTATGTGTACCCGCGGTTCTTTATCAATAAAGAACCGCCGGTCCATTTAGGGAACCGCCGACAGTGAACTTAACCTTTTGTTACATGTTAAACTTTGACAATCCTTTGTATCAAATTCTTGATCAAGCTTGACTAGATATGAGATGTGTTTGATTGAAAGATAAATACTACAAGTAAGTAAACACACAAACACATCAAATCAAGAGTACATCAAGCAATAGTCTAAACACTAAGCACACGTACTAAGCATAAGCTTTTCCGCAACTAGGATGTTTAGACTAAGTGATGTACACTTGACTATAATCTAAACACGAAGCACACACGTACATAGCTTTTCCGCAACTTAGATGTTTAGATTATGAGATGCACACAACACACAACATATAAATACATCTATAATAGTAAAGACATAAATGTAAAGGAAAGTACCAACACGATGATTTATAGTGGTTCGGTCACGAAGCTCCTCTTCGCCCTACTCCACTCCTCGAGTACACCTTACTCGAGAGTTACTTCACTAGTCAACAAACACCTTAAGGTGGAGAAACCATACACAACGTCGCTTATCCAATTTCCGACTCTAAGCTAAAAGTCGAGTCCTAATCTTAGGTAGGACCAATCTACACAACGTCGCCCACTTTACCATTTAACGACACAAGGCTAGATGTCGAGTTCTAATCGAAAGCTAGAACCAATCTTCACGACTCTTCACTTTGAAGCTAAGTGAGAACTTCACACAACACAACTACTAACCACTTTAAAGCTAAGTGAGAACTCACAACACAGCCACATCACTTTAGAGTTTAGTGAGAACTACCAAGACACAACCTAATCTACCCACTAGTTATGTTTTATGGCCCAACATAACAAACCTTGTATTTTATGGCCTAAACACATAAACCATATAGATCTAAGCACACATCACTTAGATCTATAACTCTAACACTATATCCAAGTACTAACAAGACTTGGATCTACACAACTAACACCTAATCCAAGGATACCCATCACTTGGATATTCTACCCTTACAAACACATCCAAGTGTACCCAACACTTGGATCTTCTACATATACATAGTAGGAAGACTAAAAACATATCTTAGATCTATAGAAGGAAAGATCTTCATCATGTAGTGAACCCAACACATCATGGTAATGATAGTGTTCTTCTCTTTGCACTTGATAGGATGAGAGATTGAAGATTGAATCACATCTTAAACAAGATTAATCATAACTAACTAATCAAGGATCTAAGATGGTTTTTGAAAGAAACTGTGCAAAAAGGGTTGAAAGAAAACCTGGAAATGATCCACTATTTATAGGACAACATTGCAACGGTCAAAAACACCCGCGGTTCCTTATCTCTACCTGTGGTACCTTATCAATAAGGAACCGCGGGTTCCTTTAAGGAACCTCCGCGTCGGAGTCCGTGCAAATTTTTCCTTTAGTGGGGATATGCCATATGGGGTAGTTTATACCCTCAAAGGATATTCCTTTGGCATATGGAATATGCCAAATTCAAATTTCCATTTTCTTTTTAATAAAACATTTTCTTAAAAATAAAGTTAATTAAAATCTTTTGTCACATTTGATTAAAATGTGAGTTTTAAGAAAATATTAATCCTTGGTCACTTAGTTAGGTTAATGACATGTTTGTACATACCTTGAGTGATTCATGCCGAATGCGGTCTTGGAGGTGTCGAGAGAAGTATACAAATGTATTCTTGAGTGATTAAGAGTACCTTAACATTTTACATAATGTATTGCGAATTATACATTTGTCATCAACAAAACACAAAGAGATTATATCGACAAAGCATTGTATTGTTTGCACTAACAATCTCCCCCTTTTTGATGATGACAAACAAGTAAACCGCAACACATATTAAAATGCATAAGTTACTCGTTTACACTTACTTCTCCCCCTTTTGTCGAATCAAAAAGGTAGTCAACGTCTTGAAGAAGAGAAGAATCAACGTCGAGAGAGCACACGTCCAAAGTGATGTCATCTATAGCACGTCATTTGAAGAAGAGAAGAATTGACGTCAGGAGAGCTAGCATCCGAAAGGTAGTTTTCATTTGTAGAGGAAGATTGACTTCGAGAGAACATGCATCCAAAAGGCTAATCATCACTTGTGGTCGACGGTTGAGAGGCGAGAATCCAAACCATAAACTCATCATCCAAAGATATTGAGCTTGCGTCATCCTAGTGAAGTCTTCAATCACCATAGGTTAACCAAGTCCAAGCATAATAATATGCTTATCTATGAATGTCCAAAATGCATTACTTGCAAGATGTTTGTTTAATGCAATTTGAGTGAGTCAACGATCGCAAATGTAATGAGTTGAACTCTTGCAAATGCTCCCCCTTGATATGAGCTCCCCCTTGCTTGAGACACCAACAAAGCAAGAATAGTGACGAGCTACAAAAATGAGTTAGAAGTGTCCTACAAAACAAGGTTAGTAGACAAGAGCATATATAAAAAGAGGATGATAAACAAGTCGTTTGCACAAACAATGACAAGCATTGAAGAAAGAAGTGTGCACGCGATGCTATCAACCAAAATAAATAAATAAAGGAGAGGATCAAGACAAGATCAATTCACAATTGTTGGAATAGAGATAGAAAAGAAACATCCATACCAATTGTAATGATAATATGTCAAAGGGTAAAAAGGTTAGAATTTTTGGAATCACCCAAGAAAATTCAAGATTTAACCATCAACTCTCAAAAAAAAACAAGGAGAGGATTTTGAGGAAATCAATTCAAAATTGTTGGAATAGAGGTAGAAAAGAAACATCCAAGAATTTGAAGATATCATCTCAAGGGGTTAGAAAATAAGAATTGATGGAATCACCCATACCAATTGTAAATTTTAACCGCAATCAACTCTCAAAAAGAGGAACAAAAATATCTCAACCTAGAGACATTTTTTACCAAAAAAATAAAGGAAAACCAAAAGCGGATAAATCGACGCTTTAATAAAAAAACGGGATATAGGACATTATAGGCAAAAATGCGCATGAATGTCGACACCAAATGGTGTTTAGCATACGATAAACTACATGCTAAAAGTTTCGTAGCTCTTCTCAATCATTATGGATGTTCAAAGAACAATTACATGATGAGGAAAGGGTAAGGCTCGACTCAACTTAGTTTAGAAAGACTCGACTTAGAAGAGCATGATTAAAATGAATTGAGAGATACTCAACAAAGAAGTTAAGGATAACTTCAAGAAACTCAAAAGAGAAAAAGACCAAAACGAACAAAGGGACTTAATGGCCACGGTTTGTTAAATAGGTCCGTGGTTCATTATCAATAATGAGACCCAAGGTTATTTGAGGAACCGTGAACATTGGGTGTCCAAAACCGATTATTGACTCAAAGGAAAATCACTTGGTCAAACAATTTAACATAAGATGCTAAATGGATTGAAAGTCAATGCTTCGGATATGACTTTTAACAATTGCAATTGCAAATTATAATTACTTGAATATTTAAAAAGAAATATTTAAGTTGTCAATCTTACTAGGATAGGAATTAGATATAAATCTAACTTTCCTTGACAACCGAGTGAGAAAATAATGAAGAAAAGAAAGATCACGAGAATAACGAGATCCAAGACTTAAAGAAAAATCATGTTGAAAAACATGAAGGGAAAAACAAGAGAATAAAGATCATACAAAGATGTATGAAACTCAAGCCTAAAACTTAAGCATAATTTTAATCCTAGTTACACTAGAAAACTAAGATTTGCTTAAATTGGATGTCTTAGCAATAAGCAATCCACATGCTTAAATGAAAGACAAGGGTGGTGGCGGAATTTGGTGTGGTGAAAGGTGAAGTCACCAAGGGTTCAACAAAGTCATTCATAATGGGAATGATTTGGATGGGTTGAGGTTGGGTAGTCACATCCAAGAGAGTACTTGGAGTGAAGGGTGAGGTTAGCTCATTCATTCTAGATTGGAATGAAGAGGAGGTAGAACCATGAGAATGGTTGGTACCATGGGTTGAGGTAGTCTTGCATGGAGCAAGAGGTGGTGAGGGTGATGAAGAGATGAGAACTGGAACAATCTCATTCTTAGGTGTGTGAAAGGGTGAAGAGTTAAGTTTAGGTAACTTAATCTTAATTTTGAGGTGCCTCTTTGAAGAGGAGGTTTTGGATGAATTGGAGGTTCTTGTAGAAACCATGGTAGTAATGGGTGGTTTAAGGGGTAAGGATGAATGGTTTCAGCTGTGAAGAACATGGCTAACAAGGTGGGTTTAAAAGGGTGAGGGGATGATCCAAACTAGTGAAGGGTTAAAAAGGGAAAGCCCAAGATATTTTAGGAGTGATCAAAGGTTTGAAACAAAGATTCCAAAGGGTGTTGGAACAATTGGGAAGTTTCAGAAAACCCGAATTTGAGAGCATCTGCCCGCGGTTCTTTATCTCCACCAGCGGTTCCATATTGATATGGAGTCGCGGTCTATTTAAAGAACCACCTACAGAGGCTAGGTTTAGGTGGTGAAGGAGGATTTTCCAATTCAGCAAATCCTAATGTTCTAGTCTAACTTATCATAAATTCATGCTTAAGAGCAATAAAAACTAGAACACACACAAAGGAAAGACACATAGGTTCAATTAGCACGTAAGAGGAAAGCTAAGAAAAACCTAATGGCTACAAAAGAAAAAGACTCCTAATGACATACAAAGTTCATCAAAGTAAACTATCATTAGTCATATATAGGAAGAGCCATTTAGCCAATTTAGAGAATGAGTATGAGACTATCACTAGAGGTGCTCAATTAAGGCTAAACACGACCATTTTTACGAGTTATACACCAACTCAACTTCCCACATGGAAGTAATTCAACCGTTAGGTCAAATTAAGATCCTAGTGCATAGATTCTCTAGTAGTCATTCTCAAGTTAGACAAAATTTAATTCCAACATTTGCCTAATAAAGTTTAGCAAGGATGAAACTTGCATGGCGACACAATGCATGACCTAATGAGGGTAAAGAATGCACCATTGCATATCTTGTCAAACAAGTCTAGTTAAGGTTAATTACCTTAATAGAACTTGAGGCCAATAACATTGAAGTGTATAAACAAAGTTTACACAAACCAAAGGAACACTCTTGATTGGTCTTTCGGAAATGACACATTTATAAATTGCATAGCAATGTTGATTACTTGAGTATTTCAGATGAAACATCCAAGTTATCAAACCGACTCTATTGTGCATTATAAGTAATTATTAAACAAAATATATCTGACAATTTCAACAAGTAGATTCAATATAACACCATCAACACAAGTGTGAGTTATGATCCGATGTATATTATTAATAAACCACATTCATGTCTACACTAAAAAACATGTCAATTAGATTCAATAATGATACCAATCATATTTTGAATAATGCATTGATATTTAATCGAAATCTTTCTTGATTCCCACAAACTGTAACACCCCATTTTGGAAATGGAATCTTACGCATAATCATGGCGTGTCATCAAAGCATACAAGGATAAATGTCTAAGCATTATTTGACCATAAAAGGGAAATACCGGAATCAAACATCGGTAACCCCAAAGTAGAGCTCATCACACACAAACATAAATGTTGTAAAAGGAAAGGACGAAACAATGTCCATAGCAACTGTATTAAAGTAAAGGAAATGCATAAAGTAAAGAAAGACAGTAAAGCTTCCAGTCCATATGCACGTACGTTTGAGATCTACGAGCGTCCCTGAGTACCTGTCGTTTTGGGAACATGAAAAGGAAAACGGCTGAGCAAGACGCTCAGTGCACGGATGTACAATATAGCATGAAATAGGATAAGCATGTAACATATAACAGCGGAAGACTAAGTTCTGAGTAAACTGGTTAAGTATTAAGAAAACTGGTTTTATAGTTTGAAAAGCCTTATGTTTATCTTATGAAAACTGTTTTAACATAAATATACCATAGCCCATATAGGTCATGAAAAGGTCACGTGCATGAATACTTGGAGGGGTGACCTCATCATGCTGATTAGAGGGGATGCCTCTAATTAATATACTGGTTTGGGTAGGAGGGATCAACTCCTTGTGAAGGATGCAAGGCACACACCACATTCACCATGATATACTGAATAAAACATGTAACTAGGATGCACCCATACGCCCCACATGATATAATAATATGGCCAAAACTGAAAGGGACGCCACGAGCAATCACTCCGCCGTGGGGAAGTCATAACATTGGTGCCTCCAATGTTATGGTTATGGTACCTCCATAACTAGGTGAAACTGGTCATGCTTGTATATGGCTATAGATTATGCTAATTAAACATAAGCAGTTCAAAACAATAAAACAAATACTGGGGAAAACAGTTGGCTGCATACGGGGAAAATCTAATAAGGAAAGAATGTCCATACTAAAAGGACGGGAATCCGTACCTCAAGTCCAGTGAATGAACGGAAGAAAGACTCCTACTTCTGGATCACTAACGCTACATGAATACACACGTGTATAAGTATCGATTCACTGATTACGTACCTGGTTTTATGTCACGTCTTAGCTTACTTTGTATGTTTTAGGTCATGATTTACTGTTTAAAGCCTTAAACTGTGTTTATCTTGTATTCTGATTAATCTGATTAAGTATTACTGGTATTTCATGTATTATTATACTCACTGTGTAATAATAAGTAACTTTCCAAAAATAGCAGGTTTCCAAAAATAGAAAGTTTCCAAAAATAGAAAGTTTCCAAAAATAGAAAGTTTCCAAAAATAGAAAGTTTCCAAAAATAGAATTTACTGCTTAAAATAGATTAGTTTCTAAAAATAGAAAGTTTCCAAAAATAGATCAGCTGCCTTAATTAAATAAGTTTCCATATATAGAAGGTTTTCCATGATTAGATTAGCTGCCTGAAATAGATAGATTTCCATATATAGAAGGTTTCCATTAATAGATTAGTTGCCTTATTTAATTAAGTTTCTATAAATAGAAGTTTCCATATTTAGAATTAAGCTGGCTACATAAGCTAACATATAAGTCTAAGTGTTTATAAGCTTATTTCTTAAGTCATATGATATAGTGTATAGTTTAATTATTATTTCATGTATTTTAATTAAACTATAGGTTGAGCATTTTAATTAAAGTATAACATGTTTTAATTAAAATGAAGTAAAATACTTAGGTTAAAATGTGTATTATTATTATTAATAATATAACCTAAGTCATGTCTAAATTAATTAATTATAGGCATGTTTTAAATAATTAATTAATTATAACTTATAACATAAAATATTTAGGTTAAATTAATATCATGCTAAATTCATAATTAAAATAACCTAAGTCATGGTTTAATTAATATTTCATGTTATTAATTAATTTATATCCTAAGTTCATAATTCATAAAAATTAACATGTAGCATAAATCATGATTTAACCAACGAACCATGAATCGGGCATGAACTCGACACCGTACCCCGAGCCAAACTCGGGGCACGTGTGCCTCCTTGCTGCCATGGGTCCCACAAGCACCAACCAAGACCAAAAATGGTCTTGGTGGTGGCGGCAATAAGCAAACCAAACCCCCTCGGGTTTGTTTTGCTAGGCGGCTAAAACAAACACCCTTTTTATATCATTCTTTGATTTTAATTAACCCCAAAACATGTTAGATCAATGTTTAATTATCATGTTTTAATAAGAAAAATAATAACATGTTCATGAAAATAATCAAAGATTAAAAAGAATTAAAAAGAAAGGTTACCAATACGTAGCTTGAAAGGGGATGAACAAACACGGTTTCTAGCACTTGTATTTAATGTCAAAACTCAACAACACCCTCCTATGGTGGTGTTATAGGTGGCGGCACAAGGAGGAACAAAGAGGAGGAGGAGAAAATCTTTTAGGGTTTATGTTATTTTGCTTGAAAGTGAAAAATGAAAAACATATTTACCATAACCTCCCTTTACTTGTAAAAGTCCATGGGCTTAGCCCATTCTTGGTTGTTGTGCCGTGGGTATGGGGGCCCCACATGGGGTACCCGTACCTTTCTCGTGTCCCGATGTTTCGTGTTCGTTCGTGGTTAAACGTGCTCGTGTTTAAAGTGTTTCTGTTTATTTTATCATGTCGCTTATCGTAATCTTAACGCTCGTAATTATATTATATGTATTTACGTAATTATTCTAGTTCGTATTTTAAATGGTGATCATGATTTAATTATGTTCACGTGACATATTTATTAACTGTTTATCATGAGTTCGTACGTAATCGATACTTGTCATGTCATACACGTATGCACTTGCTTGATTATTAGCACATGAATGTGATCAATACTAAATAAGGTAAGTTTTAATCTAGGACGTACGATCTTAAGGGCACTATTCATGGTAAAAGCATGCGGGTTTTACAATTCTTCCCCCCTAAAAAGAATAATTCGTCCCCGAATTATAGATAAAGTAAGCTGGAAAGAAGTAATATACCCGAACTCAAAATATGAAGTGAGGGTAAGAAGCCCGGATAGACTCCTCTGTTTCCCAAGTGGCTTCCCGCTCGGTATGGTCCCTCCAAAGAATTTTGACGAATGGAATCGTCTTCCTTCTCATGACTCGTTCTTGCCTGTTGAGCACTCGTTCGGGTTCTTCTATAAAAGTGAGATCTTCACGTATCTGTTCCAGTGGATACTGAACCATGTGAAGGGGATGATAATCGTACCCTCTCAGTAAGGACACATGGAACACGTTATGCACGTGCGAAAGCTGAGGAGGTAACGCCAACCGGTAAGATACTTCACCGATTCGTTCAATGATATCAAAAGGTCCGATGAAACGAGGACTGAGTTTCCCTTTGATCCCGAAGCGTTTAACACCACGTGCCGGCGAAACCTTGAGGAAGACGTGATCTCCCACATTAAAATGTATGTCCCTACGATGCTTATCGGCGTAACTCTTATGACGTGACTGTGCTTCCTGCAGCTTCTGCTTAGCTACTTCGATCTTCTCATTGGTCATTTCTATAATCTCTGGTCCTTCGAGTGTTCGCTCTCCCACTTGATCCCAGCAAGTTGGAGCGCGACACTTTCTGCCATACAACATTTCGAAAGGAGCACATTTGATACTTGCGTGCCAGCTGTTGTTGTATGCAAACTCGACCAAACAGATGTAATCGTCCCAATCACCTGTCCATTCCAACGCACACGACCTTAACATATCTTCCAATGTCTGAATTGTTCGTTCCGACTGTCCGTCCGTTTGAGGATGGAAGGCCGTACTCAGCTTAAGTTGTGTACCCCAAGCTTTTTGTAGACCTTTCCAGAATCGCGACGTGAAACGAGGATCTCTGTCTGAGACGATGCTGGAGGGAGTGCCGTGGAGTCTCATGATCTCCCTTCTGTAAGTATCTGCGAGTTTACTTACCGGATCTTCCTTGCGTATCGGTAAGAAATGAGCTGATTTGGTGAGTCGATCAACAATGACCCAAATAGCATCGTGCTTCTTCTTGGTAGGCGGAAGACCGGTAACAAAATCCATGGTGATTTTGTCCCACTTCCACTCTGGAATATCCAACGGTTGAAGGAGACCGCCCGATCGCTGATGTTCAATCTTAACCTGCTGGCAGGTAAGACATTTGGAGACATACGTGGCTACATCCTGTTTCATACCACTCCACCAAAAGTGCTGTCTGATGTCATGGTACATTTTTGTCGACCCAGGATGTATAGAAAATGGGGAGCTGTGAGCTTCAGCTAACAATGCTTCCCGGAGTTCTTGGTTGTCAGGAACACAAAGTCTTGTGCCCTGCCAAACGATACCGTCTGCGTCCATTCTGAATTCTGTTTGCTTCTCCAAATTCTGAATTATCGCCCAAATCTCTCCATCATCCTTCTGCGCTTCCTTGATCCTAGACAGTAACTCAGGTTCTACTCTAAGATTCGCCCAGTATCCGTGCTGCCCACGTACCATGATTTCGATGTCTAGCCGCTCCAAGTCTCTTATGTTTTGTTCCCTGATCTCAATGTCGTTGATCATTCCGGACTTTCTGTTGAGTGCATCTGCTACTACATTAGCCTTCCCGGGATGATACTGTAGGTTAATATCATAATCCTTCAACAGTTCCAACCATCTCCTTTGTCTCATGTTCAATTCTCGCTGTGTGAAGATATACTTCAAGCTCTTGTGATCCGTGAAAATGTCGCATGATTCTCCGTATAAGTAATGCCTCCATATCTTCAATGCGAACACCACTGCAGCAAGTTCCAGGTCATGCGTAGGGTAGTTTTCTTCATAGGGCTTAAGTTGTCGTGAAGCATACGCGATCACTTTCCCATGTTGCATGAGAACACAGCCCAGTCCCTTCCCCGATGCATCGCTATAGATCTGAAATCCACCTGTACCAGATGGGAGAGTAAGAATAGGTGCAGATACTAACTTCTGCTTTAGGTCTTCGAAGCTCTTCTCTCGATCTTCCGTCCAGACGAATTTCTCTCCTTTTCGCATCAGTTTGGTGAGAGGCAATGCCAGGCGGGAAAAGTTCTCCACGAATCTGCGATAATATCCAGCTAAGCCTAAGAAACTGCGGACTTCTGTCGCTGACGTTGGTCTTGGCCATTTAGTGATAGCCTCAACCTTCGCTGGGTCCATAGTGATCCCTTCTGCTGATACAATGTGACCTAAGAATGCCACCTTGTTTAACCAGAACTCACACTTGGAGAATTTCGCATACAGCTGCTTCTGACGAAGAATCTGTAGTACCGTACGGAGATGGTCTTCGTGTTCCTCCGTGGACTTTGAGAAAATCAAGATGTCATCGATGAATACAATGAAAAACTTATCAAGGAATTCATGGAAGATTCTGTTCATCAGATCCATGAATACTGCTGGAGCGTTAGTCAGGCCGAATGGCATGACCACAAACTCATAATGGCCATAGCGGGTACGAAAAGCAGTCTTGGCAATATCCTGCTCTTTAACCCTTAGCTGATGGTAGCCTGACCTTAGATCGATCTTTGAGAAGTGTTTGGCTCCTTGAAGTTGGTCAAACAGATCATCTATACGTGGCAGTGGATATCTATTGCGGATGGTAATCTTATTAAGTTCACGATAGTCAATGCAAAGTCGCATTCTGTCGTCTTTCTTCTTAACGAACAAGACCGGTGCGCCCCATGGAGATGCGCTTGGTCTAATGAACCCTCGTTCAAGAAGTTCCTGAAGTTGGTCCTTCAGTTCTTTTAGCTCTATGGGAGCCATACGATACGGAGCCTTAGAGATTGGCTCAGCTCCCAGAACAAGGTCGATATTGAACTCCACTTCTCGTGCAGGTGGTATGCCTGGAAGTTCATCTGGGAAGACGTCTTGAAATTCCGAAACTACTGGTTGATCCTGAATCGATGGGGATTCAGCATCCATGTCGTGAACCGTAGCTAGATAACCTTCGCAGCCATGTGACAGTAATGCACGTGCTTGCAAGGTAGATATCACTTGTACAGACCGTCCTGGTATGAACCCGTTATGAATGTACTCTGGTGCGTTAATGTCGCCGAAGATCACCCGATATGAGTGGCAGTCTATGGTAGCATGGTGCTTGGATAGCCAGTCCATGCCGAGAATCATATCGAACTCAATCATGTCTAGGGGAAGTGCATCTACTGCACGAACTTTATCGTCAAACTCTAGAGGAAGACTCTTGTATACATGAGTTATTAATACAGAGTCCCTCAAAGGCGTGGAAATGGTAAGCCTATTTTCTAATGGCAAGGGAAGTGTCCTGATGTTCTTGGCATAAGTAGTGGAAATAACTGAGTGAGTGGCACCCGTGTCGAAAAGAACACATGCAGCTTGGCCGTACATATACAAAATTCCAGTAATGGTACCTGTAGATTTGTTTGCCTGATCGCGCGATGTCGTGTAGACACGCCCAGTGGTAGGAGGCAGTTTAGTATCAGCATGGCCCGAAGTACCCTCCATTTCACCCTTACGGCAATCTCTCATACGATGGCCAGGGAGGCCGCACTTGTAACACGCGTCGGAATCACGACGACATGGGCCAGGGTGTCTGCGATGGCAAGTGCTGCAAAGAGGGTGAGTGAATCCTTCAGCAGGAGTCCTTGCTTGCTGAGGGCCTGCTGATGCCAAAATGTGTTAAAATAAAGTATATGCACGAGTATAAGACATATGCGTCATAAGATGTTTACCAGTGTTAGCTGAACGGTTAGGCTGCGAACCCCTGTGGTTCTGGTCCTTCCCGTTACCGTGGTTCCTGGTAGAGATTAATATAGTGTCAGCATGAGAGATATAACATGAAATCATAAGAAGATGCGTAAATAGTAGGACCTGTTGTTGTTGTAGTGTCCCGCATTGTTACGGTAATTATCATTACCGCTGCGCCTTTCCACAACAGAATGGTCGTTAGTGTGACCGTTTCCTTTGGGCTGATTAGGCTGCTGCTGAGTAGCCGGCTGAGACCGGTCCCCAGTTTTCTGCCTGGAAGATACAGTTTAGAGATGATTATAGAACATGTAATGATAGGATGCGGTCTGGTTATTGATAGATCACGAAATGTTTACCTCTTGTCGGGTCTTTCAGCTTCCCCGAACTCATCTCGTTCCTGCAACATCTCAAGCTTCCTTGCTGCGTCGGCCACTTGTGCTACTGTATTGAACGTAGCACATACCAGATTGTTCGCGACCGAGGTGCGAAGTGCCCACCTAAAGTGGTGTGCCTGCTCCTCAGGAGTACCAGCTGCTGCTCCCAGAAAACCAGCTAAGCGAAGAAAGCGCTGCATGAATTCGTTGCTATTCTCGCCCGCTCTCTGACGTATCCCATGGTACTCTCGCTTGAGTTTGTCCTGCTCTGCCTTGGGAAAGAACTGCTCCATCACTCTTTCCTTGAATTGGGCCCATGTCAAACCAGCGACCCATTCATCACCTCCTTCTGACTGCGTCAAGGCTAGCCACCAGTTGAGTACATCGCCTTCAAACCGGTAGCATGCCATCTTGCCTTGAATGCGGGGTCACATCCCATAGCATTAAAATTTTTCTCAATGTGAGTCAACCAGCTTTCAGCATCGCTGGGGCTATCAGTCTTTTCAAAAGCTCTAGGACGGAGCTTGTTGAACCTTTCCAACCACACCGCTAGTGTCACTGGGGGAGGAGGAGGAGGTGGCTGATTGTGCTGTTGATTGTTGGCAGCCTGAACTTCAGCACGAATGTCATTCCTCAGTTGAGGAAGCAAGGCTTGCATGGCAGCCTGAATTGCAGCATTGAGCTGCTCTTGCTCGCGTGTGAGAACCATCTGACAGTATAACATGAAGCATATGATTAATAGTTCAAAACATAAAATATATATTATATATATACATGAAAAAAAAATTTATACCAAAAATTTCACGAGAAAATTTTTATGCAAGAAAATCTTTGTATGAATGCATGATGCAGTTTTATGAAAACTTTTGATGCTCGAGAGTGAACGCCTCTGGTTAGTTCACTCAAAATAAAAGACATATCGAGGGGACGCCTATGGGTCGGTCCCAAATCTAAAAGTTTCGATAAAACACATGCGACTAAATAGGGCCAGTCCTGTACCAACCATTACTTAGTCAAAAACCCTGTAACAATGACATGTATATGTATGCTTAAAAATGATGAATGCATGAAAACAACTGTCAGTTCTAGGAAGACCGTAGTGACTACCCACTAATCACAGGTCATATTTGAGAGCCTACAGGTCGAAACCTTGGGCTCTGATACCATAATTGTAACACCCCATTTTGGAAATGGAATCTTACGCATAATCATGGCGTGTCATCAAAGCATACAAGGATAAATGTCTAAGCATTATTTGACCATAAAAGGGAAATACCGGAATCAAACATCGGTAACCCCAAAGTAGAGCTCATCACACACAAACATAAATGCTGTAAAAGGAAAGGACGAAACAATGTCCATAGCAACTGTATTAAAGTAAAGGAAATGCATAAAGTAAAGAAAGAAAGTAAAGCTTCTAGTCCATATGCACGTACGTTTGAGATCTACGAGCGTCCCTGAGTACCTGCCGTTTTGGGAACATGAAAAGGAAAACGGTTGAGCAAGACGCTCAGTGCACGGATGTACAATATAGCATGAAATAGGATAAGCATGTAACATATAACAGCGGAAGACTAAGTTCTGAGTAAACTGGTTAAGTATTAAGAAAACTGGTTTTATAGTTTGAAAAGCCTTATGTTTATCTTATGAAAACTGTTTTAACATAAATATACCATAGCCCATATAGGTCATGAAAAGGTCACGTGCATGAATACTTGGAGGGGTGACCTCATCATGCTGATTAGAGGGGATGCCTCTAATTAATATACTGGTTTGGGTAGGAGGGATCAACTCCTTGTGAAGGATGCAAGGCACACACCACATTCACCATGATATACTGAATAAAACATGTAACTAGGATGCACCCATACGCCCCACATGATATAATAATATGGCCAAAACTGAAAGGGACGCCACGAGCAATCACTCCGCCGTGGGGAAGTCATAACATTGGTGCCTCCAATGTTATGGTTATGGTACCTCCATAACTAGGTGAAACTGGTCATGCTTGTATATGGCTATAGATTATGCTAATTAAACATAAGCAGTTCAAAACAATAAAACAAATACTAGGGAAAACAGTTGGCTGCATACGGGGAAATCCTAATAAGGAAAGAATGTCCATACTGAAAGGACGGGAATCCGTACCTCAAGTCCAGTGAATGAACGGAAGAAAGACTCCTACTTCTGGATCACTAACGCTACATGAATACACACGTGTATAAGTATCGATTCACTGATTACGTACCTGGTTTTATGTCACGTCTTAGCTTACTTTGTATGTTTTAGGTCATGATTTACTGTTTAAAGCCTTAAACTGTGTTTATCTTGTATTCTGATTAATCTGATTAAGTATTACTGGTATTTCATGTATTATTATACTTACTGTGTAATAATAAGTAACTTTCCCAAAATAGCAGGTTTCCAAAAATAGAAAGTTTCCAAAAATAGAAAGTTTCCAAAATAAGAAAGTTTCCAAAAATAGAATTTACTGCTTAAAATAGATTAGTTTCTAAAAATAGAAAGTTTCCAAACATAGATCAGCTGCCTTAATTAAATAAGTTTCCATATATAGAAGGTTTTCCATGATTAGATTAGCTGCCTGAAATAGATAGATTTCCATATATAGAAGGTTTCCATTAATAGATTAGTTGCCTTATTTAATTAAGTTTCTATAAATAGAAGTTTCCATATTTAGAATTAAGCTGGCTACATAAGCTAACATATAAGTCTAAGTGTTTATAAGCTTATTTCTTAAGTCATATGATATAGTGTATAGTTTAATAATTATTTCATGTATTTTAATTAAACTATAGGTTGAGCATTTTAATTAAAATATAACATGTTTTAATTAAAATGAAGTAAAATACTTAGGTTAAAATGTGTATTATTATTATTAATAATATAACCTAAGTCATGTCTAAATTAATTAATTATAGGCATGTTTTAAATAATTAATTAATTATAACTTATAACATAAAATACTTAGGTTAAATTAATATCATGCTAAATTCATAATTAAAATAACCTAAGTCATGGTTTAATTAATATTTCATGTTATTAATTAATTTATATCCTAAGTTCATAATTCATAAAAATTAACATGTAGCATAAATCATGATTTAACCAACGAACCATGAATCGGGCATGAACTCGACACCGTACCCCGAGCCAAACTCGGGGCACGTGTGCCTCCTTGCTGCCGTGGGTCCTACAAGCACCAACCAAGACCAAAAATGGTCTTGGTGGTGGCGGCAATAAGCAAACCAAACCCCCCTCGGGTTTGTTTTGCTAGGCGGCTAAAACAAACACCCTTTTTATATCATTATTTGATTTTAATTAACCCCAAAACATGTTAGATCAATGTTTAATTATCATGTTTTAATAAGAAAAATAATAACATGTTCATGAAAATAATCAAAGATTAAAAAGAATTAAAAAGTAAGGTTTAGAATGATATACTAATACGTAGCTTGAAAGGGGATGAACAAACACGGTTTCTAGCACTTGTATTTAATGTCAAAACTCAACAACACCAACCTATGGTGGTGTTATAGGTGGCGGCACAAGGAGGAACAAAGAGGAGGAGGAGAAAATCTTTTAGGGTTTATGTTATTTTGCTTGAAAGTGAAAAATGAAAAACATATTTACCATAACCCCCCTTTACTTGTAAAAGTCCATGGGCTTAGCCCATTCTTGGTTGTTGTGCCGTGGGTATGGGGGCCCCACATGGGGTACCCGTACCTTTCTCGTGTCCCGATGTTTTGTGTTCGTTCGTGGTTAAACGTGCTCGTGTTTAAAGTGTTTCTGTTTATTTTATCATGTCGCTTATCGTAATCTTAACGCTCGTAATTATATTATATGTATTTACGTAATTATTCTAGTTCGTATTTTAAATGGTGATCATGATTTAATTATGTTCACATGACATATTTATTAACTGTTTATCATGAGTTCGTACGTAATCGATACTTGTCATGTCATACACGTATGCACTTGCTTGATTATTAGCACATGAATGTGATCAATACTAAATAAGGTAAGTTTTAATCTAGGACGTACGATCTTAAGGGCACTATTCATGGTAAAAGCATGCGGGTTTTACACAAACACTCTTTTAAGAGAAAATAGCTAAGATTTTCAAAGGGTGTTTCATGTTTTATAGTGAGACATTTATCTACTTGAACTAATAACACAATGATCGAGTAAGACGACCCAAATCAATAGATTTGATAAGCTCCCAAAGCTTTCAAACCTAAGAGTGTTAATAAACATAACGAGGTGTACATGATGTTTATATAACATATATAAACCTAGAGATGTTGATCCTATATGCAATGCACAAATAATGTTGCAACCAAAATGTAAGAAATCTAGCATACATCCTAATTAGGAAGAACAAGATACTAACAAATACCAAGCAAGGCACAAGAGACTAGACATATAAGCAATACTACTACAAATAGCAAGGAACACTTAATAATGTCAACATATAATAATAACACACAAAGAAACACACACAAACAATTAGCTTAACACATAAAAGCATTCGTCCATGTTTTGAGTGTTAGATATACCAACGTATACATAGCTTGATCTTATTTGAAAATAGTTTTCGACACATTTCAAATTTTAATTAAGTTCAACACTTTATAAATATATCAATTTACAAAGATATATCAACAAGAGATGTCCAACTTAATATAAAAGAGTAAAACACAAGTTTTACGACAAACCGAGACTCAATACTTTGGACAAAGTATATAACTTATAAAACATTTAAATTTTAAAATTTGAATAAAGGTTTGGAAGCATTTTTAATTGAAAGAAAACTCAATTACGTTCGAAACGCCGGGTGGCACGACTTCTACGGACTTACGGTTGATTTTATATGATTTTTCAAAGTTTGCAAAAATCTAAGTCAGACTGGCCGCGGTTCCTTATTGATAAGGAACCTCGGGGAAGAGATAAAGAACCGCGTCCAGAGGGCAAAAATGGGGTTTTTGGCCAAAATCATTTGGTAACTTTTTGGAAGGACTTAGGACCCTAAAAAATCATTTTAGACACACAGAACTCGTATTTTAGAGTTAATTATGACATAAAAGATTTTTATACTTCCAAACATGAAAAGATTTAATTCAAGCTATTATACAAAGTTTATTTAACACCAAGACTTGTACGAATGAAACAACAAAACACATTTCATAAGTAATCACTCTTCATGAACAAATTGATACAAAGATCGTCTCTATTTTTTAAAAACCGTTTTCATTTTAAAAACCATTTGTTTTGAAAAACTAGAGCAAGGATCGATCCAAGCTTTAAAGTACAATATACTTCAAAGATCTTGTGTGACCATCGCTCTGATACAAATTGTAGAAACTAGAAGGGGGGTTGAATAGTTTCTAGTTAGTTTTCAAAACTTTTCGGCTTAATCCACTGTGCGCGGTTCCTTATGTGTAACCGCGGTTCTTTATCAATAAAGAACCGCCGGTCCACTTAGGGAACCACCGACAGTGAACTTAACCTTTTGTCACATGTTAAACTTTGGCAATCCTTTGTATCAAATTCTTGATCAAGCTTGACTAGATATGAGATGTGTTTGATTGAAAGATAAATACTACAAGTAAGTAAACACACAAACACATCAAATCAAGAGTACATCAAGCAATAGTCTAAAAACTAAGCACACACGTACTAAGCATAAGCTTTTCCGCAACTAGGATGTTTAGACTAAGTGATGTACACTTGACCATAATCTAAACACGAAGCACACACGTACTAAGCCTTAGCTTTTCCGCAACTTAGATGTTTAGATTATGAGATGCACACAACACACAACATATAAATACATCTATAATAGTAAAGACATAAATGTAAAGGAAAGTACCAACACGATGATTTATAGTGGTTCGGTCACGAAACTCCTCTTCGCCCTACTCCACTCCTCGAGTACACCTTACTCGAGAGTTACTTCACTAGTCAACAAACTCCTTAAGGTGGAGAAACCATACACAATGTCGCTTATCCAATTTCCGACTCTAAGCTAAAAGTCAAGTCCTAATCTTAGATAGGACCAATCTACACAACGTCGCCCACTTCACCATTTAACGACACAAGGCTAGATGTCAAGTTCTAATCGAAAGCTAGAACCAATCTTCACGACTCTTCACTTTGAAGCTAAGTGAGAACTTCACACAACACAACTACTAATCACTTTAAAGCTAAGTGAGAACTCACAAGACACAACCACATCACTTTAGAGTTTAGTGAGAACTACCAAGACACAACCTAATCTACCCACTAGTTATGTTTTATGGCCCAACATAACAAACCTTGTGTTTTATGGCCTAAACACATAAACCATATAGATCTAAGCACACATCACTTAGATCTATAACTCTAACACTATATCTAAGTACTAACAAGACTTGGATCTACACAACTAACACCTAATCCAAGGATACCCATCACTTGGATATTCTACCCTTACAAACACATCCAAGTGTACCCAACACTTGGATCTTCTACATATACATAGTAGGAAGACTAAAAACATAACTTAGATCTATAGAAGGAAAGATCTTCATCATGTAGTGAACCCAACACATCATGGTAATGATAGTGTTCTTCTCTTTGCACTTGAGAGGATGAGGAGATTGAAGATTGAATCACATCTTAAACAAGATTAATCAAAACTAACTAATCAAGGATCTAAGATGGTTTTTGAAAGAAACTGTGCAAAAAGGGTTGAAAGAAAACCTGAAAATGATCCACTATTTATAGGACAACATTGCAACGGTCAAAAACACCCGCGGTTCCTTATCTCTACCCGCGGTACCTTATCAATAAGGAACCGCGGGTTCCTTTAAGGAACCTCCGCGTCGGAGTCCGTGCAAATTTGTCCTTTAGTGGGGATATGCCATCTGGGGTAGTTTATACCCTCAAAGGATATTCCTTTGGCATATGGAATATGCCAAATTCAAATTTCCATTTTCTTTTTAATAAAACATTTTCTTAAAAATAAAGTTAATTAAAATCTTTTGTCACATTTGATTAAAATGTGAGTTTTAAGAAAATATTAATCCTTGATCACTTAGTTAGGTTAATGACATGTTTTTACATACCTTGAGTGATTCATGCCGAATGCGGTCTTGGAGGTGTCGAGAGAAGTATACAAATGTATTCTTGAGTGATTACGAGTACCTTAACATTTTACATAATGTATTGCGAATTATACGTTTGTCATCAACAAAACACAAAGAGATTATATCGACAAAGCATCGTAATGTTTGCACTAACAATACGTGATATATGTACATTATATATATATTATCTATATTCTATGTATTATAGGAGTTTTCTATTTAGCAAAGTTTTGAAAATAAAGTTAAGATCGAATATTACGTAGAAAGTCGAAAAATTAGCGAAAGGGTGTCCGATTTTGACCCGGAAGTGTATGGAAGTATAGGTAAACATAAAATAGAAGGTTTAGAGTGTAAATAAGCCAAATTTAATGGGGTGGGTCGTGGATGGGCTCTTATGGCCGACTAAAGGAAGGAAACGGGTAGGAAAGGTGTAGAATCTTGATAATCTATGAATCTATGAAGTGGGTTGATGTTTTCTAGAGAGAGAAACTAGAGAGAGAAAGTGAGAGAAACTATGTGTCTTTTTATTCAAGTGAAAACAAGAAATGAACAACAATCAACCCCTTTCCATGGTGGAAAGGGGTATTTATATCCAAGGCCTTATTTGGACTTGGGTCGGCCCATGACAAGCCCATGGGCCGGTTTCTTACTTAACTTAATAAGTAACATTTACTACGAGCTATTACAACATAAATAATATTGTGGAGTGACCGATACTTCTAATATACGTTAAAACGTATTTCTAACAATCTCCCCCTAAGGGAGGTCACTCTACGTTACAAAGTTCTAAACCTAGCATACTATACTAAGTCTTCGTTCTTTATCTCGTAGTCTTTTCTTCTTTTTATTTTTGTTGTGAATATGTTGGTTTGATCTTTTAGGCTTTGGCTTGAGAGCATTGTTCTTTTGGCCTTTCACGTGCGATCTTTGCCTTCTTGTGAAACTTGCCTCCTCGTGACTCCATGTTCCACACACTTATGTCTTTTTGTTGAATTCTCGAAAGCTTCAGAGTTTGGTACAGCGGAAGACTTCATTTTGCACTTTCTTGAAATTTGCTGAACTTTGATGCAGAAAAACATAAGCATGTGGGAACGACTTCTACAGGTACACCGCAACGCCACCGTCTTCAACTGGTACACAGCAACGCCACCGTCTTCGACAGGTACACAGCAACGCCACCGTCTTCGACAGGTACACAGCAACGACACGAATAAAATGGCTTTGACATTTTATTCTAATTCGGTAGCATTTTACCTCCGGTCGGTGAAGACCGTTGGACGATATTAGATATCGTACCCGTGACGGATAGTTTCAATTAAGTAACTTCCTGACAGGATTTCGCGGGTAAACCCGTTCTCTTTATTCGACCGTCCAAAGCTGACTGCGAACATAAAGAGTGAATCACTTGGATAAATTATCCTTGTGATTTGAAGCCGTCAATTCATGAAACCTGGAACAAGTGAATTTCAATTAAGATTTTCACCATCATTGCTTTCCAGTTATCACGAGCTCAATTCATAAAGAATCTTGCACGTTACCTACCAAGTGCTGTTTGATGTTAACACTAGAAGGATTTCCACTCGTCACTGTGATCAATAAAGAGTCACTCTGGGTGTTCTGGCAAGATCATATGATAATGCGTAGAGGCCTGGAACAAGTTTAAGTTCAATTAAGAATTAAACCACTGTTTCTTTCCAGTTTTTCACAAGATTGGTTCTAAAAGAACCGCACGTGTAACCTACCATGAGCTTGTTTGATGTTGGCTCAAGCAGGATTTCCATCTTCATTGTAATACTTGAAAATCACCTAACGTACTTGTGATATTGAAATCAAATGTTTTGTACCTTAGGTGTTTTGTTCATCAAAAACGCTCCCCCTTAACACGTGCTTTACACATATTAAGTTGGATAATCGTTAAGTCTTTTTTCATCTTTTTGCCAAGTATCATTTAAGTCTCCTTAATCCCATTTTCTCCCCTTATCCAAAATGTTAACCATTAATATTTGGGATATTGAATGGATTAACCGGTCTTTGGGTAAAAAATGAAATCGATGTTTGGCCATAGAACATGTTAATGCTCCCCCTTAAATTAATAAGGGATAGTTGTAGTGCTTTAGTATGATATATTTTGAAAGATTTAGAATCTCGTGAGAAATTCTTGAAAAATTATCATACCTTAACACTACATCAAGCCATAAAAGCACAATATTCACAAATTTACATATTCACAATTAAACAAACCAATATAAAGTGGACCTGAAATGTACGACCCATTAGATGGATCGTTGCAGTAACTTGTGGTGCACTAGATATGGTATACCACCAAAGAATCTTTCTAAGCTCCTCATCAATCTACGTTCACGGAGCTTTTGATCAATCTTCTTGGTATGAACTTGAGAGTTCGTGCTTCGGAAATTGCGGCTGCTCTAGAATCTTAAAGTGCTTGTATTGTTGGATTAGTCATCGTATCTGCTTAAGATAAGACATAAAAGGTTGATGCACAAAAATATATAGATATATATCATTATAACTTCTAAGCATAACACATTTCAACAAGTAATCATAACAAGCAAACAACTATCAATCCAACAGCTCTTCATTCGGAACTCCTTCATTCGGAACTCTTCATTCGGAACTCTTCATTCGGAACTCTTCATCCGGAACTCTTCATTCGGAACTCTTCATTCGGAACTCTTCATTCGGAACTCTTCATTCGGAAGTTCATCCGGAACTTCTTCATTCGGAAGTTCATTCGGAACTTCTTCATTCGGAAGTCCTTCATCTGGAACTTCTTCATTCGGAAGTCCTTCATTCAGAACTTCTTCATTCGGAAGTTCATTCGGAACTTATTCATTCAGAAGTCCTTCATTCGGAACTTCTTCATTCGGAAGTTCATCCGGAACTTCTTCATTCGGAAGTCCTTCATTCGGAACTTCTTCATTCGGAAGTTCATTCGGAACTTCTTCATTCGGAAGTCCTTCATTCGGAACTTCTTCATTCGGAAGTTCTTCATTCGGAAGTTCATCCGGAACTTCTTCATTCGGAAGTTCGTTCGGAACTTCTTCATTCGGAAGTTCATCGGAACTTCATCCGGAAGTTCAAAAAGCCTTGTTCGTCCGAGATCTAAAGCAAGTGCTAACTCATTGAGCGAGCACAAGTCGTATTCTAAAGCAAGACCACTCATTAGCCAATTAATTTACCACAAACACTTTTGAAAAACGTTTTGATGACGAAGATGATTTAATATTTTCTCCCCCTTAGACGATGACCCGTGTTCTATTTAAAGAGCTGTAGTCATTGTTTAAAGAGTCAAATATTGATGAAAGCATTTCCAATTAGTATCTTGAAAAAGATTGATTCGTGGTGGCAATAAGATTTCTCTTATTTTGACAAATTAATGCACTGAGACGTACACTAACTCGTGTTAGACCAAGTTGTAAAGTAAACTTGATCCCTTTGCATGATTTGGCTTGTAAATCATGCCCGAGAAAATTAATTCCCGTTGTGAGCCAACGTTTTCCAAGGAAATACGTGACTTTAATATGAAAACCGGGTTGCAGTCTGAAATAACTACAAGCCATAATGGGCATGTTTTAAAAATGTACAACTTTTATACGGACTCTATTTATGGCGCCGTGTCAATATTGATTGACATTTCTAAAGCCGTAAATATTACCGTACTAAAAGACATGCCCGATTGAAAAAAACGAAAAATATTTTTTGTTTTTCTTGATTTTATATTTTTTATGGTTTTTGTTGGTTTTATATTTTTTATGGTTTTTCTTGGTTTTATATTTTTGTATTTTTCTTTTTGTGGTTTATATATTTACGATAATATACATGATCACGAACAAAGTATACGCCTGAATAGTTTACCACCACTATTCAGCTGATTCTTCTGCCAATTCTTTGAGAGTCGCTGGAGTGAATGATTTCATGCCAAGCTTGTCGATCAAAAACTCGATTCGTCCTCGATCTAAGGCTTTGGTGAACATATCCGCCAGCTGATACTCAGTAGTGACAAAATACAGCTCGATCACTCCGTTCTCCACCTGCTCTTTAATGAAATGGTAGCGAATGTCTATGTGCTTGGCCCGGGAGTGTTGAACATAGTTGCAACAAAAGGGAATGGCGCTCTTGTTGTCACAGTACATCGGGATTTTGTTGAATCCCAAACCGTAGTCAGTTAATTGTGATTTCATCCAAAGGACTTGAGCACAACAACCGGACATGGCGATGTATTCAGCCTCCGTGCTAGAAATTGCAGCGCTTTTCTGCCTTTTTGAAGACCAACTGATCAATCTGTCTCCAAGGAGTTGCACAGATCTAGAGGTGCTACGCCTCGTGTCTTGACACCCAGCATGATCGGCATCTGCGTATGATATTAAAGCAATGGAGGAATCTTTCGGATACCATAGACCACGATGAAGTGTTCCTTTGAGATACCGAAAGATCCTTTTAACAACATGTAGGTGCTTTTCGGTAGGCCGAGCCTGATACCGGTCACACATGCATACGGCAAATTGCAAATCAGGCCTGCTAGCAGTCAGATAGAGAAGGGTGCCGATCATCCCACGGTAAAGTTTCGGATCGACAATAGTCCCATTCCTATCTTCATCTAACTTGGATTTCTCCACCATTGGAGTGTCCACGGGGTCACAATTATCAAAGTTATATTTCTTTAAAGATTCTAGAGCATATTTGGATTGATTAATAAAGATGCCTCTGGGATTCTGAGAAATTTGTAATCCTAAGAAAAATGAAAATTTTCCCATCATTGACATCTGAAAGCGTGTGGACATTATCTTCTCAAAGCGTTTTGACAATTCTATGTTAGAGGCAGCAAATATTATATCATCAACATAAATTTGTACCAGAAGCATGTCGTTGTTCTCCTTGAGAGTGAATAGAGTGGGGTCCACTTTGCCTTTGGAGAAGCCTTCCGAGATGAGATATGTTGAAAGGAGATCATACCACGCGCGTGGAGCTTGTTTCAACCCGTAGAGAGCCTTCTTAAGCTTGTACACATGATTAGGAAATTCCGTGCTAACGAACCCATCCGGCTGACTAACATAGACTTCTTCCCTTAGTTCACCGTTCAAAAATGTCGTATTCACATCCATTTGATAGACGATCATGTTCATATGAGCAGCATACGCAAGGAATAGTCTAATAGCCTCCAATCTTGCAACAGGAGCAAAAGATTCTTCAAAGTCTATACCCAAGGCTTGTTTATATCCTCTAGCAACCAATCTAGCCTTATTCTTCAATATTGCACCCATCTCATCGAGTTTAACCTTATAAACCCATAACAAAGTAAGGATGTTAACCTTGTTAAGGAGAGGAACTAATTCCCATACTTCAAGTCTTTGGAATTCATTTAGTTCCTCCTGCATGGCTTCAATCCAAGATGATTGAGTCATAGCCTGTTGCCAATTTTTAGGTTCAACTTCGGAGAGAAATGCATCAAAGTAGCAATAGAGTGCACTCTCTTGTAATTGATGGCGTGTAGAGACTGGTCGATCTAGATCTCCAATGACATTCCTAATTGGGTGATCTTTTGTCCATTTGGTGCTATGATTTTCAATCCTAGGTGGTCTGGAGTGAACAATAGAAGGAGCTTCTTCTGAGGTAGACGCGGCTAAAGGGTTTTCAGGTATCGCTACACCAAAGAAAGGAAGCTCTTGTAGGTGAGCATATTCCAAATCGTGATCAATAGAATCCTCTTCAACATCATTAGGCACAAGTAAGGGAGACGATTCAGGTGTAGTTTGAGAATCACTTGGTAAAGGTGCATCTGGTTCAATGTTAATTGAAGATGCATTAGATAAAGCTTCATTAGCAGGAGCAATAACTTCAGGGATTGGAGCTATTACTATGGGTGCTGAAACTTCATCATTTGGGGGATCAAAGAATTCATCAAACAACGGTTAAAACAGTTTATCCCACTCGGGCCTTGTAGGTGGTAAAAATGATGTAGAAGTAGGATTATTGGGAACTAATCCGGAACTAATGGCACCGGTTCCCATCTCATGAAGCGCGGGTTCAGAGTTGCGTTGCTCAGAAGCCATCGCTGTTAGCTCATGGAAATCTGCGTCCATAGTTTCTACAATCTTACCAAGACGACGGTTGTAAATTCGGTATGCTTTCTTGGAGGGTGAGTAACCAATGAAAATACCTATATCGGCTTTTGGTTGAAGCTTGCCCAAGTTCTCACTATTAATGTTTGGATAACAAAGAGCACCAAACACATGAAAGAATGAAACATCGGGTTTACAGTCATGTAGAAGCTCGTAAGGTGTTTTTCCATGGCGTTTCCGAATGATAGAACGGTTTTGGGTGAAACATGCAGTAGATATAGCTTCTGCCCACAAGAACAATGGAGCGTTCGCATAAATCAGCATAGTCCTAGCAGCTTCCATAAGCGTACGATTCCGTCTTTCAACGACACCGTTTTGTTGTGGAGTACGTGCAGCGGATGTTTCATGAGAGATACCAACTCCTTCATAGTAATCACGAAGAGTCTGGTTGACGAACTCTGTTCCATTGTCTGTACGAATACGGCGGACAGTAGTATTCAAACGTACCTGAATGAATTTCAGAAAAGTGATGATAGCATTCGGTGCTTCATCCTTTGTACGTAGAAATCTAACCCATGTAAACATGGAGAAATCATCCACAATGACAAGAATGAATTTCTTACCGCTCACACTTTCGATTCTCATTGGCCCACAAAGATCCATATGCAAAAGATGAAGTTTTTCTTGATTGGTGTCTTCAGCTTTGGGCTTGTATGATTTCTTGGTACTTTTCCCCCCTGAACACGCGGAACATAAATGGTCCTTGTGAAATTTGAGCTTTGGAAGACCACGAACTAATTCGTTTTTAGCCAGATGATTAATAGCATCAAAGTTGAGATGAGATAATCTGCGATGCCATAACCATGACTTGGTCTTAGATGCTTTAGAGAGAAGACATACTGGAGAGGCGGCCATCATGTCTTGTAAGGACAAGGTATAAAGATTTGCACCACGATTTCCCTTCAACAAATCTTTTCCTTCCAAGTTGCGGATGAAACAAGTGTGTTGTCGAAAAGCAACCTCTAGGTTGGAATCACAAAACTGTCCTACTGAGAATAAATTATGACCAAGACCTTCTACATAGTATACCCTTGAAATCGTAACTTTTCCAATCTGATATTCACCATACCCCATTATCTTTGCAATATGATCATTACCGAATTTAACCGTACCAAGAAACTTGCTGACGAAATTTCGGAGCATCGAGCGATCTCCGGTCATATGCTTTGAACAACCGGAGTCCAAATACCAGAGGATGATTTGGACCACCTGAAAATATCACCACGCGAAGACAATGTAGAGGTATCGGAATCTGAATGTTCCTTGTTATTAGCAGGTACAGATTTAATAATCTTAGATTTGCTAACTTTAGGTTTCTTAGATTTCCTAGCCTTCTTCTTCCTAGTTGGTGGTGTAGATTCTAGTTGGCTTAAATCCTGAGGTATTTCTTCACTGATAGGCACTATAGTGGGGGCTGACCTAATTAAAGGGCGTTGTTTCCATACTTGAGTGCTAGTGTGCCTAACTAAAGGACGCTCAGACCTAACCTCAATGGATGCATTCCTAGTTAAAGGGCACATTTTTCCATCTAATGTAAAGGTCCTACCAGTGGGACGCCATTGCCAGCCAACTTGGGCACGAGTTCTACCAGTTGGCTTCCATTCAAGATTATTCCTAATGGCATTCATTTCATTCACGTGATCAATAAGACACAAATCATGACGTTGGGAAAACATACATTCATTACAATTCCAACAATTCAAATTAGAATTCACGAATGGTTTAGGCTTCTGCACAGGCGCAGAGCTTTTAGTCTTAACATGATTCTTTTTATTTAAAACTAAACTAGCATTCCTATGGTGAGCTTCTACTTTCATCTTGTTGGTACTACTAGTGGAGGGCTTGATCTTATCTTTCTTGAGTGGCGATCCTTTAGCCTTAGTAGACTCTTTTACTCCTGTAGAAGGCAAAGTGGTAATATTAGCAACAGATTTTAAAGGTGCCTTACTTGATGGTGCCAATGACGGTTTTGCTCCTGGGGTCTTATTGAATAGAGTTACAGCAATGGGTCTAGTAGTGAGTAGTGCAGAACCTGGTTTACCTATGTATTGCAAATATGCTAAGCAATATTGAACTCGCTTAATATATTCATGAGCCGAATAATAGTAGCTACTTGAAGGATCTAAGGCATAAAGATCGTCTAAAATATCCCTAACAAGATCTACATGCTTAATGGCATTCCTCATATAATCATCGTAGGTAACCGGGTTTCTCTTATGGAGCGGGTTCTTATAAAGCACTACTGACTTGGTTGTTGGAGCACTAGAGGACGGTGCAGAGTTGGTAGCTAAGTTATTAAAAGCTTCTTGTCGGGTGAGAAGAAGTGTCTCCTTTAACTCGGCCAAGACCATGTTTTTGTCAATGAGCAGGATGTTTAAGTCAGAGATTTCCTCACATTTTTGGTTCAATTGTTCAACATAAGATTGTTGTTGTGCCGCATTAAAAGCGACGCGTTCTTCTAGTGAACCATAAAGTTTGGACATTCCCTGTCTTGCACGATCCATCTCCCCTAGAATAGACGAAAGTCTAATTTCTAAGTCCTGGTTTTTAGACTCTGCAGCCTCTAGTTCCAATTTTAGTGTTTCATTTGATGACACATCTCTCTTCAATCTCATAATCTCTTCCTCTAATGCCTTAACTATTGCAATCATCTTGTCACTCGTCTCAACACCGTTTTCACAACTATTTGTTATCAAAAGATCCTCATTTTGAGTTTGTTGTTTTAATTCTAAAGATATACAATGTTGTTCTAGTTGATTAAAGCGTTTTGAAAGTAAATTGTAAGAATCTTGTAGCTTTAAAAACTCAGCGTTAGATTCGTGACAAGAATGATTATCTACCTTTATTTACAGTATCAGCAACATTTACAGAGAGATCACACACATCATCACAAATATTCACAGCATCACAGTTAATCATAGCGGATGTAAGCTCATTCGAATAATTGACATTTACAGTAGTAAGCACATCACACGAAATTACTTCAGACAAGAATCGGTCATATTCGGATAAAATCTTTTCCTTTTCAATTAGTTGTAGTTCGTAAGCGGTGTCCGTTTCATAAAACACTTTTTGAACTTCTCCAATTTCAAACTCAAGATTTTCCTTAAGAGATGCAAAACTTCCTTTTAGACTTTCGACAAATGGATTGATCTCATTCTTAAACACCTCGTTCATGTGTTCGAAAGCCCATTCTCTGGCATTTAGGCCATTTGAAGTCGTACATTCCAAAATGACCTTGTCAAAATTAGTAAAGTATTGATTAATCTCTTGCAAGTTTAACCATACAGTGCTAACAGGTGGAAGATCCTTTGGAATTTCCTTAGGACCTTCCATTTTGATAAGTGTAGGAAGTGTACTAGGGTTTTATTCATTCAACATGTAGGTTGGTGCTGTAATGAGATATTTGTCCATATGGAAGCGAATTCTAAAATCCGTTTTAGCAAGCTCCTGATTCATTTTAAAATAATCACAATCGGGATATTTTGCAAAACTGTATGACCGATTCTCATCAACTAGATCCTTATTGGTGCGATCATCGAAAATATCAATCGGGTCTAAGACCAATCCTAATTGGGTTGCATTATAAAGTCTAGGACTATGGATTAAAGCTTGTTTTGCATACCGTGGATTAGGGGGAAGGCCTTTTTGACGCGATAAGTTAAATTCTCTAAACGAAGCATCAAATAAGTGCACTAGTTGAGAAGCAGCGTATTGTCTTAAAAGCAAATAATCTAGACTTCTGATCTTATTAGCCGCATTAATTTCCATTTCATTCTTCTTAGACTCGAGTAATTCAAAATCCGTTTGAAGTTTTTGAAAATTAGTGACTACTAACTCTTTTTCTTTAAGTTCATTAGAAAGATCTGCTCTTAAGGTTTCAATTTCTTGCAAATGACCCATTTGTTTGTTTCGAAAATGATCATATTCAGGATTTGTTAGAACACTAGACGAAGGCACTAATTCCAAAGTTTGAACTTTCTCGTTGCTTAAGGCAAGCTCATCAGACAAATTCTTATTCTTAGCTAGGGTTTCTAAGAGTGCAGCATTCATTTGGCTAAGTAATGTAGCAGGAACCATGACCAAATCTTGTTGAGCAGGAGTATGCATATGCGAAATGGCTCCCGGTTGTGATTCACTCAAAGTCTGGGGACTCACATTGATATTACTATCATTGATTGTCTCCTCATTTGAAAGACTCACCACCGAAGACTCATTCGAATCAGCACTCTCTTGCACAAATTGATGTGGTTGAATACTAGCATCAGTGGTATTATCAGTGGTATTAATAAGTACCTCAGATCTCTTTTCTGGCCCTAAGCTGGAGATAGTTGCCATAAGAGCTGCCTGTGCAGATTGAAGTTCATCACAGTCTGAGTCATACGCATCAAGATCATCTGCTTGGTATGCTGCATTCTGTGTGGTGACAACGTCTTGTTAAGCAATCCCTGGATCAGCAAGAAATGCAAGCTCCTCTTCATCAAGTTCCCTTCCTTGTGCCTGAGCATTCACCTATTTAAATCTTCTCTGCAAACCATTGACCATCCCTTCTCCTCTTGGGTTTCTTGCAATCCCTGGACATGTGACCTTCTTCCTTGCAGTTGTAGCATGTAATCATTCTCAACTTACCTTTGGAATTAGCCCGTGGAGGAGTGTTGACCATTGGAGCAGGATTGACCGTGCGAGCATTGGTAGTTGATGTAGTAGGTCTCCCCTGATAAGGTTGAATAGGTTGAACCATTACCCTGCCATTCTCAATAGTAGCTTGTTGGCGAGAATTGGATGAATTCCTCAGCTGATTGTTAGTAGGAGCTGTTCCTCTAAATCCTCGTTTGCTTAAAGTCCTTGTGAGGTAAGCAGACATAGTGGTTAACACTTCAACTGGGTCAGTTCCTTGTTTGAACACAGGAATGGGGACTTCATCATCATCACAATACATTGCTTGGTCTTGATGAGCTGCATAATCACTAGAAGGAATACTCATGTGGTCAGGGTAGCTTGTTGGATATGCTGCATTCTTTTGATAAGAAGAATATGAAGACTGAGCATAAGGTGCAATGCTTGCCGGGTGAGGTTGTGTAGCATATTGTGATGAAGGTGCATTAAACCGATATTGTTGCTGATGTGAGGTGGGTGGTTGCGGTAGAATCGAGTATTGGGGAAAGGTTGGTGTCATGTAAGGTGATGGATGATAGGCTTGATGTCCCAAGATATAAGGAGTGTTGTTGTGTGACAAGCTTGGTTGATTCGCCATCAAAGCTAAGGAATCAGGGTACATACCTCGAGGCGAACGGTGCATGATCACATGTTTCTCATGTTGCTGAAGAAAAGCATATAGTTGATCCAAATTGCGCTTATGCAGATCCCTGGTTAACTTAACATCGGTAATATACTCACCCCATTCAGCTTGAGGTAAAGTATTCAAAAATTTGGTGTTAACCTGGAATGGAGCAATCACGAGATTGTATACATTCAGATCATTCATGAGAGTAGTGAATCTGAAGTAATAGTCGTGAAGCGTTTCCCCTGGGTTGTACGTGAATCTATCAAACAGATCATACAACTGACATTCCCTTTCCTGTTTGGTAAGAGACGTACCTTGTAGCAACACCTTTAGACGTTCCCATAAATCCTTTGCCACCGTATACTGACTTACCATTCGATAGATGTCATGTGGAAGAGCTTGGAGAATGGTTTGAAGAGCCTTTTCGTCTGCATCGGCAACAAGTTGTTGAGCTGGTGTAAGTTCTTCAAACTCCCTTGGTCGAGTCACATTGTTAACCACGATGGTACCATAGTCAAGTGGACCATTTAAAATTGACTTAACCATAAGCCTCCCGTATACCGGTTTTCCCTTAAGGTAAGACATCATCCGGCCTTGCCATGCTTCAAAAACTTCTTTGATGAGCATTGGAGGGCGATTATCCGTTCCCGTAATGACGGAAATATCCGTAAGTGATGTCATCTGAGGCATTACTGAATTCGGATTCATTTTGTTCACTTCAAAGAGACAAAGATTATCGGTTGATCGAGCAGTGAAGTAAAGCTTGTGAATTGTGTTGAGTTTTTGTTGTAAGAAACCAAGATTAAATCCTCTAAAAAATCGTCGAAAAAACAAGTAAAATATCCCTTGATTCGGAACTTTTGTTGATTCGGAAGTGTTGATTCGGAAGATTTGACTTGGAATACCTTGATTCGGAACTTTTGGTTCGGAAGATTTGATTCGGAACTTTCCCGTGATCCGGAACTTTTCCCTTGATCCGGAACTTTACCTTGATCCGGAACTTTCCTTGATCCGGAACTTTGGTTGGGAACTTTCCTTGATCCGGAACTTTTGGTTCAGAACTTTCTTGATCCGGAACTTTCTTGATCCGGAACTTTTGGTTCGGAACTTTCCTTGATCCGGAACTTTCCTTGATCCGGAACTTTTGGTTCGGAACTTTCCTTGATCCGGAACTTTCCTTGATCCGGAACTTTTGGTTCGGAACTTTTTGATCCGGAACTTTGGTTGATCCGGAACTTTTTGATCCGGAACTTTTTGGTTCGGAACTTTTACTGGGTAAACAGAAACCTTGTTTCGTATGAACAGTCGATCAAAAAAGATGAAATAAACCCAGATTTTTACCAAATAACCCAAAAAGTTTTGTGATTTCTACAATAATAAGTAAAAACTAATACTTATCTACTAATCCCAATCACAAAAACACCAAAAACTCCAAGAATCAAGATGGATCTTCTTAAAGAACACTAATACAATCAAAAACTAAAAAACCACACGAATCATTACCTTAAATCACCCCATAGCTCTTGATACCAAATGTAGAATCTTGATAATCTATGAATCTATGAAGTGGGTTGATGTTTTCTAGAGAGAGAAACTAGAGAGAGAAAGTGAGAGAAACTATGTGTCTTTTTATTCAAGTGAAAACAAGAAATGAACAACAACCAACCCCTTTTCATGGTGGAAAGGGGTATTTATATCCAAGGCCTTATTTGGACTTGGGCCGGCCCATGACAAGCCCATGGGCCGGTTTCTTACTTAACTTAATAAGTAACATTTACTACGAGCTATTACAACATAAATAATATTGTGGAGTGACCGATACTTCTAATATACGTTAAAACGTATTTCTAACAAAAGGCCCAAGTAGAGTCCCTTTTGGGCTCAAACTTGTTAAGGAGGTTCCCAAAGCCTATATAAACACCTCTAGACCCCTAAAAACGACCCATAACCCTACAATATACCTAATATCTGTTGAAACATCTATGGGGGAAGATCAAAACCGAAATATTGCATAAGGGTTAAAGGTATGTAATTAAACTAGCTCGATTAACGTTAAATTTACGTATCTAACCTAGTATGGTGGATTAGGGTTTAGGATTTTTGATTTTTGATTAGGGTTTCATACTAGGAATGATTACTTCTGTAATTAATAATATTAGGGTACTTAATATTCAATTAATTAGGTTATTATGAGGTTTAATGATGACTAAAGGGTTTAATCATGTTTAAATTCGTTTTTAAAAAATGGGTAGAATTATTGGTCCATTGTTTTAATCATATATAGAGTTATAAAAACTTTTAATTTTCCAATATTATGTCCCTGGAAAGGTAATTGAGTTGGCTTTCAAACTCAAGAAACGAGAACTAAATTAGAGGTCGGAAAGTGGGTTAAAAATGGGTTACAACAGTCAGAGGTCAAAGCAGTTTTGAAATCAGTCGGGTTTAAATTAATGTTTTAAGATGGTTAGGGTACTTAGAAGTATAATCGGACCTTAAAACGAACATGAGACTTAGATTATATATTAAATAAAAGATCTGAAGGAGGGCTAAACAAATGGGTTAGGGTAAGACCCTCTGATCATAACATACTTTTTATATGTTCAAAATTAGTAAATTCTAGATAGGTAAACGTATATATATGGAGGCCTTAACAGTAGATTTAAGGTTTCGGCCAAAGGGTAGAGTTAGCTAACACATTTAAGGGCATAGGGTTTCGTTTACAGGGCATGTTATTTTGGTTAAGGGGATTTTTGACCAATAGTTTGAAGTATGAAACACGGGATTGTTTTGGGTTAAATGTTAACGGGGCAAGTTATGAACTAAACTAAGTTAAGGGCTTTATAGAGGGATGTAATGAGATTCATATGGCATATAAATGGGGTTAAGTGGTAGGATAAGGTTATATATCCGTCATTGATTGATGATCCATTTTGGTATGTGGTTTATGTCTTGATTGTATACATTTGTGTGTTTAGATTTTTGCTAGAGCACGGATACTTGGAGAAGCTTGTTCAGGTGAGTTTCATAGTCTCATATATTTTAATGATTTTCACTTCCAGATGGGATGGAAGAGACACTGTATGGTTTTGTAACTAATGTTGTGAATGTTTTTATGTTTTGTGATGGACTTGTGTGTGCACTTTTGTGATTAACTGCTATGTGATTCTTGATTGTGTTTATGATTTGGATCGGGGGACACGTACCGTCTCAGTTATTGTGGTTTGACTTGGTACCAAGGGGATGTTGACAAGGCGGGGCCTTGGGGAGGTACATAGATGTGTGAGCATCTATGGGACCAATGGATAATGACAAGGCGGGGCCTTGGGATTGGTACATAGGTGTATGGGCGCCTATGGTACCATGGTGTTTGGTAAGGCTGGGAGCCTTGGATTTGGTTTGGAATGATTGATCTTGAATGTTAGTTGTTAATGCATACTTGTAGCACATTGTCCATATGTTTAGTGGTTTATGGTTGTTCACAGCTTATTATAATCTATTTTCGGTTGGAGTCTAAACCTATGACTCTCACCAACATTATGTTGACGTGTTTTAGTGTCTCTTTCAGGTGATAAAGTGGTTAAGCGTGATAACATATGTGGCTAGGATTGAAGTCGCGTAGGAATGCATTTAGAAGGAGATCCCCGTTCCTTCTTAGTTTATTTTTCTGTTTGTTTCAGTAAGTGATACTATGAACCTATATGTTGATTTGTTTGTGTTATTTTTTTGTCTTGGGTAAGAGGTAGGACTGTTACCTACTTACCTAGACTCCTGCATTGATGAGATATTGTCATGACATTTGTGTCACCTTTTATGACATTTCTAATTCATATAGTTCTCTCTATGGACACGCTATTGTTGTGATGATATCCATGCGTCGCGTCCCATATTCCGCCATGGTGGGGTGTGACAGAATGGTATCAGAGCCAATGGTTATAGAGAATTAGGTTGCCTAGTCTGGGAACCTAGTCTATAGCTTAAGGGTCCCTGCATATAGGCGTCATAGGAGTATGTGTGCATTTTATATTAATTAAAGTTTTCTGGATGTTATTGGTTTTTACTTGCGTTGTTTGTTAAGTTTTGACTAGTATGGGTTGAACCATAGTAGTTCATACTTAGCCACATGTTATTTTCTTTTCGGGGTGTGACTAGTGTTGGTTGAACCATAATCATCCACGCTAGTCATTGTCGTATTTTGCTTAAATTGTACATTATAGTACATAATTTGGTACATGGTAGTTTCTATCTTTTGTTGGGTTATTTTATGTACCTGAGGTATAGTATTTTTCTTTTTATGTTTAAGTCATGTTCCCTAAGAATCATGTGGTGGTTCGAGTTATTAGGAGTAGGTGGATATGAAGGATTTTAAGCTGTTTCCACTCTTATGGGCGACATGACTTATAAATGATTATGTTTTCGTTTTGGATTTAGTCTATGTTGTTTTAGCTAGACCTTGGATTTATGTATTTCAAGAGTTTGACTATGTTATTTTAATTGATGGAGTTTTGGACCTTATTGTTTATGTGGTGGTTATAAGCTTATGTGAGTAGATGGATTTATGTATTATATGTTGTATTGATTCTTATAAGTGTCATCATAAGAGGGAGTGCATTGAGGAAAGGGTAATTGTATAAGTATGGTGGCCAACATAGTTATACAAGTACCACAACTTTAATGGGTTTCTAAGTATGATTGCATGAAAGAGGGTTAGTACATGCTTGTATATGATGAGATGTGGATTATTGGTATATGTATAGTATATGGGTTTATGTAACGGTTGCCTACGATATGGATATTTTTGAGTGTGTTATTGTTTTGGGTTATAGTCATGTTTTGTGATTATGGGGTCACACGATATGGACTGGTTTTAGTGGTGGGTTTTATGCCTTGTGGTAAGATGGTGGTTACTCGTATGAAAAGAAAAAAAAACGAGTGTATGACGCGATTGGTTGATCTGACATGTATGGTAACGAGTATGTTTTGGGTGATTTAATAGGTATATATATATGCGGATGTATATATACTACTATGTGTTAAGTTATGGTATATGGTCGTTCACTAGTTATTATAACTTGAACGTACCTTGTGTTTGTTCGTGTTTTATGGTGCTGGAGTTTGATGGAGTTCCAACGACGTTTTGAGTCTTTTGGATGTGTGTCTACATTCGGGTATGTATTTTTATTAATGCGAACTACTAAATTTTCTTGCAAATAAGTATGGCTAATTATAGGAAAACGATTTTGAAAATAATTTGTAGGTGTATGGTATGGTATCGTGGTTTACATATATTTTTTAGTTTGTAGA
Organism: Glebionis coronaria; assembly: GCA_025667525.1. Lineage (NCBI taxonomy): Eukaryota > Viridiplantae > Streptophyta > Magnoliopsida > Asterales > Asteraceae > Glebionis > Glebionis coronaria. The sequence continues at coordinate 40,162,917 of CM046882.1, read as the reverse complement.
AGTAAGTTATAAAAAAAAAGTTGTCTTGAAAATAATTGGATTAGTCTTCTATGTAACATGTGATAATATATTTTAAAGGGGTAAAGAAATTTTACAATAATTTTCTTAAGTGGAGTTAAAATTTTAGAAGAACTTAACTAAGAGAGAAAGAGTAAAAAAAGGAGATTTTATTATAGTAATGATAATAATAACACCACACCTTGTAAACGTGTAGTACTTTAGTTATAACCAACCTAAATGGATTATATAAAATAATAATAATAATAATAATAATAATAATAATAATACAGAATAAAAAAAACATTGTATTTTATAAACATGTATTGGTTTCATAATAACAAGTGGAGTAAGTTTAATATGAGTAAACAAGATAATGGTTAGAATAAGATTGTAGTATACTAACTAGTTGATATCTTTGATAAAATAATGAAGATAAAAGATGAGTTTATGGTTAAAAATGAGTATGATTGATTTTAGTAGTATTGGAGTTTGGTTCTTATGAGAAGTAACTAATTGGGGAGAAATTTTTAAATTTTCTAAGGTATCGAAATTTGGTAATACTAATCCTGACGAGTCTAAATTTTTTCGTTGTTGGCACACTCCATTGATCTTTCGGATTACATTGTTTTGTTTTCGGTTGTTTTGGCTAGGGTTTGTTTTACCCTATATTTTATTTTGGGACACGATTGTTTGGAATTCTTTTGGTACACGTCATGGTTGATTTAGTTATGCGGTTGTGGGAACGTTAAGATGAGAGAATAGAGTTGGGTAGTATTACTTATGGTTAGATATTAGAATGGAGAGATGTATTTTGGTTTAAAGGTTGTGTTGAAGGAATGATTAAGATTTTTAAATTTTGGGAACTTAGATTGGTTACGGGAATAAGAGAGTAAGTAAAGTTAGTTGACTGGTAGTGGGAACGAGATGTCATGCTATGAGAAGTTGGTTGAAGTACCATTAGGAGATTGATGAAAGTACTAGCGGATGTGAGGGTAGAGTAGAAAGTTTATACTAATGGAAAGGTTGGGCAAATAACACGCAAGGGATTGGTATAGTTATGGAGGCAAGGTAGTAGTAGACACGTGAAGGATAACAGGAATGTGAAAGAATGATTGGTAGGAGGCTGATTAACGGTGAAGTACAACAAGTAAGGAAGAGTGAGACATTGAGGGGATAAAGTACCTTTAGAAATATTGTAGTAGATGAGTTGAAGTTAGAAGATACTGCGTAGTGTAAAGTTCCTAGGTAACATCATAGAGACGAGAAGGAGTGCGTGAAGAGCTACATCGTGAAGCAAGGAGCTGAAAGGACTACGTGTCGGCTGCTATAAGGAAGCAAGAGATTTCGAAGGAGTCACAGAAGTCGCAAGGACTGGAAAGGTGACAAGCACTATGATGGGAATCTCTGTATGGTTCGTGACGAAGAAGGACAAATCGAGTACCGGAGTTGAGCTACAAAGAGTTGAACCAGTGGATCGTGATGAATTGAATATATAACATGGGAGATTAAGAACTCGTGGAAGTAACAAGGGAGTCGAGGGATTACGCGGATAGAATTTTTATGGCAATCAATATCGAGGGATGAGTAGTGAAGCTGAGCTGAATAAGTTCTTGGAGAAGTGATTAGAGAGTCGGTTTTGTGAATGTGTTATGAAAGATCTTTGGAAGAGACAGCTATGCATTATCCAATGCACTAGTGATTTCCATAGATTTGAGGAATGAAGTATGGAATTTTTGTTGGACGGGGTAGTGTAGGAATAGGGAGAACAATGGAAGGAGAGAACCAAGTATTCCTAGAAGATGATGATTGAAAGTACCTCATGTTGGGTGCAAGATCAAAGTAGAAGTATGAGATTTGAATAAAAATTCAAAATATGGCTTAGTAGACAAATGGAAACTAATGTGGGTATAAGTTGAGAGTGTGATCCGCATGGAATCACATGAAACTCTAGTTTGTTCCTATTAGGAGGGAGTAGGAGAACTGGTCGTGAGGAAAACAAGTGAAGCTAGTTGGAAAATTTTGAGGTATAGATGATTTGAAAGAAGGGAAGAATAACATCGTGATGTATGCCATGAGCTGAGGAAGAAGAAGAAAGTGTGGACATATGCGAATCATGAATGAAAGAGGTCGAGGTAGGAAGCGAAGGTAAAACTTTGGTATTGCCTAATGAGTAGACTAAGGCACTAAGCATGCTAATATTGTTGTAGTGTGGAAAGGAAATGGTACTGACCTACACTGTTTGATTACAAGGCTTAGTATCGATAATCGAATGGTTGAGGAGTTACAGATGTGATGTGTCATGAGAGACGAAGGGCTTGGTCTAACTGAGACAAGATGAGGAGCACTATGACCTTGAAGGTAAGACATTATGTAGGTATAAAGGAAGTGTTGAGTATCAGGGGAAAAAAATCATTCATAGAGAAAAGTGAGAAAGAAGTGTATAGGTGCTACTAATGATCTATCCAAATTTTATGGAAGTAGTTGTAGCATGGGTTTGGATGGCAGTTGATAGACTAACTGAGATAACCATCCTTTTGGTGATGTGTATAGATCATAAGTTGATTTGGATTAGAAGAGCCTCGTTGTGATAAACTAATTAATATGTGAAATATCGTCATAGGTCACTTGTATAAGGAAATTGGAATTTTTAAGTAGTTTGTAGTATGAACTAAAGGGAGTTGATGAACATGATTGGACATGAGTATATCCGCCTAACTGAAAATAGATGGACGAAGTGAGAAATTGCTACAAGTATAGGAGTCGTGTTGAGAGCTTGGGTGACTGATTTAGAGGGAGGTGGGAAACTCGTTAGCAATGTTTGAGTTCTCATATAATGATAGTTATCATATTAGAAGTCGATGAATGCCATTTGAGGCACTATATGGAAGGATAGGGTGAGTTTCCCCTATTATAGACTAGAATTGGTGAAGGATGTTGCTAATATAATAATGGTGTTTGTGGAAAGGACGAGAGAAACAAGAAACGATATGCTAAAAAGAAGGAAACCACTACAGTTTAGTGACAAAGTTATGTAGGAAGTTTCACCCATAGTAACGGGTGCCATGTTTTGGTAAAAGAGAAAAGTTGATGTCGAGTTTTGTATGTCCATTTATGATCTTTGGAATGATTGGACCAATAGCTTATGGGTATAGAATTACCTGGGGAATTGGGTGGTGTACATGATATATTTCATGTATTAAGATTTGGGAAATGTGGTTTGAGAATGCATATGTGCATGTACGGTTATTCGGGATTAGTGTTAATAAGAGTCTTCGATTTGTCAAAGAGTCATTTGTGAGATTTATGGGCTGTGAAGGCAAGAGTTTGGGAATGAATTTAAATATTGTTGGTTAATATATCTAGTAAATTGAGTCATGAACTAAAGTTCACGTGGAAATCGAGAGGAGTTTAATTAGAACAAGTATCCTCATGTGATTTGTTGATTGTGTGTTTGATCCTAAGGAGTAAATCTCGGGACGAGATTTCTATTAGGAGGGAGTAATGTGACAACCTTGGTTTTGAGGTTCGTCATTTAGTCGTATTTTTAGGGTGTTATGTGTGACTATGTGTTTTATGTGTTACGTGTTTATTTGGTGTGAATGAGGATGGTTTGGACATCGTTTATGAGTACGAAGTGCTCTTAAGTAAATCGATGAATGGTTATTTCATGAATCATAAGCTCACATTATAGTGACTATGAAGTGAAATGAAATGAAGTGAAATAAAATGAAATGAAGTGAAATGAAATGAGATCACGCGAAAATTTCGTGAAAGTTGAATTATCGTTTTCGTAGGCTTTTGTGTATGTATCATACGTGATATATGTACATTATATATATATTATCTATATTCTATGTATTATAGGAGTTTTCTATTTTATCAAAGTTTTGAAAATAAAGTTAAGATCGAAAATTACGCAGAGTGTCGAAAAATTAGCGAAAGGGTGTCCGGTTTCGACCCGGAAGTGTATGGAAGTATAGGTAAACATAAAATAGAAGGGTTAGAGTGTAAATAACCCAAATTTAAGGGGGTGGGTCGTGGATGGGCTCTTATGGCCGACTAAAGGAAAGAAACGGGTAGGAAAGGCCCAAGTAGAGTCCCTTTTCGGCTCAAACTTGTTAAGGAGGTTACCAAAGCCTATATAAACACCTCTAGACCCCTAAAAACGACCCATAACCCTACAATATACCTAATATATGTTGAAACATCTATGGGGGAAGATCAAAACCGAAATATTGCATAAGGGTTAAAGGTATGTAATTAAACTAGCTCGATTAACGTTAAATTTACGTATCTAACCTAGTATGGTGGATTAGGGTTTAAGATTTTTGATTTTTGATTAGGGTTTCATACTAGGAATGATGATTTCTGTAATTAATAATATTAGGGTTCTTAATATTCAATTAATTAGGTTATTATGAGGTTTAATGATGACTAAAGGGTTTAATCATGTTTAAATTCGTTTTTAAAAAATGGGCAGAATTATTGGTCCATTGTTTTGATCATATATAGAGTTATAAAAACTTTTAATTTTCCAATATTATGTCCCTGGAAAGGTAATTGAGTTGGATTGCAAACTCAAGAAACGAGAACTAAATTGGAGGTCGTAAAGTGGGTTAAAAATGGGTTACAACAGTCGGAGGTCAAAGCAGTTTTGAAATCAGTCGGGTTTAAATTAATGTTTTAAGATGGTTAAGGTACTTAGGAGTATAATCGGACCTTAAAACGAACATGAGACTTAGATTATATATTAAATAAAAGATCTGGAGGAGGGCTAAACAAATGGGTTAGGGTAAGACCCTCTAATCTAGGGATGGAAACGGTCGGGTTCGGGTCGGGTTTTACTAAACCCGTACCCGCACCCGTTTATAATATCCAAACCCGCATCCTCCCCAATACCCGACGGGTACCCGATTACTATTACCCAACGGGTTTTCGGTTTTTACCCGCGAGTATCGGGTATCCACAATTAAATTTCGTTGGACATAATTGTATGTATAAAGTTAAAAAAACCAATGAAAAACAATCAAAATAATCTAATTTAATTTTTTAAGTTTTTAGAAGATAAAGAATACTAATTCAGTATCATATCATGCGATTTAATGTATCGAATAAACCATTGTTTTATTTAAAGTACCAAATCGAAATATGCTTGATCATAAAAATTTAAATGCATACAAAATGTAACTAATATAAGCATTTTATTTGTTTAATAATCTTCGTCTACTATTTCGCACAAATTTAAAAATTATATAAAACTAGCATGGACCCGCGCAATGCGGCGACAAGTACTCATAATCATTTTTGAGGCTAACAAATATTAATCTCTTATCCATTAAGTTTGTATTTTAAAATTTTAAAAAAATCGAAAAAAAACCTCTAAATTTTTAAAAAATTATCAGTTAATAAAAATATAGCAAAATGGATATTGAATTAAAGAGCATAAGTTTTAAAAAATATGGTGAAATTAGATTATAAAAATAAAAAATTAATAAAAAGATTCTTCAATTTAAAAGAAAAAATGTTATTTAAGTATGTTGTTACAAAAGTTTGTTACAAAAGGTTGTTAGAAAAAGTTATAGTATATAATGTTGATGAAAATATCAACAACTTGCTTTATTTAGTAAGAAAAAAAGGCTGAATTTTCAGCCTTGCTATTTTAAGAAGGTCCCAAATGCTTTATATAGTAGTATAGATAGCAATAAACGATGTGTATTTTGGTAAACTGGTACATATACGGGTAAACGGGGCGGGTATTACTAAAACCCGAACCCGTACCCGTACCCGCGAAAAATAAAATATCCCAACCCGAACCCGCATCCAAACCCGCCAACCCGAATCCGAACACAACCCAATCGGTTCGGGTTTCGGTTTTCTCCATCGGTTTCGGGTGCTTTTGCCATCCCTACTCTGATCATAACAAACTTTTTATATGTTCAAAATCAGTAAATTCTGGATAAGTAAACGTATATATATATATATATATATATATATATATATATATATATATATATATATATATATATATATATATATATATATATATATATATATATATATATATATATATATATATATATATATATATATATATATATATATATATATATATATATATATATATATATATATATGGAGGCCTTAACAGTAGCTTTAAGGTTGCGGCCAAAGGGTAGAGTTAGCTAACACGTTTAAGGGTATAGGGTTTCTTTTACAGGGCATGTTATTTTGGTTAAGGGGGTTTTTGACCAATAGTTTGAAGTATGAAAAACGGGACTGTTTTGGGTTAAATGTTAACGGGGCAAGTTATGAACTAAACTAAGTTAAGGGCTTTATAGAGGGATGTAATGAGATTCATATGGGGTTAAGTGGTAGGATAAGGTTATATATCCGTCATAGATTGATGATCCATTTGGTATGTGGTTCATGTCTTGATTGTATACGTTTTTGTGTTTAGATTTTTGCTAGAGCGTGGATACTTGGAGAAGCTTGTTCATGTGAGTTTCATAGTCCCATATATTTTAATGATTTTCACTTCCAGATGGGATGGAAGAGACACTATATGGTTTTGTAACTAATGTTGTGAATGTTTTTATGGTTTGTGATGGACTTGTGTGTGCACTTATGTGATTAACTGCTATGTGATTCTTGATTGTGTTTATGATTTGGATCGAGGGACACGTACAGTCTCAGTTATTGTGGTTTGACTTGGTACCAAGGGGATGTTGACAAGGCGGGGCCTTGGGGAGGTACATAAATGTGTGAGCATCTATGGGACCAATGGATAATGACAAGGCGGGGCCTTGGGATTGGTACATAGGTGTGTGGGCGCCTATGGTACCATGGTGTTTGGTAAGGCTGGGAGCCTTGGATTTGGTTTGGAATGATTGATCTTGAATGTTAGTTGTTAATGCATACTTGTAGCAAATTGTTCATATGTTTAGTGGTTTATGGTTGTTCACAGCTTATTATAATCTATTTTCGGTTGGAGTCTAAACCTATGACTCTCACCAACATTATGTTGACGTGTTTTAGTGTCTCTTTCAGGTGATAAAGTGGTTAAGCGTGAGAACATATGTGGCTAGGATTGGAGTCGCGTAGGAATGCATTTAGAAGGAGATCCTCGTTCCTTCTTAGTTTATTTTTTTGTTTGTTTCAATAAGTGATACTATGAACCTATATGTTGATTTGTTTGTGTTATTTGTTTGTCTTGGGTAAGAGGTAGGACTGTTACCTACTTACCTAGACTCCTGCATTGATGAGATATTGTCATGACATTTGTGTCACCTTTTATGACATTTATAATTCATATAGTTCTCTCTATGGACACGCTATTGTTGTGATGATATCCATGCGTCGCGTCCCATATTCCGCCATGGTTGGGTGTGACAAAAGGGTAGCCATATAGATAACTAAATGTGGTTTGGATTATGAATTTTATTGGATATCTGGGGATGATGCTTGCAATAAAAACCTAATAAATTTGTATTGGGACGAGTCTGCCGCAATCATATTTGCCAATGACCCTGGAGTCATGAAAGGCGCCAGACACTTTAAACGTAGATATCACTACGTTCGAGAACAAGTTGAAGCTCGTGAAATAAAATTAATAAAAGTTCACACAGATGATAAAGTAGTTGATCCTTTTACTAAGGCTTTGCCTAGACCAAATGTAGTTAAGCATGCCAAGGCGATTGGGCTGCAACTAGCTAGCGAACTCATGCAATAAATCTGTTATTAGTATTTGGATAAAGGATGTTAAGACATTATTGAATTGATGAAATAAAGATTGAGTTTCGTTTATTTTCTGTTATTTGATTTTGTATCCTAATCTACATGTTTTAATCCATGAATAATTTGTTATGTTCTAAATGTTCGTTGTCGATTAATAATATGGTAGTATTATTAAACTAAGATACTTCAAAATAGTGACAGAGTATACTTGAAAGTATATTGGTTAATTTTGGATGATATTTGATGAATCAAATATTGGACTTATCCCAACTATATGATTTTACTTTATGGATCTTTGTCATTAAGTAAATTATAAATAGTTATCCTTAGACCTGATATACCTTGAAATTGTCACGAATGTAGTGTGTTTCTGTGAGATAACCTAACGCTAAACGTAACTAGTAGCTATCAGGGTTATTTTCAGAAGTGTTGCAAAGTTCGTAAGTTTCGCTTGTAGTCAAAACGAGATTTGTTTCCTTCAAGTTATTTTGAAGTATAATACAGTTGGGCCCTCGGGGGAGTAGTAAGATGTTTGTGTGGCCGCACCCAAATTTGTTTTGGTAATCTTGCTATATCTGTAAACGAGAAAGAGAATGATTAATGAAAAGAATGACTGAGATCCATATCTTATTAACATTGTATTTGGAATGAAAGGATAATAATAATGATGAATCATTAAAATTTTTTTGTCCGGGAGACCTTACTCGAGTTGTACTAGTGAGATTGCTAGTGTAACTAGACGTTAGTCAATGTAATCACGATATTCGAATATTGTCCAAGTGGGAGCTGAAAGTTTATGGACATAAAATTAAATAGTCGTGTGATAGGATCTAACTCAGGATTACCGGATTGCACACAATACGTAAAGTATTAATTTATCTAATAAATGTATTTATTATATTTATAAAATATAAACCGAGCTTAACTTAAACGATCGTTAATTAAAAGTTAAGTATAACGAGCGTTATGGAATACATTGGAAAATTAGAAGGTTCCAGAAGACACCCATAGGGGTGTCCACCGCCGGGTATACAAGGCCAAAAGGGAGAGGATTTGTTTCCTAATTTGATTAGGACTTGGAGAACAAGTTTACAAATCCTATAAATACCCCTCATAGCCTTCATAATTTTTCCATCCCATCTCTTTGTCTCTCTTTATAACCGATCACAACAAACACCCTCATAGGGTTTTCGGTTTGATTTTGGTTATTGGTTTTTTGCTATATTCCACAAGTGTTGAAGCTCCGGTTTATAAGTGCTAGACTCACGATCAATCCGTTGCATTACGTGTGTACAAGAGCGTAATATAGTTTCAGTATAAACTATATCTTGGTATTTTTTCGTATAAACCCTAATTGGCGATTTGGTGGTGTTCTTGTGGATTTGCCCTAGCTAAAAGGTATGCAACCCTAACTCGATTAATTATGAATGTGTTATTAATTATGATCTTGTTAAATCGCTTCCGCTATGTGTGCTTTGACCTTTTTTAGGGTTTTGCGTAATTGTTATGAGCTTTATAAACCTTCAATGTGTTTGGTGATACACATGAGCATAGTGATCTACCACAACAATTACTGACACATGTATGAATGAAATGGTTGATAGCATACCACACCTGATTCATCAAACATGTGTAATAATTAGTTTGAGGATGATCAACATGCAAATGAGTATGATGATGAGGAGCGTGTCGCGCTTGCTAATTTAATTGATAGTTTACAAAAAGATGTCAATGAAACTAGAAAGAGTCAAAAGCAATTAAAGAAGGCAAACACAGCGCTCACTCAAAACTTTGAAGAAAACAAAGCCGCTCTTATAAATCAAGTGAGACCATTGATAGTTATAGGGCTCAGCTTCTTCAAAGAGACAAAGAGCCTGAGGGGTACAAAGGTCATTTAATTAACGTTTAAAAGGACGATTTTGAAAATAAATACAACGAAGCTCTTGCTTTGTTAACTAAAGAAAACGTCAATTTAATGTTTTATTAAGTGATGAACGTCAAAAACGTACCTTGCCACAACAAAAGTAAGCGAACTTGAACAGAGGCTTTCTATGAATACCACCGATTCTGCTAAAATTCTTGAGGAAAAGAAACAAGAGGTTGAAAAATTAAAACAAGATTTCTAAAAATAGACACGGCAAAGATACTGAAAAAGTATCAGAACTCGAAGAACAAGTCGATTTTTGAAAAAGTTGTTTATAAAACGCATGACTTTATTCAAACCATAAGAATGATAGCACCTCGGTCATTTTTTAAGGGTAAAGCTAGTTTTGAAAGTCCTAAGTACCTCGAACAAGCTCAAGCTGCGAACCACCACTTATATCTTGATGAGACCGACTGGACCGATCATGATTGCCCTGTAGTTAGGCTCGATAGTGAAGAGACATCCCTTTGAAATGAGGAGAGTAGATCACCGGTCAATAAAGATTTTGTGAAACCATATAATTATGCTTATGAAAACAGTCTTTATGGTCTTTTCACTCCACAAAAACAGAAGTCTCGTGAGGAATTGTTTCTTGAAAGCAAACAACAAAGAATTCAATGGAAGAAAAGTTTTGCCACTAAGAAATCAAATGTTTCTAAATATATTAACTATTTGCCTCTTGATGTTTCTAAAAGCAAAAATAGAAAAACACTTGGTATTCTTAAACATCACATTGATAATGTTCAATTAATTGTTGAAAGAGATTGGCAAAAACGTGAAAATGATAAGTGGAAAAATGAGCTTCCTCTCGATAGAAATGTGCTTGTGAAAGAACTTTTAATACCAAATACGAAGATAATAAAAGAAACTTTTCTTGAGTTTGAAAAATTAATTCGGTCTGAAATGTTTGATGATTTCAAATATGTTGAGTCCATTGAAAAAGAAATTGATGACCTTCAAACTGAAAAATCAGAGTTTTCAAACGACTATGATCTACTATTAGAAGAATGTTTCTCCAAATATATTTTGTGTGTTACTCTTCAATCTTGTGCTGATATCGATGAATATTCTGATGTTGCATGCAAATATCTTGATAAGATCAAAGAGTGTGAACGGCTTGAAACTGAGCTTTTGAAACGTAAAGAAAATGTTTATAAAAAGGCGTTTGAGTTACTTCAACACATAACTGATTTCCTTCAAAAACATTGTCATACTCTAAAACTTGCTTTACAAAAAGACATCGGAAGTTTTCCACTACAAGAAAAACTTTCCAAAATGTTTCGAGAAATGAATGAAAAGAGTATGGAAATTAAAGATTTGAAAGCTTAGTTACAATACAAGGACATAGCGATAGCAGAGTTGAAGAAACTCGTTGCTAAGATGGGTGGGAAAATTGTGAAACCTAGCGTTAAGAAACCTGTTGTAAGACAACCCAATGCGTACAAAGTAACTAAACCCTTTGTCTTGGGAAAACCATATGTTTTCTCCAATTCTGCATTTACAAAACCTGGGTTTGCCCCTAAGATGGTTGGGAAGGATAGGTTACCACAGATTACTCCCAAAACATATATTCTACCACAAAACATTAAGAACACAAATGTGATCAAACCAGGGATGTATAGATTGGCCACTAAACCCACACACAACAAAGAAAGTCAATCACCCCAGACTTCTAGAAACACTAATAGACATGTGTCTTTTACTACAAGAGTAGTCCCCACTGCTAGTGTTAGCCGACCTCGGCTTAAGAGCACTCGAATGAATGAAAAGGTTTGGCGAAACATGAGTCAAGGGAAGATGAAGAAAGTAGAAGACCACCCTAAGAATTTGAATGTTTCTAAGAATAAAACGTCTATAATCGCATGTAATGACGATTTGAATGAGTCAACTTTAAATGCTTTGAATGTTAAGTTTGTTTGTGTGAAATGTGGAAAATGTGCTAATGCTAATCATGCTATATGTGTTTCGAATAATGTCAAAGGCGTAGATACTAGAACTAAGTAGGAAATTGCGATGCCTATTAGTGCTAGTAAACCCAAACGCAAAGTGAACCATACTGATGCAACCCCCCCTAAGAAAAGTATTGAATCAGACTCCACCACTAAGAACCCTAGAAGCAGAATTAGGGAATTATATGAATCTGCTAGCAAGTCTTGGAAATGGTGGTTTGCTAATCAATGTCCTCAAGGATATAAATGGATGCCTAAGGTTAGGAAAGAAAACGTAACAACGAGCATTAGTGTTCCTTTAAGTGATGAAACTATGGAAACTAATGATTCGGATATCACAACTAACATGGAATCCAATATAGCAAATGCTCGATCGTGTTCTAATTCTTCTGCAGGTCATCGATATAATTCTCTTCATATTGGACTCCAGGTGCACCAAGCACATGACGGGGAATCTCAAGCTTCTAATTAATTTTATGGAGAAGTTCCTGGGTACGGTCCGATTCAGAAATGATCAATTTGCACTGATCCTATGATATGGAGATTTGGTTCAAGGGAATATCACGATCAAAACGGTTTACTACGTCTAAGGGCTCAATCACAATCTTTTCTCGGTTGGTCAATTCTGTGATGCGGATTTGGAGGTTGCTTTTAGAAAGAAGACATGTTTTGTTCGTGATTATGATGGGAATGACTTACTTACCGGTTCACGGGGTACTGATCTCTATGTTATTTCACTTTAAGACTCCACTTCTTCAACTCTAATCTGTTTCATGGCTAAAGCTTCAACAACTCAAGCTTGGTTATGGCATCAACGATTATCTCATCTCAACTTTGATACCATCAACTTACTTTCCAAGAAAGATATTGTGAGAGGCCTTCCAAACTTAAAATTCATCAAATATCATCTTTGTTCTTCTTATGAGCTTTGTAAAGCTAAACGGAGTAGTTTCAAGACAAAGACTACACCAAGATCTAAAGGACGGTTAGATCTTCTTCATATAGATTTGTGTGGCCCCATGCGTGTTCAAAGCATCAATGGGAAGAAATATGTTATGGTAATTATCGATGACTACTCAAGGTACACGTGGACTCACTTCTTGAGGTCCAAGGATGAAACATTGAGGTTCTCATTAACTTCCTTAAGCTGATACAACGTGGTCTTCAAGCTCAAGTAAAAGTGGTACGTACTGACAGAGGCACAAAATTCTTGAATTCAACTCTGAAGAATTATTTTGAAGCCAAAGGGATTGAACACAAAACATCTATTGCTAGAACACCTGAACAAAACGACGTTGTTGAAAGACGAAACCGTACTTTAGTTGAGGCTACTCGAACATTATTATCCGCTTCAAAACTACCACTATTCTTTTGGGCCGAAGCCGTGTCAACCGCATGCTACACATAAAATTGTTCCTTAATTATCCTAAGACACGAAAAGACACCATATCACATAATTCATGATTGCAAACCTTCACTTAAACACCTTCATGTTTTTGGATGTACATGTTACATAATTCGATATGGTGAAAATCTGGATAAGATAAAAGAGAAAGATGATGCATGCATTCTAGTGGGATATGCAACTCATTCTAAGGGATATAGAGTGTACAACAAGAGAATAAAATTGATATTCGAGACTATTCATCTCAGATTCGATGAATTGCAAGAAATGGCACTTGAACAAAGCAGTTTAAGTCCCGATTCATAACGACAAAATACTTCTGTGCACAACGAAACTTGAAGAGTTGGAAAAATTATATGGACCAACGTTTGATGAATATTTCACAGGGGAGAAACATGTTGTATCAAAGTCTTCCGCTGTCATTCATGATAAGAATGATGATACCGATCATCTTTAACAAAAGGATACAACTTCATCTATGTTGGAAATACGTTTTTACGTATTTAGGAAGATTCGGTCACTCCGACAATATATTAAGTAGTAGCTCGTAGTCTAGTTACTTTATATTAATTAAACAAGGAAAAGCCCGGTCCATGTCATGTATGGCCATCCCAACTTGTAAGCCCAAGCCCATCTCATGGGCTTGGTATATAAACCCTCTCCTTAGTTGGAGAGGGTGTGGTTCACATTATTTTTCACATAGTTGAAGGTGTTTTCTTCATACTTTCTCTCTCTAAGTGTGTTTGTTCTCACCATTGATCTATCTATTTCTCTCTCTAGAATATAAGCAAGATTTACAATATCCTACAAATGGTATCAGAGCCATGGGATGATTGTATTGTTTATGTGTTTGTGTTCTAGATTTTCGTGTCTATTTTGATTCAAAATCATTCGATCCAAATTTTTTTTTGTTTTTTATGGTTTATTCTTGATACAAATCTTCTAGATAGTTGTGGTAGAGATTTGGTATATTACTTTTGAATATGATCATATGAATATGATCGTCTATCAAATGGATGTGAAGACGACATTTCTCAATGGTGAAATCAAGGAAGAGGTCTACGTTCAACAGCCGGATGGTTTTGTGAATTCCAAATATCCTAATCACGTGTACAATCTTAAGAAGGCTCTCTATGGGTTGAAGCAAGCTCCACGCGCGTGGTATGATTTATTGTCACAATTTCTCATTATGCAAGGCTTCGCTAAAGGCAAGGTGGATCTCACGCTGTTCATTCAGAAACGAGGTAAAGATATGATTATGGTACAAATATATGTTGATGATATTATATTTGTTGCTTCGACCCAAACCTTATCGGATGAGTTTAGGGCACTCATGCCATCCTAGTTTAAGATGTCAATGATGGGTACGGTATCATTTTTCTTAGGACTTCAGATATCTCAGAGTCCTAGAGGCATCTTCATTAACCAATCCAAGTATTCCCTTGAATCGCTAAAGAAATATAAGATGGAATCTTGCGACCCCGTGGATACTCCAATGGTAGAACGAACTAAGCTAGATGGATATCCATATGGGATTGTCGTTGATCCAACACTTTATCGTGGAATGATTGGTATCCTTCTGTATATCACAGCTAGTCAACCTGATCTTCAATTTGCTATATGTATGTGTGCTCGGTATCAAACTCGACCTACTGAGTTACACTTAGATACTGTTAAACGGATATTTCGGTATATTAAAGGAACCGTTAATCGGGGACTTTGGTATTCGAAGGACTCTTCGATCGCACTTATGGCATATGCAGATGCGGATCACGCGGGTTGTCAAGATACAAGGCGTAGCACAAGTGGCACTTTGCAACTACTAGGAGATCGACTAATCAGTTGGGCATCTAAAAGGTAGAAAAGCGCTGCAATTTCAAGTACGGAAGCAGAATATAGCTATGTCCGGTTGATGTGCTCAAATTCTTTGGATGAGAGCGCAATTAACCGACTATGGTCTAGGTTTCAACAAAATTCCGATGTACTGCGACAACAAAAGTACACTTGCCTTATGCTGCAACAATGTTCAATTTTCTCGGTCGAAGCATATTGATATTCGCTACCATTTCATCAAGGAGCAAGTGGAAAATTGAGTGATCGAGCTTTACTTTGTCTGATCTGAGTATCAATTGGCGGATATTTTCACGAAGGCTTTAGATCGCGCTCGAATTGAATTTTTGGCCGACAAGCTAGGATTGAGAACTTTCTCGCCTGAGACACTAAAGGAATTGATAGATGAAGCGAAATAATAGTGGTGGTAAACTATTCTACGTATCCTTGGTGATCATCTGTATATATTGTTTATATTTTTATCCTCAAAAGCAAAATACAAAAATATAAAACCATATAAAAACCATAAAAATTGAAAATTTTCATAAAAATACAAAAATATTTTTACCTTATTTTTCAAAGGCATGTCTTTTGGTACGATAATATTTACGGCCTTAGAAATGTTGATTAATATCGACACGGCGCCGTAAATAGAGTTCGTACAAAAGTTGTAAATATTTCATAAAACATGCCCTATGGCTGGTAGTTATTTCAGACTGCAACCCGTTTTTCATATTAAAGTTAAGTATTTCTTATGAAAGCTTTGGCTCTACAACGGGAATTAATTTTCTCGGGCATGGTTTTCTTTATAACCATGTAAAGGATTGTGTTTACGTTATAACACAATCTAACACAGATATATGTACGCTTTAGTGCATTTATTTGTTAAAACAAAAGAAATCTTGTTTTTATGAAGTTATCATCTCTACAACCATAACAATTTGCAATTGGTATCTACATACTCGACGATGCTCAAACAGCGACTACGGCTCTTTCAATAGAACACGGGTCAACAATTGAGGGGGAGCAATTGTCAAGCATTCAGAATCTTCGATGCCGAAAGTGCCAAGTTCAAGAATTGGTGTCAAGACAAAAATACCAATCGTACATGTGGTGCCAAGAGATGACTTCAGAGGTGACGAGGCGATCAACATTTGCTGATAAGAACCATGTGATCTTATCATATGATGTTCTCATCAATCAGGTCCAACCTTGTCAATTTATTCTTATATGGTGAATATGTGATTATTTTACAAATCGGTATCGTTTCTCACACATTGGTATCATGAAGATAAAACGGACTTGCATATTTTTCCCCAGAAACTTTGTTAAAACTTCATTAAATCAACTGATATCAAAAATATCGGTTGGGTTAATATTTTTAATATGGGGGAGAAATGTGATTTAATATGAGACATGATTATTCAAAAATGGTTTGACTTAACGTGATGGCTCATCCCGGCATGTGCAAAATGTTTTCGGATATCGTGGCATATGTTAAGGGGGAGCAAAACGGATTTGCACATCAAAAATGGATTTTCATGGTGACATATACTTACCCTAAACCATTTATTTCACGACGATGAAGATTGTGGTGACAAAAGGATGGTAGGATAGGTTAAGTCAATGATTCTTCCAAAATCAGAGGAATCTTCCCAAGGACATTCCATAGCTAAAATAGTAGTCCTTAGGAAAGATGGGGAAAGATTGTGAACGTAGCTGAATGCCGACCAAGTACTTAAGTTAACACTGGAACAATCACAACAAGGTGCTAGTTATGACGTATTGGTAAGCATTGAAGGGGTTGAAGAATGAAAAAGAATTGTAAAGATAAAAGGTCTAAAGAAAGAAGCCCGCCTTACAACTTAGGCAGAAACCGGGTCAACACATATGTTATTGAGATCATTTTCAATGATGCTTGATATTGAAGATAGACATCATGAACCCAGTGATGCAATGCACAGCCCATCCCAGCTAACTCATATATCTCTCAAAAGGTATTTGTTTTATTCACATGGATACAACGCATTATCTATCGATTTATTCACTCCGAATATATTGATATTGAAATGGTGGCACTCCTGTCCAGCCTCTGATCACTAAAAATCCTAAATTCAAGATTGAGTCTAGAGCCATTTGAGATCATAAAATATCTCATTATGACACACTTCCATATTTCCTTGCTTCTTCACACACTATGAAAAGTAAGAAAAATATTAAGAGTCCTACGCAAAATCTTCATGATCTTGCCTGAACATCCGAGTAATACGCAAGTATTTACAATGAATATGGAAATCCTTATTGAGCGAACATTAAAAAGCTCATGGTAGGTGACTTGTGCGATTCTTCATGAATCAAACATGTGATAACTGGAAAGCAACAGTTGTTTAATTCTTAATTGAACTTAAACACGTTCTAGGCCTCTACGCAATATCTCAGTGATCTTGCCAGTACACTCAGAGTGACACCTTAGTGTTCACAGTTATAAGTGGAAATCCTTCTAGTGTTAACCTCAAACAGCACTTGGTAGGAATCAAGCTCGTGACAACTAGAAAGCAACGACGGTGCGATTCTTTAATGAATCAAACTTGTTCCAGGAATCGAAATTGACGACTTCAATCATGCGGATAATTTTATCCAAATGATTCACTCTTTACGTTCGCAGTCAGCTTTGGACGGTCGAGTAAAGAGAACGGGATTACCCGCGAAATTTTGTAAAGGAGATTCTTAATTGAAACTACCTGCCACAAGTACGATATTTTATATCGTCCAACGGTCTTCACCGACCGGAGGTAAAATGATACCGACTTAGAATGAAATGTTCAAAGCCATTTCGTTCGTGTCTACTTATGTTACTACATTTGAAGACAGTGGCGTAGCGGTGTCCGAGAAGAAGTCGTCCCCGCATGCTTATACTTTATGCATTTAATATTTCATCTAATTCTAGAAAGCCTAAAAGTCAAGTCTTCCGCTATGTCGAACTCTGAAGCTTTCAAGAATTACGAAGGTATAAGTATGTGGGACATGAAGTCACGAGGAGGCGAATATCACAAGTGATGGATGCACAAGATCAAGGCAAGAGATTAATGCTCAAGATTGATATCAAAGATCACATCAACATGTTCACCAGAAAAGAAAAAGAAAAGAAAGACGAAAACTACGAGCTCAAGACAAGCATAGTATGCTAGGTTTATTTTATTATTATAACTCGGGTATCGCCCTTGTTTGGAGTGACCTCCCTTAGGGGGAGATTGTTAGAAATATGTTTTTACGTATTTAGGAAGATTCGGTCACTCCGACAATATATTAAGTAGTAGCTCATAGTCTAGTTACTTTATATTAATTAAACAAGGAAAATCTCGGTCCATGTCATGTATGGCCGGCCCAACTTGTAAGCCCAAGCCCATCTCATGGGCTTGGTATATAAACCCTCTCCTTAGTTCGAGAGGGTGTGGTTCACATTATTTTTTACATAGTTGAAGGTGTTTTCTTCATACTTTCTCTCTCTAAGTGTGTGTGTTTTCACCATCTATCTATCTATTTCTCTCTCTATAATATAAGCAAGATTTACAATATCCTACAATCTACTTCAACACGCGTTGCTGCAGATTTAACTCCTCAGAATATCACTTCAACAATCGATCCTACAACATCCACAACTACTGTCATTGCTCCAGATAACACAAATCAAGCGGACAATACATTATCTGACGATGACGATTTTCACAATCCATTCGGTACATCGATACATGAAACTGGAGAGTCTTCTACTCGCCATGTTGATCTGTCAAATATGCATACGTTTTACCAACGACACCCCTCAACACATCATTAGACCCGAGATCACCCTTTGGTTCAAGTAATTGGAAACCCTTCACAGCCCGTTCGTACAAGACGACAACTAGAAACTGATGGCAATGTTTGTATGTTCGCACTCGCCGTGAGTATAGCTGAACTAAAAAACATCAAAGAAGCCATGACTGATCATGCTTGGATTGAATCGATGACGGATAAACTTCAACAATTTGAAAGACTTAAGGTCTGGGAACTTGTTGACAGACCAAACGATGTAACACCGTTAAATCTTTGATGGATCTGGAAAAACAAGATGGATGAAGAAAACATGATCATCAAGAACAAATCTAGGCTAGTGGCTAAGGGGTATGGCTAGTGGGACTCTGGTATCCGAAGGAAACCAGTTTCTTTCTAACGACCTATTCAGATTCTGATCACGCAGGGTGTCTTGATACTCAAAAAAGTACTTCTAGTGGTGCACAATTTCTAGGACAAGATAAGCTCGTGGGATGGTCTTCCAAGAAGCAGGATTGCACGTCACTTTCATCAGCCGAAGCGGGGTATGTGTCTCTATCTGCGTGTTGTGCTCAAGTTCTTTGGATGAGAAAACAACTCACGGATTATGGCTTCCACTTTGAGAAAGTACCTATGTACTGTGACTCAAAGTCGGCCATAGCCATCTCCTGCAATCCGGTACAACATTCCCGCACGAAGCACATCGATGTCAAATATCACTTCATAAAGGAACAAGTTGAACGAGGTATCGTTAAGTTATACTTTGTTGGAACGGATTACCAATTAGCCGACTTGTTTACAAGCTCTGTCGAAAGATAGGTTTGAGTACCTCGTTAGGCAAATTGGTATGAGATGTTTGACTCCAGCATGCCTGGAGATTCTGGCAAAGGTGCCTGTTTGATTTATCTATCAAACATCTACTTGTAAATATCATTGAAAAGCAAAATACAAAAATATAAAACATATAAAAACAAAACACAAAATTAAAATCTTTAAAAATCCAAAAATATTCTTCTCGACGTGTCTTTCAGTATCGATAATATAGACGTACCAAGAAATGTCGCTCAATAACGACACGGGTGTGTACATGAGGCTCGAATAAAAGTTGTAAATATTTTTTGAAAACATGTCATTTCTATCTTTAATAAAGGAAAATGTCTATTTTGGATAATTTTTCCACCAACGGGTAGAGCAATCTATCTTGGGTTGAGCTTGTCACAAAACATTCAACGTTTTGAGCTCAACACAATGGCTTGTAATCACTTTCAGATTGCAACCCGGATCTATATTCACGGGGGAGTGTATGATTTAGTGCTCTTACCCTCAGCAAAAGAAGAGAAATCTTCTTACAATTGAGTGGATTCGTCGAGACATTCAAAGTCTATGAACTCAAGTTTATGCTTTTGAAAATCCATTTCTTCAAAAATTTGGAATGTTGTGATTTTTCAAAAGGCGTTGAACACAATTTTCTTAAGAATTTCTCAAATGATTATTCAAAATCTTTCAAAATTTGTGTGTTCAACAACTCCTATCCTCAAAAAGTGTAATGTTGATCACATCTTCATAATGACAATTCAATT
Organism: Glebionis coronaria; assembly: GCA_025667525.1. Classification (NCBI taxonomy): domain Eukaryota; kingdom Viridiplantae; phylum Streptophyta; class Magnoliopsida; order Asterales; family Asteraceae; genus Glebionis; species Glebionis coronaria. The sequence goes on along the minus strand of CM046882.1, from coordinate 40,142,685 downwards.
GAATCAATTTTTGAGAGGGAGCTTTCCAAATTCATGCTAAGTTAGACACATTTTTCTCCCGAAGATTTTCAAGACTATTTTTCACAATATGTTTTAATCAAATTTGGTATCTCTAATATCAAACGATTTTATATATTAGAGATAGGGGAGAAAATGTGATTAAAATGTGATCTAAAGACTCATGCATTTTAACTCTTACCTACATGTGCGAAACACTTTTGATTGTTGATGCACATGTGAAGGGGGAGCTTTTCTGAAACGACAAAACTATCAAGGTGATAAATGTTTTTCAAACACCCTGTTAGACATTTGAAGTGGTTTTTATGGTTACGATCTCATACCCACAACATGTTTAATTCACGACATTATTGGTGTCAAAAGGGTGGTTAAGTTTAAATCCTATGATCCAACCAGAACTAGAGGGATCTTCCCAGGGACAATCCAATAGATTATTAGAAGTCCTTAGGAAAGATGGAGTAGAATGTGAACGTAGCTGAATGCCGACTAAGTACTGATGCTAGCATTGGAACAATCACAACAAGGTGCTAGTAATGATGTCTTGGTAAGCATTGAAGGGGTTGAAGAATGAAAAAGAAATGTAAGGATAAAGGGTGTAAAGATATCAGCCCTCCATACAACTTAGGCAAAAATCGGGTCAACACATCATGAAGACTACACATCATGGACCTAGTGATGTAATGCACAACCCTTCCTCAGCTGACTCAGGTTTCTCTCAAAAGAAGTTTGTTTTATTGTCATGGAGAACAACACGACTTCTATTGGCTTTCTCACTCCGAGATAGTTGATATTGAATAGGTGGTATCTGCTCCAGCCTCCGACTACTAAAAATGCACAAATCGAGTCTAGAGCCAAGAGATTAATCAAATCTCATTATGACACACAGAATGACGATGAAGAGATTCCTACGCTATATCCTTGCGATATTGCTAGAACACTTAGAGTGATACTACTTAGTATTCACAATGATGAGTGGGAATCGTTCCAGTGTTAACATCAAACAGCACTGCGGTAGGTCATATGTAAGATTCTTTGTGAATTGAACATGTGTAAAACTGAAAAGCAACAGTGGTTTGATTCTGAATTGACTCAAACTCGTTTCAGGTTTCTACGCAATATCTTTATGGTCTTGCCAGAACATTCTGAGTGATATTCATTAATATTCACAGCGACGAATGGAAATCCTTTTAGCGTCAACATCAAACAGCGCTACGGTAGGTAACTTGCGAGATTCTTTATGAATCAAGCTTGTGTCAACTGGAAAGCAACAATGGTAAGATTCTTTAAGAATCAAATTTGTTCCAGGAATTTGAATTGACGACTTTAATCAAGCGGATGTCAATCTAATTGATTCACTCCTTATGTTCGCAGTCTTGCTTTGAGACGGTCGAGTAAAGAGAACGGCTAGTACAACCACGAACCCTGTCAAGGAGATTCTTAATTGAATCTACCTAATCACAGGTACGGTATTTAATATCGTATAACGGTCTTCACCAACCAGAGGTAAAACGCTACCGATTTAGGACGAATGTCAAAGCAATTCAGTCCGTGTCTATGTTTGGTCTCGAGAAGGTGGCGTTACGGTGTACTCAGCAAAGTCAAAAATTCAAAACCACATACTCATGCCCAAAGACATATATTCAAGATGATGTAGTGTGAGCATGTGGATGAAGACATAAGATTACAAGATGGCAAAGACAAGTCAATGATGATGACCAGCAAGAATGAAGCAGTCATTTGAAGATCGTAATACTAAAGATTAGTTATCTCCATAAATACTCGTATGTCGTAGAGGAATGACCTCTCAGTGAGTGAAATGATAGTCTCAAAATATTGTATCATCAAGAATGATTCGGTCACAGATTTTAAGATCTCAAGATTAAAGACAAAGTCGAAAAACAGCAACAAAGGCTCAAAGATCACAGCATGAAGGAACACGACTACTATTACACGTTCTGACTCATTTATGGTGAGATTAGTAATCTTTATAAATCTCCAAATGACGTAGAGGAATGACCTCTCATTGGGGGAGATTGTTAGCCTCAAAATATTGAGTTGAACAAGAATGTTCGGTCATAGGATTATTATGTATTATTCTTAAAACGTTGTAATAGATAGTAAAAAAGTCGTGATTCACGGGCTTGTGTTTAAGCTACTTAAAGCCCAAAATACAAGCCCGACCCATTAATATATGGTCCATTAAGCCCGCAAGTGGGAGAACTATATATACCCACCTCCTAGCATGTTAGGAGGTGGTTGGTTACATTTTCATTCTCTCTCTAATCTAATATTCCCAAGTTTCCAACCATTCTCTCTATTTTCTCTCTCTACTTTCTCTCTCTAGAATTCATCTATCTTTCTTCTTTATTTCGTGTTTAATCATCATAAAATATGGGACAACAACATTAGATGGGAATTTCTCCAATAATCTATTACAACAGACAATACGTGTCATCACTTTATTCGACTATGAGGTAGTGTTACGAACTATACACTAAGCATATATGAACATCCATGGAGTAGTTCATGAACGTAAAGTAACCAAGGATGATACTTCACAAGATATATTTGTCTCCTTCCTTTAATGTCCACCACGTGGATCATCCTTAACCTTTAAAAATAATTTATAAGAAGCACGAAACTTCAAAAGCATCTCTATAAATACAAGACAATTTCTTCAAAATGGTCTTAGGCTGTTTCCTGTTCTCTTACTAAGAGAACCATGATAACTCAACTAAAACTTGCTATTATATGCTCCAAATTAGACAAACACTCTCAGTAGTCATCGTGAGTGTTACCTATGTTCGTAACTTCGATCACATCATGAGGGCCTTATCGACGCGAGAAACGAAACGTTGAACATTGTGGGTTTGATGAAATAAAACCTAAACAAAATATGTTCGATTTGTTAAGTTATTGGTTTACTTTAGTTTATGGGTAGATAAAGCGTACTTACTTCCACTTCCTTCGAGTACCTAGAACTCAAATAGGTCAAAATGCGATTTGCTTATGTTATTTTAGTAAATGAAAAATTACTTCGGTCTTATAAGCCAACCAATTCAACTTATATAAATCGGTCAACTTAACGACGGTCAAACTTATCAAAAATCTATAAATCTTGACGAAAATAACAAAAACTCAATACAAACTTGTTTTAGTTACTTATAGTAACTATTTATATGCTACAAGTATTTTTTTTCAATAAAAATCTTGCCCGAAATCTCCGAAACTAGTTAAAAATACCCACAAGTTGTAAAAAATGTTAATCTGATTAATCACTTATTAAACTGATTACGAGCTAAAAAAATCGATCACCGACTATTGCCTTACGATTTTGCTATTTTCGCTTGTTTCTCATGGCCTATGTAATAATTGTCTTAGCATCGTTGGCCACAAAGGATATATTTGGGGAGGTTGTTATCACATGTGAGAGATCTTGAGTTCGAGTCTCTCAATCGGGGTTTTTCTTTCAAGGGTGGGAATCTGTAAGGTTATACCTCATAGATCCATTGATTAGAGGACTACCTTATGAGTATATATTGTACAATCGAATAATTAATTATTATTTGAGGCTGACAGAGCATACCTTTTTGAGAAGTATTGTAAAATTGAGTAACTAAGGGGCTGTTTAGTTGGAGAAAAATTTTCCACTTTTTAGAAAAATTTTCATTTGAAAAGTGAAAAATAGAAAACCTGTTTAGCAACATCATTTTTCAATATTTTTCAAAAATTACAAAATTTTCATTTTCTAAATTTATATAGAAAATTAGAAAACTCCATTTTACCCTTTTCTAAATTTTCACCTCATACCTTGTTTTATTTAACCCATTTCAATAAAACGTTACTCTATTCAGTATTCACCGTTCATCATTATTTTAACGTTTTCGTCAGAAAATTTACGTTTTCGTCAGTAAATTTAAGTTTTCGACTGTAAATTTACGTTTTTGTCAGTAATTTTAAGTTTTCGTCAGAAAAATTACGTTTTCGTCAGAAAATTTAGGTTTTCGTCAGATATTTACATTTTCGTCAGAAAATTTACGTTTTCGTCAGTAATTTTACGTTTTCGTCAGTAATTTTACGTTTTTGTCAGAAAATTTACGTTTTCGTCAGAAATTTACGTTTTCGCCAGTAAATTTAGGTTTTCGTCAGAAAATTTACGTTTTCGTCTGTAAATTTACGTTTTCGTCAGAAAATTAACGTTTTTGTCAGTAATTTTACGTTTTCGTTAGTAATTTTACGTTTTCGTTAGAAAATTTACGTTTTTGTCAGAAAATTTACGTTTTCGCCATTAAATTTAGGTTTTCGTCAGAAAATTTACGTTTTCGTCAGAAATTTACGTTTTCGTCATAAAATTTACGTTCTCGTCTGTAAATTTACGTTCTCGTCAGTAAATTTACGATTTCGTCTGTAAATTTACGTTTTCGTCAGTAAATTTACGTTTTCGTCAGTAAATTTACGTTTTCGTCAGAAAATTTACGTTTTCGTCAGAAATTTACATTTTCGTCAGAAAATTTACGTTTTCGTCAGTAATTTTACGTCTTTGTCAGAAAATTTACGTTTTCGTAAGAAATATACGTTTGCGCCAATAAATTTAGGTTTTCGTCAGAATATTTACGTTTTCGTCTGTAAATTTACGTTTTCGTCTGTAAATTTACGTTTCCATCAGTACATTTACGTTTTCTGCAGTAAATTTACGTTTTCGTCTGTAAATTTATGTTTTCGTCAGTAAATTAACGTTTTCGTCAGTAAATTTACGTTTTCGTCTTTAAATTTACGTTTTCTTCAGTAAATTTAAATTTAAAATTTTATGACGAAAACGTAATTTTACAGACGAAAACGTAAATTTAATTTTTCTGACAAAAAAGTAAATTTACTGACGAAAATGTGATTTACATACGAAAACGTATACTTACTGACGAAAACGTAAATTTACTGACGAAAACGTAAATGTACTGACGGAAACGTAAATTTTTGACGAAAACGTAAATTTTCTGTCGAAAACGTAAATTTACCGACGAAAAAGTAAATTTACAGACGAAAAAGTAAATTTTTGACGAAAACGTATATTTACATACGAAAACGTAAATTTACTGACGAAAACGTAAATTTACTGACGAAAAAGTAAGTTTTTGACGAAAACGTAAATTTACTTACGAAAACGTAAATTTACAGACGAGAACGTAAAATTACTGACGAAAACGTAAATTTACTGACGGAAACGTAAACTTTTTACGAAAACGTAAATTTACTGACGAAAATTTAAATTTACAGACGAAAACGTAAATTTACTGGCGAAAACGTAAATTTTCTGACAAAAAGTAAATTTTTGACGAAAACGTAAATTTACTGACGAAAAGCTAAATTTACAGACGAGAACGTAAAATTACTGACGAAAACGTAAATTTTCTGACGAAAACCTAAATTTACAGACGAGTACATAAATTTTCTGACGAAAACGTAAATTTACTGACGAAAACGTAAATTTTCTGACGAAAACGTAAATTTACTGACGAAAACGTAAATTTTCTGACGAAAACGTAAATTTACTGGCGAAAACCTAAATTTATAGAAAAAAACGTAAAATTACTGACGAAAACGTAAATTTACTGACGAAAACGTAAATATACTGACGAAAAAGGTAAATTCATACACTAAAACGTAATAATACTGATAAAAAGTAAAAAACTAATTAAAACGTAAAAAAAATTACGAAAATATGAAAAAAGAAGACGGGAAAAAACAGACGAAAATGTAAAAAAAACTAGCAAAAACGTGAAAAAAAGTTGATGAAAAAAATGGTTGAAAATAGTTTCGTTTAAACATTGTTTATTTTTTTAGAAAATGAAAAATATTATCTAAACAAGTTTTCAAAATTCTCAACTATTTTCTAGAAAAGAAGAGTCTTTTCTTTTCTAGAAAATTAGAAACAGAAAATTATGAAAATTTTTCCACAACTAAACAGCCCCTAAATCTTTGCTTTTTGTTTTTGTCTATTTTATTTCAATTTTAGCTTTTTAGAATTTATTTTCTTGAAAAATAAAAAAAGGAAGGGCAAATAACATAAAAAGGTACTTATTTTAGGCCAAAATTTAATTAAAGGTATTCAATTTTATTTTTTTTAATTTAAGGTACCGATCTTTTTTCTTGTTGCAATGTTGGGAAATTAACAAATTTAAAGGTTATATATTAACGATTGCTTACTTTATTATTGCATCGTTAGTCTTTTATATTAATGACACTTTATAATAAACTCAAAATTCGTTTTTTTAGAATTAGACAGTTTTTTACATTTTTCGATTGATTTTTACCGTTTTCGTTCGGTTTTTAATTGTTTTGGTCCGTTTTTAAAACATCCGTCATTCTTTTACCGTTTTCGATCGTTTCGTCCACTTTACCCATTCTCACCGTTTGTGTCCATTTTTCGGATTTTAACTGTTTTTGTCCGTTTTTACTATTTTCGACTCTTTTTTTTACCATTTCTGACCTTTTAGTTCTTTTTTTTTTTACTTTTTTCGTTCGTAAAAAAATAAGTGATAACAACCATTAAAAGGACGAAAACAGTAAAAACGGTTGAAAACGATATCAAACACGCTAAAAAAGGTTAAAAACGGTAAAATAGACGAAAACGACAAAAAATAACCAAAACCTTAAAAACCGAAAAAAAAACGGTAAAAATCAGGCGAAAAAGGTAGAAAACAGTTTAAAACTGTAAAAACTATTTTTAAGTTTATTATAAAGTGACGTTAATAGAAAGACTGACGATGCAATAATAAAATAAACGGTCGTTAATATATAACCTTTAACAAATTTAATTGATTGGTCCTTTGCGGTCAGATAAATCCCACTTCCACTTCCCACTTGCAAGTTCCCCTGCTTAAAACCCAAAACCCATCACATCATCATCGCTTTATAAACAAAACCCTAATAATTAGGGTTTATCTCAAAAACCACTCCAATAACATAAAAAAAGCTACTAATTCAATAAATCAAATACACAAATCAATTAAACAAAAGCCATGTTGAGAATTAAACAAGAAAGTGAGATTAACGACAACAGAAGAAGAATAACGTGGGAAGGATGCAGTGTTTTGCTCGATATTAACGACGGTGACCGTCTTCTCTTTTCGCGCCTTACGCAAGGATCGTAAGTTTCTTTTTCGACTTATCTCGTTACTTAATTCATATATTTTATGTGTTTTGATGTTTATTTAATGTTAGGGATATCTATCATAGTTTATTAAACTTACTTTAAATAGCAATGTGACACTTGCTTTCTTCTGTTTGGCGAATGCGGCTTATTATTTAAGTGCTACCAGTATTAGTTAAAGCACGGAGATTAGCAGTATTGATTGAAGCACGGAGATTAGCAGTATTAATTGAAGCACGGAGATTAGCGCTACTGATTACAAGGGCTTACCGTTTCTTGGTTAATTATAAAAGAAGTTTTGATTTATCTGGTTTGCTGTTGGCGTATTGTTATCTTTGGCTGTGCTACATAGATTGTTTTTAATAAGCACGGTGGTGGTACTTATTGGAAAGCAGAGGCGGACCCAAGATTTATAATTTCAATTTTTTTTTTATGATTATTAGTACTAAAGTTGCCTCACATTATGTAAAAATAGGTGTTGCACGTATCAAGAAAATACCTGTTTTATAATAAATTACCCTTCATGACCTAAAATTGGGTGTAGCCAGTGCCACACCCGGCTCCCATGTGGGTACGCCCCTGTTTGAAAGTGCTAATAAGCATACACATAGGAAAACTACCCGAAACATATTAGGATCCCACATCAGTCAAGTAAGTATGGTTTGTAATGTCTAGGTGTGCCCTCCTCTTACAAGCTAGCTTTTTGAGTGAGTTCTACAGTTGGACTATGAACCGATACGAGCCTAGTTTGGGATTAGTTCGTATCAAAACACCTATCTAGTAATTAAAAGTGTGTTTTTTTGGGGTATTTTTGGTCACACAAAAACAACAATGATAATTGTTGTCATGCAATTAGGTAAACAATTGAGAACGAAGCGAAAGTAACCAATAAAACATACTACCTCCGTCCCAAAATAAATGTCCGGTTTGACTTTTTAGAGTCAAGCTTGCTCAACTTTAACCTTAACTACTTTCTTGTGTGTTCTATAATACTTGATGCAAGATATATGAATGGAATGGGCTTTAAATGTATTTTCGTTGGTATAACTTTCATCAAGTGCTATATAACAGAAAAAAAAATATATTTAAGGTCAAAGTTGACAAAGAAAGACTTCAAAAAGTTAAACTGGACACTTGTTTTGGGACTGAGGGAGTATCTTGTATGACCAAATCGGAACAGAAAACATACTTTTCATGACCAAGTGACAAAGTCGGACAAAAGTGCGTATAATGACATAGGTTGACTTTTTAACTATTTCCGGCTGATTTTAGATTTTGCTTTTTAACTGCTATTTTTATAGAATGCTGAGAGGTCATTTATGTTCGGTAATGTGTTATTTGCTTTATACGTATGAAAGGATAAGGTGGAGTTCATGACCAAGTCAGACAGAATTGAGTTACATGACCCAGCTTGAATCTTTGTTTTGAGTAAATTTTCGGCTTATTTTAAATTTTGCTTTTAGATCTACCATCTTATAGAACAGAGAGATTGTTCCTGTTTTGTTATATGTTTAATAATGATAGAATGCGGGATTATTTGTATGATTATAAATATTGGGACTAAGCGTTATTTGATCTTATTGAATGGAAATAGATTATTTCAGTTTTGTTTTATGTGCTGTTCGATGACACTATGTGGGCTTGTTGCAGGATTGTGAAAATCGGGAATAAGACCTATCCTCTTCAGCCATTGATAGGTTGCCCGTTTGGTTCTTCGTTTGAAGTAGATAGTGGAGAAAATGGTCCATTCTTGACTCGGGTCAAACCAAATGCTGAAGGTTTGTTAACTTCTGTTTTGTATTTTACCAGTCTTCGTTTCTCTTGCAGATGACATGAAATAAGTGTTTTTTCTAGTTTTCGGTGCAAATACTTGAAGTTTGGTTACTTTCAATTTGTGTTAATTTGATAGGCTGATAAACTGAGGTTTTTTTTAGTGTGAAAAACTGAAAATCATGATTATTATGCATTTTTTGTGTGTGAAAAAAACTGAAAAGGGAAGCTGTTCAAAGACTTGACTCCTCACATCAGTTACTGTTAACATACACGATAGCTTGATATCACTAGTTCCTTCAAAGGGATTCAATGATTGCTGAAGGCAACAAATCTTTTTTCAAGATTGTTCTATAGTAACAGCTTACACTATGACGCGTAGGCGCAGAATCAGTTAAGGGCAAGGAGGTGAAATGAATCATAGTGTGGGCGTTCTGGTTCATAGGGTGGGTGAGGTGGCTATTGCATTTGCATACGCGTGTGAGATAATATCGTTTTAAGTCATGCTGGAAATTGATTGTACACACTTTATATTTGGTTACAATTAGGCTATTTAGGCCACATCCACGGGTTCTTAATCAATGGTCTGATGCAACAACCTGGACTTTGGGCATTATCATTATTCTTTTCACACCGCATACTATTATTTACTTACTTTGTGCATGAGTACTCCTACACATACATATGCTGAGTACTTGAGTGGAGTTTTCTATTGCTCGGTATATGATATCATGGCCTGAACATGAATCTAATCTCTTTTTTTATATCAGCTAATAACACTGAAGACAAGAAGGAAGGTGACTCAAAGGACAATATAAGAGACAACCGCGCATTGATAGATAATAATACAGCCCAAACACTTACCGGCGACGATATAGAAGGCTTAAAAAGGTTAGAATCTCAAAGTTTTCACCTATGGGTAGTTTGTTTCTTGTAGGTGGTACCCTTTTCGGATAATCAGATGTCAAGATATGAGAATGACATGGTTGGTTCTCTAGTAATCTTTATATGTTACACTTCCGTTTGTGGTGCTTATAGTGGATAATGCAAACATATATTTGTGTATGTAATTACTGTTTTTATATCTTATCTGTACTCGTTTCTGACCTGCTGATAGGAATACACTTTAGTAGCCATTTTTAGCGAATTTTAGATGTCTAGGTATATTGCAGTCTTTATAAGTTTCTGGTTTAAAGTAGGAACATCTTGACTTCTTCACCCAAGCTTCCTGGTTTATTGCTATAACAACATATCTTGAAAATCTGCCCGGGACATTTTCTTTTGCTATCTTTTTACTTTTTTTTATTAATGATCTTGACTTATAAATATTTTTAATCCAGACAGGGTGCAAGTGGAAATGATATAGTCGAAGCTCTTATTGCCAACAGTGCAACCTTTGAGAATAAAACAGCCTTTTCACAAGTGAGTACGTTATTTGAAATTTGAACAACTTTGGCTGCTGCATACATAGTGCTGAACTTTATCATTTACAGGAAAAATACAGGCTAAAGAAACAAAAGAAGTATGCTCCTAAAATACTCTTGAGACGTCCCTTTGCTCGGAGGTAACTTTGCGCCAGTTTTAGAACTGCATATGTGAATTAAGTTTGTCAGTTGTAGTAGAGCTTTAAAAGCTGTCCAAGTAGTGCATACCCTTTTTTGTTGGTTCAGCTGTATATCATTTAATCTCCTATCATATCATCTTGGATTTTCTGTGCATTTTTTCATCATCGTTTTCTCATGCTGACTTATTCTTTTTAATTGCAGTATATGTGATACGTACTTCAAGAAGTATCCAAATAGAACCGGGTAAATAATATCATCATTTATGACATAGTTAGTCAGTAATCTCTTGTTAGCACATTAGATGATTAGAATTCATTGATTGAAAAACGGATGTCTGAATCTCAGGTTCTTGCGAGTTGACACATTATCTCTTCTTCTCTCAATGGCTAATGTCACTGCAAATTCTGATGTCCTTGTGGTGGATATGATTGGTGGTATAATTGCTGGTGCTGTCGCAGAGCGCCTAGGAGGTATAGTTTTCCATTACAAATTCGAGTAAAAATGATCAGTTTACCTTCTTGTTTACATCATCAAATAGATGGGCTCACTACCACCCTACTTTATTCTTATAATCTGGTTGGTTAAATATGGTTTGCATTTAACAGGTACCGGTTATGTGTGCAATATCTATCGTGGAGATTCTCCGCATTCTATCGAGATAGCAAGATTGTTCAACTTTGGTGATGAAATTAACAAAAGGTATATCACCTTTCATCAAATCGTATCAAGACGTCTTTGGGAGACAGTCAATGCTTTACTTATATACATCATTCATTGATATGCTTCAACGGTATCAGTTCATGTTTATTGAATTCTTGTTGCCCAAAACCTTCTATTTGACAGCATTGTGAGGTTGCCTCTTAGTGAACTTTCTGCTCCTCCAAATGGAGATTCCAAAGCAAATGGCGAGCCTCAAGCCACTAATACTGTTGATAATCCATCCAATCAGTCCGATGTAAGTCAACAGTTTTATTTTTTTTTAATTACACCCAACTGTATCTTTTATTTATTGCTTAAGTATAGAATTCTAAGATATGTTTCTATTCGGGATTTATTATCTTCTAATCCATTTTCGCAGGCTGTTAGCATGGAAGACACGACAATGTCATGTGAAGATGAGAAGCCTGTTACTGAAGCAGTTCCCTCAAAACCACATAAAGCCGCTCAACCAGGAGAAAAGGCTCCTGAAGATGCCATCAGGTTTTGGAAAGAAAATGGATTCTCAAGGTTGACTTTCATATTCTTAGCGTCTCTTCCTTTAACCACTGATCTATTATTTCTTGAGGCTAATCTCGATTAAAATAAATAAATAAAATTGCTGTGAGCAAACTGTTTGGCAGGCAATGCATAAAACATCTTAAATCACTCTTATTAAAGAACGAATTAGGTTTGTATTGAAATAAAAAACAATTCAATCATATGTTGAGTTGCTAGTTATCTATAAAAAGTTGGCCATAAGTTCAGCTGACAGTACTCGCCTACTTGGTGAGAACCAGTATTTTCCCCAAAAATATCTCTCGTTTTTTTGTAGCTATCTGAACTGTCCTCTTGCCATATCAAATTTTTAACCTTTAAACTCAACTTCCATGATGTAGCCTCATAATCGCTGCCCCAGAGGCAGATGTTTGGAGTATTGTGAAGGAGGTCTTGCCATTTCTATCATTTTCAGCTCCCTTTGTGATTTATCACCAGTATCTTCAGGTAGTACTTGCTAGCTTGTATTGGCTCTCTTTTTTAGTTACCATTGTAATAACATGTCCGTACATGGAATTGATGTGATAATTGTTACACAACGACAGTGCTCAAATAATTGTTTTTGCACTTATTTGCTGCGCACCTAGCCCAAAATTTATACTCACTCTACCCGTTTGACCAGTTAAGATGGATTAAAACATACCCAAATCGACCATTCGTATGTAAATTGGTCGAAATTACAACGTCTACTTATGAAAACAGACATTAATAGAGGCTGGTTTTGCTTAATTGCAGCCATTGGCGACGTGCATGCACAATCTTCAGATTGAGAAAATGGCAATTGGCCTGCAAATTACAGAGCCGTGGCTACGTGAATATCAGGTTCTTTTCACTTCTTCTGTTTTTTTGATTTGTTAATTTTGCGTCTTTCCCTATCCACATAACAAAAATTATCGGAGTATATGTGATGTGGATGCTTTCGAAGTTGGTAAATCTTAATAGTCTCGAACCAAATTGAACCTAATTACTAATGTTAGGCGGTTAGGTCATTAGCAGTATTTAACCAACTCGAGCGTGGTAGCACAAAAATATAAATCAATTTGCTCCAACTTCATACATAGTGTACATGGGTATATGGGAGAAAGAAGTAAAGTTCTCTACATAGCCGCTTAAGTGTCATTAATTGGCTGGTTTGTGTTGTGATTTATCTCAATTGGGTAGGTCCTTTGCATTGCAATCACTTTGGGTGATTTTAGGATATATTACCGATCCGGCCTTTATATAATTTCTATATAACTTACATCTTTGACCCATTAAACGAATTTCAACCCGGATCGACTCATTCATAATTAAATTGATTGATATTGCGACCTCTACTTTTATGGATACAAAATGTACCAAAATCGTGTTGTGATTTTGTGGTTTACTTATGTTGCAGGTTCTTCCTTTAAGATCTCACCCGCACATGCAGATGAGTGCTTGTGGCGGATATCTGTTGAGTGGCACTAAAATATACAATGAAAATCAGGCCAATAAGTGAATTTAACTGTCACGAGTTGCTCATGGCTACATAGAACTCCCTGTCTGATGTAGATTTATTTGTTATGTTTCTAGCTGTTCACAAAACATCTTCTCCTGCTGTTGGTGGGTTACTTGTAATATAGGTTTCGTGTGTCATGCCAATCTCAGTTTTGAATGTAATACGAGTGGGCATTTTCACGAAACCTGAATAATGCCTTCATATGGATACTAGATTTCTTGTAGGTGTTATGTTTTTTTCTTTTATACTCGGACATTAGTTCATTCACCTTTTTTGTGTTACGTTTCACATTCTTGGTTCGAAGTAGCCGATTTTATAATTATTCCTTGAAACTTTGTCTATTCACCATTTTCATCTTGAATCTCTTATTGGATTTTGATCATTCATTGATGGGGTGTTAAGGAATTCGGATTGCTTACTTTCTTTCATGTTTTTAGGCATACATTACACACCGAAAGTAATCAAACTCTAGAATTGATTTAAGCTGTTTCACAAACTGTAAAATGATTCTAAAACATAATGCACACTTGTCTAATCAAAATTGCTCACTAACAAGCAGCGGCATATAAACCTAAAAACACAATAGCGGGTATTTGCGTGTTGCAGCAACGACCAACGGGTACTCTATGATGATTAACGGGAGAAATATAAAGAATTTGATCCTAGTGTTCGGTTTTGACGGGTCTTTTTCAGTTCGTCTTTTAACGATTTTTATTGGCTTAGCCAACTGATTTTGACTATAGTTTTTAGTTGAACCTGTTTATCTAATCCAATTTTCAAAAACTATACACAATCATTTTAGGAGAGACAAAATATGAGCCTATGCATTTAGCATTCAATGGTTGTAAAATATGTATACATAATTATATTTTTAAATAATTGAATGTATTAATTAACATTCATTATTTTATTTTCAAGTGTATATTAATTATTAAGTATTAATTAGTTTCAAAATCTATATTATATTATCATATTATCTTATTAAACATTTAGCTATTTTATTTATAGAATACTTAAAAATTTCAAGTTACAGTATATAATGTTATTTGTACAAGCAAAACAAACATACCTATTAAAAGTAGAAAACTTACAACACATAGTAATTAATACATTAAATTCTATAATTAAAACATCCATCATCCTATTTTACAACTAACACAACACATAATAGTATAATACAAGTATCAATACGCAATTAGAAATCATTTAAAACATAAAAACGTAATTTAATACTTATATTAAAATTAATTAATACACACATAAAATAAAATTAATAAATACTAATTAATTAATATAATTACTACACCTCATTAATTAGAAATTGTTGATATAAAAGTTGGATGGACCTTGCTTAACCCGAATTAGGCTTAATTCGGGTATTCAGGACTCCGGCTCTTGCACCAAGTGAATTTATGGTTGAGATCCTGCACACTAAACAACATGCTGTTAGGCTTACCGTGGGAACGTATCCCACGATTAGACTCCGACGTGAGAGTAAGTAATCGGTTTGAGGGTTAGAAATCGGTGGGAGATTAGGGTATTAAGTTAATCGTACTTTTGTGGAACCCTTGGGGGTTCCTTATATAGGTGGTAAAGTCCCTGTTGGGCTTTACCGAATCTTCGGCACCAAGCAAGAGATAATTATCATAATTGGTTTGATTGTTATCTCCTAATTATGGTTAGTGAATATCTCCTATTTTTGCGGTGAATCACAATCCTAATTAGATTGTGATTCTGTCTAACCCTTGCCGGGCGTATCGGGCCATGGGCCGTACATAACACATGCGGCCATTGTTTATCCGAAGCCCATAGGTCCAGATAACATTAATCCAATTCATCCATGATGGGCCAGATACGGGTAGTACCCGTGGGCCGGATCCAAGACCCGACTGGGGACTATACGTCATCATGTCCCCCAGTCTAGTTGTTACGGCCGTAGGCGTGACCTCTAGACTAACCACTGCTCCCCAGCCGTACTAGAAAAAACGCCAATAATACATACTGTCGATCGGGACATTATTAATGAAGGCATTAATGATAGTTAAAAAACGGCAATGCCAGCGACTGTGTATATGTCAGTCTGAAAAAGTGCACCCCATGGGTCCCACTCTTGAGCCACGTAAAAACCTAAGCATGAGGTGACCCGTGGGCCCCTCTGACGTTTCAACTGTCTTCCAAAACCCAGCCGTTAGATCAGCATAGTGGGTTACACGTGTCCACCATCCAACAATCCTCGAAGATCGAGGCAACACTATATATAACCAAACGTATGACTGGACACACACAGTTAACACAACCTTCGACTGCCATTGTTGCATACCTTCTTACCTTATACACTCATTCTTGCACGGATAATCCATTTTCCAAGTTAGATCACCGCGCCCTTTTCCATATTTACATAAAACATGGTTAGGGACAATCCCACTATCATGTCCGTGTTGAATGTATTCCCAGAGAAAAAATTCATAGAATTTTTCTCGGAATACTTCATCCCCAAGAGCGTACATCCTATATATCTCACTAGGGAAAATAGGTCTATACACACGCCTCTTTGATGCGACTAATTACCGCATCCCCTTCTATAGATTCCTTGTAGATATCCTCACATACTACGACTTCCATATCACCAACTACATTGTATAGGGGCGTGTAAAGTAAACCAATTCGAAATAACTTGCCATACTTGCAATATAGGTCCATCCGTTGGTTTATTTAGGGTTTTCTACGTCCCCCAAATGGTCAATGGGTGGCTGTCGTTCAAAAAACCACCAAGAAACACTCCGATGTGCTATAACAAAGCTTTAGACTCTCTAAAGAACTGGTACGACTGGTACTTTTTTGTAGATGATATAGTCTTCCGGTTCCCTTTCGTATTAAAACATTCAGTCCGCACGGACTATCCTCCTCCCACCAACATATATGATGCGAGAGATGTGAGGATGCTAGACACACACCGGACCCATTTCCACAAGGGATTGCCGGAAAATTTCTTATGTTTAATAGGAATCAGCCGCAACTATTATGGCAGGTCGGACCGGTACCCTATTTTTCTGAACAACCGTAGAGAGGGTAGATATAATAAGTTGTAAAATAGAAGTCCAAAGCATACTTGGTTTCTTTAACTAACTTTACTCTTTGATTGTATATGCCCGCATAGATGAATCTATTCGCTTTGATACGCCAAGGAGACCCTATGCAGGTTCCCGAGGGAACCCGAACACTGCGCCAAGATGAACCACCATTGCTGGAAGCCACCAAGAATATTACTATTCCTTTGGATGTTGTCCATGATCCCCACTCAGACATGGGTGATTCCTAAGTCCAGCCGTCACTGTTGGACTTCTCAAATGAGGATGGGGACCAGACCCTGCTTGAGGATGCAACTGGTCCATCCACCACAACTAAAACTACCACCCTCGCCTTTGAAGAAGAACAGGGTGACAACTTGGAAAACCTTGACAAGGATACAGACAGACTCTTTGGGTCTGATGAGGAGGAGGTGGTTAAGGAGACGGGTACCCAGGCGCAGGCCAAGCCCGCTTAGAGGAGGCGTAAGTCCACTAAAAGAAAGACAAGGAAGGAGACCGACACAGAGATGGGAACCTCCAATGCGCCACCCAAGAAGCTGCGGGAAGATCGCCCTAGATATCAAGAAGACAGCAACACAAATTCGGCCAAAGGTGACAAGACTGCCCTACCTACTGGCAGGGAAACCCAACCTGATCCAACCGTGTGGAAAGCCCCGCCAGTGAACACCGTGCCACCAACCAAATCAGAACTGGTAAAGGAGCCTATGTAAGTAACATTCAACTTTTAAACCGCACTTTAGTATCCATTCACCGTATGGATTGATTGTCTATTTATAGGGAAGAGCAATCGAAGGCTGCACCGCACGAGGAGGGAGAAACACCCAAAACCACTACTGAAGATGTGCCACCATCCCCTCCTCCAACGGTCAACGAGGAGCCCATCAAAGAGGACGGGTTGCCCCAACCTTTCCCCCCTAACTGGCGTCTATCTGTGGCGAATAGGTTGGGAAATGCAGAGTCTTGCAAAGACTTTATTGACCATGTGACCCCTCCTGGCCTAATCTCAGACCTCAACGAGCTGACGCATGATGACCTTATAGAGCAGTTCAACATTGCCACCTCGCATCAGGTAGCAATTGGCGCAGCTATACGACATCGCTTTGAAGGGGCCTTACACTATATTGAAATTGCAAATAGGAAGATAAGTCGTAGAGAGAAGATGGTGGAGCAACATGAACAAACTAGTGCCACCCTGCAAGCTGTTGGAAATACGTTTTTACGTATTTAGAAATGATCGATCACTCCAACGATATATACGTAGTATGGGCTCGTGATCTAGTTATGTAAGTATAACCCATAAAGCCCACATGGAGGGTGGGCTATATATACCCCCTCGTAGCATGTTAGGAGGGGTTGTTGGTTCTCATTTCACTAATCATTATTCATCTTTCTCTCATTCTCTCATTTCTATCTCTAACTTTCTCTCTCTAGTTCTTCATATCTCACCCTCTCTATAGATCATCATAACACATAGAAAATACAAGGATTTCGTGGACCTACAATTGGTATCAAGAGCCATGGATGATTGGTTTGTTCTTGTGTTTGTTCATCATTGATTTGTGAGTTTTGATCTAAAACCATTCGATCCAATTTTTTTTTTGTTGTTTTTTTGTGGTTTAATCTTCCTAAAAATCATCTACATAGTTGTGGTAGTGATTTTGGGTATTTGTTTTGGTCAAAAACACGAAAAAGTTGGAATTTTTGGATTGATTTTTGGGTAAAAATTTCAAGTGTTTGAATTTTTTTGGTATTATTCGGAATAAGAGGGTTTACACATTCCGAATAGTATAACAGTCCAATATTCTAAATTGTTGTCAAGTATATATATTCCGAATAGTCTATTTCACTTTCCGAATAATTCCAAAATTATATCACATTCCGAATTATATTCTGATAAATATCCATATTCCGAATTATCAAACTGTATTCCGAATTATCCATTATTCCGACTTGACTTAAGTATCCATTATTCCGAATAGTCATTTCCACATTCCAAACTGTATTCCGAATTATCAAACTTTGTATTCCGAATAGTGACTCTTTATTTTTTCCCTCCAAATTGAGTCCATAATCCGACTTGACTTAAGGAATTCATATTCCGAACTATTACAAGAGTCATATTCCGACTTGTTATTCGGAATACATGTTCCGAATTTTTATTCAGATTACATATTCTGACTTGTGTTTAGATTCCATATTCCGAACTATCTTTTCATATTCCGAACAAAAAAATCAGACAAGAACACAAACATTATCGACTCTCGACTCTCGCATCGTCAAAACGGACTGACTCAAAACCACGACTCAACAGACTCGACCCAGAATCACTCTCGAATTGACTCGACACTCAAGACTCCCACACAGCCTCAACTCGACACACCAACAGTTAAGGACACACTCGACTAAGACTCAACCAACACTCCAAACTCAACAACAAAAACAACCTCGAGACTCTACACCAACGCTTCAAAAACAAAGAATCAACTCAAAGAACTCAACACAAACACTCTCGACTCAACAAGACTTTACAAAAATATCATCTTTTTTGCAAATCCAACCCACAAACCTGATTCGACTAACAAACAACCAAAAACTCTCCCGACACAATCAACACTCGACACATTTTGAAATCAACAACACTCAAGATCCATTTTGAAATCATTTTTCTTTCCGAATCCATTTTGAAATCAACACTCGACACAACTGAATCGTACTCAACCTCAACACTCGACACATTTTGAAATCAACAACACTCAAGATCCATTTTGAAATCATTTTTCTTTCCGAAACCATTTTCAAATCAACACTTGACTCAATTGACTCGTACTCAGCCTCAAACACTCGACACGATCAGAATCGAACCATCACAACACTCAAGATCTCAGTCTCAACAAAACTATCATCGATCCAAAAACAAAAAATAAAACAAGAAAAGAACCTACCCGAGACCAATGATTTGATCTAGAAGTCGCAAGTATCTATTGGGTTTCATGAGTTCTTCTGAAAACATGTGGGATTCGAGCTAGTTATGGGCAAGAAAGAACTGTTATAGGGCTGGGATTGATATTTTCGATTAGGATTGATTGTTGTATCTGCGATAAAACAACCAACATGAACCATTGGAGTATCCACCATTGGAGGTCTTGTGATTCGATATGAATACGGTGGTGGTTTTGATTCGAAATCTTTGATTTGCTTCGAAATCTTTGATTGTTATCAATAGATTTCGTGAGATTGAGAAAGAGAGGGTGGTCAGGGATTGATTTTTGGCCTAATGAAGTAACAGTAAGCAATTATTGGATGTTTTGGAATAATATTACCAAGTGAGTCGGAGGATTTGAGGTGAGGATTGGAGGGTGTTATTCAGCTTTGAGGGGCGGAGGAAACAGATTTGAGGGGTGCTATTCAGTTTTTTTTCTGTTGATTAAAGAAAATAAAGAGATGGAGATAACAATGTGCAGGTGTGGGAGATAACAATGGAGCAAAGAAAATAAAGTTGGGTTGATAAGAGAGTAGTTTGGTTTGGCCTTTTATATCCACTAAATTAGGGTGTAATTTTTTAATATACACATGTCAAAAAGAGGCACATGTTTATACACGTCAAACGTTGGTATTGTGGTTAGTTTGATACTTGGTTTGATATACGTATCTATTTGATAACTATCTCATTCTTTGATAACTATCTCATTGTGGTTAGTTGGCATTATGGTTATTTGAACATTGCGTTGACTTGGACAGTCTTTTCATCATTTAAGTACTGCCTTGATTTGGACAACATTTTATCATTTGCCAAAAGTTTTTTTTAACTTGATTATTAAAAGTTGGCTATAGATAGAAGATTTAAGACAAACTTAAAGGATTTCAAGCATCGTTTTTTATATCACCAAAAAGAAATTATTTTAAGATTTTTTTATGGCTTTTTCGTTGGTTTCTAAAATCCCGTAAATTCAATTTCTCGGTTTTTTCACGAATTGTAAAATTCCGAAAACAACCACATTCACAATTATCTTTCATCGAAATTCAATGAAATAATTGAATTTGACTTTTCAAGAGGGAGAACTGCAACACATGCAACTCAAAGAGATCAAATTGCGTCAAAAAACATTGGAAATCTTTCACGAGCTCAAGACACATCTTGCAATTCTCTATCCGAACAACATGACAGAACTTACAACCTCAGTTCAAATGTTCTTTGGCAAAGTGGATAATTTCAAAGAGAAGATTTTCAATAATTTGGATGAGTTACGGTTGCAATTTGAAAGGGAGAATCTTCATGAGGTTAAAGCGAAGATATGTCTAGAAATCCTTCGCACACAGTTTAAGGACTTCTTTGCCTCAACAATGGTACCTCCTTTTGATTATTCGGATCCAATCCTTCACCAGCTTTTCAACTTGCATACGGGTTGCCAGACTGAAACCTTTAGAAGTGGTTTATGCAATCACATTAATATACTTGAGAAGTGTATTAAGGTTAGGTTAGTTAATTACAACGACATATAGTTGAAAAAGGATCAGATTCAAACAATCAAGGAGTCTTCTAAACCATTGCATGCAACAATACCTCATGAACATGAGAGAGAAACACGCTTCAAGCTACCGTCAAAACATGATCATATTTGCCCAGTGCAAGAAATGGGTGCCAATTTGGTCGTCACGGTATACAAGAGCATGGAATCAATAATTAAGCATGGATATCAGCAACATGTTAGGGAATGATATAGACATCTCTTATGATGACACCATACCCGTACATGATGAAGAGCCTACATATACGGTACAATCGAAGGTTTTATATGATGTATATGCTGATTAAATGCCGCATATTGAGCATTTCGAACCTAATTATGAGAAACATGGGATGGAAAAGAGTGATAGCGATACCATTTCTGATTCATCCGATGTGCGTCATAATGGGGGAGAAAATGTTCAAAATGCAAACAATCATGATAATTGCTTTATGACTGCTTTGTTAACTGATTCTGATTCCAAGATTAAAGAGCTTGAAACGATCATAGCTCAACAATAAAAAGATCTTGAGGATGCCAAACTATAATTTTCTAAGAGAACTGACAAGTTTTAAACATATTTTGAAAAACTTGAAAAGTCAAACGTTGTGTTGATCCCTTTGATTGGATCTATATTCTGTTAAGAATTAGTATAGTAGTTTGTAATCAAACTAAAACACTTTAAGAACTCTTACTCAAGCTAAATAAGTTATGTGAAATCTAACTTATAAAGCACAGAAGAACAGTATTACTTTTAACTATTCGATTCTCTTATTAATCGACTTGAATGAGGTACATGAATGACATTGTACCTATGTTCCTTTTATAGAGTAAGGAACCCTAGAAACCTTAGAATATTCTATAAAGATAAGTATACCACATACGATATATTATCAATATTCTAACTATTTAAGTATATCACATAAGATATACTCTAACTATAACTATGACATATCTTATACAAAGATATATTCGTCCTAATCAATATACCAGTACTTACTTTATAAGTAGCAGTACTTACTATGTACCGCGTTAACACTAACGGTACTTGAAAGATAACTAACAGTACTTCAATAACACTAACGGTACTTGACACTTAACAAATAATTCCCAACAATCCTCCCGTAAACAAGAATGATAACTTGTTGTCTTCTTGTTTCTTTTGTACTGGATGTATTTAGAATACATGTCTTTAGTCTTTCCTTCATCCTTGGATTGAACTTGGTAATTTGTATTTGTATCCAACTGAATGTAGCCAAACACTTCAATGTAGATCTTCTTCTGATAAGATAATCTTCAAACAACATGAACATCATCTTTGTCTTCAAACTATGATCTTCTTGTGTCTTGTAAACATTCATTTGTCTTTGCAGCATCAGTAATTGTCTTCTGGAGTTAAATCTATGAACTCTGAATCATGAACTTCAGTCTTGATCTGATTAGACAAAACCTTCTAAGTATTTTCTTCTTGAATACTTCTTTGCTTGCAATCATCATACCTGAAATAAAACAGTTAACAACAAAAACCAATCTGTATTGGCTTCATGATTTTTAGCAAATCACCAGCTATCAACGGATTTGATATATTCTTTACCAGTTAGCCGTACACTCTGGAATATCCAATACTTTATTCATGAAGAATAAGGTGTACTGATAACCCTACAATTTTTGGTAAATTGTCAACCATCAACGGATTTGATGAAGTCTTTACCTAGTACCGTTTGTCTAGGACTAGCCAACTCTTTGTCTCGAAACAAGGTGAGTCAGAACCATATAGTTTTTAGCAAACTACCAGCTTTCAACGGATTTAAGAAGTCTTTACCACAAACCGTTTGCTTATGGACTAGCCAGTTCTTATGTGTGTTAGACATGGTGAACTGAGAACCATTTGTGAAGTGTGACTGAAAGTCAAACACTTAAGGCTCTTTCTTAGCTTCTTCCTCATCTTTCAAATCCTTGATTTGTTGTTTAACCATTCTGATCAACTCCAAAGCATCAACAAATTCTTCTGTAACTTCCAATTGTTGTTCCAACATTCTTTCCAACAATCTTCTTTTGAATGGATAACTCTTCTCTTGTAGCATATAGTAGGTAACATCATCTATATCCAAAATATACAATCCACATGACCTATAATATCTCCAGTAACTAGGAACCTGATTCTCTAATTCCTTCAACATTTCTTGATCACAGTTGTGTGGTTCATACATGAAGAGCATTTCCCTATACAATAGTGATACTTCAATTTTACTTGCACTGGCTTCTTGAACTAACCTGAAAAGATCCTGAATATCTTGTCTGTCAAGAATGTGAAGAATATCTTCCAAAAGTCTGAATATTCTTGTTGTGCCATCAGTTCTTTGAATTCCATGAGCTTCCAATCCTTGATCCATAGAGTATATCCATCTAGCAATAGATGATCTCTTTCCAAAAATCTTTGTATCAATACATTGATCTTCAAATTTTACTATCTTCAAGTACTTCTTCAAGCTCTCATCATCATCACTATCTTCTGCTGTTGACTTAGCCCTCTTGGCTTTCTGCTTTCTATTTGTTGATCTTTTCCTTTTAACACCCTTGGAGGTTCCCTCAAATTCTGTTGAACCCTCTTCCAAGTTTGTATGTATCGTTTCTTCAGTATGTACTATTGACTGTGTATGTACTGCTTGTACATTTTCAGTCTGAGCAATATCTTGAGCTTTATCTCCTTCATTCATTCTTTGAGCAGTCTCTTCCTCCTTTGAACTTACCTTCTCCTTTCTATTCTTCCTCACGTAAGTGGTCTTGATAGTTGGAGATGTATTTGTAGGTTCAACAGTACTTGACTCAATTCTAGGATCACTTCCAAATTGCCTTTGTTGTTGCAGATGTCTTTTATGTCTTTCAACAGCCATTCTATCTGCTTCAGATCCAATCTCAACAAAATTTAATTTAGTTCTCTTATGTTGCTCATACAAAGTCCTGATTTCTTCAAAATTCTTCTTAACCAGCTGAATATGAGTGAAACCCTTAACTTTCTTGAGAAAGTTAATCATTTGATTCCTGATCTGCATAGTAGTTGGAGGCTTAATCTTTTCTCTTCTTCTCTTTTCAACAAAGAATCTTTGTTGCTCCCTTACCAGATCATCAATCAATTTTGATTTCTCTTCTTCATCATAAGCATCTCTCTCTTCAGCTATCAATGAGTCTGCAAGAAGCTCACTTGCATGTAATTCAGCTTGAATCCTGTCATACTCTTGTATGTTCCATTCTTGTTGTATTCTCTTAGCTTCAATGCTACTTAGCTTCAAGTTCTTCTTGTAAGTCTTCTTCACGAATCTGAGCTTGCATCCTAAGAGCATATTCCTCATCATGGTCTAATTGATTAAATCTATACATGACTTTGCTTATATCTTCATTAGAATTACTTTCATTTTTAGATTATGATAGTATTTGCTTTTTCCCCTTATCCTTTGGATTAATCTTAGATAGCTTCTTCTTCAGCTTGGAAGGTCTTTTCTCATCAGATTGCTGTTGAATAACTATACCTTTAGTACGATGTGAAGCTTGAACTTTCTTACCTTTAGTTTGATCCTTTTTTGCAAGAACTTCTTGTTGTGTCTTCTTCTCTGCCTCTGCTTGTTTTGCTTTCTCAGTTGAATTCTTCTCTCTTAAGTCAAGCATTATTTGGGCTAAAGTCTCATCCTCTCCAAAAGGAGTTTGAATTTCTAGTGAATGATGATCACCAGCGGTACTTGCAATCGGCTTAGTTGGCTTAGCAGTACTTGGGTCTTCAACAATGTCAGCAGTACTTGTAGTCGGCTTAGTTGGCTTAGCAGTACTTGGATCTTCAACAATGTTGACTTCACCAGTATTAGACACATTTGTTTCTTCAATCACTCGTGTATCTTCAGATACTCTTTCTTCCACTGAAGCTATCTTTTCAACTTGCACCTCTTTAGTCTTGTCTGATCTAGTGCTCATTCTTGATCTGGACAGTACTTGCAAAGACTGTTTCTTGTGAAACTAAATTTGTCTTTGTGGTGGTGGAGTTGAGGATACAGGAAATTAAACATTTATTTCCTCCAACTTCTCATAGAAAGTACTCCAATTCACTTGAAGTGGTGATTGAGGTGTTGGTGCTGGCTGAGTTACCATCATTTCTTCAACTTGTGGCTCCTCATGAGTAGGTTGTGGTTCTTCCTGTTGAAACTCCATGTTTGTAGGTTCATCCACACTAGTCTCTAAACCAGTTCCATCTTCATAAGTCCCAATGACATCTTCATCCAGCTCAAAATTGATGTCATTTCCAGAGATCCTTGTTTGATTATTAGAAGAAGGTGGTTGTTCTTCATAATTCCTCTCCTGTTTAGTTGCATTCAGTTGCCTTTTCTTGTGGTTTCTGAATCTTTTTTTTAGTGCAGCCTTCTGAATAGATCTATTTTGCCTCATCCAAGGTGATACTTTGTTCCTCAACTTGATTAGGCTAGCTTCTAATTCAGCAATTTTCTTGTCTTGAACAAGTTTTTCTTTTTGCAACACCTGTACCTGTTGGGACAAACTAGTACACAAAGCAGTTAAATTTGCAACATCCACCACCTGTGGTGCTTGTGCTGGTGGTGAACCACTAGCAGCAATAGAAGCAGCAGGTGTATGGATCATATCACCAGTGTTTGGTGGAACACCAATATTGTGAGAAGAAGATTGTGAATCTTCTAAGGAATGGGAACTTTGGAGAGAAGGAGTTTGTTGAAAAGCACTAGCATTGCTAGGTTTCTCACCTTCTTGGTTGGCAGGTTGGCTAACATATGAGAAAACAATGGTGTAACTATTCCTGTAAAGGCATTGCCTTGTTTGGTCAAGAAAGAGAAAGTTCTCTTTGTGAATGTAGGAACATCCCATGTATCAGTTAACTCTGGTAGGTTAGGTATTTGGTCACTAACTAAAGTCTGAATGAATCTAGGATACATAAAAAACTTCTTAGTTCCTTCCAAATTCCTAGTCATGCCTTCAAAAGTTAATCTTGAAAAATTAAAAACCCTGTTATTTGCTAAACAAATATCAGTTGATGCCAATGCAGCAGGAATTTGATTAAAAGATGTACTTTTAGAGCTTTAACAGTGAATAATAGCATGAAAAAGCAATTTCCATTTAGGTGAAAATAAAGCTTTAAAGAAAGTAAGACTTTCCCTACCACCCTCATAGCCCATGGCTGCAAGGCCATCATGTATCTCTTTGTTATTAAGCATACTAAGTCCATTTTCATCATTTAATCTCAAACTTTCCCTTAGCAGTACCTCAGTTACATATATATTTCTATGATTCACCCTAGCCTTAATGCAAGGTTGATCAAACCGAGTACCTAACACAGTAGTGTTCCAAAATTATTCAACAATAGAAATAGAGACAATGGGACTTACAGTGAGTGCAAAACGAACATGACTTCGAGATAAGAAACCAAGAATCTCATGGAATCCAAGAGAGTCATCATTCACAGCAAGATTCGCAACCAAATTATGCTTAGAGATCACTTGTAAAGCAGCCATTAGTATTTTTGATGATCGAAAAATTAGAGAGAAGGTTATAGAATCAAGAGATAAGAATAAAAGTTTAGGTGAATCAATTGTGAAATTGGAGTAAGTGTTTAAGTAAATAACAAACCCAAGCGCGAAGAAACCGGCAAATTTACAAAAGAGACCCTTAACGGTACAACGGACATGTAGCGGTACATGGAACATACTCGGTACTTGAACTTGTGCTAGCGGTACTTGAAGTTATAACGGTACCTCACAATTTTGACCAGTTCATGCATTCCACTATCATTATAACCTCTTTTATCTTTTTCTATCAACCTGGAATCACATCAAAAACATAAAACATAGACTATACAATAAGAATTAGTATAAAAATTGTACAACTGTTACCTACCCTCAACATATGCAGCAGTCTATTGGTTGAGCATACCATTATGTGTCACCAAGAATTCAAATCTCTTTGCATAAAATGCCTTGGTCAACAAATCAGCTACATTGTTGTCTGTATGAATCTTCAAGACTTGAATAAGCTTCTTGTCATAGGCATCTCTTATGAAGTGATGTCTTATTTCAATATGCTTGGTCTTGGAGTGAAATACTGGATTCTTGACAATGCATATAGTACTTTCATTATCAATGTAAACCTTGGTTTTCATGAAGTTAAACCCATAATCTAACAACTTATTTTGAATCCAAAGTACTTGTCCACAACAATGAGCAGCAGCTACATATTCAACTTCTGTTGTACAAGTAGCAACAATGGTTTGCTTCTTACACTGCCATGATATGAGTCTTCTGCCTAGGAATTGACAACCTCCTGTTGTGGATTTCCTATCATGATTAGCTCCAACATAATCACTATCTGAGTAAACTTCCAATTCAAAGGTGGAATCTCTAGGATACCATAATCCTAAACTGGGTTGACTTTTAAGATACTTAAAAATCTTTTTTACAACATGTAGATGTGACACCTTTTGATTGACTTGGAACCTTGAACAGGCACACACAACAAACATAATATCTGGCCTTGAAGCAGTAAGATACATCAATGAACCAATCATTGATCTGTATAGATGAATATCAACACTTTCTCCATGTTCATCTTTTGATAAAGACTTCTTAGCTTCAAAAGGTGTGCTTGTACTCCTTGTATCCATACATGAAAATTTCTTCAAGATTTCAGCAACATACTTATCTTGGTTGATAAATATTCCATCTTTCCTTTGTTTGACTTGCAGTCCCAAAAAGAAAGTTAGTTCTCCCATAGAACTCATCTGAAATCTTCCTTTCATCAAAGGCTCAAACTCTTCACACCATGACTTCTTGGTAGAACAAAAAATGATGTCATCAACATAGACTTGAACTAGAATAATGTCCTTAGCATTCTTCTTGATGAACAGAGTTTTGTAAATGGTCCCTCTCCTATATCCATGCCCTAACAAAAAATTGGATAAAGTTGCATACCAGGCCCTTGGAGCTTGATGCAGGCCATAAAGTGCTTTGATAACCTTGTAGACTCTGTTGGGGAATTTAGGATCTACAAAACCTGGAGGTTGTGAGACATATACCTCCTCTGAAATATTACCATAAAGAAAGGCACTTTTCACATCCATCTGATAGACTATAAAACCCATATATGATGCAAAGGCCAAAAATAACCTAATGGCTTCTATCCTTGCCACCGGTGCAAAAACTTCATCATAGTCTATCCCTTCTTCCTGTCTATAGCCTTGAGCAACAAGTCTTGCCTTGTTTCTCACAACAACTCCTCTCTCATCCTTCTTGTTCCTGAAACCCATCTAGTACCAATTACTCTCTTACCTGAGGGAAGATCCACAAGAATCCAAACCTTTTGTAGGTCAAATTGTGTTAATTCTTGTTGCATGACATCTACCCAACTTTCTTCATCAAGAGCCTGAGAAATGTTTTTGGGCTCTACTTGTGATAAGTAACAGGCAAACAAACAATGCTAAGTATCTTTATGATTAGTTCTCTGTTGTTGTTTGACATAACTCACAAGTGCATGAGTTTCAATATTGGTTTGAAGTTGTCTTCTGGTTTGTACAACAGACATGGGATTTCCAATGATCTGTGTAGTAGGATGGTTGTTGTTGACTCTATGAGTGGGAATAGAACTGACTGGAATTTTAGTTTTAAAATTATTGAAATCAGTTACTGCACCCTGCTCATCATAGGAAGCTTTGGAGAAGATTTCTTCAGCTGGACTAGAAAACACGTCTTCATCGTCCATAGCTTGTAAAATATCTTCTAATGAATCAGCAGACTTTGCAGATTTTGACTTAGCAGTACTTGTAGATGAAGTACCGTTAGGTGTAGTATGTACTGCTGAGTGTTGTGACTCAAAAGATTCTTCTCCTGAATGATTATTAGCAGATGTATCATTCTTTTCTTGATCTTGAAGCCTCTGAAGCTCTTGGGAGGCTTGATCGTCTGTTGATGGCATGGTTTGCTTCTTGGGAGTAGCAGACATGGGAGTAACAGTAGGCATATTGGGTACATAGATATGAAAATCATCATCTGATGAAGAAACTTCTTCTTGAGTACCTGCATTAGTTGTACTAGACTCCTCACATGGGAGTAACAGTAGGCATATTGGGTACATAGATATGAACACAATCAACAAGAGAGGGTTTAAGAAGAGGAAGGGATGATCCAAACTAGTAATGGGTTAAAATCATTTTAGGTGAATCATGAAATTAGGTAGCCTAGTTTAGGAAAGTGCAGGTTTTTGCAAAAAAATTATCAATGTTTACACATATTAAGAGAAAACAGTGTAAAGCAAAGATTCTCTCATAACAGACAACGGCGGTTCCTTATGTAGGGTCGCGGTTCGTTATCGCTAAAGAACCGCGGGACAGATAAAGAACCACCCCCAGAGGGTTCCATAAAATGCATTTCCTGAAACTTTTGCTTGCCCAGATTTTACACAAAGGTTTATCAAGCCTAAGTGAACTATTAATAAAAATCAAGGAAGCTAACTAACACATAAGATGCATAAAGCTATGTAAATCGAGAGATCGATCACATAGGCAATTAGAATTAGAATACTAAGTAATCTAAACACATAGCATTAGTTATAAACATAACATCCTAAAAAATAAAGATAAAGGAAATAATGTTCAACAATCCAAACATGTTCACAAACATGTTAACCATGATAAACCAAAGCTTCACTTCTTCTTTTTGCCAAGTCCCTTGATCAATTTGCTTATGCTCTTGAACGATCCTCTCGACTCCACCTCAAAGATCATACAACTCACCTTGGGTTTTAAGATTAGCACGATAGACATCCTCAAGACCAAAGTTATCCAGAAGTCTACTAGTGGCAAAGTGAGGAGGAGGGATAATTTCGTCTAACCCGTCCGTGAAAGTGTATATGGATGGGTGGGAGTCACTCGAAGAGCCAACATGAGTACTAGTGCCTATGTCACCACCATCACTTGGTAACATATCAAAGTCCTCATCATAGGACTCTTGTGGATCGTACTTTCTCGAACCTCGATCACTTCTAGGCTTTCGTGGTTGTACCTTTTGAATAGGTAGCATAACTCGTTTGACCGAACGAAAGTGAGAAATGTTGATTTCGGGATAGTCTTCACCAACCTTCTTAAGAAGGCGAGTAAGGAGCATGGCATAGGGAAGATTTGTTTTGGGTTTGGAAAGAGCATAGGTGATTTGTCGAGCGATAAAATATGCGATATTGTACTTGGCGTTGGTAGCGATGCAATATAACATGTGCGACATACACTCCAGAATATGATCCCGGTTTCCACCAAACACATTTTCCCTAAGGATGTCGGCCCATCGGACCATACAATCATTAAGGTCGCTTAAGAGAACCTCATAGCGTTTTACCCGACGCTTGTTAGAGTGGAGGCTTCTTACAACGTTTCCACTACGCTCTTTACAAATGACATCAAGGATGAAGTCAAGGTCAATCTCTTCATTTTCATTTGGAGCACAGTCGAAGGGTTCAAGGAGATAATCAAGCTTCCATTTATCCGTGAATCGACAAGTGCCACTAAATGGAACACGAAGAGCTTGACCAAAGTCTTCAAGAGAGAGTTTAATGAGTCGACCATCAATGATGAACCTAACATATACTCTACCGTTATCATAAACGAGAGAATTGTGCTAAAGAACTCCAAAAGAAATTCGGGATATATATCCTCCTTGATGTTCAACAAACAATCAAACCTGATTTGTCCGAACATCGACTGAGTATATATATAGCCCTCAGTATCATTTTGGACAACTCTACCCTCGTGAAAGCAACGATTTTGGTGTGAGGAGTAGGAGTTTGCAAGTTGAGGGGAAGGACACATTTCGGCTAGGTTTGGCATATATTGTTTAGTGTATTGGTGATCTTGTTGATATTTTGAAGGCATGATTTAGTACCTAAATACAACAAATAAAAGTATTTTTCCAATCACTCATATGTTAAACAAAAACCAAAAATCAAAAGGATGAGAATGTGTTTCATCAATTTCTTGACAAACAAAGGATTAATCCTTATCATTCTCATGTTCTCAATGTACCTAGTTCATCATTGACAATCACACATGAACTATGTAAAATCAACAATGAATGATTGTGGTAAAATACGACCTTTTAGGGAAAAGGCGTAAAAGCGGTAAGTATTGAACAAATGACTTTAGGAAAAATCAAGTGTTAATGACCCAATGAAAGTTCGTTTCCCAAGGAGGTATATGTGTGTGACTAAGATGTACAAGATTTGTGATTAATGATTGGTTTAGAAGGGGATTAGAAAAGAAGATGACGAAAACGTAAAAATAAAAATTAACAAAAAAAAATCACTATTAGAAAGTTAAGACGTAGAACCTTAAAAACCACAAAAATAAAAATAAATTCTAAAAATTACCAAAAAATTTACCAAAAATAAAAAATAATAAACTAAGAGTTTACCAATGATCAAAACTTTTTCAAACCTTTTAAATAATTAAATATTTAATTTTTAAATGCTAATTAAAGCCCTAAAAATCAAATAAATTATCAAAAATCCCAAATAAAGATTTTTCAATTGATAAACCTCTAAAATGACCTAAAAAGATTAAAAACTATTTTTGGAAATTTTAAAACTAATAAAAACTATTTAAAATGATTTAAAAACTATTAAAACTTAAAATAATTATAAAAATTAATCTAAAAGAGATAAAATTATTCTAAAAGTTGCTAAATTCCTATTTTAATGAATTAAACCTAAGAAGAATATAAAAAGTTGGAAAATGTGAAATTTTAAAAATAATAATAAAATAATATTAAAAATCCAAAAATTATAAAAAATTCTAAAAACTTGCAAACTAGTTTATTTTATCCTAAATAATCAGAAAATCAAAGTGAAATTACCAAAATACCCCAAATGGGCCCTCAAATGGGCCAAATCCAAATTCAGTCAACACAAATGGGCTTTTGGGCCCAAAAAGTCAAACTTGGCCCAATTGACTTAGAAAAGCCCTATCTGACTCAAAATTCAATTCTAAGAACAAAACTCTAAAGGCCCAAAAGCTAAAAATGAGCTTATCACAGCTTATTGAACACTCAGCTTATTCTTATTGGGCTTTTCAGCCCATTAAGCCATAAGCTAATGCCATAAGCTCTAATTTGACACACAACCTTCCCTTTGGGATGCTTATGAGATCTGTAAAAAGAATTTTTGAAAAAGCTCACTCAATAAGCCAGAAAATAGAAAAGCAAAAATCCACAAAACGACAAAATAGTCGTTTTTGAGAAATAATGCACCTCAGGACTTGATTCAACTTGCAAAAGCTTTCAAATGGACTCAATAAGCAAAATCAATCAACAAAAATCCAATAAGCACAACCAATAAGCCATAATAAGCACAAATGAACTTATGTAAAAGTCAAAGGAGTTGGTTTTCTAGTCAAACCTTAAAGTCAACCACCCAAATGCTCCAGTATGAACAAATGGGTCAAAATATGAGCACCTATTACAAAAACAAAGTTGTTGCAGGTTGGAATAAGCTATTATAGCTTATTGATAAGCTAACACCAATTTAACACTAGCAGTGGCAACTAGCAGGGGAAAGGAATTCCCACTGCTTTGACTATTTGACCAAGCTTATATGAGAGTTCTGGTTTGATTCAATTGGAAACAAAGGCACCCTTGTGATCAGTGAATCACAAGGAGTCAATAGCAACAATAAAATCACAAAATGGTTCACACAA
The DNA here is from genome assembly GCA_025667525.1 of Glebionis coronaria. Classification (NCBI taxonomy): domain Eukaryota; kingdom Viridiplantae; phylum Streptophyta; class Magnoliopsida; order Asterales; family Asteraceae; genus Glebionis; species Glebionis coronaria. The sequence goes on along the minus strand of CM046882.1, from coordinate 40,110,117 downwards.
TAAGCCACAATAAGCCAAACAGTTACCAGATATGCTCCAGATATGCAAATAAGCAGTTAAGCACTTAATAAGCAGATTTAGCCACAATAAGCCAACCAAACTTAACAGGATGCATACACAAGCAATATAAACTAAGAACAAACACAAAGCAACAAGAATCAAACTCTGAATCAAAGTAAATAGCAAGATGAAAGCACAAAATGTTTCTGATGAACAATGAACAATATGCAGACAAGTTTTGTTGATATACTTGACACTTGATCCAATTTCAAGCCTCAAATCCTTCTTCCCTGGTGTGATTAACTATGATTTAGCACTTGTTATCCCTAGCCTAAGCCTAGATCTAGGTGTCCTCAAAATCCTAGCCAATTTTACCAAGTTTTAAAGATTTTATAGCCAAATAATGAATCTATGTGATCAAAACCTCAAAACTTGCAAACAGATGAACAATATCACCCAAACAACAGATACCAACACTTGCTTACAAAAAACAATCACTTAACAAACCACAAATCCAACTTATGCAGTAATCCCAAACACTCCTTAATCAGTCACTTATCAAAGAAACTTGTGATTTCTTCTAATAACCTACTGATTTTAATGATAAAAAACACTTACTAGGCAGCAACTAACACAATCAAACACATAAATCACCAGCACAAACACAAATACTCAAAATCAAAGCACAAAATCCAAAACAGTCATAAACATGAAATTTTTAGGGGAATCTTAACAAGAGCTTATACCTGCCTTCCACAACATCCTAGGAAGGCCAGCAATGCTCCTTGGACCTTGTTCAACAACTAGAACAAGACCAAGGTACTTCAAATAAGGAGATGCAAATTGCCTTGGTTGATGGTCCAAAGTAGAACCTCAAGGACTTGATATCTTCAACACAAGCAGCAAACAACTCAACCAAGGGCTCTAATCCCTTCACAAGCTTGGTGTCAACAAGCTTGTAAGAGCTTATGGCAAATGGTCAAGGGTTAGTACACATAATAAACCAAAACAGAACCTAGGATTTCAAGGTATTCAAACCTTAAAAACCTTATGAAACAAGACGTGCCTTAACCACAAGGTTAAGGAAGGTCTAAACAATCAAATGGAACTCAGAATTAGGCTACTCAAACACCAACTTTTAATCAAATCAAAAAGAGAATTCAATATTTTCAGAAATTCAAATTTTATTAAACTTAAAAAGGAATTACAAAGATTGATAGCCTAAAACTGGAACAAAGGGACTCTCACATGTTGAGGTCTCCTTTTATAGGCAAATGCCTGGCTAGCACTATTCACAAACCCTAGAAGTGATTTCTCTAAAATGCCCTTGAGTTCTTCTAGATCATTTGATGGAATGAGCTGTCCAAATGCATCCAAACCGTTTATAATAGCTTTGGGGTGAAGCAAGTGATGTGGGCTGTTGATCTTGACACGTGGCAAGCCTTGGTGAGGAAGTTGTCACATGATGGTGAAACGGTTTTGGTGGTGGGGCCTCTTGGTGAGTGGGAGTGAGGGTTTTAAGGTTGGGATGAGTTTTTAGGCGTGTGAATCAAGTGTGGGTAAGGGTAATTTCATTTTACCCTTTGTTTGGTAAAAGTAAATTCTGGGTGGAAGAACATGAATAGTGCCATGTTTGATCCGATTTTAGTGGAGAAATTGTGTTTGGCGCGTGTTTGTTAAGTTTAAACTTATGAACTTGGCAGTTTTGGTCCTTTTTCTTCCTTTCTTTTGTCACTTGTAAGTAAACTTCTATCAGCGCCCATTTCCTTTGTATCAACGTTTCACAACTTGTCATTTTTGGCACAAACTTTCCAAAAAGTGTTTCAAGGGTTATTTTTGACACTTTTGCATATTTCAAGGGCTGATTTTGGACATTCTTGATCTTCAAAGGTCTTCAATGTATCTTTGGCTTGATGAGGGACCATATTTGACAATTTGAAATTGTTGAGGGACTAATCTTGCCATTTCTTCAAAGTTGAGGGACCTTTTGTGTAATTTTGACAAACTTAAGGGACCAAACTTGTAATTATTAATATACAAGGGTTTTAAGTGTCATTTCTTCAATAAATGAGGATCAATCTTGTTTGTCTTCAAGTCTTCAAGGGTATTTGTTGAGAATTCCATGATTAGGGCCCGGTTCTTTGTACGGCTTCGTTTCTCGTGTCTGTTTTTCCTTGTAACTTGTGATATTTTGTCTTTTTCACGATATCCATACCTAAAATACACAAGTAAACAAACACAAGCATATATATGGTATTTTATGACATTTTTATGCATTTAAAGCCCGAAAAGAACGATGAGATCATGTATAAATGCCATCTCATCACTCCCCCATACTAAGCCATTGCCGTGCCCTCACGCAATGCTAGAATAAAGTATCTAAGCATCACCAAAGTTGAATTTTATTAACCTTTATTGAAAAGTAAAAGACTTGCAACATACTACGAAGATGTGTAAAGACATAATGTATGATTTTCATCACGAAAAGTGACTTTTAGGGTCAAAGAATAAGAACAAGTAAATGTCCCTTAGAGTAAACTTCTTCATCCTTGATTGTCATACATTCCATGCTAAGTGCAAAAACAAGATCATTGTTGGTACAAGTCACAATGCTAACACTACTCATACGTCCAAATTGTGTAATGCTTTTTCTCCCCGCAATCCTAGTTTTTATGAAAAGAAATGGGTTACTAGCATTTTTTATCTATTTGTCATGGATCACAAGTGATTCATATTGACTTATTTGAATAGTTATTAGTCCGAAAGCAAAGTAGCACGATTTGATCAATAGTTAGCCGAAGGACAAAATCTTTTAAAACGGCTTCTCGTGTATCTCCTTAAGTTCATATCTTGGCATAACTCGTTTCACGATTTGAGACCTTTCTCGGACCGGTATTTGGCATGTACTTCATACTTCAAATCTTGGGAAGACGTTCTCGAAATTATGGTCTTCTCTTCATATATTTGGAATTTCTTCACTTGACGTTTTTGAGAGATTCTTCATATTGGACCACGACTTCATCATTTTTCTTTAATCTTTACTTTGGATTTTGATATACAACGATCCGCCTCCTTTTCGGACTTGGATATATTTATCCTCATACCTTGCTAGGGTCTTTTTGGATAGACTTTCTCCATGATCTTTAGGGGAGTAATTGCTTCTCGTCGTGTGTCTCGATCCTTCATATTGATTTAGGAATAATGATACTTCACATCATCTTTGGATCTTTTGCAAAAATAGAGCTCCTCATGCCTTGTTAGGGCCTTTTTGGATAATCGCCAATCTTCGCGTCCCGCTTCAATAAGTTATGCCTTGGCTATGAACTCTATTCAACCCCGAGCAACTTTTAAACGATCTTGCGCTAGAGGCTAAGTAACCTTTCAAATCGTACGACCTTACTTATTGCAATTATGATTTATTCCTAATGCATTGATCTTATGGGAAGAAAAAGCCACAATTAAAAACATATGAGTTTTTGAAAGAACACTTTCATGTTCTACGTTTAGCATGATCACTTGTCTAACTCTATCATTTCTCGTTCTTCACTATATAAAGACCTCTAATTAAAGAGACTCGTGAATACTTAGCCATGCAAGTCAAAATTAAGCCAAATTTGGATTAGCTTTCATTAAGACTATATCAAATCAAAGTTTTGGGTTTTCAAGCCACCTATAGGATCTTGCACTTTCTTGGACTTTTTCAAGTTTAGAGAATGCGTTTTAAAGTTCCCTTGATAAGTGACTTTCTAGAATCAATTATAGGAACTTGCGAAAAGTTCTTGTTCTTAACTCGTATGAGTTAAGACTTTCACGTTTTAAAGCTCCCTATATAAAAGTCTAGCAAAACTTGAATTGAGCGGGTTAAGGAATGTAAATGGCTCCAAATGCCCATCAAGTCAAAAATTAACTCTTATTCTACCCATCGGAAAATATACATTCGTGTCTTAAAAACACTTATGAAAATCTAAGAAAATTTTTAAAATTTGGCCATTTTTTAGCCTTATTAGCAAAACAAAACATTGAAAGTTGGAAAGCGTGAGGGCGTAGCAAAGAAAGTACCTATTCACCCCCCATACTAAAAGTAAACATTGTCCTCAATGTTTCGAGTCTAAAGGTGGAGCACCCCCATACTAGAGACGAAGAGTCGAATGCTTAGGATCTAGCATGGAAAGGGTGATCAACAATATATCTAAAGCCATTTATTAAGTATGCTAAAAGATAATTCTTAGAACAATAAAGGATATGTCATGGATTCGTGAAAAACTTCTTTAAACGAACGATGGAGGCTCACGTAAACGAACATGAGAGTCTTCAATCATAGATGATGATGATGATCTAGATAACACAATCACAAACAACCACGAGACAACGAGTTGAAAGGGTACAAGTCCCCTTATTAGTGAATAGTAAGCATAAAGGATAAGCATGGGATCTCCCCCACGAGGCACCTCGTTTTTGATTACCGAGTCATGAGCTCGACTCGATCCCCTCAATGCTAATTATCATTGGGGAAGGTGACTTGGTCGAGGGCAACCATTGAAGGAATTTCCCCACCAAAGTAGTGCTTAAGCTTATGTCCATTCACCTTGAAATTAGGACCATCATCTTGAGCTAGCTCAATGGTCCCATATGGAAACACTTGTGTAATGGTGAACGGACCTGACCAACGAGATTTCAATTTCCCGGAAAATATCTTAAGACGAGAGTTAAAAAGCAACACTTGATCACCAACGTTAAAAACCCGGTTTTTAATCTTTGAATCATGAAACTTTTTAGTCTTTTCTTTAAAAATCAATGAATTTTCATAAGCATTATCTCTTAAATCATCCAATTCATTCAATTGTATTTTCCGGTGATCTCCCGCGGTCTTCAAGTCAAAGTTTGCATGCTTAAGGGCCCAATATGCCTTATGCTCCAACTCAATGGGCAAATGACAATTCTTCCCATAGACTAACTTATAAGGAGTGCAACCGATAGGTGTCTTATAAGCGGTCCTAAAGGCCCATAAAGCGTCATCAAGTTTGTCGGACCATGAAGCACGGTTTTCTCCAATTGACCTCTCTAAAATCCTCTTTAAAGCTCGGTTCGAAACCTCGACTTGCCCACTCGTTTGCGGGTGATAAGCCGTAGAAAGACGATGAGTAACTCCATATTTCTTTAGAACCTTTTCGAATTGGTCATTACAAAAATGGGTTCCACGATCGCTTATAATAGCACGAGGGGTTCCGAACCTGTTGGGAATAAATTAAGGCCAGATCACTTGAGCGCAGACAAGAACAATTCAAGCGTTGACAAGAACAAAGCAAGCTCTGACAGCTCAAGCGTTGACAAGTTAAAGTCAAGCGTTGATACATTGAAGACAAGCACTGATGGAAGATATAATCTACACGTTTATTATATTCTAGAATACTTCTAGTAAGGATAGAAACGACAATGTATTTTCTATATTTATCTTTACCTAGAATAGTTGATACATAGATTATTGTACAAGGCTTCTTGTATCTATAAAAGAAGGCCTTTAGGTTAATGTTCAATATCAAGTTTTATATAAGTTTTCATTCGTAAACATCTTTCTTTGTAAGCAAGTTCGACATTCATAATCAAAGTGAAAGTTTGTTTACATCTTGTGTGTTCTTGTTTAAGTGTTAAATTCCGTATAACACTTAGATTCATAAAGCATATACAAAGGTTTCTCTACGTGTATTACTTGATCTAATCTCGTATACACAAAGCTAATCGATCTAAGTTTGGGATCAACAAGTGGTATTAGAGCTTGTTGAGGAACTTTTGATCTTTAAAGAACACCATACACGAACACCAAAACCCTAATTTTCTCAGAAACTCTAAAAACACCAAAACCCTAACAACATCATGTCTGAAGCAATAACCTCCTCCTCCTCAGCCTTACCAAACATCAAGATTCCCATGCTTGATGCAACCAACTTTGACTTATGGAAGTTCAACTTTGAACAATATCTGGGGATCTATGACTACACACTCTGGGAGATTATTGAATATGGAAACTCATTCAATAAGGCTCAAAAGATTCTTGATGCCATTAGTCAAAGAACAGCTGTTGAAGGATGCCTTGAAGAGGATAAGAAAGAAAAACCTGGAGATGGTAGAGCTGTAGGTGCTGAAGATATTGCAAAGAAAAGGGTTGACATGAAAGCCCTAAATATTCTGAAAGTCTCTTTGGGATAAGAAAACCAGCATAAATATAGAGGCTATGAATCTGCTAAGGATCTTTGGGAAGCTCTTGAAGTTGCATATGGTGGCAATGCAGACACTAAGGAAGAAAAGAAAAAACAACTTCTGCATGATTATGCTGTCTTCAAAGCTCAACCCAATGAGAAACTGAGTAGTGTGAGAAGCAGATTGCTTGACATCACAAGCAAGTTGTCCTTCATGGGGACACAAGTTGGTGATGTTGACACCAATGCTACCTTTCTTAAAAGTCTTGGTGAGGCATGGAAGATTGAGGCAAGATCTATTCTTGCCAACAATACTTACAAGAGCTCCTCGTTTGATGACATCTACAACAAACTAAGACTGTTGGAAGATGAAACTCTTTCAGAGCATGGAAGCAAATCTACCACCAGCAACATGGCCTTCTTCTCTCATAGTGAAGGTCAATTCAATCAGAAGGACTCTTATATGCATCCAGTTACTGGATCATCATATGTCAGCGCTGGAACAAGTCCTGTCAACGTCTCCTATTCAGACGCTGACACATTCAAGAATGACTCTTCAAGAGTTAAACCTGCTGGTTTGGATTTGGATACTGTTTGTGCTTACATTGCTTCTTTGCCCAATGGTTCAGTGATTACATATGAGGACCTTGAGTAGATAAGTGATGAGCACTTGGAAGAGATGGACATCATGTGGAACATGGCTCTTGCTAGTATAAAAGCAAATAGGTGGAACAGAAGGTTTAAAAAGAAGATGACCTTCAATGCTAAAGACACAGCTGGATTTGATAAATCCAAAGTTGAATGCTACAACTGTCATCGTATGGGGCACTTCATGAGGGAATGCAGATCTCCTAGAAGATCTGATGCTGGTAAACCCTCAAGTCAGATTGTTAAAGCTCAGGATTCCAAAGCTATGGTTGCAGTTCAAGGAATTGATGGTACAGGATGGGATTGGATCTATCTGGCTAAGGATGTTGAAGAGGATAAAGCTTTGGTTGCTGATATTGAAGAAGAAGAGCATGTTGAATATGCTCTCATGGCACACTCCTCCTCTTCATCTGATAATGAGGTATATGATGATGCTTTTTGTATCAAAGGTTGTAGGTTAAACACTGAAAGACTTAACAAAGAGGTGTTAAAACTAAAAGATGATATGAGTACTGAAAGGTGTAAATTGTCTAATTACCAACTAGCTCTTACTAAAACTGAGAAAACCGTTTCTGAATACAAGAAAATGGAATTTGACTTAAAAGATAAGATCAATATCTTAAAACATGAGCTAGAGGGTAGTATGGATGTTAGGAACATCATTACAAAGGTTAATAGAGACCTACAGGCTAAGTTAGATGAGGCCATTAAGAATAAAGATAATGTTGACCTCAAAATTCAAAGATTTGATAGAGCCACCTAATCCCTAGGAGACTGTGTAGCTAAACAAAGGGATTCTAAGGACATGACTGGGATTGGGATGAATGATTACTCTTTGGTTCCACCACCAGCTGGTGACTTCTATGGTGTCCAGAGAAGGGACTTATCTTGGACTGGTTTACCAGAGCTCCAAGAGGAGGAATTCATTCCTCCACCAAGAGTTGTCACTCCAGTGGAAGAGTATCAACAAAAATTGACTGACCTAACTGAGTGGAAGAAAGCTAACCCTACTTTATTTGTTAAGTGAGGTTTGCTTTGTGAAAGTCCCAATGAATCTCCACCCATTAAGGTTACTAACCCAATCACTGGTAAACCTGTTGACGTAGGCTCAAACACTGTTAGAAGACCTACCATCAAATATGCAGAGATGTATAGGAATAATAGGTCACCCAAGAGCCAAGTTAGCAATTATGGAACAGGTTTCTTCTCTTCTAGACCTAAGGTTGTGTCTAAGAAATCCTGTTACACTTGTGGTAGCTTTTCACATTTGGCATACAAGTGTGTCAACGCTCCCAAAGTCAGCGCTGACAGGAACAATTTCAGCGCTGACAGGAAGAAAGTCAACGTTGTTAGAAAGTCAAACATTGTCAGACCCAAACCTTGTGTGCAGCAGAGTCCACAAGTGATTAGACATGCCCCATTCTTTTCTAGAAGGTCTAACACTCATGGACAAAGACCATTTCAAAAGACAAACACCTGGTCAAATAGGCAATGGGTTCCTGTAGCAAACCCTAGGTTCAACGCTGACAAGGGTAATTTCAGCGTTGACAGGACAAATTCTAACTCTGACAGAAACGTGACCAGACCTAAATAATTACAGCCACAAGGTAAGGGGTCTAAAGCTTCTTCAAGCTTAACATGGAGACCCAAGAAAGATCAAAACCCTAATGATAATGGGATTTCAATGACTTTCAATAGATTTAATTACATTTCAAAGGTCATTACAAAACCTATTGGGGTTAACTGGGTATTTCATCCTAAAAAGGATGAGAATGGGGTTGTTGTGAGAACTAAGTCTGTTCTTATTGAACAACCAGATGAATCCAAGTCTTTTGAGACTTGGGTTCCCAAAGAAAACTTATTTGTTTTCTTTATGTGCAGGGCATTCAAAGACAGATCAATGATTATGGATATTGGGATAGTGGATGCTCAAGGCACATGACAGGGAAGGAAGACTATCTGACGAATTTCACCCCTATTAAAGATGGTGACAAGGTATACTTTGGAGGTGGTTATGGAACAATCACAGGCAAAGGAACCCTTCTCACCAATAATCTGCGTTTTGAGAACGTCTTCCTGGTAAAAGAACTTGATTATAATCTGTTTAGTGTATCACAAGTTTGTGATAATAAAAATAAAGTTCTTTTCACTGATACTGAGTGTTTGGTGTTAAGCAAGGATTTTAAGATCCCTGATGAGAAATATATTGAGTATAGAACACCTAGGCATAAGGACATATATAATGTGAATTTAAATGAGATTAAAATGAATACAAATATGTCTTGTTTTTATGCTAAGGCCTCAGTAGATGAGAGTAATTTGTGGCACAGGAGACTAGGGCACATAAATTTTAAAAATATAAATAGACTTGTGAGGCTTGGTTTAGTTGATGGTTTGCCTGAGAAGGCCTTCCACAATGACCACTCTTGTGTTGCATGTCTTAAAGGCAAGCAACACAAGGTCTCATTCAAGTCCAAACAGGTGCATACTAGTTCCAGACCTCTTCATATGCTTCACATGGACCTCTTTGGCCCAACTAATATAGAAAGTTTGAATGGCAAGTCATATTGCTTTGTTGTCACAGATGACTTTTCTAGGTTTACTTGGACATTCTTTCTAGCCATGAAGAGTGACACAGCTGATGTTCTTATTGATTTTATCACTCAGATTGAGAAAAGGTCTGGCAATGAGGTTAAAATGCTTAGGAGTGATAATGGTGGAGAATTTAGGAACAAGAAGCTAGATGATTTTTGTGCCAGGAAAGGAATTACTAGGCAATTTAGCATTGCTAGAACCCCAACAAAATGGGGTTGCTGAGAGGAAAAATAGAACCCTAATTGAAGCAGCCAGAACAATGTTGGCTGATGCTCACTTTCCAATAGCCTTTTGGGCTGAGGTTGTTAATACAGCTTGTTATGTGCAAAATAGAGCATTGGTTAACAAAATTCAGAACAAAACACCTTATGAGTTACTTTGGGGTAGAAAACCTAATATTGGTTTTCTCAGACCTTTTGGTTGTCATGTAGTAGTATTAGATACTAGTGATGCCTTAGGGAAATTTAGTGCAAAAGGTGATGAGGGTTACTTCATGGGGTATTCAGTCCAGAGCAAGGGTTATAGGGTTTATCTTAAGGAGGACAAATGTATAGTTGAGAGAGTACATGTTAGGTTCTTAGAGAATAAACCTAGTGATCCTGAAAGTGGTCCTAATTGGTTGTTTGATTTGGAACCCTTATCTAGAACTTTAAATTATATGCCTGTCACTAATCCAGACATTGTGAAGGTAACTTAAAATGTTGTGGAGGAACAAGTTGTTAATGTTTCAGGTACACAGGTTCATGAGAAGGTTGGATCACAAGCAGAAAAGGCATCTCCTACATTTGAATATGTCACAATTCCCATTTGGACATATGCTTTTGCTGCTGCTGCTGCTGGACAAGATAATGGTGGTTTCCAAATACCACCAGATACAAACATGCATGGTTCTTCAGGCGCTGACAAAGGCAAATCTAGCGCTGACAAGACCAATTCAGACGTTGATGGCTCAGACGTTGACAACAACATTTCAAGCGTTGTTAGCCCAAGCGCTGACAAACAAGGTTCAGACGTTGACAACACTTATGGGCATCTTTTCTCTTCCAGTTTTGAACAAGGTGGACCTTCCAATATTCATGGAGAGGTTCATGTTGATCAAAGAGAGTCTGATGAAGAAGATATTGGCAACATGGAGCGTGAAGTTGAGGACACCAGACTTTTTGAAGGAGGGGTTCTCACTTCCACAATGAAGAATCACCCCACATCTCAGATCATTGGTGATATTATGACTCCAGTTCAGACTAGAAGATCTCATCAAGGTCTTGGTGGGTTTATTGCCAATATACACAAGAAGGTTGATACCCCTCTTGTGCAAGCATGTTTGTTTGCATGTTTTATGTCACAAGAAGAACCCAAGAAAATATTTGATGCTCTCAAAGAACCAAGTTGGGTGGAAGCAATGCAGGATGAGCTTCACCAATTTGCAATTCAGGATGTTTGGGAGCTGGTTGATTGTCCTAGATATGTCAGACCTATAGGGACAAGATGGGTTCTCAGGAACAAAAGAGATGAAGAGGTATTGTGGTCAGAAACAAGGCAACGTTAGTGGCTCAAGGTTATACACAAGAGGAGGGGATAGACTATGAGGAGGTCTTTGCACCAGTTGCAAGGATTGAAGCTATTAGGATTTTTCTAGCCTATGCCTCCTGCATGGGATTCACAGTCTATCAAATGGATGTCAAGAGTGCTTTCTTGTATGGCACCATTGTTGAGGAAGTATATGTCATGCAACCTCCTGGTTTTGAGGATCCAGAACATCCAGATAAAGTGTATAGAGTCAAAAAGGCTATGTATGGCCTTCATCAAGCCCCTAGAGCATGGTATGGTACTCTGTCTACCTATTTGGTGGACAATGGATTCAAGAGGGGCACCATAGATCAGACACTATTTACAAAGAAGAAAGGCAAAGATGTGTTGCTTGTGCAGGTCTATGTTGATGATATCATTTTTGGGTCTACTGATCCAAAGATGAGTGAGGATTTCTCCAAGCTTATGACAGACAAATTCAAGATGAGTGCTATGGGGGAGATGAACTTCTTTCTAGGTTTACAAGTTCAGCAGAAAGAGGATGGTATCTTCATCTCCCAGGACAAATATGTTGCTGAGATCTTGAAGAAGTTTGGCTTTTCTCCACATGAAAAGAGGGCTACTACTCCTATGGATAGAGAACACCCTTGGGGAAAGATTGGAGATGGGAAAGATGTTGATGTCAGGCATTATAGATCCATGATTGGATCCTTGATGTATCTTACTGCTTCTAGACCTGATATTATGTTTGCTGTGTGTGCTTGTGCACGCCATCAAGTGACTCCCAAAGAATGTCACCTTTATGCTGTGAAGAGGATCTTTAGGTACCTAAGATGTTATCCCAGTCTTGGTTTGTGGTACCCAAAGGATTCACCAATGGAGCTGATTGCATATTCAGATAGTGATTATGGAGGTGATAAGTTTGATAGGAAATCCACAACTGGTGGATGTCAGTTTCTTGGGAGTAGGTTAATATCTTGGCAATGCAAGAAACAAATAGTGGTGGCTAATTCTACAACTGAAGCAGAGTATGTGGCTGCAGCAGCATGTTGTGGTCAAGTGTTGTGGATTCAGAACCAGCTGTTGGACTATGGGTACAATTTCATGCATACTAAGATATTTTTCGACAATAATAGTACTTTATGCATCATTAAGAATCCTGTACATCATTCTAAAACTAAACACATAGAAATTAGACACCATTTTATAAGAGATTGCTTTGAAAAAGGTTTAATACAACCAGATAGGGTTGACACTGAGGAAAATGTGTCAGGTTTATTAACTAAACCTTTTGATGCTGGGAGATTTCAATACTTGGTAACAAGTATTGGAATGGTTAATCTCACATAATATGTGTTTTGGATTCTTTTTGAAAAAGTATGTACAGGATGATGCATTGTTATTATTGGTCTTATTGATGATTTAGATTTTCCACTATATTTTTCTAACACTGACAAAGGTTGCTTGAACACTGATAAGTGTTTTTGCAACGTTGTCAGCAATATAATTGTCTAACGCTGACAAAGCTTCCCTCAACGCTGTCATGTGTTATCGGGGCGTTGTCAGCAACAATGTTAGTTTTGTGGTTTTCAATCTAAATGTGCAGATGGTGTTAGCAGTATACCATTGGATACAGAGTTGCTTATGGATCAATGGAGAAGCATTTGGACAAGCTTTTATTTATGGATGATGGTTGGAATGTTTCATTCCTATCTTGACATAAATTTTTATGTTCATGCATGATTTTAGCAAACTTTTTGTATCATAGTTTAAGGGGAGGTTTTAGGAACCTTTAGGATGTTTGGGTATCCATATGATACTCTTATCACAATTCTAGATTGTGTCCACAGGTGAGTATGAGTTAGTTTTACTAAATCATGAGGCACTGTAGCATGCATAGTATATCAACTTTGCATGCTGCCAAGACATTTTTTTTGCCTAGAATTGGTTGTGGTCTGTTGGGAGACTTGGGAATGATTTTGATATGGGATTTACCTGGGAGTAACAAGGATTTTATAAGGTAACTTTGTTGTTAAGAATTTTGGTTAGCAAGGGACACTAGAGGACTGTTATGTCTATCTTGCTTATGCAAGTGTGCATAACTGGACAGTGCTTGCCGCCCTATGATAATTATCAGCTTTTGGTTATCTTCTCTAGGATAAATTACTTGTTAAGGTCATTTTTCACTTTTTAAAATATTTTTATTTTTGGACGCTGACAAGATTTTTCCAAGTGTTGTTGTGACCAAATTGGACGCTGACATGGCTTTAGGCAAACGTTGACAAGATTATAGCCGTTGGGCGTTGATAGGTTATTTTTGACCGTTGACACTCAATGGGACCTACCCAGTTGTTACTTTTTGACATATTTTCAAGCCGTAATTTTAGGAGTTGTTACTTTCATTTAATGCATGAGATAACTTATAACTTTTTCAATATTTTCATGATTGATTTTTGAAAATCTTTGCCTATTTTTGGGCCAATCACATGCATTCTTTCTCTCCTATAAATTTGGCTCCTATTTTAAACAGGGTATCTATAATTCTTGTCTAACACTTTTCTCTTATCAACTTCATCTTCTACACTTAAAATTAACAGCTTTCATCAATGGCACCAAAGTTTAACTCAGCAGAATTGGCATTGGGGTTCAGATCACAACACAACATTATTGCTTATCTTGGAGCTGATGATGATCTGTTTCCTCAATACACACAAATGGTGGCGTATTTGAACGCATCCCCATTAAGGTATGCTCTTTCTCATGCACCACTCATTCCAGTCACACACATTAAGCAGTTTTGGAACACTGTCAGTTCCTCAACAGTTAATGGAGTGACCACATTAACTTCTATTGTTCATGGGAGGTCTTGGGTGGTTACTGAGGCTTTGGTACACCAAGCCTTGCATCTTGATGATGCTGATGGTATAATCACCCTTCCATAAATGAAATAGAACAAGGGCTTAGGGCTTTGGGATATCCCTTTCCTGATGAAGGTACTCTAAACAAGTGTCATAAGCAGGAATTTCCCCCAGCCTGGAAGTACCTCATACACGTCCTCCTTCAATGTTTGAGTCCCAAATGTACTGCACACAATGAGATTAATAGATCCATTGCTAGTGCTATTGTGTGCATTGCAACAGGGCAAAAATATAACTATTCTAAAATGATTTTTGAGGGGATGTGTAAAAACAAGGGGACAAAAATGACTTTAGCTTATCCCCGTTTTCTGCAAATGGTTTTTGATGATCAAGGTTACTGCTCAAGGGATCACAATGATTTTTATAAGATCCCTGAGCAAAAGAAAGCTATTTTTATGAAGATGGATTCCTCACCCCATAGAGACTTACCTTTAACCCCAGCCATGCTTGCTGTTATTGCAGCAGCACAACCCCAACCAGACCCCCAACCTCAAATTGACCCTCAACCACAACTTGAACCCATTCCTGAACCTTTACCTTCACCTGAACACATGCAACTTGCCCAAGAACCCATTGACGCTGACACATCAAATGTTGGCGTTGATGTGCCTATTTCCAACGCTGACACACAACCTTTACAATCCCAAACACCCCTTAACCAACCCACCTCTACCCATTCTTCCACACCATCTTCCACACCCCCTGAATATAGGTTGATGAAACGCCAAAGGACTACTGGAGTGTTCTCCTCTGGTGGTCCTAGCCATGTAGCAGAGAGAACTACCACCACAAGTGTGGCTGGTGACCTGGATGAGGCTGGGACTATTGGTTATGGCTTAGATGCTGGCCAAGGCAGTCCCACCATCATTAAGTCCTCATCCATGCCCAATGAATCTGACTTGGGAGGTCAAATCCCCATTTCAGAAGAGGGCAGACAGGAACTAATGACTCTTATGGAATTGACGGCAGTCTGCATTAGCTTGCAAAAGCAAAATGCAGACTTAGTACACATTGTCAGCTCACAAGGCCTTGAACTCAAGCAATTGAGGGAGAGGATTGTTATTTTGGAAAGTGATCGAAGGGGTATGGAGGAGTCTTCCAAAGGGGAGGAAGATCACATAAATCTGAGTGATAAGGGCAGCCAGGATGGTCAATCAATGGATGTTGCTGAAGCCCTTACAACTTTGAAGAAACAACCAGGTTTTGATACGTCCTTAGTCTCTCCCACCAATTTAAATTTATCATTTACAGCTATGTTGAGAGAGGTTACACAAGGCGCTGAGGGAAAATATTTGAGCGTTGACAAGGCAAATTTGAACGCTGATAGAAGTATTTTGGGCGCTGATAGGATAAATTTGGGCGTTGACAGACATGCACATGAAGGTGATGTATCCCAGTCATCATCTATCATCAAGGAGGTTTCTACTCAGGTATTACCATCTACCTTACCAACCATTGCACCATCAGATAAGGGTAAGGGTAAAATGGTAGAAGAAATTGTTCCAAAGGATGCAGCCCAAGTTGAATTTGATAGAAGATTGGCTGAACAAATGATGGAACAAGGTGAAAAGGAAAAGTCACCATTTGTTGTGACTTCTGAAGAAGAAAGTGATGGAGCTAGCTCAGACTCAAGTGTAATGATTATAGAACCAGAAAGGCTTGAGTATGGAGATGAGTTGGCCAAAGAGAAGCTGAGAGAGTTGAAATTGCAGGTTGACTTTGACATGCAAGAGGTGGTTCAAATGTACAATTCTTGGGAAGAAAGCTGCATGGATAATCCAGACTTGACCATTTCAGATCAAATATGGGGTTTGGAGCTTCTTCTTAGAGTTCAGAAGGATTGTAAGGTGATTTTGAAACACAAGGCAAGCAATATTCTCTCAGAATTAAAAAGAAATAGAAGGGAGCTCTACTTTATGTTGCTCAGATGTCATGGAGTTGGATGGACATATCAAAAGTTGAAGGCTTTGACATTTGATGAGTTGGAAAACAGGGCTTATCCCATTTGGGTGAGAGTGCAGGAAGCAAACACTCTCAGACTTCTTTCAGATGAAAGAAAGGAGCAACTTGCAGAAGAAATGGAAATCAAGAAAGCTATGATGATTCCCAGGCCAGTGAAGAAGGGATTTAAATTTGAGTTTCCAAAAGATATGGATCCACTATATTCAAGTGAAGCAGTTATAAGAAAGAGCCTCAAGCTCTCCCCATTAGAAGCTTCAGATATGGTGCAAGTGTTACCATTAGATTCCAGGAATCCAATTGTGAGCTATGAAGAAGATGAATGTGGATTCTGGAAGATTGGCAGATTTGGCAAGGAGGTACACACTTTTACCACTCTCATATCTTTATTTGCATGTTGTGATAGAGAAGACTTGGTGGACCTTTGGAGGTTGCTGGAGACCAAGTATGAGGCTGAAGCACCAACTTCAGCTAATGGAATAAAACTTTGGACCACATTCAAAAGAATGTGTGGGACAAAAGAGAAAGATCCTGCAATATGGAAGGATCTTGAAGATGACCTCAGTAGTCTTCAATGGAGGTTATATTCAGCTGCTGGTGTATACCATTTGAGTTCTACAAAGTTTGCTGAGTATCTACTTGTGGATGCTCAGTATTTCATATCCAAGGCTGTTTTGGAAAAGATGAAGGACACTCAGCTGGAAATAGATTATTCAAGTGACGTGGCAAAAGATTTGATCAGATTTATTCATTACCAATATGAGAAGATTTGTCAGACTCCTCCTAGTCCTTAATGCTTATTCAGAAACTTGATCATAAGAGTGGATATCAAGTTTATGGGAGGATTGTTGGGAATAAATTAAGGCCAGATCACTTGAGCGCTGACAAGAACAATTCAAGCGTTGACAAGAACAAAGCAAGCGCTGACAGCTCAAGCGTTGACAAGTTAAAGTCAAGCGTTGATACATTGAAGACAAGCACTGATGGAAGATATAATCTACACGTTTATTATATTCTAGAATACTTCTAGTAAGGATAGAAACGACAATGTAATTTCTATATTTATCTTTACCTAGAATAGTTGATACGTAGATTATTGTACAAGGCTTCTTGTATCTATAAAAGAAGGCCTTTAGGTTAATGTTCACTATCAAGTTTTATATAAGTTTTCATTCGTAAACATCTTTCTTTGTAAGCAAGTTCGACATTCATAATCAAAGTGAAAGTTTGTTTACATCTTGTGTGTTCTTGTTTAAGTGTTAAATTCCGCATAACACTTAGATTCATAAAGCATATACAAAGGTTTCTCTACGTGTATTACTTGATCTAATCTCGTATACACAAAGCTAATCGATCTAAGTTTGGGATCAACAGAACCGAGAGAATAGTTGCTTCAAAAACTTCACTACCACACGAGCATCATTAGTAGGCAAAGCCTTAGCTTCCACCCACTTAGAAAGGTAGTCCACCGCGACGAGGATATATTTGTTGCCATGAGACGATGGGAACGGCCCCATAAAGTCTATTCCCCATATGTCGAAAATCTCACATACTTGAATTATGTTTTGTGGCATTTCATCACGTTGAGACGATTTTCCTTGACGTTGGCACAAATCACACGACTTCACAAGTGCGTGTGCATCACGATAGATAGAAGGCCAAAAGAAACTGGCATCGAACACTTTCTTAGCCGTGAGATTAGCACCGTGGTGACCACCCGTGGGTCCCTCGTGACAAGCTCTAAGGATATTAGAAGCTTCGGCACCAAACACACAACGTCAAACGAGTTGACCCGCACAAATCCGAAAGAGATAAGGGTCGTCCCAAAAATAGAACTTGACGTCACGAAAGAATTTTCGTTTTTGTTGTGTCGTCATACCCTTGATTATGAAGTTGCCCGCATGGTAATTTGCAATGTCGGCAAACCATGGGGTGGTGTCTTTAGAATTCACTACACCGAGAGTCTCAAGAGGAAATGTTTCGGTAATTTCCTTGTTCTCGAAAACATCTTTGTGAGGATCTTCTAGACGAGAGAGATGATCAGCCGCTAGATTCTCGGCTCCTTTTTTGTCAAGCACGGTGACATCAAATTCTTGGAGGAGGAGCATCCAACGAAGCAATCTCGGCTTAGCATCTTGCTTAGCTAAGAGATACTTGATAGCCGAATGGTCGGTATACACGATGCTTTTAGTTAAGACGAGATAAGGTCGGAATTTCTCAAAAGCATAAACCACAGCAAGGAATTCCTTTTCCGTTGTAGTGTACTTTAATTGAGCCTCGGTCATCGTCTTACTAGCATAGTGGATAGGACGGAAATGCTTGTCATAACGTTGCCCTAAGACGGCCCCTATAGCATAATCACTTGCATCGCACATGATTTCAAAGGGTAATTCCCAATTAGGAGCAACAAGAATGGGAGCTTCGGTAAGTTTCCTTTTGAGAGTTTCGAAAGCCTTAACACAATCCTCATTGAAGTTAAAAGGAGCATCCTTCTCGAGAAGGTGTGTCATAGGACGAGAGATTTTCGAAAAGTCCTTGATGAAACGACGATAAAAGCCCGCATGGCCTAGGAAACTCCTAACTCCCTTAACGGTTTTGGGATGAGGTAACTTGGCGATGACGTCTACCTTAGCTTTATCGACCTCAATCCCCGCCTTCGACACCTTATGTCCTAAGACGATTCCTTGTTTACACATAAAATGACATTTTTCCCAATTAAGCACAAGATTGGTTTCTTCACAACGTTTCAACATTTGCTCAAGATTAGATAAACATGACGTGAACGAATTACCAAACACCGAGAAGTCATCCATAAACACTTCCATCGACTTCTCGATCATGTCGTGAAAAATCGCCATCATACACCGTTGAAACGTACCGGGTGCATTACAAAGTCCGAAAGGCATTCTACGATAAGCGAATGTTCCATAAGGACACGTAAAAGTAGTCTTTTCTTGATCACGAGGGTCGATAGGGATTTGAAAGTAACCGGAAAAACCATCTAAAAAGAAATAGAATTCATTTCCCGCAAGTCGCTCCAACATTTGATCCATGAAGGGCAAAGGAAAGTGGTCTTTACGAGTGGCGTCATTTAACTTTCGGTAGTCAATACACACCCTCCAACCGGTCACAACACGAGTGGGAATTAACTCGTTGTTTTCATTAGGCACAACGGTCATTCCTCCCCTTTTAGGGACACAATGGATTGGGCTCACCCATGGGCTATCGGATATAGGATAAATCATTCCCCCGTCAAGGAGTTTAAGGACCTCCTTTTTAATGACATCGTGAATTTTGGGATTCACCCTTCTTTGACTTTGAATTACGGGTTTGTAGTCTTCCTCCATTAAAATCTTGTGAGTACAAAATTTCGGGTCAATACCCTTAATGTCGGATATTTTCCACGCAATTGCCCCTTTATGAGCCTTAAGAACTTTCAAGAGCTCGGTTTTTTCATCATTAGCAAGACCTTTTGCAATAATAACCGGCAACTTGTCATCACCTTCCAAGAATGCGTATTCAAGGTGAGAAGGAAGATCTTTCAATTCAAGGATAGGTGGTTCCTCGGATGAAGATTTTGGTTCAACACTCATAACTTCCATCGGCGAAAGAAATGGTGGAATAGAAATTTCATCACTAATCAACACCTCATCTTCATTGTCGATCTCATTTGAAGTGAAATCGCCTCCTTGGAATGGAGTGAGATTTGGTGTGGAATTAGCAAGAATCGGATCCAAAATAGTGGGATTGCCACTTGACGAGCTATCGGAAAAACCTAACACTTCTTGTGAAAACTCATCGCAAACCACATCAACGATGTCAATGTGATTGATGGTAGCGATTGCATAAACATGAGAAGGTTTCGAGTTTTGAGTAGCGTTTATAACAAGTTCCTCTTTGTTGAATCTCAAAGTGATAGTTCTCGCATGAACATCGATAAGCGATCTCGAAGTATCTAAAAATGATCGACCTAAAATTAGAGGAACTTGAGGATCCGCGGGGATGTCAACTACTATAAAATCAATGGGATAGTAGAACTTCCCCACTTTCACGAAAACATCTTCGGCTACTCCACATGCCATAATCGTAGTATGATCGGCCATCTCGATGGACATGTTCGAAGGAATGAGAGCCGGAAGCGAAAGCGATTTCCAAATGGAAAATGGCATCAAATTAATGCTCGCACCAAGATCAGCCAAGGCGAGGCATTCTTTCATATCTTGTATGTCACAAGGAATGAGAAACTTTCCGGGATCACCAACTTTTTCCGGTATGCGGTTAAGATAAACCGAAGAACAATTAGCAAGCTTTGAAAGCTTTTCCATATCGCTCATCATACTTTTAAAAGTGAAAGCGAAACGAGGCATATATAACAACGCGTCGGCTAAACTCACATCAAAATGCACTTGTTGAAACATTTTTATAAAAAGCTCGATTTGTTGTTTGTTACGTTCTTGCAACTTCTCTTTGTTTCGTCTCGAAGGGTAGGGTAAAGGTGGTGTGGGTTGGTCATTAGGCAACGGCCTTGGAAACTCGGGTTCCACAATTGGTATTGGTTCAACCGTAGGTGTGGTATGAGCGGTACTTCGTGGGATTGTAATGTGCTCTTTTTCGACCATCACCTCGGGTTCTTTCTCGATTTCCTTCTCCGTAGAAGTACTTGGACGAGAGATAGGTTCCTTGAAAGTTTTACCACTTCGTGTAGTAATAACCTTCATTTCTCCCTTCGGGTTTGCAATGGTATCACTAGGAAGACCACCCGAGGAAGAGGGTTTACACATGATTGCTTCAAACATCTTAGCCATTCGGTCCTCAAATTTTGATTGCCTAGCATCCGCTTTTAATAACTCTTGCTTAATCTCATGTTGTCCTAATTCCATCTTTTGTTGATTTTGTTGTAGACGTTGGACATTTCCTTCCATTTTGTTTGCATGAGTTTTAAGTTCATTAGCAAGTTCATTTTTAAGCTCGTTTTTCAACTCGGATCTTAAGCTAATCATCTCACGTTGCATGTTATCAAATTTAGCATCATTTGCTTTAGCATAATCCAAAAATTCTCCTTGCAAATTTTTAGTGTGAGCATTTTGAAAACCTTGTGTAGTGTTTTGAAAATCACGGTTTTGGTTTTGATTAGAAATTTGTCCATTCCCACTTTGATAATTCCCCTTGTTGTAATTGCGTGAATTGCCTTGGTAATTACCTTGGTTGTTGTTTCGATAATTGTTAACATTTTGGTTTGGTGGAGCTTGATTTTGGCGGGAACCTTGGCCGTTTTGGTTGTAAGTTCTCGTTGCTACATAAGCACTCGAAGTGTTACCATCCGCGGTAATACACTCGGAAAGATCATGAGCTCCCCCACAAGATAAACAACTCTTAGCAACCGCTTTAACCGAAGCGGAATTGGAAGCTTCTTGAGCCTTCCAATGGGACATAAGATTAGCAAATCTATCAAAAAACCGATTTTCCTCATTAGCTTCATCATGTAAGGCATTAATGCTACGAGACGATTGTGACGAAGATGACAAACCCATATTGGCAACACTCGGTGTGTTACGAGGGTTATAAACCTTAGATCTATTTTCAATGATTTGTAAAGCCTCATTTGTCGTCTTGCACAAACAATTACCACCCGCGGCGGCATTCAAATAATCTCGTTCATGATCATTAAGCCCATTATAAAAAGTATAAACTTGATGTAATTCCGTAAAATCATGGTGTGGACATTCATGTAACATTTCTTTAAATCGTTCCCATGCCATTGAAAAACTTTCATTATTTCTTTGCACAAATCGTGAAATCTCATTTTTCAAGTGTGTTGTTTTAGATGGTGGAAAAAACTTGTTCACAAACTTAGAAACGAGATCGGCCCATGTCAAAATCGAATTTGGCGGTTCTTTCTCAAGCCAAATTTTTGAGGGTCCATCCAACGAGTATGGAAACAACATCATCTTAATGGCGTCATGTGGAACATCCTTAAACTTGCTAGTGGCAGTGAGACGGTTAAAATTCCTAATGTGGTAATGCGGGTTGTCTTTCTCATGACCTCTAAACTTATTTGCTTGCAACATCGACATTAAACCCGTCTTAATCTCGAAATTCTCCGCAAGGATGGCGGGAATCACAATAGCCTCTCCAAAACCCTCGGTGGGTGCTTGTAGCAACTCCATCATAGTACGATTAGCCATGACGACTTCTTGTTCTACAATAGGTTCAACAATTGGAGGTTCTTCAACAATCAACGTCTCTTGATTGGCTTGCTTTTGAAGTCGTTTACGAGCTCGTTTTGCTTGATTACGAGTGATCATAAACTTCACGAAGAATGGGAGGTGAGCAAAGAAGATTCTTTTTGGGTGTTTTGTGGATTTTCAATTTTTTTGTGTTTTGGATGATATTTAATTTTTTGGATTTTGGTGTATCTTCGTAGACAACAATCTACAAAATCTCTCCTCGAATCAAACTCTTGATTAAAGAAGCCTCAAAGGAATGAAAACGATCACGTGGAGTGAACGCCTTCGAATGACTTTAGAACTTTGGTGAAAACCAAATTGTTCAAGAGGTTTTAATCACAAAGAAACCCAAGCAAATATATTATACGTAATAATACTTCGGGCGGCAAAACCCTCGATTAGCCTTCAATCTCAAAATACTCACAAGCAAGCGGGGAAACGAGGCGGCGCGAAGCACTTAAGAGCCTTTTTTCTTAGGGTATATTTTATAATACCCGCCTTATACCCACCTTATAGTTTGTATCTTTCAAAATCGAGCTTCACGAAAGTATTTATCTATTTTTGCCTTTTTCTTTTTGTTTGAGATTCGAATACAATAGTTGAGTGATGAAATCCCAATTAAGGTTGTGTTTTCACACTTTTGGAGATATTGTGAATTTATTGTGATACTTAATACAATATATTAATAATATTTGTACAAGAAAAACCAAGAAAACCGATAATACGTATTAGTAGAGTTCTACTAATACAAATACTATTTATGGTTAATATTAAAAACAACAATGCAAATTAATCACGACACACCTCCCCGGCAGTGGCGCCAAAATGATTGTGGTAAAATACGACCTTTTAGGGAAAAGGCGTAAAAGCGGTAAGTATTGAACAAATGACTTTAGGAAAAATCAAGTGTTAATGACCCAATGAAAGTTCGTTTCCCAAGGAGGTATATGTGTGTGATTAAGATGTACAAGATTTGTGATTAATGATTGGTTTAGAAGGGGATTAGAAAAGAAGATGACGAAAACGTAAAAATAAAAATTAACAAAAAAAAATCATTATTAGAAAGTTAAGACGTAGAACCTTAAAAACCACAAAAATAAAAATAAATTCTAAAAATTACCAAAAAATTTACCAAAAATCAAAAATAATAAACTAAGAGTTTACCAATGATCAAAACTTTTTCAAACCTTTTAAATAATTAAATATTTAATTTTTAAATGCTAATTAAAGCCCTAAAAATCAAATAAATTATCAAAAAGCCAAAATAAAGATTTTTCAATTGATAAACCTCTAAAATGACCTAAAAAGATTAAAAACTATTTTTGGAAATTTTAAAACTAATAAAAACTATTTAAAATGATTTAAAAACTATTAAAACTTAAAATAATTATAAAAATTAATCTAAAAGAGATAAAATTATTCTAAAAGTTGCTAAATTCCTATTTTAATGAATTAAACCTAAGAAGAATATAAAAAGTTGGAAAATGTGAAATTTTAAAAATAATAATAAAATAATAATAAAATAATATTAAAAATCCAAAAATTATAAAAAATTCTAAAAACTTGCAAACTAGTTTATTTTATCCTAAATAATCAGAAAATCAAAGTGAAATTACCAAAATACCCCTAATGGGCCCTCAAATGGGCCAAATCCAAATTCAGTCAACACAAATGGGCTTTTGGGCCCAAAAAGTCAAACTTGGCCCAATTGACTTGGAAAAGCCCTATCTGACTCAAAATTCAATTCTAAGAACAAAACTCTAAAGGCCCAAAAGCTGAAAATGAGCTTATCACAGCTTATTGAACACTCAGCTTATTCTTATTGGGCTTTTCAGCCCATTAAGCCATAAGCTAATGCCATAAGCTCTAATTTGACACACAGCCTTCTTTTGGGGTGCTTATGAGATTTGTAAAAAGAATTTTTGAAAAAGCTCACTCAATAAGCCAGAAAAAAGAAAAGCAAAAATCCACAAAACGACAAAATAGTCGTTTTTGAGAAATAATGCACCTCAGGACTTGATTCAACTTGCAAAAGCTTTCAAATGGACTCAATAAGCAAAATCAATCAACAAAAATCCAATAAGCACAACCAATAAGCCAGAATAAGCACAAATGACTTATGTAAAAGTCAAAGGAGTTGGTTTTCTAGTCAAACCTTAAAGTCAACCACCCAAATGCTCCAGTATGAACAAATGGGTCAAAATATGAGCACCTATTACAAAAACAAATTGTTGCAGGTTGGAATAAGCTATTATAGCTTATTGATAAGCTGACACCAATTTAACACTAGCAGTGGCAACTAGCAGGGGAAAGGAGTTCCCACTGCTTTGACTATTTGACCAAGCTTATATGAGAGTTCTGGTTTGATTCAATTGGAAACAAAGGCACCCTTGTGATCAGTGAATCACAAGGATTCAATAGCAACAATAAAATCACAAAATGGTTCACACAATAAGCCACAGTAAGCCAAACAGTTACCAGATATGCTCCAGATATGCAAATAAGCAGTTAAGCACTTAATAAGTAGATTTAGCCACAATAAGCCAACCAAACTTAACAGGATGCATACACAAGCAATATAAACTAAGAACAAACACAAAGCAACAAGAATCAAACTCTGAATCAAAGTAAATAGCAAGATCAAAGCACAAAATGTTTCTGATGAACAATGAACAATATGCAGACAAGTTTTGCTGATATACTTGACACTTGATCCAATTTCAAGCCTCAAATCCTTCTTCCCTGGTGTGATTAACTATGATTTAGCACTTGTTAGCCCTAGCCTAAGCCTAGATCTAGGTGTCCTCAAAATCCTGGCCAATTTTACCAAGTTTTAAAGATTTTATAGCCAAATAATGGATCTATGTGATCAAAACCTCAAAACCTGCAAACAGATGAACAATATCACCCAAACAACAGATACCAACACTTTCTTACACAAAACAAGCACTTAACAAACCACAAATCCAACTTATGCAGTAATCCCAAACACTCCTTAATTAGTCACTTATCAAAGAAACTTGTGATTTCTTCTAATAACCTACTGATTTTAATGATAAAAAACACTTACTAGGCAGCAACTAACACAATCAAACACATAAATCACCAGCACAAACACAAATACTCAAAATCAAAGCACAAAATCCAAAACAGTCATAAACATGAAATTTTTAGGGGAATCTTAACAAGAGCTTATACCTGCCTTCCACAACATCCTAGGAAGGCCAGCAATGCTCCTTGGACCTTGTTCAACAACTAGAACAAGACCAAGGTACTTCAAATAAGGAGATGCAAATTGCCTTGGTTGATGGTCCAAAGTAGAACCTCAAGGACTTGATATCTTCAACACAAGCAGCAAACAACTCAACCAAGGGCTCTAATCCCTTCACAAGCTTGGTGTCAACAAGCTTGTAAGAGCTTATGGCAAATGGTCAAGGGTTAGTACACAAAATAAACCAAAACAGAACCTAGGATTTCAAGGTATTCAAACCTTAAAAACCTTATGAAACAAGACGTGCCTTAACCACAAGGTTAAGGAAGGTCTAAACAATCAAATGGAACTCAGAATTAGGCTACTCAAACACCAACTTTTAATCAAATCAAAAAGAGAATTCAATATTTTCAGAAATTCAAATTTTATTAAACTTAAAAAGGAATTACAAAGATTGATAGCCTAAAACTGGAACAAAGGGACTCTCACATGTTGAGGTCTCCTTTTATAGGCAAATGCCTGGCTAGCACTATTCACAAACCCTAGAAGTGATTTCTCTAAAATGCCCTTGAATTCTTCTAGATCATTTGATGGAATGAGCTGTCCAAATGCATCCAAACCGTTTATAATAGCTTTTGGGTGAAGCAAGTGATGTGGGCTGTTGATCTTGACACGTGGCAAGCCTTGGTGAGGAAGTTGTCACATGATGGTGAAACAGTTTTGGTGGTGGGGCCTCTTGGTGAGTGGGAGTGAGGGTTTTAAGGTTGGGATGAGTTTTTAGGCGTGTGAATCAAGTGTGGGTAAGGGTAATTTCATTTTACCCTTTGTTTGGTAAAAGTAAAT
Organism: Glebionis coronaria; assembly: GCA_025667525.1. NCBI lineage: Eukaryota > Viridiplantae > Streptophyta > Magnoliopsida > Asterales > Asteraceae > Glebionis > Glebionis coronaria. Next base: position 40,083,995 of record CM046882.1, on the reverse strand, counting down.
TCTGGGTGGAAGAACATGAATAGTGTCACGTTTGATCCGATTTTAGTGGAGAAATTGTGTTTGGCGCGTGTTTGTTAAGTTTAAACTTATGAACATGGCAGTTTTGGTCCTTTTTCTTCCTTTCGTTTGTCACTTGTAAGTAAACTTCTATCAGCGCCCATTTCCTTTGTATCAACGTTTCACAACTTGTCATTTTTGGCACAAACTTTCCAAAAAGTGTTTCAAGGGTTATTTTTGACACTTTTGCATATTTCAAGGGCTGATTTTGGACATTCTTGATCTTCAAAGGTCTTCAATGTATCTTTGGCTTGATGAGGGACCATATTTGACAATTTGAAATTGTTGAGGGACTAATCTTGCCATTTCTTCAAAGTTAAGGGACCTTTTGTGTAATTTTGACAAACTTAAGGGACCAAACTTGTAATTATTAATATACAAGGGTTTTAAGTGTCATTTCTTCAATAAATGAGGATCAATCTTGTTTGTCTTCAAGTCTTCAAGGGTATTTGTTGAGAATTCCATGATTAGGGCCCGGTTCTTTGTACGGCTTCGTTTCTCGTGTCCGTTTTTCCTTATAACTTGTGATCTTTTGTCTTTTTCACGATATCCATACCTAAAATACACAAGTAAACAAACACAAGCATATATATGGTATTTTATGACATTTTTATGCATTTAAAGCCCGAAAAGAACGATGAGATCATGTATAAATGCCATCTCATCAATGAACTTGAACATTGGTTTTTCAAAAACAAGGTTTTTAGGTAAGCATTTAATAATGCCATTACCAACTTGTTCATGGGTTTCATATCAATTCCATCAATTAACCAAAATTATTTAGTCAAAATTCAGATTGTTCTACAAGTGGGTTTTAATGAAATCTCAATGAATATGAACCTAAGGAATCATAGCAAGATTACTATGTCAACTCTTATTCCTAGTAAGGTTCTAATTCAATATCAATTTTAAAAATCCCCAATTATGAATGTATGAACCCAAGAACAAATTAGAAGAAATTGAAAGAAATAACTTACAATTAATTGATCTTGAATGAAGGATGAGTGAAACCCACAAATTGAAATCAATTAATCTTGAGTAATTGAAGGTTTTGAAAGATAAAAAATGGTGGAAAACGGAGGAAATCGTCGCTATGTTGGAGAAGAGAGAGAAGGTTTGTTTAAAAAAATGATTTTTATAAAAAGTCTGTCACTTTAGTCGCAAGCACTGACCGCGGTTCCTTATCGATATGGAACCGCGCATTTGAGCCGCGACAGATAAAGAACCGCCTACATTGGCGAATTTTTATCAAAGAGAATCAAAGAATTTTTCAAAACCAATTTTTTCTAAAATCCTTAAAATATGTCTCAAGCCTTTTGGAAATCATTAGATCACTTCAACACTAAGTAATAATGCCTTTATGAAGGATTACGAGTTGAATCGAGATAGAAAAAGACCGAAACGGACAAACGACTACTCGTAGCAAGGAAGAAAAGAGGAGAGAAGTCAAGAGGAGTGAATCAAGACCAAGAACAATTCTCAAGAGACAAATGATAATCTTCAAATCTAGAAGACAAAGAGCTTGTGTCATATATAGTGGTTTAAGACGTGCCTTTCTGGTGAAAGTCTAAACGGCTTTGGTAATGAACTACACCAAGCAATTTTGATGCATAGAGTAAGATCACTTTCAAGAATAGTCTTACTCTACTTCAAAATGTGAGCAAAGTATAGATTCACTTTCTCTCCCACATGATCGGACAATTATTATTGCTAGGATTTACAATAGCAATATCCTTAGTATATTTCAATTCCAAATGTGTTAAGTACAACTACAACTAGTGAAGTAGTTTGGTATCTCAAGGGATTCATCAATCATCCTAGAGATGAGCTCAATTGCACAAGTTACACATGATATAGGGCCTACTAACCGTAAGGGTGCAAACCATGGAAATCATGCTTGATACTTTAAGCTACTACTAACTCACTCTACATCCCCATGGTAAGTCAAGTAACCAAGCAATGAAGGTTTGAGAGGGAAAAAGGAAAGAATCACAAACCACAAACCAATTTCAAGGCAAGGATGCCAAGAACAAGCACATAGTCAATTAATGATTAAAAGAATGATCAATAGGGCGTGTGGAAGAACGAAAACGTACCTTAGCCACAAAATGCATTCCAAGCTTTCAAGGAACCAATGCAAAGCCCAACCATGACTAAAGTGACTACTAAGTCTTCAAGGACTAGTGTCACTCCCATCCATCTTGATATCATCATTCAATGATGTTGGAAATCAAAGAAGATGACTCTTCTACAAGTGTAAGTGACTCAATCCACAATTAATAGAGTGATTGATCTTCATGAGTATCTACACATAATAAGATGCAAACTAGTAGATACATTTCAAGAGTAAATCTAAAATGCATAAATACTACTAATCTAAATGGGATGCTAAATTACTAATTAAAAGGCCTATTTTTAATAAAAAATAGTTTTGACCAAAGAAAAACTTTAGTACAACTTAACCTTCTAATTTAAGGAGACAATGGATCGATCCAAGTTTTAAAGTACAATATACTTCAAAGATCTTGTGTCACCATCTATCTGATACCAATTGTAGAAACTAGAAGGAGGGGTTGAATAGTTTCTCTTTGATTTATCTGCTAATTAAAATTCATTTCAATTAGGTAAGTACCAAAACTATCTTTTACTTGAAAGCTAGTTGCATAATGATTAGGTTCAGTTCTAATGCATTAACAATGATAAGTAGTAAGTGTAATGATGATGAAGGTAAATAAAGAGTAATGAAAGAAACAACCTAGTAGGAAGACACCAAGATTTATAGTGGTTCGACAACGAGGCTCTATCCTCGTTCCTACTTCACTCCTCGAGTACACCTACTCGAGGTTTCTACTATATCCACAAGCTCCCTCCTTGGTGGAGAAAACCTTACAACGTCACTTACATTATTTTCCAACACTAAGCTAAATGTCGAGACCTAATATTAGCTAGGACCAATCTACACTAAAGGTTTATTAGTATCATAACAATCATATAAAACCCTAAACGAGATCAAAGCACATATAGCGGAAGCGATTTAACAAGATCTAATTAATAACACAATTATAATTAATCGAATTAGGGTTACATACCTTTACGCTAAAGCAATTCCACAAGACGAAGAACAAATCACCAATTCGGGGTTATACCGTATATACCAAGATATAGTCTAAAGTAAGACTATATTACGATCTTGTACACATGTAATACAACGAGCTAACCGTGATTCTAGCACGTGAAAACCGAGCTACAACGCTTGTAATTAATCTACCCAACAACCCCAGAGAGGGGCTATGACTAGATTACGTATACAATCGATCAACCAAGAAAAACCAACCGAAACCCTTTTGTGGTGTAGGTTGAGATCAACCCAAAAGAAATAAGAGGAGAAAGATTTTTGTTGTGTTGATTATGAGGGATTAGGAGGTGTATTTATAGGCATAAACTCTTGTACCCCAAGATAAATAAAAGACAACTTTTGCCCCCCCCCTTGGAGCCCAACACCGACCGACTAAACATCCCTTAGGGGTGTTTCCAGAATCTTCCAAACTTCTTTCTTAATGTATACATACTATATATTTATTTAACATTTGTTAATACTTAACTATTAATTAATTAGCGATCGTTAAAGTTATATATTTACTTGATCGGTTAAATTAATAAATACATAAATTTATTTATTAAATAAATGAATAAATACGATAAATATATTTATTAATTAAACTAACTCTTTACGTATTGTGTGCAGTCCCGTAATCTCGAGTTCGATCCTATCACACGACTATTAAATATAAGTCCATAAACTTTCAGCTCCCACTTGGACATATTTCAAATATCGTGATTACATTGACTAGCGTCTAGTTACACTTAGCAATGTCACTAGTACAACTCGAGTAAGGTCTACTAGACAAAACCTTTTAACGATTCTGCATCATTATTATTATCCTTTTATTTCTAATACAACGTTAATAAGGATATGGATCTCAGTGATTCCTTTCATTACCCATTTTGTTTCTTGTTCACAGATTCAACAAGATTACCAAAACAAATTTAGGTGTGGCCACACAAACATCTTACTAATCCCACTAGGGCCCCAGCTGTATCAAAATCTAAAACGAAATTGGAGGAACTAAATTCCATATTGACTACGAGCAAAACTTATGAATTTTGCAACACTTCCGAAAATAATCCTTATAGATACCAGTTACGTTTAGCGTTAGATTATTTCATAGAGATGCAATAGATTCATAACAGTTTTCTGGTATCTCAAGTCTAAGGATAACTATTTATGTTTTACTTAATGACAAAGATCCATAAAGTATTAACATATAGTTGGGATAAGTCCTATATTCGATTCATCGAATATCATCCAAAATCGATCAATATACTTTCAAGTATACTCCCATATTATTTATCGACAACGGACATTTAGCATAACTTTTATTCATGGATTAAAACATGAAAATATAGGATACACTTATTAAATAATAAAACAAACGAAACCCAATCTTTATTTCATTATATAATAATGTCATAACATCCTTTATCCAAATACTAATCACAAATTTATTGCATGATTTCGCTAGCTAGTTGCAGCCCAATCGCCTTGGCATGCTTAACTACCTTTAGTCTAGGGCAAAGCCTTAGTTAAAGGATCAGCTACGTTATCATCTGTGTGAACTTTTATCAATTTGATTTCCCGAGTTTCAACTTGTTCTCGGACGTAGTGATGTCTACGCATAAAGTGTCTGTCGCCTTTCATGACTCCAGGGTCATTGGCAAATATTATTGCGTCAAAATTGTCACAATACATACCTATAGGTTCTTTAATTAAAGGCATCACTACAAGATCTTCAATAATCTTCCTAATCCAAACAGCTTCCATTGCAGCTTCTTAAGCAGCCATGTACTCAGATTGAGTAGCATGCATTGCAATCGTTGTCTGTTTCTTGCTCTTCCAGTCAACTGCTCCTCCATTGATGTAGTCCACGTTTTCTTAGAATTTTACAAGTGTTGTAATGATCTAAAAGAGAGAAGGAGATGAAGATCTTAGAGAGAGAAAGTTGAAGAGAGAAAGGAGAGGATTGGAGATAGAAAGATTGATTAATGAAATGTGAAATGACAACTAATGACCAACCCCTCTTAACATGCTAGGAGGGGGTATATATAGCCCACCCTACATGTGGGCTATATGGGTTATATTATTTACATACTGGATCACGAGCCCAATACTTGAATATATCATTGGAGTGACCGATCCTTTCTAAATACGTAAAAACGTATTTCCAACAATCTCCCCCTAAGGGAGGTCACTCCAAGTTACAATGTCCTAAATAGTCTATAGCTCGTGATCTATGCTAACAATGATGTGACCGAGACTTTCCTTGGAAAAGCGTATTTCCAACAATCTCCCCCTAAGGGAGGTCACACCATTTTACAAAATCTTAAACCTAGCATACTATGCTTGAGTCTTCGATTTTGTTCTTGTGAATATGCTGATGAGATCTTTTACTTAGTCTTGAGCATGTTTCCTTGCCTTGACCGTGTGCATTCATCACTTATGAAATTTGCCTCCTCGTGACTTCATGTTCCACATACTTATACTTTTATAAATTCTTGAAAGCTTCAGAGTTTGATACAGCGGAAGACTTGACTTTTAGACTTTCTTGAATTTGTTGAAGTATTAAGTGCATACAGTATAAGCATGTGTTGACGATTTCTTCTGGATTGTACACCGTAATGCCACCTTCTTGTTACGCTGCATAAGACAGTTAGCAACAAAACATATACACGGATGAAATGGCTTTGAACATTTCATTCTAATTCGATAGCATTTTACCTCCGGCCGATGAAGACCGTTGGACGATATTAAATATCGTACTTGTGGCAGGTAGTTTCAATTAAGAACCTCCTTGACAAGATTTCGCGGGTAAACCCGTTCTCGTTACTCGACCGTCCAAAGCTTACTGCGAAAGTAAAGAGTGAATCATTTGGATAGAATTATCCGCATGATTGAAGCCGTCAAATCATGTTCCTGGAACAAGTGAAACTCAATTAAGAACCGCGCCATTGTTGCTTTCTAGTAGTCACAAGCTTGATTCATATAGAATCTTGCAGTTTACCTACCAAGTGTTGTTTAATGTTAACTCTAGAAGGATTTCCACTCATCATTGTGAACACTAAGGTATCACTCTGAGTGTTCTGGCAAGATCACTAAGATATTGCGTAGAGGCCTGGAACGTGTTTAAATTCAGTTAAGAATTAAACCATTGTTGCTTTCCAGTTATCACAAGTTTGATTCATAAAGAATCTCACAAGTCACCTACCATGAGCTTTTTGATATTCACTCAAGAAGGATTTCCATCTTCATTGTAAATACTTTTGTATTACTCGGATGTTCAGGCAAGATCATGAAGATTTTGCGTAGGACTCTTAAAATCTTTCTTACTTTTCATAGTGTGTGAATAAGCAAGGAATTATGAAAGTGTGTCCTAATGAGATATTTGATGATCTCAAATGGCTCTGGACTCGATCGTGAATTTTGGATTTTAGTGAGCGGAGGTTGGAGAGGAGTGCCACCATTTCAATACCAATTTATTCGGAGTGAATAAATCAATAGATAATGTGTTGTCTTCATGTGATTAAAACAAATATATTTTAAGAGATATCTGAGTTAGCTGGGATGCGTTATGCATTGCATCACTGGGTCCATGATGTCTTATCTTCAATATCAAGCATCGTTAAAAATGATCTTAATAGCATATGTGTTGACCCGGTTTCTGCCTAAGTTGTAAGGAGGGCTTCTTTCTTTTCACCTTTTATCTTTACAATTCTTTTTCATTCTTCAACCCCTTCAATGCTTACCAATACGTCATAACTAGCACCTTGTTGTGATTGTTCCAGTGCTAACTTAAGTACTTGGTCGGCATTCAGCTACGTTCACACACTTTCTCCATCTTTCCTAAAGACTACTATTTCTAGCTATGGAATGTCCTTGGGAAGATTCCTCCGGTTCTAGAAGAATCATTGGACTTTAACCTATCCTACCATCCTTATGTCACCATAATCTTCACCGTCGTGAATAGAGATGTTTTAGGTAAGTGTATGTCACCATGAAATCCATTTTGATATCCAAATCCATTTTGCTCCCCCTTAACATATGCCACGATATTCGAAAACATTTCGCACATGTCGGGATGAGCCAGCACATTAAGTCAAACCATTATTGATCTCAATATTAAATCACATTTTCTCACCCATATTAAAAATATTAACCCAATCAATGTTTTTAATATCAATTGATTTAATAGCATTTTAAGAAATTTTGGGAAGAAAAATGCAAATCCAATTATCTTCATGATTTTCACAAGCTCCCCCTCAAATTAATGAAGGTGTACTTAAAACGTAAATTAAATACCTTTTAAACACAAGTGTAAGGTACTTATCACGTGCAAAGATCATATATGATAATGTATTCACAAGATTAGCAATTTACGAGGTTGGACCTGAATGATGGAGAACATCATATGATAGAATCACATGGTTCTTGTTCACGTATGTTGGTCGCCTCGTCACGTCTGAAGTTATCTCTTGACTCCATGTGTACGATTTGTAGAAACTAGAAGGGGGGGGGGGGGGTTGAATAGTTTCTCTTCGATTGGTGACCAAATTAAAATTGCTTTCAATTTGGTTTGTATCAAAACTATCTTTTACTTAAAGCTAAGTTGCATAATGATTAAGTTCAATTGAAATGCACTAGCAAGAATAATAAGCAAGTATAATGATAATGAAATAAGTAAAGAGCTAGGAAGGAGACAACCTAGTGGGAAGACACCAAGATTTATAGTGGTTCGAAAACGAGGCTCTATCCTCGTTTCTACTCCACTCCTCGAGTACACCTACTCGAGATTTCCACTATATCCACAAGCTCCCTTCTCAGCGGAGAAAACCTTACATCGTTGCTTACATTATTTTCCGACACAAAGCTAAATGTCGAGACCTAATCTTTAGCTAGGACCAATCTACACGACGTTGCCTACTTCACAATTTAACGACACAAGGCTAGATGTCGAGTTCTAATCTTAAGGTAGAACCAATCTTCACGACGTTGCCTACTTCACCATTTTACGACACAAGGCTAGATGTCGAGTTCTAATCGAAAGCTAGAACCAATCTTCACGACTCTTCACTTTGAAGCTAAGTGAGAACTTCACACAACACAACTACTAATCACTTTAAAGTTTAGTGAGAACTCACAAGACACAACCGCATCACTTTATAGTTTAGTGAGAACTCCTAATCAAATTTATTACAACTCAACTAGACTTATCCAAGTACACACATGTAGCTTGGATTTACACAACACAAATCCAAGCAAACACATATGCAATGGATGTACACAACAAATCCAAGTATTCACAAATAACTTGGATGAACACAACTAGTCCAAGTATTCATAAATACATTGGATTGACCTAAAACAAAAAGGTATCATGATGAATATGACTAGCTCATAAATTCATCTTTATCACTACACTAGTGAGTGAGTGATCTTCTCATTGGACATGGTAAAGGAGGGGATCAAGAGGATAATCATATGTAAACATCCTTAACAAATTAAGTGATCATTTACTAATGATTATGCTATAGAAAATAGAAAAAGGGCTGAGAAAAACGTCCAAGAGGCTTACTGGAAAATGAGATTTGACCCACTATTTAAAGGAGACAAAGTTACAACGGATCTATAACGGCTACTGTGCGCGGTACCTTATCTCACCCTGCGGTACCATATCGCTAAGGTGCCGCCACTAGACTCCGCTCCGTTTTTTATCTTTTAGTGGGGTGGGAATATCTGAGGTATTTGAACCCTTCAAAGGATATTCTAACAGCATTTGGAATATGCCATTTTCAAATTTTCATTTTCCATTTTAATAAAACATTTTCTAAAAAAGAAAGTTTATTAAAAAGTCTTGTCTTATTAACAAAAGTGAGTTTTAAGGATAATCATTTTGATGATCACTAAGTATGATTAAGAAAGGTTAGTGATATGATTATTACCTTGATGATAGTGTTAGTTAAATAATTCATTTTGTGTTTCTACACTAAATGTGTTGTATGGTTTGTTGTGATCAAAACTAAGAAAGATTAGTTAACACTAATAATGTTTTTAGGCATTACTTGCATTAACAATCTCCCCCTTTTTGATTACGACAAACGATAAACTCATTTACGTAGAAACACAAACTATGGAATTATTAACTAGTTTATCACTATCATTTCTCCCCCTTTGTCGTAGCAAAAAGGTTAGCATAAGTCTTTGAAGTGCATCGAACTTTGCTAGTAGCTCCCCCTTGGTGGTTGCTCCCCCTTGCTTGGGGCACCAAGTTTGTGAGCTAAGGTGACATGCTACACAAAGGTTAGTAGAAAGGAAAGAAACACCAATGTATATATGATCACTACCTACTAAGTAACTTGAGAGGGAGAAAGAGAAGAAATCTCAAATTAGAAGCAAGTATTTTGCTAAGTATGTCCAAAGAGGTAATTGACAAAATCAAACTTCAATAAAATGAAGATGATAAGCTTGTCAATGGGTTAAAGCTTTAGAATTGATGGAATCACCTTGTAAAAATTTAACCAAGATCAACTCAAAATAGAACTAATTAGATAGCACACAAATAACACAAAGGTTACAAAAAAAATAATACAACAAAGAAGATAGTCATACACATAGTATGAGTATCTAAAAGCAATAAATATGGAAAATAAACCACTAAGCATAAGCTAGTCTAATAGTGATATTTTCCAAGATTGCTAAAAATAAAATAAAACTAAAAAGACGACGATGCATCATTCGAAGTTTTGTACACCGGAACGAAAACTTGAATAGGAGGTCGAGTGAGGAGGAATTCAAGAAAATTTAAATTCTCATACACATGAGCAAGTTCAATTTGTTGAAATCGGCAACAATCACACGAGGATCCATGATGCAACACAAAATCGTTTGATGGGGGTATGGCATCAAACTTAGGGTTTGGTGGTAGTGGGGTAAAGGGTTTGGGAGTGTTTTCACAATGCCTTGTGAGGTTTGGGAAGGTGGAAAGGTCATTGAGTTGGGGGGGTATTGAAGGATTGTGGTGGTGGTGGAACATTTTCTTTTGCTCCGGTGATGGGGTTTATGGTATAAGTCTCATTCCAATACTTGATTGGAGAGAAGGTAGGGTTTTTGGGTGGTTTGGACGAAGATGGTTCATTCTTCTTAACCCAAACGGGTCGAACCGAGATTTTCGGTTTCTTTGAAAGCTTGGATGAGGAAGCTTTGGGTGAGTGGGGTTGTGACAAAGAAATGTCAAGGTTAGGAATGTAGGAGTTAGGCATTGTGAGAGTGTGAGAATGATATCTCAAGGTTATGTGAGAATGAATTCTCAAGGTTGGGAAGGTGTGAGAATGAAATCTCAAGGTTGGGGTATAAGTAAAATGTAATCAAGGTAAGAATTTGAATACAAAATGTGTAGTGTCAAGGAATGTTTAGTCAATTTTGAGTAAACAAGGAATCTTGACTGGGAATAGGGTTTTATAAGTTTTGACCAAAAAATCGTCAAAAGCCACATTCTGGCCGCGGTACCTTATATGGGACGGCGGTTCCATATCACTAAGGAACCGCGGGTCCTTAAAGAACCGCGTCCAGTGGACTTTAAACCATGTTTTTTCTGGGTTTTGGGAAAAACTAAGACTTTTTCAAAAAGTTGCAAATCTTGGAATTTTACCTCTATTAGAACCAAAATATGCTAGGGTTGCATAAAGCAACACATTCACAAAGAATGTCTTGACAAAGGATGACAAAATAATTTAGATATCATTTTGAACCAATTTTAGTCAAGTTTAGGGGTTGTGATAGATTTAGGTTTAATTTTAATCTCAAATTAAAGTTGATTAGTGTGCACAAAAGGATAGAATCACACAAAGCTAAATCCATAAGTCAACAACATGAAACATTCATTAGTGAAACAAGTACAAAGATAAATAAAACTAACTAATACATAGCTAGCTTATCATTAAATCTAGATAGGTGGTTTTCTTTGGCTTGTTGTTGAAAATCTTTATTAAAAGAACTCCATCATTCATCTCCTAGGAGGAGGCATGGAGAACAAAGCAAGCAAGAAATCTTGCAAACCCCTATGTAGTCCATACATATCCATCCTTAGGTTTTGGATGAGGAAGTGGTTGTAGAGACAACATGGACATCTAGGACCATGAGTTTGTTGAAACCCAAAGTAAGGATCACCCAAGAGGAGGGAAAGAGGGACACCCAAAATTGGGATGTTTGAGTTGGGTGGAGGTGGAGGAGGCATGTTCTCCAAGGGTGAAGTGGGTGAAAGTGGAGGAATGTTCCTCAAAGGGGAAATGGGTGAGTGTAGAGGAAAATTCTCCAAGGTTGGTGAAATTGGTGAGTTGTGAGGGGTAAATGGTGAAGTCACCAAAATGTCATCAAATTCATTCCCAAAAGGAATGCTTTGGATTGGTTGAGGTTGTGTGGTCACTTCCAAGGGTGCACTTGGAGTGAAGGGTGAAGAAAGCTCATTCATTCTAGAATTGAATGAAGAGGAGGTAGAACCAATGGAGTGGTTAGTACCATGGGTGGAAGAAGTCTTGCATGGTTCAAGAGGTGGGGAAGGTGATGAAGAAATGAGGATAGGAACATTCTCATTCTTAGGTGTGAGGAAAGGTGAAGAGTTAGGCTTAGCTACCTTAACCCTTATTTTGAGTGTTTTTCTTGGGGTGGAGGTCTTGTAAGTGTTTGAGGTTTTGGTACACACCATGGTTTATTAGGGTGGTTTAAGGTTTAGGGAAGTATGTTTGATGTGTGAAGAACATGGCAAACAAGGTGGGTTTAAATGGTTGAGGGGATGATCCAAACTAGTAATGGGTTAAAATCATTTTAGGTGAATAATAAATTTAGATACCCTAGTTTAGGAAATGTGCAGTTTATTACTGAAAATCATGCAAGGTTTACACAAAATTAAGAAAACAGTGTAAAGCAAAGATGCTGTCGTGCACAGTGGCCGGCGGTTCCTTATCTAGGACCGGCGGTACCTTATCGATAAGGAACCGCGGGTCGATATGGAACCGCGACCAGAAGGTTTTCAAAAATTTCCCATTCCAATTTTTGATAAACCCAGATTTTTCCCAAAGGTTTCACAAGCCAAAGTTAACTACAGATCATAATCTAATAAGCTAACTATCATATGGCATGCACAAAGCTATGTAAAACACAAACATGATGGCATAATAAACGTTAAGGATCAAAATAAATGGTAATCCAAGCATGCAACACAAGTTAATAAACAACTAAACCAAAGTGTTAATAACCAAATGTTTAACCATCAAATCCAAACTTTGACAAAACTTCAAAGTCTTCACCTCCTTTTCTTTCCTAAACCCTCGATCATCTTACCCAAATAATTGAACCCTTTTCTTGACTCCACTCGGTGTTCATGTAATTCTCCCCGGGTTCTAAGATTCTCACGATAAAGATGCTCCATATTGAGATCTTCAGGAACATCACTAGAAGGGTGAGGAGGAGGAGCTAAGTCTTCAAAATCATCCTCGAATTGATTTGAGGATGGATGGGAGTTGCTCGAAGAGTCAAAGTGAGAACTAGGACCGATGCCATCACCATCACTTGGTGGCATATCGGTGTCCTCCTCATCCGGCTCTTGATGGTCGGATTTTCTCGAACCACGGTCACTTCTTGGCTTTCGTTGATACGCCTCTTGAATAGGCAACATAACCCGTTGAACCGGGTGAAAGCGAGAAAGATCGAGTTGAGGAAAATCTTGACCAACCCTTCTGAGGCGAGTAAGAATCATAGCATAAGGGAGGTTTGTTTTGGGTTTGGAAAGAGCATAATTTATACGTCGAGCGATGTAATATGCAAGATTGTACTTGGTGGAAGTAAATAGGCAAAACAACATATGCCCCATGCAAGCCGGGATATGATCCCGGTTCCCACCAAGACAAAACACATTTTCCCTAAGAATGTTTGCCCATTGGAGCATGTAATCCTTAAGGTCGCTTAAGAGCACTTCATACCTATTCACATTTCGCACATTTGTATGAAGGCTTCTCACAACGTTTCCACTACGCTCTTTCGTGATGATTTCAAGGATGAAATTTAGATCAACTTCGGTGGTGTCATTTGGAGGTTTATCGTTTGACTCCAAGAGAGCATCTAGTCTCCACTTATCCGTGAAACGACAAGTGCCTTCAAATGGCACACCAAGAATATCACCAAAGTCATCGAGGGAATATTGAATGATTTCACCATTCAACAAGAAACGAATAAAGATTTGGTCGTTGATTTCAAGCATGGAGTAAGTACTGAAGAACTTAAGAAGGAACAAGGGATAAATTACCTTGTCTATGTAAAGAAAACAATCAAACCCAATAAGCTCGAACATAGAGTTGATATAATTATCTCCCGCTATTCTTGGATCTACAATCCTACCCTCATGGAAACAACGAGAGGAAAGGGATGGAAAAGCGTTTTGGAGTTGAGAGGAAACTAAGGTTTGAGAGATGTCGGGCATATAATCTCTAGTGAATTGATGATCTTTTTGATATTGAGAAGGCATGATTAAGTACCTAAATACAAACACAAGACAATATTTCTCCAATCACTCATATGAAAATCAAAAAGGAAAACGAAAAATGAAAATGTGTTATATCAATTTTTTGACAAACATAGGATTGAATCCATATCATTTTCATGTTCACAATGTGTCTATTCCATCATTGACCAAGAACACATGATCTATGTTATATCAACAATGGATTAGAACATTGGTTTTTCAAAACAAGGTTTTTAGGTAAGCATTAACAATGTCATTACCTACTTGTTCATGGGTTCATCTCAAAATCCATAATTCAACCAAAATCATTTAGCCTAAATTCGGATTTGTTCTACAAGTGGGTTTTAGTGAAATCTTAATGAATATCAACCTAAGGAATCATAGTAAGATTACCATGTCAACCCACATTCCTATTAAGGTTTTAATTCAATTTCAATTTTAAAAATCCCCAATTATGAAAGGATGAACCCTAGAACAAAATAGATGAAATTGAAAGAAAATACTTACAATTAATTGATGTTAGATGAAGGATGAGTGAAACCCACAACTTGGAATCAATTAATCTGAGTGATTGAAGGTTTTGAAAGCTTCAACAATGGTGGAAAAAGTAAAACCCGTCGGCTGTATGTTTTTGGGAGAGAGAGAGTTTGGTTTGAAAAAGAATAAAAAACACAAACTGGCGCTCTGACAAAAGTTACTGCCCGCGGTACCTTATCGATAAGGAACCGCGGGTTTGAGCCGCGGAGATAAGGAACCGCCTGCAGAGGCAGGTTTCTATCTCTGAAAAACGCCAAATTTTGAAAATCCAGTTTTTCTAAAATACTTAAAATTAAATCATGAGCCTTTTAGAATATCTTTGGATCATCATAACACTAAGCAATATGCCTTAACGAAGGATTACGAGTTAAATCAAGATCGAAAAGAACCGAAACGGACAAACGACTACTCGTAGCAAAACGACGAAGTGGAGATAAATCAAGGGAAGTGAATCAAGACTAGGATCAATGCTCAAGGGATTAATGACAGTCTTCAAATAGTGGTAACGAGGCGCTTGTGTCATATATAGTGGTTTAAGACGTGCCTTTCCGGCGAAACGTTAAACGGCTTTGGTAATGAATAAGCACAAAGCAATTATTCAAGTATAGACTAAGATCACTTTCAATAATAGTCTTAGTCTAAACAAAAATATGAGCAAGGTATTAATTCACTTTCTCTCCCACAAAGGGCCTACTAACCGTATGGGTGCAAACCGTAGAAATCATGCTTGATACTTTAAGCTTCTACTAACTCACTCTACATCACCATAGTGAGTCAAGTATCCAAGCAATGAAGGTTTGAGAGGATAAAGGAAAAGAAGCACAAACCACAAAAAAATGTCAAGGCAAGGATGCCGAGAACAAGCACATAGTCAAGTAATGATCAAAAGAATGATCAAAGGGCGTGTGGGAGAACGAAAGCGTACCTTGGCCACAAAGAGCAATCCATGAAGGAATAAGTGCTATGCCCAATCAACGACTATGATGAGTACTAAGTCTTCAAGGACTAGTATCATTCCCAATCATCTTGGTATCATCATTCAAAGATGTTAAAGATCAATGAAGATGATTCTTCTACAAGTGCAAGTAACTCAATCCACAACCAATTAAGTGATTGATCTTCATGAGTACCTACACAAAGCAAGATGCAAACTAGTAGATACATTTCAAGAGTATATCTAAAATGCATAAAGGCTACTAATCTTAAGTGGGATGCAATATTATCAATTAAAAGACCTATTTTTCAAAGAAAACATAGTTTTGACCAAAGAGAAACTTTAGTACAACTAGACTTTCTAATTTGAGGAGACAATGGATCGATCCAAGTTTTAAAGTACAATATACTTCAAAGATCTTGAGTGACCATCGCTCTGATACCAATTGTAGAAACTAGAAGGGGGGGGGGGGGGGGGTTGAATAGTTTCTCTTCAATTGGTGACCAAATTAAAATTGCTTTCAATTTGGTTTGTATCAAAACTATCTTTTACTTAAAGCTAAGTTGCATAATGATTAGGTTCAATTGAAATGCACTAGCAAGAATAATAAGCAAGTATAATGATAATGAAATAAGTAAAGAGCAAGGAAGGAGACAACCTAGTGGGAAGACACCAAGATTTATAGTGGTTCAACAACGAGGCTCTATCCTCGTTTCTACTCCACTCCTCGAGTACACCTACTCGAGATTTCCACTATATCCACAAGCTCCCTTCACGGCGGAGAAAACCTTACATCGTTGCTTACATTATTTTCTGACACTAAGCTAAATGTCGAGACCTAATCTTTAGCTAGGACCAATCTACACGACGTTGCCTACTTCAAAATTTAACGACACAAGGCTAGATGTCGAGTTCTAATCTTAAGGTAGAACCAATCTTCACGATGTTGCCTACTTCACCATTTTACGACACAAGGCTAGATGTCGAGTTCTAATCGAAAGCTAGAACCAATCTTCACGACTCTTCACTTTGAAGCTAAGTGAGAACTTCACACAACACAACTACTAATCACTTTAAAGTTTAGTGAGAACTCACAAGACACAACCACATCACTTTATAGTTTAGTGAGAACTCCTAATCAAATTTATTACAACTCAACTAGACTTATCCAAGTACACACATGTAGCTTGGATTTACACAACACAAATCCAAGCAAACACATATGCAATGGATGTACACAACAAATCCAAGTATTCACAAATAACTTGGATGAACACAACTAGTCCAAGTATTCATAAATACATTGGATTGACCTAAAACAAAAAGGTATCATGATGAATATGACTAGCTCATAAATTCATCTTTATCACTACACTAGTGAGTGAGTGATCTTCTCATTGGACATGGTAAAGGAGGGGATCAAGAGGATAATCATATGTAAACATCCTTAACAAATTAAGTGATCATTTACTAATGATTATGCTATAGAAAATAGAAAAAGGGCTGAGAAAAACGTCCAAGAGGCTTACTGGAAAATGAGATTTGACCCACTATTTAAAGGAGACAAAGTTACAACGGATCTATAACGGCTACTGTGCGCGGTACCTTATCTCACCCCGCGGTACCATATCGCTAAGGTACCGCCACTAGACTCCGCTCCGTTTTTTGTCTTTTAGTGGGGTGGGAATATCTGAGGTATTTGAACCCTTAAAAGGATATTCTAATAGCATTTGGAATATGCCATTTTCAAATTTTCATTTTCCATTTTAATAAAACATTTTCTAAAAAAGAAAGTTTATTAAAAAGTCTTTTGTCTTATTAACAAAAGTGAGTTTTAAGGATAATCATTTTGATGATCACTAAGTATGATTAAGAAAGGTTAGTGATATGATTATTACCTTGATGATAGTGTTAGTTAAATAATTCATTTTGTGTTTCTACACTAAATGTGTTGTATGGTTTCTTATGATCAAAACTAAGAAAGATTAGTTAACACTAATAATGTTTTTAGGCATTACTTGCATTAACACGATTGATATCGTTGTCTTGACCCCAATATGTGAACTTGGCACTTTCAGCGTCAAAGATTCTGAATGCTGGACAATTTCTCCCCCTCAATTGTTGACCCGTGTTCTATTGAAAGAGTTTTAGTCGTCGTTTGAGTAGTCGCATCGTCGAGTATGTAGATATCAATTGTAAATTGCTACGGATTGTGGAGATGATAACTTCATAAAAACAAGATTTCTCTTGTTTTAACAAATAAATGCACTGACACGTACACATATTCATGTTAGATTGTGTTATTACGTAAACACAATCCCTTACATGGTTATAAAGTAAACCATGCCCGAGAAAATTAATTCCCGTTATTGAGTCAAAGTTTTCCGGTGAAATGCTTGACTTGAGTATGAAAATCGGGTTACTATTTGAAATAATAGCAAGCTATTTTGAGCATGTTTTAAAACATTTGAACTTCTGCTCGACCTTTATTTACAACCCCGTGTCATTATTGAATGACATTTCTAGTATCGTAAATATTATCGATTCCAGAAGACATGATCTTTTTATCAAAACATTTTGAACACACAATTTTGAAAGATTTAGAAAAACCTTTTGAGAAATTCTCGAAAAATTGTGTTTAATGTTTTGAAAAACAAATACTTGAGCTTAAGATGTTGAATATCTAACAAAACGAGCTCAAGTCCGAGAAGTTGTAAACTTCCCGTTGTGAGGATAAGTTTATCATCGGCGATAAACTTTCCTTTTAGCTGAAGAACGAGTCCTAAGTTGACATTTACTTAGAAGTCGTTTTCATGAGCTTGAAAAACTTGTGAATATTTTAACTTAAAACTCATGACCGAGAAATGTGAATTTCCACATTTCTCGTTATGAATAAAAGTTATTTTATTTAAAAGATACACTTTCCTTTATGAGCTTAAAACTTGGAATGTTTTAAGACAAGCTCATGACCGAGAAAAATGAATTTCTCGTTACGAGGATAACTTATCATTAAAGATAAGCATTCCTAAAATTGAAGTCCGAGTTACATTCTGATATTTAACTATAAGTCATTGTGCATAAGCTTTAAAAACTTCGAATGTTTTTAATATAAGCTCATGCCCGAGAAAAATTAATTTCTCGTTGTAAGGATAAGTTTATTATCGGCGATAAACCTTCCTTTCTTTGAAGTCCGGGGCATAATCTGAAATGTGATTATACGCCATTTACACGAGCTTAAAAACCTTTGAATAGTTTGAATGTAAGCTCGTGTCCGAGAAAATTTAATTTCTCATTAATGAGGATAAGTTTATCATCAGCGATAAACTTTCCTTTCTTAGAAGCGCGGGTTACAATCTGACATGTGACTACAAGCCGTTGTGCATGAGCTTAAAAACTTCGAATGTTTTTTATATAAGCTCATGCCCGAGAAAAATTAATTTCTAGTTGTGAGGATAAGTTTATCACCGGTGATAAACGTTCCTTTATTTGAATAACGGGTCATTGTCTGACATTTAACAATGAACCATATACACGAGCTTAAAACCTTTGAATAGTTTGAATGATAGCTCGTGTCCGAGAAAATTTAATTTCTCGTTAGTGAGGATAAGTTTATCATGAGTGATAAACTTTCTTTTATTTGAAGAACGAGTTACAGTCTGTGATGTGACTATAAGTCCTTTTACACGAGCTTAAAACCTTTGAATCGTTTAAATGTAAGCTCATGTCCAAGAAAAATTAATTTCTCGTTTTGAGGGTAAGTTATCATTGCATGGATAAACTTCCCTTTCTCTGAAGTTCGGGTCACAGACTATGATTTGTCTATAAGCCATATACACAATGTTTAACTGTGAATCCCCTGAGACACTTGTTTCTCTGATATCAGCTTCTTCAGTAACCAAACTCTAAGAGTGTCCTTAGTTGAACGATATGTAAAGATCGGACCGCTGTGTTCTTGTTGAACGTGGACTTTGGTACCTTCATTCTCATTAGGAGTTTGTATGCTTTTATGTGGGTTAGCGATATCTATCTTAGAACCCTGCGGGGATTCACAGTTTTCTTTTCTTGTGCCAGAGGTGACCTGAGGGGATGGTTCACTTGTCTTAACTGGCAAACATTTCCTTTTATAGAAAACCTTAAGTTCAGGCTTAAGTGATTTATCATCCTTTTCAATTTCCTCCCTATTAGTCTTAGTGGAATCAGAGACTATCCTAGTTAAAGGGTACTCGGTTCCTACAACAGTGAAAGTTCTACCCGTGTGTCGCCAAACTTTACCAATTGGTTTGATTTTAGCTAACCACTAGGATTTAAGTCTAGCACGGGAGTTCACCTCATTAAGTAATTTCTTGACACAAGAATCATGATTTGCCTTAAAGACACATTTCCTACATGTTTTACAAGTAGCATATTTAATGTCCGAGTAAGATCTAGAATCCCTAGAAGATTGATTGATGATCCTAGGATATGACATGCTACGGTTAGCAGTGTTGGGTAATCTAGAAGGCATCTGACTAGGTTTAAAATTCCTATCTCTTACTCGTGTCTTTTGAATAGCTTCCCTTAGACCAAATTTATGACGAACGTCATTTGAACTAGTTCGAGACATGTTCTTTGGACTATGTCTAGGGAGGCTAGATGCAATCATGTGATTAGGTCTAGCAAAAGCTGATTTAGTCACATTAGGCCTAGTTGGTGGAGTGACTGTTCTAGAAATATGAACCATATCAACTTGGGAGGCAAACCGCGGTCTCGAGGATTGTGGTCGCTCGGATCTAAATGCAGTTGGTTGTCTAACAGACTGAATTTGAGGCGGTTTCCCCAAGATTGATGGTTTTTCAACCATAGTATCCATACTAGATCCTTTAATTTTTCTCAATTCGCTTTTTAACGCAGCTATAGCAAAGACCTTTTCCTGTACTTGAGCCTTTAAAGTCTCATTCTCTTTGAGCAATTCATCTTGGGATGCCACCTTAGATTCAACCAACTTAATTTGTTTCAATAGATTATCCTTTTCAGCTTTAGAATCTAGAACTATTTGGTCCAATTTTCGTTCAAGAACAACGTTTGACTTTTCAAGTTTTTCAAAATACTTTTCAAATTTGTCCGTTTTCTTTGAAAATTCGATTTTGGCATCCTCAATCTCTTTAGATTGCTGAGCTAAAATCGTTTCAAGCTCTTTAATCTTGGAATCAGAAGCAGTTAATGAAACAGTCATAAGGCAATTATCATTATTGTTAGCATTTTGAACACTTTCTCCCCTATTATGACGCACATCGGATTAATCAGAAGTGGTATCGCTATCACTCTTTTCCATCCCATTTTTGTCATAATTAGGTTCGAAATGCTCAATATGCGACATTTCATCAGCATATACATCATATACAACATTACATTGTACCATGTTTGTAGGTTCTTCGTCATAAACGGGTATGGTGTGTGACAAATCTAACATTTTCAGGTAGTGAAATATTTTCTCGTATAATATTTTGAAACTTATTTTTGTGTTGGTTGACGAACTCACAATTTACGGATTTAAATTTGGGCTTACGTGCATAATTTGGCGTCTTTTACGACTAAACCGGAAACCTTAGGATTACGTATTTACGTTTTTGAACTCCGTTTTTGATGAGACAATTTTTATTGGATTCGTTTTGTGACGATGATTCATAATTTATAAAAACGTTTTTCGTAAAACGACCTGAGGGCACGCAAATCGAGAAAACTAGAATCGAGAAATACCCGTAAACTAGTGAGATGGGACAAAACACATTGTCCCACCCCACTAGCTATATGGGACGGCCAACATGACACCACACCATCAAGGTGGCATCATGTTAGCTAAACTTACACAAGTGTAAGCCATGCTTACATGTTAAGCTAACCATTCCACTAAACCACAAAACAAGCAACTTGTTTTCACATACACCATTTCTTACATGCAATCCACTCCAAAACTCTCTCAACTCTCCCCCTTGTGCCGTCCCAAATAAGCCAACAAACATCCCATTTAATCTTTTCTAGCCATAAACCACATGTTTACTAGTTCTATTAAGGTGTTCTCTTGAAGCCTTGATCATTTGGTGGCCATATTAACATCTTTGGAGGTGATTTGCTTGTGTCCTAGGGCTGATTTTCCAACCTATGTTCTTGATATTTGATGGTCTTGGAGATACTTGTTGTGTTCATCAAGTTCTTGTCTTCCTAAAACAAGAAATCCACTTGGATTGGTAAAGAAGATCATCCTCTCCATTTTTCTCTTGTTATTTTGTAAAGAACAAATGTATTTTATTTCCTTTTGTATATGTATATGATGTATATATGATGATAAAAATGTTGTGTGGGGATCAAGTGTTGATAAATATGCTTAAAAATGATGATAACCATAAGAAATGAAGCTAAAATCTTGACTATTTAGTTGGGTGTATAAAAACAGTAGATAACTAAAAGATGAACTGATAAAATTGCATGGTTTGATCCATTTACAGTAAGTAGATGATGTTATACACATGTGAGAGTTGGCCATGCAATGGAATCAAAATAATGAGTGAGATATGATCAAAACAAGTTAGGTGGTATAATCTGAATAAGCAGTTTTGTAGGGACTGTTAAGGCAACTTAAACTCAAAATGGGCAGTAGCTATAACTAAGTCATATGTATCACATATTATGAAGAACATGTCATCCAAAAATGAGCTTCTAAGTCATTATAGAACTCTAGATATGTAAAAAATGGTGAACATGAAGTTAAAAATCACATTTTTGGAAAAAATGTTTATTATTATTATATAAGCACTCACATTATAATGTATAAAATGTAAAAATATAAACCCACTAACTTATAAAACTTATTTATATAAATGTATAAAAGGTTAATTAAATGGGTAAATTATTTAAATGGTGGTGAAATAATATTTATAAGTAGTAAAAACTATAAACTTGATTTTTACGACTTTTTCGGCTATCGCCGTAAAATTCACGTTTTTCGCCAAATAAAACTTAGACGACCAAACCCGTCTAATGTAAAGTTTATAAAAGTCATATACTGATGTATAAGTAACTAATACAAGTAAAAACCGATAAAACCCGAACTATAAGAAATACGGACATTTACGAGCTAATTGGACTAATAATTGGACTTAATAAGATAAAGACTTGTAAAAAGGACTTATTGGGCTTAACCTATTTGGGCCCAACATGAAAAGTATATATACTGATAATATAGGTATAAAATGGGTAAAAACAAGTTAAAGAACTTATAAAAGACTTAATGGACTTAAAATAGGTAAAATCGGTAAAACTAGTGAACTAGTAAGACGTTACCAAAACATAAACGCTAAAATGAGTAAACAAGGATGTATAAACCCACTTGATCATCATCATATGTACAAAATCATCATATGTATATTGTTATTTTGATAAAAGTCATTGGACCGAGTCTAAGACCGATTATTATTTATATAGGTTTCCGTGACCGGAGCACGCCCGTAGCCGATAATCCGCCTTTCATTAACAACGTGAGTTCATAGCCTCGCACTCTTTTAAATGTTTTATAAAATGATTTGTAAACCCGCGAGAGAGATAACATGCTAGATTTTATAAAAATAGAACACAAGTAGTCCCGATTCTATGCTTAATGATATGGACCCGAATGATGCTATGACCCTATATTCGAGACTAAAAGGATTATTAGTAGTTAGGTTATGTCACTTAAAGTCCCATTAGCATGAATTGTGAACTACCGGGATTTGGTAGACGCTTATGCATTTGATAGTACTATTTGGGGACGATCACCCCAGTTCGCGCCTTGACGGTTGATCCCCGTCGTACCACATTGATTGGTAAGCGAATTTATGTATGAGAAGTGTTAGAAATACGTTTTTACGTATATTAGAAGTATCGATCACTCCACAATAATATTTATGTTGTAATAGCTCGTAGTTAGAAAATAGTCATTAGTTACTTATTAAGTTAAGTAAGAACCGGTCCATGGGCTTGTCATGGACCGGCCCAAGCCCAATGTAAGCTTGGAGTATAAATACCCCTTTCCACCATGGAAAGGGGTTGGTTGTTGTCACTTTTCTAGTTTCATTTTATTGAAATAACACATAGTTTCTCTCACTTTCTCTCTCTAACTTTCTCTCTCTAGAAATCAACAAACCCCTTCATAGATTCATAGGTTATCAATATTCTAATAACAAGGAACACTCAGATTCCGATACCTCTACATTGTCTTCGTGTGGTGATATTTTCAGGTGGTCCAAATCATCCTGTGGTATTTGGACTCCGGTTGTTCAAAACATATGACCGGAAATCGCTCGATGCTCCGAAATTTCGTCAGCAAGTTTCTTGGTACGGTTAAATTCGGGAATGATCATATAGCAAAGATAATGGGGTATGGTGAATATCAGATTGGAAACGTGACGATTTCAAGGGTATACTATGTAGAAGGTCTTGGTCATAATTTATTCTCAGTAGGACAATTTTGTGATTCCAACCTTGAGGTTGCTTTTCGACAACACACTTGTTTCATCCGCAACTTGGAAGGAAAAGATTTGTTGAAGGGATCTCGTGGTGCAAATCTATATACCTTGTCCTTACAAGACATGATGGCCGCTTCTCCAGTATGTCTTCTCTCTAAAGCATCTAAGACCAAGTCATGGTTATGGCATCGTAGATTATCTCATCTTAACTTTGATGCTATTAATCATCTGGCTAAAAACGATTTAGTTCGTGGTCTTCCAAAGCTTAAATTTCACAAGGACCATTTATGTTCCGCGTGTTCAAGAGGGAAAAGCACCAAGAAATCTTACAAGCCCAAAGCTGAAGACACCAATCAAGAAAAACTTCATCTTTTGCATATGGATCTTTGTGGGCCAATGAGAACTGAAAGTGTGAGCGGTAAGAAATTCATTCTGGTAATTGTGGATGATTTCTCCAGGTTTACATGGGTTAGATTTCTACGTACAAAGGATGAAGCACCGAAGGCTATCATCACTTTTCTGAAATTCATTCAGGTATGTTTGAATACTACTGTCCGCCGTATTCGTACAGACAATGGTACAGAGTTCGTCAACCAGACTCTTCGTGATTATTATGAAGGAGTTGGTATATCACATGAAACATCCGCTGCACGCACTCCACAACAAAACGGTGTCGTTGAAAGACGGAATCGTACACTTATGGAAGCTGCTAGGACCATGCTTATTTATGCGAACGCTCCATTGTTCTTGTGGGCAGAGGCTATTTCTACTGCATGTTTCACCCAAAACCGTTCTATCATTCGGAAACGCCATGGAAAAACACCTTATGAGCTTCTACATGACCGTAAACCCGATGTCTCATTTTTTCATGTGTTTGGTGCCCTTTGTTATCCAAACATTAATAGTGAGAACTTGGGTAAGCTTCAACCGAAAGTCGATATAGGTATTTTCATTGGTTACTCACCGTCCAAGAAAGCATACCGAATCTATAACCGTCGTCTTGGCAAGATTGTAGAAACTATGGACGCAGATTTCGACGAGCTGACAGCGATGGCTTCTGAGCAACACAGCTCTGAACCCGCGCTTCATGAGATGGGAACCGGTGCTATTAGTTCCGGATTAGTTCCCAATAATCCTACTTCTACATCATTTTTACCACCAACAAGGCCCGAGTGGGATAAACTGTTTCAATCGTTGTTTGATGAATTCTTCGATCCCCCGACTGATGACGTTCCAGCACCTGTAGTAATCGCTCCAATCCCTGAAGTGGTTGCTCAAGCTAATGAACCTTTATCTAATGCATCTACAATTCACATTGAACCGGATGCACCTTCACCAAGTGATTCTCAAACTACACCTGAATCATCACCCCTACTTGTGCCTAATGATGTGGAAGAGGATTCTATTGATCACGACTTGGAATATGCTCACCTGCAAGAGCTTCCTTTCTTTGGTGTAGCGATACCTGAAAACCCTTCAGTCGCGTCTACCTCAGAAGAAGCTCCTTCTATTGTTCACTCCAGACCACCTAGGATTGAAAACCATAGCACTAAATGGACAAAAGATCACCCAATTAGGAATGTTATTGGAGATCTAGATCGACCAGTCTCTACCCGCCACCAATTACAAGAAAGTGCACTGTATTGCTACTTTGATGCATTTCTTTCTGAAGTTGAACCTAAAAATTGGCAGCAGGCTATGACCCAATCATCTTGGATTGAAGCTATGCAGGAGGAACTAAATGAATTCCAACGACTTGAAGTATGGGAATTGGTTCCTCTCCCTGACAAGGTTAACATCCTTACTTTGTTATGGGTTTACAAGGTTAAACTTGATGAGATGGGTGCGGTATTGAAGAATAAGGCTAGATTGGTCGCTAGAGGATATAAACAAGCCTTGGGTATAGACTTTGAAGAATCTTTTGCTCCTGTGGCTAGATTGGAGGCGATTAGACTTTTCCTTGCGTATGCTGCTCATATGAATATGATCGTCTATCAAATGGATGTGAAGACGACATTTTTGAACGGCGAACTAAGGGAAGAAGTTTATGTTAGTCAGCCGGATGGGTTCGTCAGTACGGAGTTTCCTAATCATGTGTACAAGCTTAAGAAGGCTCTCTATGGGTTGAAACAAGCTCCACGCGCGTGGTATGATCTCCTGTCAACATATCTCATTTCGGAAGGCTTCTCCAAAGGCAAGGTGGACCCTACTTTATTCACTCTCAAGGAAGGCAACGACATGATTCTGGTACAAATTTATGTTGATGATATAATATTTGCTGCCACTAACATAGAATTGTCAAATCGATTTGAGAAGATAATGTCCACACGCTTTCAGATGTCGATGATGGGAAAAATTTCATTTTTCTTAGGATTACAGATTTCTCAAAATCCCAGAGGCATCTTTATTAATCAATCCAAATATGCTCTAGAATCTCTTAAGAAATATAACTTTGAAAATTGTGACCCCGTGGACACTCCAATGGTGGAGAAATCCAAGTTAGATGAAGATAGGAATGGGACTATTGTCGATCCAAAACTTTACCGTGGGATGATCGGCACCCTTCTATATCTGACTGCTAGCAGGCCTGATTTGCAATTTGCTGTATGCATGTGTGCCCGGTATCAGGCTCGGCCTACCGAAAAGCACCTACATGTTGTGAAAAGGATCTTTCGATATCTAAAAGGAACACTTCACCGTGGTCTATGGTATCCGAAAGATTCCTCGATTGCTTTAATATCATACGCAGATGCCGATCATGCTGGATGTCAAGACACGAGGCGTAGCACGTCTGGATCTGTGCAACTCCTTGGCGATAGATTGATCAGTTGGTCTTCAAAAAGGCAGAAAAGCGCTGCAATATCAAGCACGGAGGCTGAATACATCGCCATGTCCGGTTGTTGTGCTCAAGTCCTTTGGATGAGATCACAATTAACTGACTACGGTTTGGGATTCAACAAAATCCCGATGTATTGTGACAACAAGAGCGCCATTCCCCTTTGCTGCAACTATGTTCAACACTCCCGGGCCAAGCACATAGACATTCGCTACCATTTCATTAAGGAGCAGGTGGAGAACGGAGTGATCGAGCTGTATTTTGTCACTACTGAGTACCAGCTGGCGGATATGTTCACCAAAGCCTTAGATCGAGGACGAATCGAGTTTTTGATCGACAAGCTTGGCATGAAATCATTCACTCCAGCGACTCTCAAAGAGTTGGCAGAAGAATCAGCTGAATAGTCGTGGTAAACTATTCAGAGTATCCTTTGTTCGTGTTCATGTATATTATCGTAAATATATAAACCACAAAAAGAAAATACAAAAATATAAAACCAACAAAACTCATAAAAAATATAAAACCTAGAAAAACAATAAAAATTATAAAATCAAGAAAAACCAAAAATATTTTTCGTTTTTAAATCGGGCATGTCTTTTAGTACGGTAATATTTACGGCCTTAGAAATGTCGATCAATATTGACACGGTGCCATAAATAGAGTCCGTATAAAAGTTGTACATTTTTAAAACATGCCCATTATGGCTTGTAGTTATTTCTGACTGCAACCCGGTTTTCATATTAAAGTCACGTATTTCCTTGGAAAACGTTGGCTCAGAACGGGAATTAATTTTCTCGGGCGTGATTTACAAGCCAAATCATGCAAAGGGATCAAGTTTACTTTACAACTTGGTCTAACACGAATTTGTGTACGTCTCAGTGCATTAATTTGTTAAAATAAGAGAAATCTTATTGACACCACGAATCAAACTTTTTCAAGATATAAATTGGAAATGCTTTCATCAATATTTGACTCTTTAAACAATGACTACAGCTCTTTAAATAGAAAACGGGTCATCGTTTAAGGGGGAGAAAATATTAAATCATCTTCGTCATTTAAATTGATTTTTCAAAAGTGATTGTGAAAATTAATGGCTAAATGGTAATTGAGTGGTTTTGCTTTAGAATACGACTTGTGTTCGTTCAATGTGATAGGAATGGCTTTTAGATCTTGGAAATATGCTAATAGGTTGAGACGCTTAAGTTGTGTTGGTGAAATTTAAATATGCTTAAGAAAAAGATGAATAGATAAGTTATAAACAAAAAGGAAAAGAATTAGGAGTCTAGGGTATAAAGTGACAAAGTGTTGAAACTTATCAAAAACTTGACCTAAGTCAAATAAAAACCCCCCCGCCCCTTGCTTTCCCTTTTCACTGTTTATCTCTTTTTCATTATTGTTGCCGCCATTGTTACACACACAAACAAGCACTCAAACAACTCGTTTATTCATCCATCCTGTTCATTCGCTTAATAAGGTATATACATCAATATTTAAACTCATTAATCGTCTAATTCTTCACTATCTCCTGGTAAATGATTCGTTTAATTTAGATTAAATCCTAATTAGGGTTTTGCGTCTAATTAAACAGTAATTGATTAAGATTTGTGGTGGGTTTTGTGCGGATTAACTTTAGATAATGAGGTATTGCCTTAGATTACCTTAGAAATCACAAATGCGCTTAGATTTAACCTTATAGGCTGCGTTTTTGATGTTCCGGATGAACAAGGATAAGAACTTCCGAATGAAGGACATTTTGAACAAAACTTCCGAATGAAGGATTTTTTTTCTGAAAACTTCCGAATGAAGGAAGTTCCGAATGAAGGACTTCCGAATGAAGGAAGTTCCGAATGAAGAACTTCCGAATGAAGGAAGTTCCGAATAAAGAACTTCCGGATGAAGGAAGTTCCGAATGAAGAACTTCCGGATGAAGGAAGTTCCGAATGAAGAACTTCCGGATGAAGGAAGTTCCGAATGAAGGAATGTTCCGGATGAAGGAAGTTCCGAATGAAGGAAGTTCCGAATGAAGAACTTCCGGATGAAGGAAGTTCCGAATGAAAGAACTTCCGGATGAAGGAAGTTCCGAATGAAGAACTTCCGGATGAAGGAAGTTCCGAATGAAGGAACTTCCGGATGAAGGAAGTTCCGAATGAAGGAATGTTCCGGATGAAGAAGTTCCGAATGAGGAAAAGTTCCGGATGAAGAATTGTTTGATTATTATTGTTTGCATGTCATATGTACTTGTTGTATTATGTTATGAAATGTGTTATGCTTAGAAGTAAGAATGATATATATCTATATGTTTTTGTGCATCAACCTTTCATGTCTTATCTTAAGCAGATACAATGACTAATCCAACAGTACAAGCAATCCAAGACTCTAGAGAAGCCGATATTGCTAAAGCACGAACCCTTAAGTTTATACCCAACAATTACCGGCTGAAGCAAGTCTCAAAATCCACTCACCATGGTTTTAAGGTCGCCATAGCCATCCTCGATAACTCTCATTTCAAGAACGCCCTTAGGAGTAGTGCCTCGGTGCCTTATGAGTATATGTATGAATTTTGGGCTACCAAGGAAATCACTTCAAACAAGATCACCTTCACCATCGACAACAAGCAGCAGACACTCACAGTTTCAGACTTCCGTAAGATTCTTGGTATACGGGATACACCCAAAGGCATGTCATTCTCGAGGGATCCTACTAAAGATGAACTCGTGGAGTTATTTGACGCTCTTGGATGTCCGGAAATACGAGTTGCGTCTGAGTTTACCACTGCTAAAGTAGGACAACCTTGGAGAGCATTGATGGGTATTCTCAGTAGATGTCTTACACCAAAAATAAGTGGCCATGATGCTTTGCGCAGTCCTATAATAAACCTCTTCTATGGCATGTACAAAGCTGCTAATGCAGATTATGCTTTGTTGATATGGGAAGAATTCACCTTTTAACTCTTCCATAACAAGAAGCTGAAGACAAATTTCTTTCCTTATCCAAGGTTTATCAAGCTTATCATTAATTATTTCATGAAAAATGATGCTACTATTGATAGGCGTGCAGCAAGTCGCTATCACACTGAAGAAGCTGATGATACTATGGATCTGAGGCATGAAGGACCGTCCATTGGTGTGATTTCGGGTCCTATTCCCGATTATCTTCTGACGGAGAAAATCAAAGGTTCTGCTGATTACAAGCTACTGCAGATAGAAATCAAGAAGCTGAAAGCAAACCTTCAGACCGGAGAAGACTCATCTACAACGGTCAAGAGTAAAGGTAAACGCAAACAACCAGCTGCGTTACCTGAACCCGAAACCAAGAAGAAGAAGACTGAGGGTAAGAAGGGAAAGGGTAAGGCTGATGAGATGCGTCTACGTGACGAAGAAGACGTTGTTGATCCTACTCTTGGTAAAACTGAGAAACAAATGATGAAGATAGCAATTCAAAGGAGTAGGAAAGATACTGGCGGTAGTGGTTCAGGTGCAAGGGTAGATGTTGAGGATGAGTACGTGGAACCAGATGATGTTGATGAGTTTGGGTCACCTGAACATTATTCCACTTCGAAGGAGCCATCAATCCCTATTTCAGCAAGTGTGGAAAAGGAGTTTGTTGCTCCTACGATCATGATGTCAACTCAACCTTTAACAACTCAACCTTCACCAATCCAACCTTTACCAACCAGACCGACGTCAACACCATTCCTTCCACCACCGATAATTCCCATCCTTAGTACCGCAGTAACAACCGAGCCTCTCCAATCAACCCAGAGCAGCTCTGCAACATCTACCATGGCTGCATTGGTGATGGCCGAAATGTTGGATAAACATGTGGATAATCACAAACGAGAAATGGATGAACTTCGCCAAGAGTTACAAAGACGAGCTCAAAGTGAAGAAGCATCTAGGAGAGCCCAAGAGGAGATGATTGCTAGGTTCGCTGCAGATATGGAGGTGACTCGAAAAGCACATGCAGAAGAACTAGCTCGGGTTAAGCAGGTTGAGGCTGATAAGCATGCTGCACGTATCACCAGACTTCAAGCGATGAGGGATAAATATAAAGAGCAAAAAGAAGCACTTGAAGCCTCTGTGGAAGAAAGAGTGCAAGAATCCGTTGAATCTATTATGCCTAAACTGCGTGATGAGTTCAAGACGCTAGCAGCTGATAACTTGTTGATCAAGTCATCCAATCCTTCAGAATCCGCCTACAAGATTGCTTATGACTTGACGGATTTTGAATTGAAGAAGATCCTTAAGGATCGTATGGTGGAACTTGGATCGTTTGATAAGTCTAGAATTCAACGGGCTCTATACAAATCCCTGAATGATGCTATCATGGAGGATGATAGGTTATTCAAAACATTTGGAAGTGTGGTACCTTATCACATTCTACCTGAAGAAGAAAGGGAAGAAAGTGAGCAGGAAGAGGGTACTGGTGAAGAGGAAGAGGAAGAAGAAGGAGAAGAAGAGGAAAAGGATGACGATGATGGTGATGATGAGGATAAGGATGAGGATGATGATGACGATGATGATGATGATGATGATGGCGATGATGGTGGTGATGGGAATGAGGAGAGTGCTAGGGGGAGTAACGGGGATAACAATGAGGATGATGATGGGGGTGAACAGCCTAAAGAGGGAGACAAGGTTACCAGCTCCAAGAAAACTGCTAAGACTGGAACCAAGTCCAAGAAAGATGCAGCACAGAAGGACAAATCAACATCATCGGAATCAAGATGAACTAAGTGGCGCCACGATGTGAATGCCACTACAGCGTCATCGGTTCCCGGTACCTCTATCGCTGTATCTTTACCTATTACCACTAACCCCATTAGTTCTGTTGTTGTTACTCCTGTGATTGCAGAATCAGTAACGGAACCCGAAGCTGCACTACACTCACCCGTTCACGACACTGCCGAAATGCCTGAATCAGAACCAGCAGATGTTCGCACTTCTACTCCTCTACAACAAGCACAACAATCTACGGTTCCTGAACCAAGCACTCGAGACTGGGCAGACACGTTGGAGATAGACGAGACTGCACCACCACAGGCTTGGATCACGGCAGCAGCACAATATGATCCGATCACAGACGCTGACAAAGATGTGTTGTATCTCCGTATCCGAAGTCCGATTGACTTATGAGTATTTTTTGCTCATGAGTATAAGACTTCGGTTACTCCATCCTTGGTGAAGAAAGCGCTGAAAGATAAGAGACTTCGTGCCAAAACCCGGTTAACCCGAATGGAGTTCGAGTATTATGCCGATGAGATCCTGAAGGCTCTGAATACCGTTCAACGGCCAGGACTTCATGAATCAGAAAGAGCTCCACCTCCAATGGATCCGTCTCAAGATAATCAGATTGCTCTTGACTTCTTCGTCACCAATGATCTTGTGTATCTTCTGAAGGGGCCATCAAAGTACGCAACCTCCCTGACCTTGCTGAAAGCTGCCAACTGGGGGACAATACCCTTTATCGAGGAAAAGGTAAACCGACTCTGGGTCCCAAAGATAAATCGTAATTATGATATGTATGTTGTCATAGGTGCATCTCATTGGGACGAACGAGTCCGAAGGGCGTACAGGGGTTGCGGCCTAGTCAATTCTGGAAGTATCGTTAGATCCGATATCCGCATCTCCAGCATTTTAGGGTTGAAAACTGAAGCCAAGAACGGCTATTATCATGTGACGGAGATTCGTTTGAAAAGGGAGGATGACAGGGAATACAAAATCAAGCAGGGAGATTTTTCCATCATTCGCCTTGAGGATATCGAGGATATGCTGCTTCTGATGACCCGAGATCAACTCACACATATTCCTCGTGAAGATCTCATTGCTTTGAATACAGCACTTAG
Organism: Glebionis coronaria; assembly: GCA_025667525.1. NCBI lineage: Eukaryota > Viridiplantae > Streptophyta > Magnoliopsida > Asterales > Asteraceae > Glebionis > Glebionis coronaria. The sequence continues at coordinate 40,051,684 of CM046882.1, read as the reverse complement.
TATGTTCACACGAAGCATTGTCATCAAGACACGAGTTGAAGATCTTCAGTTGGGAGTCGAAAGCTATCAAAGGAAGCTTAACCTAACCCGTCCAGTGAATCAAGTGCTACCTCAACATGTAGAAAGATGTCCCTATACCGGCATTTCTGTCCTGAATTACGGCATTTTCTACTTGAACAGTCGAGGTTTGATGAAGTTTATGAGGGTGGGTGAGCTCCATAAGTACAGTGATGGGACTCTTCTACAAGTCAGAGGAAAGTTGGAGCATCTGAACTCGGGTGGGACTTTGCCAGAGATGACGGAGGATTGGCATCCGGGTTACCGGCAGATGGCGAAGTACGTGATCAAGAAGATTGATCAAAAGCTCCGTGAACGTAGATTGATGAGGAGCTTGGAAAGGTTCGTTGGTGGAAGACCATATCTAGTGCACCACAAGCAACTGCAACGATCCATCTAATGGGTCGTACATTTCAGGTCCACTTTATATTGGTTTTTCAATTGTGAATATGTATATTTGTGAATATTGTGCTTGTATGGCTTGATGTAGTGTTAAGGTATGATAATTTTTCAAGAATTTCTCACGAGATTCTAAATCTTTCAAAATATATCATACTAAAGCACTACAACTATCCCTTATTTAAGGGGGAGCAATAACTTGTTCTATGGCCAAACATCTATTTCATTTTTACCCAAAGACCGGTTAATCCATTCAATATCCCAAATATTAATGGTTAACATTTTGGATAAGGGGAGAAAATGGGATTAAGGAGACGTAAGTGATACTTGGCTAAAAGATGAAAAAGACTTCACGATTATCCAACTTAATATGTGTAAAGCACGTGTTAAGGGGGAGCGTTTTTGATGAACAAAACACCTAAGGTACAAAACTTTTGATTTCAATATCACAAGTACCTTAGGTGATTTTCAATGATTTTTCATGGTGGCAATTCCTTCCCAAAACACGCTTAATTCACGACGGATGTGGTGACAAAAGGGTGGTAGGAATAGGTTTAGTCCAATGATTCATCAGAACCGATGGAATCTTCCCAAGGAAAATTCCCTAGATAGAATTAGAAGTCCTAGGAAAGATGGAGAAAGAATGTGAACGTAGCTGAATGCCGACCAAGTACTTAAGCTAGCACTGGAACAATCACAACAAGGTGCTTGTGATGACGTATTGGTAAGCATTGAAGGGGTTGAAGAATGAAAAAGAAATGTAAAGATAAAGGGTGTAAAGAAAGAAGCCCTCCTTACAACTTTAGGCAGAAACCGGGTCAATACATATGCTATTGAGGTCATTTTTGCTAATGATTCTCGGTATTGAAGAAAGACATCATGGACCCAGTGATGCAATGCACAACCCTTCCCAGCTAACTCAAATATCTCTCAAAAGGTATTTGTTTTAATCACACGGAGATCAACACGTTATCTATTGGTTTATTCACTCCGAATAGACTGGTATTGAAAAGGTGGCACTCCTCTCCAGCCATCGCTCACTAAATCAAAACGCACAATCGAGTCTAGAGCCAAGAGATCATCAAAAGTATCATTAGGACACTTTCCATTTATTCCTTGCTTTCTCACACACTGTGAAAAGTAAGAGATTTTCATGAGTCCTACGCAGTATTCCTGTAATATTGCCAGAACATCCGAGTAATACGCAAGTATTACAATGAAGATGGAAATCCTGCTTGAGCCAACATCAAACAAGCTCATGGTAGGTTACACGTGCGGTTCTTTTAGAACCAATCTTGTGAAAAACTGGAAGGTAACAGTGGTTTAATTCTTAATTGAACTTAAACTCGTTCCAGGCCTCTTCGCATTATCATATGATCTTGCCAGAACACTCAGAGTGACTCTTTATTGATCACAGTGACGAGTGGAAATCCTTCTAGTGTTAACATCAAACAGCACTTGGTAGGTGACGTGCAAGATTCTTTATGAATTGAGCTCGTGACAACTGGAAAGCAACGATGGTGAAAATCTTAATTGAAATTCACTTGTTCCAGGTTTCATGAATTGACGGCTTCAAATCACAAGGATAATTTATCCAAGTGATTCACTCTTTATGTTCGCAGTCAACTTTGGACGGTCGAATAAAGAGAACGGGTTTACCCGCGAAATCCTGTCAGGAAGTTACTTAATTGAAACTATCCGTCACGGGTACAATATCTAATATCGTCCAACGGTCTTCACCGACCGGAGGTAAAATGCTACCGAATTAGAATAAAATGTTCAAAGCCATTTTATTCGTGTCGTTGCTGTGTACCTGTTAAAGACGGTGGCGTTGCTGTGTACCTGTTGAAGACGGTGGCGTTGCTGTGTACCAGTGAAGACGGTGGTGTTGCGGTGTACCTGTAGAAGTCGTTCCCACATGCTTATGTTTTTCTGCATCAAAGTTTAGCAACAATTCAAGAAAGTACAAGATAAAGTCTTCCGCTGTACCAAACTCTGAAACTTTCGAGAATTCAACAAAAAGACATAAGTGTGTGGAACATGGAGTCACGAGGAGACAAATTCACAAGAGAGGCAAAGATCGCACGTGAAAGGCCAAAGAACAATGCTCTCAAGCCAAAGCCAAAAAGATCAAACCAACATATTCACAACAAAAGAAAGAAAAGAAGAAAAGACTACGAGCTAAAGAACGAAGACTTAGTATAGTATGCTAGGTTTAGAATTTTGTAACGTGGAGTGACCTCCCTTAGGGGGAGATTGTTAGAAATACGTTTTTACGTATATTAGAAGTATCGGTCACTCCACAATAATATTTATGTTGTAATAGCTCGTAGTTAGAAAATAGTCATTAGTTACTTATTAAGTTAAGTAAGAACCGGTCCATGGGCTTGTCATGGACCGGCCCAAGCCCAATGTAAGCTTGGAGTATAAATACCCCTTTCCACCATGGAAAGGGGTTGGTTGTTGTCACTTTTCTAGTTTCATTTTATTGAAATAACACATAGTTTCTCTCACTTTCTCTCTCTAACTTTCTCTCTCTAGAAATCAACAAACCCCTTCATAGATTCATAGGTTATCAATATTCTACAAGAAGATTCCATAGCGTGATTTTTGTGACGACACGCTAACTTAGATGGGCAAATTGTTTGTCGGGTTCGCGGCCCGCTGTTTTCATAGTAAGGTAACAATGTCATGCGGCTAATAATAATCCTAAATTCAGATAAAACATATATAAATTCAAATACGATGTATCCTATATATGATAACGACGCTATTAACGATGAATATATTACCTATCATGGTAATATAGAGACTACGGTCTCATAGACGGTTTAAGATGTATGCTTGATTTATATATTGCCTGACTAGCAATATGAGGACTTACTTCCGATATTATACTTGTGTTCTGATTTTAAATGAATGTAAATGATTGTTTTATATAACGGTTTTCATTAAACTCTATGAATTCACTCGGCATTCGCTGATATGATTTTTGCATGTTTTTATCTCAGGTGCTTGAAGGTAATCCGGATGGAGATCGACTCTGATGGCCCACACTTAATATTAAAAATGTTCATTCGATCTGTGTTTTGTAAACTAAATGACCTGTATAATTTGGGACCTGTTGTACGCTTTTGAAACTTTTTATCGAATGAATGTTTGTTAAACCTTGTACAACCATTTTTATGTGTTGTCTATGATTGGAGTTATTGTGCTATCCCGTAACACTCTGAAAGACCCTTCCGCTGTACCGATACGAAAAATGAGAGTGTTACAGTTTGGTACCAGAGCTCTCGTTATAGAGAACAAAAGATTTTAAAAACCAAGGTTTTGAACAAAACTTTTCAAAATCTTTTGACAATGAACATTTGAGAAAATATTTGAAAAATCTTTTGACTATAACGGTGCCAGAGATCTCCGACGTTACCAACAAGCCCTATTGAGAAGATATATATTTTGATATATATAATTTAATTTATATATATGTATATATCGTGATTTCATTATGTAATTGTCTAACTAGTATGTTATCCTAATACGAGATATATATATAAATGCAGATTGTCATGGCTGACCCTAATATTCCTGTAGAAAACCATGCTATTCCCGAACCTAATATAGAAGATGATCCTTATTTAGACTTAGTAGATTATGATATTGATGATGAGGAGGAACCATTTGAGGATCCCGAGCCCGAGTTAGGACTAGGAGATCAGATTGCCCCTCAGGTTGACTTAGTAGAGAATGATATTGAGAATGTGGATATTGAGAATGTGGAGATTGAGAATGTGGATAATGAGAATGTAGAGATTGAGAATGTGGAGATTGTGAATGCTGATATTGAGAATGATGTTGAGATTGGATTAGATAATTTAGATGATGAGATTGACGACGAGGATGTCGAGGAGGACGTAGGTATAGATATTGAGGTTGATGACGATGAGGAGGCCGAGCTTATTTATCCGTATGATGTTCCAGAAGGCGAGCCTTTTCCCCCACCAGTTTGTTTGTCTGATTCTGAGGATGATTACCTAGGGATGAAATGTCTGAATCGTCTGAATCTGATTCTGAATCAGAGGAGGATGAGGATGACGATGCACCTGACGGTACGAATGGTATTGCTACTCGTAGACGTGAGATAGGAGAGTCGTCTAGTACTCGAGAGGCTACTCATATTGATGGTCTTGCACCATGGGCCTTGAGACGTGATCTAGATGCTTCCCGTGTTAAGAGTTGTGTGACAGAGGTTGGATTAGGTGTTGTTCAGACTCAGGTTGCTTATTTGGAGTCGAAGACTAAGGTTGGCGAGAAAGAGCGAGAATTGCTTAGTTGGGATTTGAGTGATGTAGAACGTGGTTTGAATGAGGCTTTTAGGAGGTTATCGGTATTGGAAAGTGGTGAGTATGCTGCTATGAAGAAAAAGGTGAATACTATGGAGATTCAGTTGAGTGTGGCTCGTGCGATGCGTGAGAAAGCCGAAAAGGAGTTGAATATATCCGTGGGTTGGAACAGTAGATTTTATGCCGACATGGTTGAAAGAGGAGTAATCCGTAAGCGCCCAGCTGAAGATGTGTCTAGTGATCGTCCGACGAAGATTCAGAAGACGATGGATGATGGACCATCTGGCGGTTCTCAGTAGACCAGTCTGTATTTAGTAGTGACCTTTATATCTTTTGTGCTTGTAGCTTTGACTAAACCGACTTGTTAGTAGTAGGCTTGGCACGAATTTTGAGTGTATATAGTGTTAGAACTTTGATATGGGATGTACTAAGACAATACTTTTGTTTCAGATCGAATGAAATATGTATCTTGTCTTGAGTTCCATATTGTGCCTTATTTGTATCTTGATTATGAATTCAATCCATATTATATGAATCCTTTGTTGGATGAATGCTTAATACTTTGAAATTGTGAAATTATAGAACTATGCCGCCCAAGAAGGCTGTAACTGAGGATGATGTACGTAGGATTATTACAGAGCAGGTTACCGCATCTATGACTGAATTTATGGCAAATGCTAGAAATGAAGCTGGCGGTAGTGGAGCTGGCGGTAGTGGAGCTGGCGGTAGTGGAGCTGGCGGTAGTGGAGCTGGCGGTAGTGGAGCTGGCGGTAGTAGAGCTGGCGGTAGTGGAATTGGCGGTACTAATGTGAATGTGAATGCTAATAATGTGAATGCTAATGCTGGAGGAAATGTAGGAGGACTTGGAACGAATGCACCTGAAGTTGGTGGCTGTACTTATGTGACGTTCATGAAGTGTGAACCTCTACCTTTTAATGGAACTGAAGGTGCTGTAGGACTAAGCCAGTGGATTGAGAAGATTGAATCAGTGTTTCGGATTAGTAAGTGTAAGGAGGAAGATAAGGTGACTTTTGCTATGGCTACTCTTAAAGGTCGTGCGTTGACTTGGTGGAACGGGAGAATTGCTTTCATGGGTCTTGATGCTGCTAATGCTACTCCTTGGGCTGAAATTAAGAAGTGGATGACTTTGGAGTTTTGTCCTCGTAGTGTGATTATTAGGTTAGAACAAGAGTTGATTCATCTGAGAATGAAAGGTGTGGACATTGATAGTTACACGAACCGATTCCATGAGTTGGCCTTGCTATGTCCTCGATTGGTTGAACCCGAAGAGATCCGAATTGAGCAATATATGAAAGGGTTGACCAGGAATATCCGGGGGGACGTAACATCATCGAAACCACTGACCATTGATGATGCTGTTCGAATGGCTTACAAACTCATTGGACAGATAATTCAGGATAAGGAAGATGAAGCCCGTGTTGGTGAGAAAAGAAAGGGAGACGGTGATCGTGTAGATAGAGGTGATAATAGGAAGAACTTCAATCGCCGTCAGAACAAGAGAAAGGGGAATGCAAATGCTCTTACCAACAACACACCGCGCAACGATGATAGATGTCCTAAGTGTGGCAACAAAAGGCATGCTGGCGACTGCTGGAAGTGCCGAAATTGCGGAAAGCTTGGACACAAGGTTGAAAGGTGTAAGAAGGGAACCATTTGCTTCAACTGTAATGAAGAAGGTCATAGGAAATCGGAATGCCCCAAGTTGAAAGCGATTGTACCTGGAAGAAACCCCCAGGGTGGTATCTACCAACTTGGAACAATTGAGGTGAAGAAAGAGGATCCGAATTTCGTTACCGGTACGTTTTTACTCAACAATCATTATGCTGTTGCTTTATTCGATTCGGGTGCCGATAGGAGCTTTGTATCCACTAAATTTAGTGCCCTTATTGATATTGAACCTGTTGAGATAAGTACCAGTTACGAGGTGGAATTGGCTGATGGTAAATTAGTGAAAACTAATAAGCTATTAGCAGGATGCTCTCTAAATCTCTTGAACCATTCCTTTCCAATTGATTTGATGTTGATAGAATTAGGTAGTTTTGATATTATTATTGGTATGGATTGGTTGTCGTTGAATAATGCTACTATTTTATGTGGAGAGAAGAAGGTTAAGATTCCTCTTAGGAATAGGACGTTAGTAATTGATGGTAGTCGAGGTGAATCCCGTTTGAAAATCGTTTCATGTATTAAAGTCCAAAAGTACATCAGGAACGGTTGTGAGTTATTCTTAGCTCAAGTGACCGGGAACGAGTCTAGGGAGAAACGATTGGAAGATGTACCTATTATTTGTGAATTTCCTGAGGTATTTCCTAAAGATTTACCCGGACTTCCACCGATAAGGCAAGTAGAGTTTCGAATCGATTTAATTCCTGGTGCTGCACCGGTGGCACGTGCGCCTTACCGATTAGCCCCTTCTGAATTAAAGGAGTTATCTGAGCAACTTAAGGAGTTGTCTGATAAAGGTTTTATTCGACCGAGCTCGTCGCCTTGGGGAGCTCCAGTCTTGTTCGTTAAGAAGAAGGATGGATCTTTTCGTATGTGCATTGATTATAGGGAACTGAATAAGTTGACAATTAAAAATCGATATCCTTTACCTAGGATTGATGATTTGTTTGATCAACTACAAGGATCTAGTGTGTATTCTAAGATAGATTTGCGGTCAGGATATCACCAACTTCGCGTCCGTGAAGAAGATATTCCTATAACTGCATTTAGAACTCGTTATGGACACTATGAATTTCAAGTAATGCCATTTGGGTTAACTAACGCACCTGCGGTTTTCATAGATTTAATGAATCGAGTGTGCAAGCCCTACTTGGATAAATTTGTGATTGTGTTTATTTACGATATTCTAATCTATTCTAAGAATGAAGATGAACATAGAGAACATTTGAGGATTGTTTTGAATTTGTTGAAGGATGAAAGGTTGAATGCTAAGTTTTCGAAGTGTGATTTCTGGTTAGATTCTGTGCAATTTCTTGGTCATGTGATTAACAGAGATGGAATTCTTGTTGATCCTGCAAAGGTTGAAGCTATTAAGAATTGGTCTGCACCGACAACGCCAACGGAAGTGCGACAGTTCTTAGGATTGGCTGGCTATTATAGGCGATTCATTAAAGAATTTTCTTTGATAGCTAAACCCTTGACTAAGCTTACTCAGAAGAATAAACCTTTCGTTTGGGGAAGTGATGAAGATGGAGCATTTCAGACATTGAAGCAAAAATTATGTAGTGCGCCAATCTTATCATTACCCGACGGGAGTGAAGATTTTGTAGTGTATTGTGATGCATCTCTTAGAGGTTATGGAGCTGTTTTGATGCAGAGGGAGAAAGTGATAGCTTATGTTTCTAGGCAATTAAGGAAGAATGAGGAGAATTATACTACTCATGATCTTGAGTTAGGAGTTGTAGTCTTTGCTCTTAGGTTGTGGAGACATTATCTGTATGGCACCAAGTGTACGGTATTCACCGATCACAAAAGCCTACAGTATATTCTCGACCAGAAGGAATTGAACATGAGGCAACGAAGATGGATAGAGTTGTTAAGTGATTATGATTGTGATATAAAATATCACCCAGGAAAAGCAAATGTTGTTGCCGATGCGTTAAGTAGGAAAGATAGAGAACCTATCAGGGTGCGTTCTCTAGTCTTGACTATGCACAATAATTTGCCTGAGCAAATTAGAAATGCGCAAATAGAAGATTGTAAGAAGGAGAATTTTGTTAATGAAGGGTTCCGAGGAGAAGGAGATCCTTTAGAGGTTAGAGCTGATGGAGTGAAATGTTTAAGAGGTCGTATGTGGATACCTAAGTTTGGAGGCTTAAGAGATTTGATTATGTTAGAATCCCATAAATCTAAGTATTCCATTCATCCGGGATCTGATAAGATGTACCATGATTTGAAGAAGTTGTACTGGTGGCCGAATATGAAAGCTGACATAGCTATGTATGTTCTTCAATGCTTGACTTGTGCTAGAGTCAAAGCGGAACATCAAAAGCCATCAGGACTACTTCAGCAACCAAAGATTCCTGAATGGAAGTGGGAGCGAATTACGATGGACATTATCACCAAGCTTCCAAGAACATCATCTGGAAACAATTCGATTTGGGTTATTGTCGATAGACTGACCAAATAAGCACACTTCATTCCGGTTAAGGAGCAGTTCTCACTGGAGAAGCTGACTCGAATATACCTTGATAATGTTGTATGCAAGCATGGAGTGCCTGTATCGATCATTTCAGATCGAGATCCTAGATTCGCATCAAATTTTTGGAAATCTCTCCAAAGATCTTTGGGAACGAATCTCGACATGAGCACTGCTTATCACCCCCAGACTGATGGGCAGAGTGAAAGGACGATACAAACACTGGAAGATATGTTGAGAGCTTGTGTGTTAGACTTTGGTAAGAATTGGGATAAACACTTGTCGTTAGCAGAGTTTTCGTATAACAATAGTTACCATTCTGGTATTAAGGCTGCACCGTTTGAAGCTTTGTATGGTAGGAAGTATAGATCTCCTGTATGTTGGAGTGAAGTTGGGGATACCCAGCTCACGGGACCGGAATTGATCCGGGAGACTACGGAGATGATAGTTTAGATTAAGAAGAGGTTGTTGACTGCCCGTAGTAGACAGAAAAGTTACGCGGATGTGCGGCGGAAGCCAATGGAGTTTGAAGTGGGTGACCGAGTAATGTTGAAAGTATCGCCATGGAAAGGCGTTATAAGATTTGGAAAGCGAGGAAAATTGAATCCCCGTTATATTGGACCCTTTAAGATTTTATCTAGAGTAGGTCCGGTGGCTTACAAACTAGAGTTACCCCCAGAACTTCATGGTGTTCACAACACATTCCATGTATCTAATCTAAAGAAATGTCTAGCGGTGAGTGATGAGAAAATTCCGTTAGGTAAGGTTCGAATAGATGGGAAGTTGCATTTTATCGAAGAGCCCGTAGAAGTTATGGACCGTGAGGTAAAGCAACTGAAACAAAGTCGGATAGCTATTGTCAAGATCCGATGGAATTCAAAGCATGGACCGGAGTATACTTGGGAACGAGAAGATGAAATGTGGAAGAAATATCCGCACCTCTTCGATTTCAATAAGAAACGGACATCCAAATGAAATGGATCACGAGGACGTTGATCCCTTTTAGGAGGAAAAGCTGTGACAAATCTAACATTTTCAGGTAGTGAAATATTTTCTCGTATAATATTTTGAAACTTATTTTTGTGTTGGTTGACGAACTCACAATTTACGGATTTAAATTTGGGCTTACGTGCATAATTTGGCGTCTTTTACGACTAAACCGGAAACCTTAGGATTACGTATTTACGTTTTTGAACTCCGTTTTTGATGAGACAATTTTTATTGGATTCGTTTTGTGACGATGATTCATAATTTATAAAAACGTTTTTCGTAAAACGACCCGAGGGCACGCAAATCGAGAAAACTAGAATCGAGAAATACCCGTAAACTAGTGAGATGGGACAAAACACATTGTCCCACCCCACTAGCTATATGGGACGGCCAACATGACACCACACCATCAAGGTGGCATCATGTTAGCTAAACTTACACAAGTGTAAGCCATGCTTACATGTTAATCTAACCATTCCACTAAACCACAAAACAAGCAACTTGTTTTCACCTACACCATTTCTTACATGCAATCCACTCCAAAACTCCCTCAACTCTCCCCCTTGTGCCGTCCCAAATAAGCCAACAAACATCCCATTTGATCTTTTCTAGCCATAAACCACATGTTTACTAGTTCTATTAAGGTGTTCTCTTGAAGCCTTGATCATTTGGTGGCCATATTAACATCTTTGGAGGTGATTTGCTTGTGTCCTAGGGCTGATTTTCCAACCTATGTTCTTGATATTTTATGGTCTTGGAGATACTTGTTGTGTTCATCAAGTTCTTGTCTTCCTAAAACAAGAAATCCACTTGGATTGGTAAAGAAGATCATCCTCTCCATTTTTCTCTTGTTATTTTGTAAAGAACAAATGTATTTTCTTTCATTTTGTATATGTATACGATGTATATATGATGATAAAAATGTTGTGTGGGGATCAAGTGTTGATAAATATGCTTAAAAATGATGATAACCATAAGAAATGAAGCTAAAATCTTGACTATTTAGTTGGCTGTATAAAAACAGTAGATAACTAAAAGATGAACTGATAAAATTGCATGGTTTGATCCATTTACAGTAAGTAGATGATGTTATACACATGTGAGAGTTGGCCATGCAATGGAATCAAAATAATGAGTGAGATATGATCAAAACAAGTTAGGTGGTATAATCTGAATAAGCAGTTTTGTAGGGACTGTTAAGGCAACTTAAACTCAAAATGGGCAGTAGCTATAACTAAGTCATATGTAGAACATATTATGAAGAACATGTCATCCAAAAATGAGCTTCTAAGTCATTATAGAACTCTAGATATGTTAAAAATGGTGAACATGAAGTTAAAAATCAGATTTTTGGAAATAATGTTTATTATTATTATATAAGCACTCACATTATAATGTATAAAATGTAAAAATATAAACCCACTAACTTATAAAACTTATTTATATAAATGTATAAAAGGTTAATTAAATGTGTAAATTATTTAAATGGTGGTGAAATAATATTTATAAGTAGTAAAAACTATAAACTTGATTTTTACGACTTTTTCGGCTATCGCCGTAAAATTAACGTTTTTCGCCAAATAAAACTTAGACGACCAAACCCGTCTAATGTAAAGTTTATAAAAGTCATATACTGATGTATAAGTAACTAATACAAGTAAAAACCGATAAAACCCGAACTATAAGAAATACGGACATTTACGAGCTAATTGGACTAATAATTGGACTTAATAAGATAAAGACTTGTAAAAAGGACTTATTGGGCTTAACCTATTTGGGCCCAACATGAAAAGTATATATACTGATAATATAGGTATAAAATGGGTAAAAACAAGTTAAAAAACTTATAAAAGACTTAATGGACTTAAAATAGGTAAAATCGGTAAAACTAGTGAACTAGTAAGACGTTACCAAAACATAAACGCTAAAATGAGTAAACAAGGATGTATAAACCCACTTGATCATCATCATATGTACAAAATCATCATGTGTATATTGTTATTTTGATAAAAGTCAATGGACCGAGTCTAAGACCGATTATTATTTATATAGGTTTCCGTGACCGGAGCACGCCCGTAGCCGATAATCCGCCTTTCATTAACAACGTGAGTTCATAGCCTCGCACTCTTTTAAATGTTTTATAAAATGATTTGTAAACCCGCGAGGGAGATAACATGCTAGATTTTATAAAAATAGAACACAAGTAGTCCCGATTGTATGCTTAATGATATGGACCTGAATGATGCTATGACCCTATATTCGAGACTGAAAGGATTATTAGTAGTTAGGTTATGTCACTTAAAGTCCCATTAGCATGAATTGTGAACTACCGGGATTTGGTAGACGCTTATGCATTTGATAGTACTATTTGGGTACGATCACCCCAGTTCGCGCCTTGACGGTTGATCCCCGTCGTACCACATTGATTGGTAAGCGAATTTATGTACGAGAAGATTACATAGCGTGATTTTTGTGACGACACGCTAACTTAGATGGGCAAATTGTTTGTCGGGTTCGCGGCCCGCTGTTTTCATAGTAAGGTAACAATGTCATGCGGCTAATAATAATCCTAAATTCAGATAAAACATATATAAATTCAAATACGATGTATCCTATATATGATAACGACGCTATTAACGATGAATATATTACCTATCATGGTAATATAGAGACTACGGTCTCATGGACGGTTTAAGATGTATGCTTGATTTATATATTGCCTGACTAGCAATATGAGGACTTACTTCCGATATCATACTTGTGTTCTGATTTTAAATGAATGTAAATGATTGTTTTATATAACGGTTTTCATTAAACTCTATGAATTCACTCGGCATTCGCTGATATGATTTTTGCATGTTTTTATCTCAGGTGCTTGAAGGTAATCCGGATGGAGATCGACTCTGATGGCCCACACTTAATATTAAAAATGTTCATTCGATCTGTGTTTTGTAAACTAAATGACCTGTATAATTTGGGACCTGTTGTACGCTTTTGAAACTTTTTATCGAATGAATGTTTGTTAAACCTTGTACAACCATTTTTATGTGTTGTCTATGATTGGAGTTATTGTGCTATCCCGTAACACTCTGAAAGACCCTTCCGCTGTACCGATACGAAAAATGAGAGTGTTACATGGTGTCATCATAAGATATGTCTGTAACATTCCCTGACGTGTTGCTGATGTCATGCTTAACTGTTGATTTCATGTCCTGGCAATCTTTAGCAGTCTCCAACTCGTCAATCGTCTGACCATTTTCCTCTTGCATCGTAGATTCTTGCACTACATTACCATACGCTTGCTGAAGTCGGGATCTTTCATAAATCGAAGATGAGACCGATGTCATGAGTTTCAATAGAGTACCACGGAAAACTTGAAGCTCGGTATTTGTGTCTCGAAGAAATGACTGGCAAAGCACTGAACTTTCAGACTTGACGATATTGAATTGGAGGAAAGGCGTGAGTTGTGTCACAAGAGCCTTATATGAAAGTACCGATGCAGAGTTATTAAAGTCTTCATTGTGGATTTGCTCTGTTAGTTGGTTCAAGATGATGAGCATCGATTCCATGAATATATGACGATCTTGACCAAAGAGTGTCACAAATGAGCTCCCTCCTTGAAGCCATGAAATGTTCACAAGATGAGACTGAAGCATTCGAAATGAAGTTATACCACTTTCTCTATCATTGTCTTGCATGTGATGCAAGTCTCCTTCTTGAAATTTCGAATTCAACGAATCCATTGATAGTTCAATGACAAATTCTTAGATCCTTGATTGGTAAAATAAAACAGTGCTTGAAATCGTCAAAGTTTGTCTGAAGCTCAAATAACCCAAATCTTGAAATCCGTGCAGAAATAATGTCTCTTAAAGCCGACTCTTTGATATTTTCCGACACATTATACTCGACCCGATGCCATTAAACCGATTATTTTCAATAACAATAAAGTCAAATTTTGTAAATATTGAAAACGTCACAATATTTTTCACAATGTGATATAAATATGTGGCCTAACAATATTTTGTTAATATTTGTCACAATATTTGGAAAATATTAAAAATACATGGCCTAACAATATTTTGTAAATGTTTTTCACAATGTTTTGAAAATATTAAAAATATTGTGTCAAAAAAATACTGTGTCAACAAATAAATACTATGTCAATAAATCAATAACTTATTGGATATAAATACTGTGTCAAAAAACAAATCACGCGTGCCTATATATAAGGAAAGAAACGTGGCCTCCTTTAACCCACGTATATACTTTGTAACCTCCGTCTGTCCCGTTTCTTTATATACTAATCTCACAGTCACGAAAAGAAATCAATTCCTATTTTACTCACCCCTACGCCTCCTCCTATCTATCTTTCCTCTCATAAAAACGCAGCCTATCTCTCTCTCCCAAAACACAAATCTGATGAACAACCACAACACCTCACCTCAAATCCTCCGCCCCCTTCTTTGCAGCCATCAAACTCATCTTCCTCCGTCTCTTTTCTAAATCTTCTTATCCCACCTTATAACTCCTTCAATCTCCTTAATTAAATTACTAACCACCTATTATCTCCAACAACCACCCCAAGAAAACAACGAATCCATCAACAACAACAACAAGAAGATAAGATTCTTGTTACGGTTAGGATTCGCCCTTTGACGCCTCGAGAACTTGCTTCTTATGATCTTATCGCTTTGTATTTGATCAGAATACTCTCGTTTGTAGAAATCTTAACCGAAATAACGCTCCCAGAGCCTACTCTTTGGATAAGGTGTTTGAGCGAGCACTAGATGTGAAGATGTCTTCAAGATCCTTAAAGTGGGTCTCGGGTAAGGTTAAGTGATATTGTATTGTTGGTTTGAGTCTTGATCGAGGATGTTTTTCTGACTGGGATCGTGAGTATTGTGTGGGTTCGAGTCGACTCGTGAGTCGAATACCAAAAAAGTATGTGTGGGAATCGAGAGTCGAGTGTTTTTTAGTCTGTTGTTGAGTCACATTTTGATGATGATGATGATAATGCTGGTTGCTGAAATTGTTGATATGATGTAGGTGGTTGTGGAAGAATCGAATACTACGGAAAGCTTGGAGTTTGATATAAGGGCTGATAGGAAGATTGGTGTCCCACAGCATACGGAGAGTTGTGATATGACAAAGTTGGATGATTTGCCATTAACGCTAATGGTTCGGAATAAGATCCTTGAGAGATGCGTTTCTGGATCACGTGCTTCTCGTGTTGCTGCAAGAAAGCATAGAGTTGATCTAAATTTGACTTGTGCAAATCCCGAATCATTTTAACATCAGTGACATATTGGCTCCACTCTTGGGTAATGTATTCAAGAACTCGGTGTTGAGTTGAAACTGAGCTATCCTTAGATTATACACGTTCAAATCATTCATCAAAGTAGTAGTAGTAATGAAGTGTTTCCCCTGGAATGTATGTGAACCTATCAAACAAGTCATAGAGTTGACACTCTCGTTCCTGCTTAGTTAGTGAAGTCCCTTGTAACAAAACAGTTAAGCGGTCCCAAAGATCCTTTGCCACTGTGTGTTCGCTTACCATTCGATAAATATCGGGTGGAAGAGCTTGAAGATGGTCTGAACAGCCCTTTCATCCGTATCGGCAATGATTTTGTTAGCATCCGTTAATTCATGAAACATCCTTGGCCGCGTCACATTGTCGACAGTAACTTCTCCCCAATCGAGTGGACCTTTCTCAATGGATTGAACCATAAGTCTCCCATTGGGTTTGCCCATAATGTAAGTTCTCATGCGACCTTGCCATGCTTCAAATAAGTCTTTGATGAGAAACCGTGGGCGGGTATCGGTACCCGAGATGATAGAAATATCGGTAAGCGATGTCATTATCGGCATAAATGAATGAGGATTCATTTTTGAACACTTGATGGAAAAAAGATTATCTTTTGATCGAGCAATGAAATAAGGTTGTGAAACTGTGTCGTTGTTGATGCTTAGTTTGTGTGTTGGTGAAGAAATCGTCAAAATCCCAAATTACTTGTAAGGTAAATTTCAAAAAATTAAAAAAAATTAACTTCTGAATAAATTACCAATCAACTTCTAAATAATTCTGAAAGACTACTTCTTAATCCCTGAACTTGAAAACTTCGGAATGTCTTTCTGAGATCACTTCGGAATATAGAGAATATGTACTTCGGAATAACTCTCTAAGTTCACTTCGGAATAAAACTCTGAGTCCACTTCGGAATGAAACTCTGAGTCCACTTCGGAATAAAACTCTAAATTCACTTCGGAATAAATCTTCTAAGTTCACTTCGAAATAAAGAAAAAAATGGTGTACTTCGGAATGAATATCTAACTTTACTTCGGAATAAATCTCTAAATTCACTTCAGAATAAATCTTCTAAGTTCACTTCGGAATAAAGAAAAAATGGTGTACTTCGGAATGAATCTCTAAGTTTACTTCGGAATAAAGCTCTGAGTTCACTTCGGAATATTAAGGTATGTCACTTCGGAATTCTGGATGTTGAAGAACTTCGGAATAGTTGCTATTGGAAGAACTTCGGAATGTTGATCTTCAATACTTCAGGAAAAACAGAAACCCACGTGATAACTTCCGAATAATCAAAAACCCTCTTTGGTACTTCGCAAAACAGACTCAGTATCCGAATATTTTGATATCTGATATCACTGTTATGCTAAAAAACACCCCAAAAATCACCAAATAACCAAAAAGTTTTGCGAATTTAACCAAATCAAGTAAACCAAATCACTACCACAACTATGTAGTTGATCTGTTTACCAACTTAAACCATAAAAACGCGAAAAAATTTCAAGATTTGAGATTTATTATCCTTAAAACACCTAACATAATAAAAACTAAAGAATAACACAAATCAAAACCTTAAATCACCTCATGGCTCTTGATACCAATTGTAGGTCCACGTTTTCTTAGGATTGTACAAGTGTTGTAATGATCTAAAAGAGAGAAGGAGATGAAGATCTTAGAGAGAGAAAGGGGAGGATTGGAGATAGAAAGATTGATTAATGAAATGTGAAATGACAACTAATGACCAACCCCTCCTAACATGCTAGGAGGGGGTATATATAGCCCACCCTACATGTGGGCTATATGGGCTATATTGTTTACATATTGGATCACGAGCCCAATACTTGAATATATCATTGGAGTGACCGATCCTTTTTGAATACGTAAAAACGTATTTCCAACAATTGATAACAAAAACGTAACCGGTCTGAGACTTTGTATCGTCTTTAACACATTGCCAGGACGCATCACAGAAACCTGTCACATTCAGTTATGTGTCTGGTTTCCCTCCATATACCAAAAACATATCTTTCGTACTCCTCAAATACTTTATAATATGTTTAACAGCAGTCCAGTGGAGCTTCCCTGAATTCTGTTGGTATCTATTGACCAAGTTCTGAGCAAACACCACATCAGGCCTTGTGCATCTAACAACATACATTATAGATCCTACAGCCGAAGCATAAGACACCTTCTACATGTATGCCTCCTCTTCAGGAGTTGATGCATCCATCTCATGACTCAGATTATGCTTAACTTTCATAGGTTGAAAACCTTTCTTAGAATTATGCATATTATACTTCTTCAAAATCTTATCTATATAAGCATCTTGACATAGACCAATTAACCGTGTTTTCCTATCCCGATAGATCTTAATTCCCAGAATGTATGTAGCTTCTCCTAAATCCTTCATAGAAAAACATTTACCAAGATAATCCTTAACAGCTTTAAGTCTTGGAATGTTACTTCCCATGATTAATATGTCATCAACATATAGGACTAGGAATACTACATCACTCCCACTAGCTTTGCGATATACACATGGCTCATCACGATTCTGAATAGATCCAAACTTTTTGATTTCTTCGTCAAATCTTTTATTCCATTGACGTGATGTTTGCTTCAAACCATAAATGGACCTTTGAAGTTTGCACACATGTCCTGGATTCTCAGGATCAACATACCCTTCTGGTTGCTGCATATAGATGTGTTCATCTAAGCGACCGTTCAAGAAGGCAATTTTAACATCCATTTTCCATATCTCATAGTCATACTATGCTGCTATAGCTATGAGAATCCTAATAGCTCTAAGTCTGCTACAGGAGAAAATGTCTCCTCGTAGTCTACGCCAAAAGTTTGAGTAAAACCTTTAGCTACTAAACAAGCTTTATAGGATTGTACTTTTCCGTCCATGTCGGTTTTCTTCTTGTATATCCACTTATGTCTCACTACTTTGGCATTCGGTGGTGGTTCTACAAGAATCCAAACATCATTTACTTTCATGGATTCCATTTACTCATCCATAGCAACCATGCACTTATCCTTCTCAAGATCAAGTAAGGCGGATTTATAATTAGCGGGTTCACCAAGATCCCCTAACTCATTATCATCCTCTATGTTAAGACACATATTGCTATTTGCGTTTTTAATCCTTGCAGTTCTATGTAGAGGAACTAATTCCAGTGGAACCGCCAGACTTTCTGGTTCTACAGGAATTATATCGCTAGTGTTTTCAGAAGGTAATGTATCTATATGACTTTTAATATAAGAGATTTTTAATTAAGTTCGTTTCTCTCGACTCAATTTGAATTGACAAAAGGTTTTACGTGTGACTCAGTTGTTCTTGGTGGTAAAAAGAAAATGTCATTTATCTATTTTAAACTAAAAATGAAAACTTTAAAGATATAAACTCAAAATAAAGGAAATAAAACAAATTAAAAACTTAATAAAAAGTAAATTTGAAAATAAAGTAAAACAAAACAATTGAAAATAAAGCTTGGTAAAAATGGCGGGAAAATAAAAAGTTTGAAAATAATTTGGAATTCAAAATCAAATTTTAAATCGGGAAAACAAAATTTGAAATTTAATTCGGAATAAACTAAAACAAACCTTATTCGGAATCTAAACAAAACAACCTAATTCGGAAAAATGATGTGAAGCTAATCCGGAATACATGGATTCCGAACTAAGTTCGGAATCAAGAATCAATAGGTAATTCGGAATGCTGAGTAAACAACTAATTCTGAAAGCATAACACTTCCTTAATTCGGAATCCAAAATCGTGCCTAATCCGGAATCTGTATTGTATGGTAATTCGGAAAATGTAGTACATGCAATTCGGAATAACAATTCTTGATCAAACTATTTGGAATACATGTTACAATTATAATTCGGAAAAACCTATTTAAGCTAATTCGGAATAATTGAAGTATAAACTAATTCGGGAAAAATGAAACTGTATTATAATTCGGGAAAAGGGTTTTGTAAGTCGGATAAAATGAAAATAAGCAAAAAACCAAATAAGCCGAACCAAAACTTAAACGAAACTAATCTTAAGAAAAGCTAAATAAACCACAAATTAAAAACTCTAGAAACACTAAATAAGCAAAATATATAAAATCAACTTTTAAAAATATTAATCTACCAAATTAACTTAATTAAAAATAAGCTAAACTCAAATCAAACAATAAGCACAATAAGCTATATCATCAAACACATCAAAACCATAAGAACAATAAAATAAACACATCAATCAAACAAGCATAAAGATCAAATAAACTACATAATTTAACCAAATCAAACATGAGATTAAAAAGCAAGAAAGGAAGAATGGGATTAATGTAAAAAACTTGAATTAAAGATTAAGATCCAACAAGACAAGATTAAAGATGAAATGCTTAAAAACTAGAAAGAAAGATAGAGAGAGAAAGTAAATTATACCTACTCCTACTCCTACTCTAATCTATCTAATTAACTAAGTAATGATACAAAATGAAGGATTAGGAGACTATTTATATAGGAAGGGAAGTTGGTGTTGTTGCTTCCTTCTTTCACTTTGTCTTCTCGTCTTTTAGTTATTTCATCTTTCTCGACTTTGTCTCGGGATTTGTCGATAAATAATATGAACTCGTCTTCTAATTTTCTTCTTTTATTAGACTTGGTTCTTAGACTTCGTGAAACTTCCGTCTTTGGTCTTTTTCTTTGATAAATCTTCAGAATAAGCTTTTGACTTCCGTTCTTTTTGCACTCTTAATCTTTTGACTTCGTCTTTTGTCTTTTTCTTCGATAAAAGCCCGTGTTTTATTCCTTTTTCATATTTTGGTCCTAAAACACAATAAAAACATAAACCACGCATAATTCTGACTTTTACGACATAAAATACACGTTTTGGTCTCGTTTTTAATTGTTTTAAGTGGTAAAAGGATAAGTGTTTTCACACTTATTAACTTTCCTCAAGATCATAATTTCTCCCACTGAATTCTTGATTTACAAGATCAGATTCAAGGAAGTCTCCATACCTAGCAACAATTACTTTGTTCTCAGGTGGATAATAAAAGTAGTAACCTATAGTTTCCTTAGGGTATCCTACAAAGATAAATTTTACATATCGTTGTTGGAGTTTGTCACCCGAGTCACGTTTCACATACGTCTCGCAACCCCAGACCTTTAAATAAGACAAATATGGATTCTTTCCATGCCATAGTTCATATGGTGTCTTATTGACCTTCTTTATGGGAACCATATTTAAAATGCGAACAACAGATTCTAAAGCATAATCCCAAAAAGATAAAGGTAAAGTTGTAAGATTAAACATAGATCGCACCATATCCAATAATGTACGATTTCTCTTTTCGGATACACCATTTTGTTGTGGAGTATAGGGAGAAGTAAGATGCTGAATAATTCCATTCTCACTTAGATAATCTATGAACTCTTGACTTAAATATTCACCACCTCTATCAGAACGAAGAGCTTTAATCTTCTTCCCTAATTGCAGTTCTACTTCTGCTTTAAACACTTTAAATGTTTCAAATACCTCATGTTTATGATTAAGTAAATAAACATAACCATAACGGCTATAATCATCCGTAAATGTTAAGAAGTAGCTAGCACCTTTCCTTGACGTATGTCTACGTGGTCCACACACATCAGTATGTATAAGTCCAAGTAGGTCAGTAGCCCTTTCAATATTGCTATTAAAATGTTTATTGGTCATCTTTCCAGATATACAAGAACCGCATTTATCAAATGATTCATCATTGATGTTTTCCAAAAGACCTTCACGTTGAAGCTTTTGTATACGAGTCTTCCCAATATGGGCAAGTCTACAATGCCAAAGATAAGAAGAGTTATTGTCAAACTTTCTCTTCTTACTCATGCTAAATACAGATTCATCGTTCTTGGATTCATTATCATGCATGTCTATTTCAAATACACCATTCACAGAAATTGCATTAAAATAGAAAATACCATTTTTCTAAACAGAAATTCCATTATTATCAATCGTGTGAACGAATCCATTATTTAACAAACAAGAAAAGGAAATAACACCCCTAACAATTTTAGGTGCATAATGACAATCATTTAATCTCAGTACTAAAACCGAAGGTAAAACTAGATCAAAAGTTCCTATAGCTTCAACCGCTGCTTGTGCGCCATTGCCTACTTGCAGATATTGTTCCCCATAGGAAAGCTTCCTTTCCAGATTAAATCCTTGTAGCGTATTACAAATGTTAATACCGCATCCCGTATCATATACCCAGGAATTTAATTTGTATGTTAAATTGAACAATTCAATCATAAATAAAGTACCTGAAGCTGCAGCGTTTTGCTCAGACTTCTTTATTTCTCGCAATTGTTCGAGGTAAAGAGGGCAATTCCTCTTCCAGTGACCACTTGCCTTGCAATGGTGACAAGTCTCATCCTTTTGCGATTGACTCCTCTTGACAAAGTTCTACTTGGGTTTCGAATAAGTGGTAACTTGTTTGCTCTTATTACCCTTGCCTTTGACTTTCTTCTTGTTCGCTTGCGGTTTTGGCTTACTCACTCTACCCTTTTGTATGGTTAGTACAGAAGGCGTAGCGGTAGATGTCTTGTCTTTCAACCCCTTTTCATATTCAATGAGCATTGCATGCAAATCATTAACTGTCTTCCCCGTGCAATGCATATTATAGTTTCTAACGAAATCACTAAAGTCCTTGTTAAGGGACCTATTGATCAAGTTGATAGCCATATTATGATCATAGGGTTGTCCTAGTGCAATGAGTTGTTCCATATAACCCCTCATCTCCAAATAATGGGCACTTACAGACTTTCCTGGAGCTTTCTTGCAGCTATGCAAAGCATCTACTAAGTCGTAGATCTCCACAGCTTGCGGCTTTTCGAACATAGCCTTGAGCTCATCAAAACTTCGCTTTGGTGAAAATAGCTCATACTTCTGTTGAAGTGCAGGAGCCATTTTTCCTAACATTAAGCAAGCCACCTTAGAGTGCTTCTTAATATTAGCAGCGTGTTCAAGCCTTTGCGCATCAGATGCTCCTTCAGCAAGAGCCTCTGGATAGGTAGTAGTCAATATAACGATATTACCCACTGCTCTCAAGACAATTCTTAGCGAGCGGTACCAATCATTGAAGTTTGGGCCAGTAAGTTTAGGTCGTTCAAAGAAAGCTTTGAACGCGAAACTTAACGTGTTATTGGTGGGTTGAGCCATTTCTACAGAAATAAGTTCAAATATTAGTATTTTCGATAACAAAATACTTTCAAGAAAATAAATTACCCCGGTATTAAAACCATATTATTTTCCTTGAATTCTAGAACTATATTGACATAGATCCATTACATGAGTTGATCTGCTAGTAATGAATGTACTCAACATAGCGACTTGTCGAACAATTAAATTGACAAACAACTTTCAATTTCTAGATTTATAAGGGATTTACATTGCCAAAAACGTTTTGCATTGTAAACATGTTTCATCCCTTTTGAATGCATTAAGTTTCCAGATCTCACTGAGTAACTTAATTAAGTCGTCTAATCTGAGTAACGTAAAACCATCATACGAATTCTCATTCTACAAATGGTTTTCTCTCCATCACAACATCATCCAAAAATCTCATTTGATGACGAAGTAATTTCAAGTGTTCGTCAATTAGGAGCATTCGACTTAAATTTTAAGAGTATAAATTTTGATGTCAAAATCAATGTATGGAGAAGCATGCATACAATCTCCATAGCACAAGTTTAATAAAAATTTAGTAACTTTTTCACGAGATTAAATTTCTTCATAAATTATGTTGCGGTATTGGTTAAACCAATTAAAGAATTTACCCACAACTCATCACAACGTACTTTGCTAGAACTCGGCTACGCACAAAGCAATTGTGGTTCGGATGTGAATTTGTGGTAAATCACCCTTAAGGTATAATTCAATTAATAAACGTAGGTAATTTCAATTTGACGCACAGGCGAGCCGGAAATTTGGTCAGCAACTAATGGCATAACACCTCCTTCTTTAACCGGGTACTTGACTAGCGGTGCGTTAAACCCACTTTATAGTTTGTCAAAATTGAGCAGGCCGTTAGATTATTATTGCAAATCACCAATCAACGTAATCTTATGTAATTTAAATCTCTAATAAATCATTATTTTTAATATGATTTAGTCCACATTATTTCTTTTCCAAAAAAAACCCTTGTTTACAACAATTCAACAATCTTATATAAACAAGAGAAAAAAACTAAATCATAAACACATAATAACAATTTATACGTGCAAAAAAAATCAAATAGCCACATACATACGATTTATTCAATAATCATCAAATCTATGTCTTTATATCTCTATATAAAAGTCTTCCTTAATTCTATATTTATTGAATCAAATAATGACGTAGCACATAAAATCATATAAACATATAATTTTATGATCCATCAAAACATGTACGTAATCATGGATTCTCCACAAATCTTAACAACTAAATCTCTACGGATCGTAACCATACATGACATAACAATTAATCATGCAATTAATCTAAAATTATCCCACATGTAATTCAGGGTTTCAAAACAATTCCCTTTTTATTAAAAATAGATTAAAACCCTAATTTTTAAAAAACAAAACCCTAATTTTATGAAAACCAAAATAAAACATGTAGTTTTAACTCAAAACAATTATAGTTAAAAAAACTTTAGATTTTCGATAATTATAACATGTTAAAACGACTCTCGATGCCACTGAAGGTTTATTAGTATCACAACAATTATGTAAAACCCTAAACGAGATCAAAGCACATATAGAAGAAGCGATTTAACAAGATCATAATTAATAACACAATTATAATTAATCGAATTGGGGTTACAAACCTTTACGCTAAAGCAATTCCACAAGACGAAGAACGAATCACCAATTCGGGGTTTTACCGTATATACCAAGATATAGTCTAAAGTAAGACTATATTACGATCTTGTACACACGTAATACAACGAGCTAACCGTGATTCTAGCACGTGAAAACCGAGCTACAACGCTTGTAATTAATCTACCCAACAACACTAGCGAGGGGCTAGGACTAGATTACGTATACAATCGATCAACCAAGAAAAACCAACTGAAACACTTTTGTGGTGTAGGTTGCGATCGACCCAAAACAAAGAAGGGGAGAAAGATCTTTTGTTGTGTTGATTATGAGGGATTAGGAGGTGTATTTATAGGCCTAAACTCTTGTAGCCCAAGATAAATAAAAGGCAACTTTTGCCCCCCCCCCCCCTTGGAGCCCATAACCGACCGACTAAACACCCCTTAGGGGTGTTTCAGGAATCTTCCAAACTTCTTTCTTAATGCATACATACTATATATTTATTTAACATTCGTTAATACTTAACTATTAATTATTTAACGATCGTTAAAGTTATATATTTACTTGTTATTTTAAATTAATAAATACATAAATATTTTTATTAAATAAATTAATAAATACGATAAATATATTTATTAATTAAATCAACTCTTTACGTATTGTGTGCAATCCCGTAATCTCGAGTTCGATCCTATCACACGACTATTAAATATAAGTCCATAAACTTTCATACACAACGTCGCCCACTTCACCATTTTACGACACAAGGCTAGATGCCGAGTTCTAATCGAAAGATAGAACCAATCTTCACAATGTTGCCTACTTCACCATTTTCCGACACAAGACTAGATGTCGAGTTCTAATCCAAAGCTAGAACCAGTCTTCACGACTCTTCACTTTGAAGCTAAGTGAGAACTTCACACAACACAACTACACAACACAACTACACATCACTTTATAGTTTAGTGAGAACTCACAAGACATAACCACATCACTTTATAGTTTAGTGAGAACTTACACAACTTATTACAACTCAAGTAAACATATCCAAGTACACACATGTAACTTAGATCTACATAACACAAATCCAAGCACACGCATGTGCAAAATATTTACACAACTCTAATCTAAGTATTCACAAATAGCTTGGATGAACACAACTAGTCTAAGTATTCACAAATACATTGGATTTACATAAGAAACAAATAAACAAATGATGAACATGACTAGATCTTTAGGAGAGGATGATCTTCATCAAGGCTTCATCTTTAATCACATCACAAGTGTGTGAGTGATCTTCTCTTTGGACAAGGTAAAGAAGGAGATCAAGAGGATAATCATAAGTAAACATACTTAACACATTAAGTGATCATTTACAAATGATTAGGATTAGAAAGGAGAAAGAAGGCTGAAAGAGATGTCCAAAAAGGGTTATAGAAAATGCAGATTTGATCCACTATTTATAGGAGACAAAAACCAACGGCTAGCTGAGCGCGGTTCTTTATCTCCCTAGGTGGTTCCTTATCGATAAAGAACCGCTAGGTAATTAAAGAACCGCGAATGTAGACTCTGCTCCTTTTTGTCTTTTAGTGGGGTTGGAATATCTAAGGCAGTTTAAGACCTTCAAAGGATATTCTTATGGCATTTGGAATATGCCATTTTCAAATTTATATTTCCATTTTAATAAAACATTTTCTTAAAAATAAAGTTTATTAAAATCTTTTGCCACATTTGACAAAAGTGAGTTTTAAGGCTAATCACTTTTATGATAACTAAGCATGATTAAGATATGTTAGTGTAATGATTATTTCCTTGATGATAGTGTTTGTTAGATAATTCGTTTTACGATTATATTTTATGCTAATTTCTTTGTAATTTTTCGTGATCAAAACTAAGAAAGATTAATTAGAACTAACAACGTTTTTAGGCATTGCTTTGCATTAACAGGATCTAACTTATTAGTGCAAACATTATGATGTTTAGTCGATATAATCTCTTCGTGTTTTGTTGATGACAAACGAATAAATCGCTATACATTATGTAAAATGTTAAGGTACTCGTAATCACTCAAGAATACATTTGTATACTTCTCTCGACACCTCCAAGATCGCATTCGGAATGAATCACTCAAGGTATGAATAAACATTTAATTAACCTAACTAAGTGATCATGGATTAATATTTTCTTAAAACTCACATTTAATCAAATGTGACAAAAGATTTTAATAAACTTTATTTTTAAGAAAATGTTTTATTAAAAAGAAAATGGAAATTTGAATTTGGCATATTCCATATGCCAAAAGAATATCCTTTGAGGGTATAAATGGTATTTCCCCATTAAAGGACAAAAATGCACGGACTCCAAGTCTGAGGTTCCTTAAATGAACCCGCGGTTCTTTATTGATAAGGAACCGCGGTGACAATTAAGGAACCGCGGGTATTTATGACCGTTGCACTTTTGCCCTATAAATAGTGGATCATTTTCAGCTTTTCTCTAACCCTTTTTACATAGTTTCTTTCAAAATCATCTTAGATCCTTGATTAGTTAGTTTTGATTAATCTTGTTTAAGATGTGATTCTATCCTCAATCCTCTCATCCTCTCAAGTGCAAAGAGAAGAACACTTTCATCACTATGAAGTGTTGGGTTCACAACATGATGAAGATCTCTCCTTCTAGATCAAGTCATGAGTATTATCTTCCTACAATGTAAACATGAAGATCCAAGTGAGGTGTATACTTGGACTTGATGTATGTGTAGAAGATCCAAGTGTTGGGTTCACTTGGATGTGTTTGTAAGGGTAGTATATCCAAGTGATGGGTATCCTTAGATTAGGTGCTAGGAACCAATTTATGTATATGCTTAGATATAATGTTAGAGTCTTAGATCAAAGTGGTGTGTACTTAGATCTAAATGGTTTATGTGTTTAGGCCATAAAACATAAGGTTTGTTATGTTGGACCATAAACATAACTAGTGTGAAGATTGGTGTAGATGGGTGTAGATTGGTCCTACCTAAGATTAGGACTCGATATCTAGCCTTGTGTCGGAAAATGGTGAAGTAGGCGACGGTGTGTAGATTGGTTCTACCTAAGATTAGGACTCGACATCTAGCTTAGTGTCGGAAATGTGTAAGCGGCGTGTATGGTTTTCTCCGCCTTGAAAGGAGTCTTGTTGACTAGTGAAGTAACTCTCGAGTTGGGTACTCGAGGAGTGGAGTAGGGAGAAGAGGATCTTCGTGACCTAATCACTATAAATCATTGTGTCGGTACTTTCCTTTACATTTATGTCTTTACTCTTATTGATGCACTTATATGTTGTTGTGTGTTGGGTGCATCTCATAATCTAAACATCTAAGTTGCGGAAAAGTTAAGGATTAGTACGTGTGTGCTTCATGTTTAGATTATGGTCAAGTGTACATCACTTAGTCTAAACATCTTAGTTGCAGAAAAGCTTATGCTTAGTACGTGTGTGCTTAGTGTTTAGACTATTGCTTGATGTACTCTTAATTTGATGTGTTTGTGTGTTTTTTTTCTTGTAGTATTTATCTTTCAATCAAACACATCTCATATCTAGTCAAGCTTGATCGAGAATTTGATACCAAGGATTGTTTAAGTTTAACATTCAATAAATGGTTTCGTCCACTGTCGGTGGTTCCCTAAATGGACCGGCGGTTCTTTATTGATAAAGAACCGCGGGTACAATAAATAACCACGCAAAGTGGATTAAGCCGAAATGTTTTGAAAATGAACTAGAAACTATTCAACCCCCTTATAGTTTCTACATAACCCTTTTCATTAACTCGTCGAATGTTTCAGGGCGCTTGTCATTTCGACGTCTGATTAGTTTATTATCCGTTATGGCGTGCATATAGTCGGATATCTTTAAAACCTCAGGACATGCCTTGATTTTCGTACACTCGTCTTTGAATCGCTCTGTGAAGTCTTCCGTGGACTCCCCGTGATTTTGATTCACCGTAGCCAGTGAAACAGGTTCTCTATTATACTTCTTTCTTTGAGTATAATTCCTTCTGAAATCGCTCCGTAATTGATGTGTGTTCGCAAGTCCTAAACAAAGAGGTCAAAAACTTGATGTTGCGAAATCGAGTTTTAAATTTATATTACTAGAGATTACCAAACAAGGGAATAAAAACACAACACGGGCAAGTATACCCTTTCGTGTATAGTATAGTCTTAAGGTAAAGTCGAGGTCGATCCACGGGATTGTTGTTAACAAGTAAAAACAATGATCTCTATAGTGTCACAAGTTCTAAAGATTTAAGCTTCTAAGAATGATTTAAAGGTGCGTTTGGTTAAGGCTAAGAACATAGAAATGATATATAGATAAGATGGTTATAAGCACATAAACAAGGTAAGACAACATGTGGATGACTAGTCGCACATGAAACATCTAATCAATATAACAAAAATCCTACTAAAAATCATGTCATACCAAAAGCATTAAGATTGGTTTATGTTGGTTTCAATAATTCAAGCACTAAACAAAATTATGCAAGAGTTGTTATGTATTTTATTCCACCAATCGCGACAAAGGCGAATACCAAGATTCATTTACTAGATGACATGGAATCCATTTAATCATATAAGTACTAGTTATAATCATGAATGAACCAAATATATAACAATGATCTAACATAATAGTATCGAGTACAGGAACAAATCAACCACGCTTATAATCACGAACCAGGGAGAAAGTGCGCCGCACAAACCTAATTGTGCGCCGCACTTCGTCTCTGTGAAGCTAATACAATCAATTCATAGTATTATATATGCTTAACCAAGCACACAAGACAATTATTCCAGAATCAAAGGAATAACAAACATAACATTCATCATAATTCCAGAATTGATCATAATAAAAGGGATACAAGATTATACCAAAGTTATATGATCCAAATGATGATTACAAGTTTTCCCAAATGAAAACTATTCTTGATTAATCAAACTAATGTTTACAAATGTTCCAAACCCTTTAGGTGATGTTACTCAGCCCAAAATTTATCCTAAACTACTAAGGAAGATATGGGAGAAGTGGGAGAAGTGTTGGAGAGGTGTGTGAGAAATGAGAGGGAATGCTCTCTATTTATAGTTTTCACTGCGGGCAAAAGTGCGCCTCACTTTTTCAAATGTGCGCCGCACATTTGGTGGTCAGATGTGCGCCGCACAACTAGGAAGGTGCGCCGCATAATTTCGCGTCTAGAACGTTCCAAAAATTGTAGAAAAGTGCGCCGCACTTTTTGGATTGTGCACTGCACTTTTGGTCATTCCAGCTTTGGACCAAAAGGCAATGTTGTACTTTCTGTCCTCTTTCCGTAGGCGCTTGGATCAACTAAAATGGAGTTCGTATGCTCAAGATATGGCCAAAACAGTGACAGTTGTCGGGAGATTAGAAGGTTGACTTTATTTCTTCGTTTAATCTTCATATCTTCGTGTTTTCTTCCATTTCCTTCCACGACACTTACTTGGAACCTATAAATCAAATATACTCCATTAAGTATTGATAGTTCACGCAATTAACCTAAATATATACAGATAAAGCACGTCTAAACATGTATAAATTGGGTGTTATCAAATTCCTCCACACTTAGCTATTGCTTGCCCTCAAGCAATCAAAGCGAGAAAACAAGATTAGATTTTAAAAGCATAAGCATCGATATGAAGCATGATAGTTAAATGATTAAGTTTCTAAGTAGCAAAAGCAATGACACAATAATTTCAGCACCTCAAATGGGAATAGTGTTTAGATTTGAATTCACATGATGTCACTCACAATGGTTAATGTAAGATAACATTCAAATAGTACGGATATAAAATAGATAGCTACCATAGGCTTGTACAAGACACATAAACATAATCGTTGCGGCGTGAGCACTAGATAAGTTTTTAAAAAGGAAAAATGTGATAATGATGAGGGTTTAGTAACACAATATGCCTTGTCAAAGTCGTATAATCAATAACACTACATTACTTTATTCTTCTATTTTTCTCTTTTTTTCAATACTCTTTCTTTTCTTTTTTTTTCCTTCTATAATTTTCCTTTTTTTCTATAACATAACATACACGACTTGAAACGAAAGGCATAAACACAAGGATAACGGCACAATGGATAATACAGCACATAAGTACAAGTGCCACTTATTTTAGCAAGCCAGTGTAGCTCGACTAAAATGATATAATGGGATTTATTTTGCCTCCTTTCAGAAATATCTATAATTAACCTCACTGCGATTTAGTAAATGATAATCAAACACAAGTTCTTAAGCACACTAAATTATCGGCTTTCACACAAAATAGAGAAATATAAAGGCTAGTTTTCCTCACATATTTGGTGGATTGTTTGTGCTTAGTTATAGTGTCAATCAATGAGATTTTTGCTTTGCTAAAAAACACTTTATTTATTTACAAAACATCTATATTTTTATTTTTATTTTTTTGAAAAGATTTTTCATGTGGAGAAAACTGATTTTTTTTCCTATTTGCCTGCTCCTCCACACTTAAGTTGAACATCGTCCTCGATGTGAGAACTGATAAATAACAAAAATAGGGAAAATTAAGTTAAAGGGAAACGAGTACTTCCCAGGGCTTAGTAGAAAATTGGTGGACCTCAAAGGTGAATCCGACTTAGAGCTCCAAAATTATTTCCCTACAAAATGTAACAAACAAGCACACACACACAATATATACAAGGAGGTTTTTAATTATATACAAATCCACCTCCACACTTAAGTTAAAAAGTGGGGTGAAAAACACGGATTGCCTTTACAAAAATATTTTATTTTATTCTTATTTTATAGATATTTTTTATATCACACTCTTCACAACTAATAATTCCTTCACACTTGATATAAGCGTGCACAACAAAAAATACGAAACACGAAGCGGTACCTCTTCATCTTCGTTGGAATGGCACAATACTCATAGCCAAACGCGAACTAAATATTAGCAAAAATCAACCAACCATTTTTCTTTTTTTATTATTTTTTTAATAAATTAACCTAAGTGGCAAAGACAACCATAATTTTTTTTATTTTTTTTTAGAAAAAGTTTTTATTTACTAATAAGTTATATTTTCCAATTCATTTTCCCCAACACTCAAGATTCGTGAGCGGCGAGCACGTCCCCAAGAGATAAATTTATAACACCATTCCAATCCAATCTTCACCTGTTTATTAAATCTACAAAATAGACAAAACTACAAAAAGCGTAAAATTCTAAAGCACACTTTCGTAAGCACCACGATTGCATTTAGCGTATGCAACAAGCCTTTAAACCCCTCAGTGTACCGAGTGGACGAGTTATAGTCTCGTGAGGGTTTCTAGGGAACACACCCACAAAGTTCGTGATATATATATATATATATATATATATATATATATATATATATATATATATATATATATATATATATATATATATATATATATATATTTGGTGCAATAACAAAGCACGGTGCGCAACGTACTTAAGAAATTGCATTTTTCGTTTTATACTTTTTATATATTTTTCTTAAATATCTTATTTATTCACATTTTACTAATAATAAGCACACACAAAACTACGAAAGGAAAAATAAAGGTGAATATAAAATATTTTTTTATAGACAAACAAGTATTAACCAAACACAATTTTTTTAACGTATAAAAACTTGATAAAAAAAATATTTTTTAAGAAAGTGTGCCACGCAACAACATATGTGCGGAGGTTTTATTACGACAGAGAACACTCTTTTTAGTTTTTCATATTTTATTAAATAACAACATATATTACCATTTACAAACAAACACATAAATGAAACGAAAGTAAAAAGCTAAATAAGAAAACTTTTTTTTTTATTTTTTATTTTTTATTTTTCATATTTTTTTATTTTTTATAGTTCTATTATTATTTCTACTTATTATACTAATACTACTATTACTATTTTTTATTTTAGCTAGATTCAAGATACATTTACAATACGGTTCAAGTGGGAATGGTCCACTTCTAAACGTTGAGGATACTGTATTTTTGGTATATACTCCAAAAAGGAATATTCTTTTGATTTGACCACATAAAAATCCTTTTTCGTTGTTCTAAACGGTTTACCTTCTTCGAGTTTATTTTTAATGATGATAGGAGATGGTGGATCTTTTGGGGTTTTTGGAGGGTCTTCGGAATTTTCAATCCTCGTGAATATGGCATTCACGTGCTCAACTCGAGCGGAAGGAGGAGGAGATGAGTTAGTCCTAACGGTTTGATCCAAAGAGACATGAGTTTGAGACTTCGACAACTCACTAATTTTTGTTTCCATGTTTTCGAAAAGAGTTTGGATGTTTTTCTCATTTTGCTTCATCTTAAAACTCATAATGATAACGGTTTCTTTCACAAAATTATTTGCAACTCCTTGACTATCCAAAAATTTAGTGATTATTCTTTCGAGATCGATTTCTGATTGAGGTTGAGATTGATGAGAATTCAACTCATGAGAATTTCGGTTTTCACAACCATCGAGTTGATTTGATTCATGACGTTCACACATCGGCGTGTCATTGTTCATGCAATTTTTAAAAGTGAGATTACCTTCGAGATCGTTATATTTTTATGCATCTCATGCAGTTGTTCTTTAAAGATTTGGAAATGAGAATCCATTTTAGCTTCAAGAGATTTCAACTTCTTCATTAATCGAGAGGTATTGATACTACTTTCATCGGTGAAAGAAGTAGATATTCAATTATCTTTGTTTCAAGACTTTTTGGGCCAATTAAGTTCAAAAAGAACTTTGTCCTCAAGAAATTGAAAAGCTTGTTTTAGGGTTTTGTAGAAGAAAATTCCTCCAGCGGTTCCGTCAAGGATTGCTTGAGTGGATTCGTCTACACCATTATGAAATATTTGAATAATAGCTCTTTTGGTTAGACCATGCCATGGCATTTTCGAAGCATTTCTTCAGTCGTAACCAGGCTTGGGTTAGACTTTCACATTTGGTTTGAGAGAAATTTCTGATTTTGAGTAAAAGACGTTCAAATAACGAAGGTGGAAAGAATCTGCATATAAAAGCTCTTCTCATTTGTTACCACGATGTTATAGAATCTTCATTAAGCGTATCAAACCATATTTTAGCATCATCGGCTAAGGATAGTGGAAACATCAAAAGTTTGACAACTTCACTTTAAGTTTTACCATATTTGAACATGTTGCAGATTGCGAGAAATTCACGGATGTGTTCATGCGGATCGGCCCGCAAATGAGAATCGAAGTTGTTCTCTTGAACCATTTTCAAGTGGGTAGTGTTAATAACAAAGTTGTCATCAACATCGGTTCGAACAATGGCGGAATTAGGAGTCGGTGCTACGGAACTAGCACTTTTCCATAGGGGTTGATCATCGAGATCGATATCTATGATATGTTCGGGTGGATTGGGTTGGGTTTCGACATCTTCTTCATGTATATTTATAACGACAAAATCATTTTTGGATGGATTTTGGGTTGAAAACTTGGGTGATTCAGTTATGAGTATTCTTTTGGGATCGTTTGAAATTCATAACTCCTCGTTATTTTATTTAGTTTAAATAAAAGTTTTACAAGTTCTTTTCCCCACGATCGAGGATTTAAACAAACGTTCAAAATTTTGCAAAAAGACATTTTTTATTTTATATATATTATTTTTGAGATTATAAAACGATAATAAATTAAAAAGAAAGCAAAACTAATATTTTTGGTTTTTTGTGTTTTTGTTTGTTTTGTTTTGTTTTTTTATTATGATGATATTAAACTGTATATTTACAAATTCACAAGGCATATAATCAAATAAATATAATTTCAAATGATCACAAAGCATAAAGAGCAGTTGGGTTGGTTTTTGAAATTGACTCAGAAATCGTTATGAAAATTTTTTCAGAAAGTGCGACGCACATTGCTACATGTGCGGCGTACTTACAAGTTCTCCAGAAAACCGGCACACAAATGAAATGTCCGGCGTACTTTTTTGCAAATTTAGGACATAAAAGTTGAGATTGCCAGATATCTCTACGGCGATGGTTTTTTTAACAAGTATCTTAGGAAGTTTTAACAATTAACGAAAACAATCCCCGGCAGCGGCGCCAAAAAGTTGATGTGTGTTCGCAAGTCCTAAACAAAGGGGTCAAAAACTTGACGTTGCGAAAGCGAGTTTTAAATTTATATTACTAGAGATTATCAAACAAGGGACTAAAAACACAACACGGGCAAGTATACCCTTTCGTGTATAGTATAGTCTTAAGGTAAAGTCCAGGTCGATCCACAGGATTGTTGTTAACAAGTAAAACCAATGATCTCTAGAGTGTCACAAGTTTTAAAGATTTAAGCTTCTAACAATGATTTAAAGGTGCGTTTGGTTAAGGCTAAGAACATAGAAATGATATTTAACTAAGATGGTTATAAGCACATAAACAAGGTAGACAACATGTGGATGACTAGGCACACATGAAACATCTTATCAATATAACAAAAATCCGACTAAAGATCATGTCATACCAAAAGCATTAAGATTGGTTTATGTTGGTTTCAATAATTCAAGCACTAAACAAAATTATGCAAGAGTTGTTATGTATTTTATTCCACCAATCGCGACAAAGGCGAATACCAAGAATCATTTACTAGATGACATGGAATCCATTCAATCATATAAGTACTAGTTATAATCATGAATGAACCAAATAGATAACAATTATCTAACATAATAGTATCGAGTACAAGAACAAATCAACCACGCTTATAATCACGAACCAGGGAGAAAGTGCGCCGCACAAACCTAATTGTGCGCCACACTTCGTCTCTGTGAAGCTAATACAATCAATTCATAGTTCTATATATGCTTAACCAAACACACAAGACAATTACTCCATAATCAAAGGAATAACAAACATAACATTCATCATAATTCTAGAATAGATCATAATAAAAGGGATACAAGATTATACCAAAGTTATGATCCAAATGATGATTAAAAGTTTTCCCAAATGAAAACTATTCTTCATTAATCAAACTAATGATTACAAATGTTCTGAACCCTTTAGGTGATGTCACTCAGCCCAAAATTCGTCCTAAACTACTAAGGAATAGATGCGAGAAGTGGGAGAAGTGTTGGAGAGGTGTGTGAGAAATGAGAGGGAATGCTCTTTATTTATAGTTTTCACTGTGGGCAAAAGTGTGCCGCACTTTTTCGAATGTGTGTCGCACATTTAGTGGTCAGATGTGCGCCGCACAACTAGGAAGGTGCGCCGCACAATTTCGCGTCTAGAACGTTCCAAAAATTGCAGAAAATTGCGCCGCACTTTTTGGATCGTGCGCCGCACTTTTGGTCATTCCAGCTTTGGACCAAAAAGCAATGTTGTAGATCTTTTTTTCCTCTCTCCCTAGCCGCTTGAATCAACTAAAATGGAGTTCGTATGCTCAAGATATGACCAAAACAGTGACAGGTGTCAGCTTGACTTTATTTCTTCGTTTAATCTTCATATCTTCGTGTTTTTTCCATTTCCTTCCACGACACGCACTTGGAACCTATACATCAAATATACTCCATTAACTATCGATAGTTCACGTGATTAACCTAAATATATACATATAACGCACGTCTAAACATGTATAAATTGGGAGTTATCAAATTCCTCCACACTTAGTTATTGCTTTCCCTCAAGCAATCAAAGCGAGAAAATAAGATTAGATTTTAAAAGCATAAGCATCGATATGAAGCATGATAGTTAAATGATTAAGTTTCTAAGTAGCAAAAGCAATGACACAACATCTATATTTTTATTTTTATTTTTTTGAAAAGATTTTTCATGTGGAGAAAATTGGTTTTTTTTCCTATTTGTCTCCTCCTCCACACTTAAGTTGAACATCGTCCTCGATGTGAGGACTGATAAATAACAAAAATAGGGAAAATTAAGTTAAAGGGAAACGAGTACTTCCCAGGGCTTAGTAGAAAATTGGTGGACCTCAAAAGGTGAATCCGACTTAGAGCTCCAAAATTATTTCCCTGCAAAATGTAACAAACAAGCACACATACACAATATATACAGGGAGGTTTTTAGTTATATACAAATCCTCCTCCACACTTAAGTTAAAAAGTGGGGTGAAAAACGCGGATTTCCTTTACAAAGCACGGCGCGCAACGTACTAAAGAAATTACATTTTTCGTTTTATACTTTTTTATATATTTTTCTTAATCATCTTATTTATTCACATTGTACTAATAATAAGCACACACAAAACTACGAAAGGAAAAATAAAGGTGAATATAAAATCTTTTTTTATAGACAAACAAGTATTAACCAAACACAATTTTTTTAACGTACAAAAACTTGATAAAAAAATATTTTTCAAGAAAGTGCGCCACACAACAACATATGTGCGGCGGTTTTATTACGGCAGAGAACACTCTTTTTAGTTTTTCATATTTTATTAAATAACAACATATATTACCATTTACAAACAAACACATAAATGAAACGGAAGTAAAAAGATAAATAAGAAAACTTTTTTTTCGATTTTTTAATTTTTATTTTTTTATATTTTTTATAGTTCTATTATTATTTCTATTTATTATACTAATACTACTATTACTATTTTTTATTTTAGCTAGATTCAAGATATCTTTACGATACGGTTCAAGTGGGAATGGTCCATTTCTAAACGTTGAGGATACGGTATTTCCGGTATATACTCCAAAAGGGATATTCTTTTGATTTGACCATATAAAAATCCTTTTTCGTTGTTTTAAACGGTTTACCTTTTTCGAGTTTATTTCTAATGATAATAGGAGATGGTGGATCTTTTGGGGGTTTTGGAGGGTCTTCGGAATTTTCACTCCTCGTGAATATGGCATTCACGTGCTCAACTCGAGCAGAAGGAGGAGGAGATGAGTTAGTCCTAACGGTTTGATCAAAAGAGACATGAGTTTGAGACTTCGAGAACTCACTAATTTTTGTTTCCATGTTTTTGAAAAGAGTTTGGATGTTTTTCTCATTTTGCTTCATCTTAAAACTCATAATGTTAACAGTCCCTTTCACAAAAATTTTTGCAACTCTTTGACTATCCAAAAATTTAGTGATTATTCTTTCGAGATCGATTTCGGATTGAGGTTGAGATTGATGAGAATTCAAATCATGATAATTTCGGTTTTCACAACCATCGAGTTGATTTGATTCATGGCGTTCACACATCGGCGTGTCATCGTTCATGCAATTTTTAAAAGCGAGATTACCTTCGAGATCGTTATATTTTTTATGCATCTCATGCAGTTCTTCTTTAAAGATTTGGAAATGAGAATCCATTTTAGCTTCAAGAGCTTCCAACTTATTCATTAATCGAGAGGTATTGATACTACTTTCATTGGCGAAATAAGTAGATATTCGATTATCTTTGTTTCGAGACTTTTTGGGCCAATTAAGTTCAAAAAAACTTTGTCCTCAAGAAATTGAAAAGCTTGTTTTAGGGTTTTGTAGAAGAAAATTCCTCCAGTGGTTCCGTCAAGGATTGCTTGAGTGGATTCGTCTAAATCATTATAAAATATTTGAATAAAAATGTTGATATAAACCAACATCCATGGCGGCCAAGCATCTCACGTAACATTCAATCTTCAATCCATCTCAAATTAAACCCTCGTTTCATTCCAAATCCCCCGATCCCCATCCCTTCAAGATTAGATCCGTTTTATTCTTCTTCATCTTCGTGATTCTCCTCTGCTGGATAATATTTGATTAGGATGAGGATTTAATGATTTATTTTTCGATCTATTCATGGTAATTCGGGACCTATATAGGCGTTAATTCGATTATCCCTATGTTTGGTATGAACAATTGCTATCCGAAGATCTTTGATAATTCATGTTGTCGGCATCTAATTACTTTTTATTCGGGTTGATGAGTTTTTCTTTAGATGTTGTGAGATCCTAGCTTAACCATTTCCTCGCAATATCCGTTTCGATTTCCTTTTTATTTTTAGACCTTCCTTCAATCCAAATTCAAGTTTTATTTCTTTTAATGGCGCCTAAACCTAGATCTTCTGCGGATCTTACCTCCTCGATTTAATCTGTTTTAGTTACCAATTTTCCTGACGGAACTACTGTCTCTAAACTATGGGAGCTTTGTCAATCTTATGGTATTGTGGTAGATGTATACATCCCTAATCGGCGTTCCAAAGCTGGTAAACGTTTTGCCTTCGTTCGTTTCATCAAGGTAGTGAACTTGGACCGGCTTGTAGGTAATTTGTGCACCCTTTGGATTGGGCGTATGCATTTACACGCGAATGTCGTTCGGTTTGAACGGCCGCCAATTCAGACTCATAGGCCCCCTCCTCCAAACAAATTTGGTTCTTCAGCTCCTTCATACGTTTCTGCTGCAAAAGGTATTCTGTCACCGCCTCTATCTCCTCCTCCTGCTGTGGAGTTGGACGACGATTGTGTTGTTAATCGTAATTTGAAGAATTTTGTTATGAGGGAAGTCAAGTCTTTCTCTTCGATTAATCATTTGCGGGTAATTTTATCCAATGAGGGGTTTACTGATGTGAGTGTTATGTATTTAGGAGGTTTGTGGGTGATGATAAAATTAGCATCTTTAAAATCAAAATCCAAGCTTTTAAAACACGTGGGGGTTGCCTCCTGGTTTAAGAGATTATCAAATGCCAATCCGGAGTTTTACACACGGGATCGAATTGTTTGGGTTGATGTCGAAGGAATCCCTATGCACGCTTGGTCAAGTCAGACTTTTAACAAGATTGGTTCTAAGTGGGGAGAAGTTCTGGATATTGAAGAAAACATGGACAACTTTTTTGCTCGTAAACGTATATGTATCAAAACCAATCGTGAGGACAATATCTTGGAAAAATTCAAGATCATTGTTAAGGGGAAGATTTTTGTGATTCGTGCCAAAGAGTTGTTTGTCTGGTCGCCACCATTTTCTGAGATAGATGAGAAAGAGGTTAACTCTGATGGAGAGTCGGATAAGGAATCTGGTGAAATTCGTTCTTCCAATATAGGGCAGCAGGTTAATACAGGAGACGTTAGTGATAATGAAGCCATATCAGAAACAATTTTTGGTGAGAACGAAATGGGAGTGGGTGAGGCAGGAGACTGTGGTCAAGAAGCAGTGTCGCCCGACCCGTTTGGTTTCTATGACATGCTCAATAAAGACACTAAATGTAAAACCCGCATGCTTTTACCATGAATAGTGCCCTTAAGATCGTACGTCCTAGATTAAAACTTACCTTATTCAGTATTGATCACATTCATGTGCTATTAATCAAGTAAGTGCATACGTGTATGACATGATAAGTATCGATTACGTACAAACTCATGATAAGCAGTTAATAAGTAATTACTATGCACGATCACGTAATAATTATTTAAACAATAATTAATCACGAACATGCGATCATGAAATCATGAACATAATTAAAACACGAACTAAAATAATTACGTAAATACATATAATATAATTACGAGCGTTAAGAATACGATAAACTACATGATAAAATAAACAGAAACACTTTAAACACGAACACGTTTAACCACGAACGAACACGAGAACACACTTATTATTTAGACACGAAAAACATTTGGGTTACCCCTTGTGGGCCCCATATCCACGAAATTTGGAAGAAGAAATGGGCTTAGCCCATGCAAAATTACTAACATGAAAAATTTGGAAAACTTGTTCATTTTGACAAAACCTAGAAAAAAGATAAAACCCTAAAAAGTTTCTCCTCTCCTTCTTCCTCCCCATTTTTGGCCGCCACTTCTACAACACCAAAGGAGGTGTTCTTGTTGATTTTGATCATGGATATTGTACAAGTGTTAGTGTTTGTTCATCCTTTATTGATCCACACATTCGGTATACCTTTTTAACCTTTCTTTTTAATTATTTCTTTTGATTTGATTTGGTAAAATTAGTTAAGAACATGATGTTTTTAAAACCTAATTAAAAACATAAAATTAACATGTATTTGGTTAGAGGGTAAAATCAAAAGGGTGTTTTACGGGTGTTTGGTTTAGCCGACGCCTAGACCGTGCCCTAAGGGGGTCACGGCTTGGCCTAGAAACCACCACCGAGACCATGTGGTCCCGGTTTGGTGGTGTGGGTCCCACGGCAGCAAGGAACCAAGGGGAACCCCGATTTGGTTCGGGGTACGGTGTCGATTTCATGCCCGGTTCACGGTGCGTTGGTTAAATCATGATCTATGTTACATGTAAATTTTTATGAATCATGAACTTAGGATATAAATTAATTAATAACATGAGATATTAATTAAATCATGACTTAGGTTATTCTAATTATTAATTTAGCATGATATTAATTTAACCTAAGTATTTTATGTTATAAGTTATAATTAATTAATTATTTAAAACATGCCTATAATTAATTAATTTAGACATGACTTAGGTTATATTATTAATAATAATAATACACATTTTAACCTAAGTATTTTCATTTCATTTTAATTAAAACATGTTATACTTTAATTAAAATGCTTAACCTATAGTTTAATTAAAATACATGAAATAATAATTAAACTATATACTATATCATATGACTTAAGAAATCAGCTTATAAACACGTAGACTTATATGTTAGCTTTTGTAACCAGCTTAATTCTAAATATGGAAACTTCTATTTATAGAAACTTAATTAAATAAGGCAACTAATCTATTAATGGAAATCTTCTATATATGGAAATCTATCTAATTCAGGCAGCTAATCTAATCATGGAAACCTTCTATATATGGAAACTTATTTAATTAAGGCAGCTGATCTATTTTTGGAAACTCTCTATTTTTAGAAACTAATCTATTTTAAGCAGTAAATTCTATTTTAGGAAACTTTCTATTTTTGGAAACTTTCTATTTTTGGAAACTTTTTATTTTTGGAAACTTTCTATTTTTGGTAACTTTCTATTTTTGGAAACTTTCTATTTTTGGAAACTTTCTATTTTTGGAAACTTTCTATTTTCGGAAACCTGCTATTTTTGGAAAGTTACTTATTATTACACAGTAAGTATAATAATACATGAAATACCAGTAATACTTAAACAGATTAATCAAAATACAAGATAAACACAGTTTAAGGCTTTAAACAGTGAACCATGACCTAAAACATACCAAGTCAGCTAAAATGAGACATAAAACCCAGTACGTAATCAGTGAATCGATACTTATACACGTGTGTATTCATGTAGCGTTAGTGATCCAGAAGTAGGAGTCTTTCTTCCGTTCATTCACTGGACTTGAGGTACGGATTCCCGTCCTTTCAGTATGGACATTCCTTCCTTTTAGGATTTCCCCGTATGCAGCCAACTGTTTTCCCCAGTATTTGTTTTATTGTTTTGAACTGCTTATGTTTAATTAGCATAATCTATAGCCATATACAAGCATGACCAGTTTCACCTAGTTATGGAGGTACCATAACCATAGCATTGGAGGCACCGATGTTATGACTTCCCCACGGCGGAGTGATTGCTCGTGGCGTCCCTTTTCAGTTTGGCCATATTATTATATCATGTGGGGCGTATGGGTGCATCCTAGCTACATGTTTTATTCAGTATTTCATGGTGAATGTGGTGTGTGCCTTGCACCCTTCACAAGGAGTTGATCCCTCCTACCCAAACCAGTATATTGATTAGAGGCATCCCCTCTAATCAGCATGATGAGGTCACCCCTCCAAGTATTCATGCACGTGACCTTTTCATGACCTATATGGGCTATGGTATATTTATGTTAAAACATTTTTCATAAGATAAACATAAGGCTTTTCAAACTATAAAACCATTTTTCTCAATACTTAACCAGTCTACTCAGAACTTAGTCTTCCGCTGTTATATGTTACATGCTTATCCTATTTCATGCTATATTGTATATCCGTGCACTGAGCGTTTTGCTCAGCCGTTACTTTCCTTTCCATGTCCCAAAACGGCAGGTACCCAAGACTCGAGCATTTGGAGGACATGCATAGGATGGAAGCTGCCATAGACTTCTTCTCCTGTTTCCTTCATATATTTATGCTTGTTTAGTCTTTCATTCAGTTCATTTACTTTCTTATGTTTTGGGCTTATGTTTGGGAACCGATGTTTGATTCCGGTTTTCCCTATGGTCATGTATGTTTTGCTACATATTACCTTGCATGCTTTGATGACACGCCATAATTACGCGTGACATTCCATTTATCAAAATGGGGTGTTACAATTATGGTATCAGAGCCCAAGGCTTCGACCTGTAGGCTCTAAAACTCGACCTGTGACTAGTGGGTAGTCACCAGGAGCTTCCTAAGCCAACGTTTGTTATTCCACGTATTGATGTTTCAGCGCGTTGTTGTTTTAACCATTATGTTTTCAACACCTTTTTGTTTTAGCCATGACGTTTTCAGCACCTTGTTGTTTTCACCATGATGTTTTCACCAGTATCGTCTTACTAATATGGAATGAACAACCGTCATCCTTACTTAGTTATGTGTCATTGTCTATGTATGATGTTCCTCGTGAACTGTGACGATGTGGACTGACCCCAATAGTTCATAATTTTCACATAAAATTTTTTCTGTTAAGTTTTGACAATGACTTTTTATTATTATGTTTCATGCATTCATGCATTTATATCATATGTCATCTGTTGCAGGAATTTTGACTAAGTAATGGTTGGTACAGGACTGGCCCTATTTAGTCGCATGTGCTTTTATCGAAACTTTTAACTTTGGGACCGACCCATAGGCGTCCCCTCGCCATGTCTTTTGTTTTGGAACCGACCCATAAGCGTTCCCTCGCACATATAAAGGTTTTATAAACTACATTACGCATTCATGCACTGTTTTTCTTGCATAAAATTTTTCTCATGATTTAAATTGGCATAAATTTTTTTCATGTCCCATC
Organism: Glebionis coronaria; assembly: GCA_025667525.1. Classification (NCBI taxonomy): domain Eukaryota; kingdom Viridiplantae; phylum Streptophyta; class Magnoliopsida; order Asterales; family Asteraceae; genus Glebionis; species Glebionis coronaria. The sequence continues at coordinate 40,008,694 of CM046882.1, read as the reverse complement.
ATAAGTTATTATGTTTTTATGTCAAGTATGCCTTCATACTGTCATGGTTAACTTCAGTTTCATGCTGATTATGTTATACACTTCTTCGTAATAGATGGTTTCATGTTTCCTCATGATAATTCCGTCTTCATGTTGATTATGTTTCATGCCTCTTTTGTTATTTACGTTGTCCTGCAAGACATTGTTAGATTTCTTTAATCATGCTTTCATGATAGTCATGGTTGGTTTTCATTGATCATGCTGTCAGGCAAATCATCGTTGAATTTTGTGTAACCACACTTTAGCGTTTCTCTATGCAACCAGAATGATGTCTATGCTAATACTGCCAGGTTATCATGATGGTTTTCCTAACCGTTAAACCGGTTTACTTTCCTTAAATCAGGACAAATGATCGAGCCCATACCGATCATTTCATGTGTATTCCATGTGTACTCCACGTACCGTATATCATGTGTATTACATGTACCTTAATCCATGTGTATTCCACTTGCAATACTTCACGAGTATTCGCTAGTCGATTCTAAATCATCTCAGGCGTATGTTCACTTGTTGATATTCTACAAGGTTGTCGATGCCGCTCATAGCTTGGAGATGTTACTGAAGGTTGATGCTGCTGATGTTGGGAGACGCTACGAGATGCTGATGATGATGCTGTTCACAACCTGGAGATCCTAAAAGACGAAGACAAAGGCGTCGGAGCAAAGCAATTGGACGAGAAGATGCTTCACCATCAGACAATTCCCATCAATCATTGTCCCAAATTCATAGTTACATGTCACACGTCGTTCGGCTGTCATTTTCAGCCATATGAGTGCAAACCAGTACCAGTCGGCCACTCAGCTAAATAGTTACATGAGTCACGGTCATGAGAATGACCGTCAGGGAACCGACAGACAAGATGATAGTAACCACTACTATGACAACAACTATCCTAGAAATCGCAACCGAGGCTCCGGCCACGGACGTGATCAGACATACAAATGATCAGTAGTCCAACCGATCCGCCAATTCTGGCATATTAACCTAATATTTGTAGTTCTAATTGTTTCACATCTCGAGACACATGTCAAGACATCAGTCAAGACACATGTCTCATGTATACTTTCTGAGGACACATGTCAAGATACCAGTCAAGACATATGTCACGTTTACATTTCTCAAGACACGAGTCAAGACACATGACTCACGTCTAATTATGGAACATTTCTAAGAAATTCAGGGTACCCTCCAAGGGTATATCTATGTTGTTGTGCCATGTATTAATCAGGCCACAAGAATTTCAATACCATTATCGGCGCATCAGTGAGAACTGTCACGTTGCCGATGTCACTTTCATTTCTTTCACCATAGTTCATATATTCATAACCATGAAGGACGCCTTTCGTATTCCCACGTATACGAAGGTTTTTTTTCTTCAGCTTAATGATAAGATCCAAGCTGCTAACGTATTTTCCTCGGACAGACACGAGATAAATTTTTACCCTAATTATGTACTATGAACATCACACCATGCTACGATTCATAATTATGTACAGTAATGTTCAGGCTCCTAAATACATTCAGCTTGATTTTCCATCAGGAAAATCCGTACAAATTATCTACGCTTACAAGCAGGTTCATTGTTAGCCATGGTCGCTAAAATTTTCTAGCTGTCAGTAAGACACGACTACTTAAGTCCTTTTACGCATAGCCAGTGGATTATTCCAAAATCTTCCTATACATTCCAGAAGAACCTACAAGGAGAAGAACGGTACCATGAGATTATGTGTCGACTACCGTCGACTTAAACGAATCACCATTCATGACCATTATTCTCCTCCGCATATTGACAACATGTCCAATCAACCGTATGGTGTTAATCATTTTTTTTCAAGATCGAACTCACGATCATGCTGCCAACAGTGACGAGTGAAAAAGCAGGACATGTCCATGACTGCTATTCGTGCACGACTCGGCCATGCCAGATTTATGATTTTGAATTAGTCTCATCAATGCTCCAACCGCATTATGGACTTAATAAATTGAGTTTCCATGAACTCCTAAACAAATTCATCAGCGTTTTCATTGAGGATAACCTGATTTCCTCTAAGCCTAGAGAAGAACAGGAAGACCATATCTGCACTATGTTGCAAATTCTATGACAAGAGAAATTCTACCCTGGAAATTTTTTTTTTTCCAATATCAATTCTGTTTGATTACAGTGACACACTGAATCAAATGGGTTTCTATGGTTAATCTTACCATGACTCAGCTTATGCGTAAAGGAGAGAACCCTACACTACATTAGGTGTTCTAGAAAATTATACGCTAGGAGAAGTCTAGATTCAGAGACTCACAGTTTCGCAAACTCCTAGGTATCAAGTTCTACGAAGCAAGATACAGTTACGTTCATATCTAGGTACCTGACATACCAACAGGTTAAGATAGGACACCAACAAACTGGGATGTTTTCATCATATGAAATTGTGAATCGAAAAGGGACAAGATCTCCATGGATTTTAGTTACCAGATTTCAGCAAACTCAGAAGAAGCATGATGCTATCTGGGTTATTGTCAACAGTTTGATCAAGTCTGCAGAATCCTTACATCCGCACGGATTTCAGAACCAACAGATTGAACGAACATGTTCCAGCCAAGGCTCATCCGATCACTTGGCAATCCCTCAGGTATCGGGACAGACAAAGATTCGTAATTGTACTCCTAACTTACTTCATGTCTTCATTCTAATTCCACGATTTGCTTTCGCGCTCACGTTCATGACACTATTCACGTTCATGATCGTATTTTGGCTTACGATTCTACGTTCATTTCTTTTCTCGTTCTGGAAGTTGCAAGAACTTGTGAGACCAGACCCAAGTTTAGTATAACTCTCCATCATCAGATAGACGTTTCACGTCATATTCCACGTCTCACCTTGTAGCGTTTGGCGTTACCGCCATTATATTCTATGATCACGATATGTCTCACATGTCATGTTCATTCCACGTTCCTCATATCATGATCAAAATATGTTACACGTATCATGTATCGCGATATGTTTACTCATACTACACTCGCCATATCTCCACGTAGCACGTTCAAAAATTTTCACGTATCACGTTCAAAATTTTTCACGTACTACGTTTCTTTATGTCTCGCGCATCGTTTCTAAATATCAGTTAAGTCAGATTGTCTTGCATCGTAACGTTTCAGTTACCCTAGCACGTTAACTCTTATTTTTCCTCGATCCAATTTAGGGGATCTACCTTCCGTTGATAAACAAGAATTTCTTCGTATTCCAAGTCAAGGTCAGGAGGACCAAGATTTATCATTAGTGTCAGAATCTTCTGAAGGAACCGTTCCAAGAGGGAGGCCACTTGGAAACGGACAAGTTCATCCGGACTTTTATCCGTTTTTCTCATCAATTAGATATGTCCTTTCAGTCACGTCACGTCCCATGTCCTTTCAAGACATGTCACGTTCCACGTTCCCTTCTACCATGTCACCTTCATTTCCGTTATTTTGCATACCTTTCCAGTTTGATTCGGGTATGTTTCGCTTCCAGTTACTTTATCTATAATTCGGGGACGAATTATTCTTTTTAGGGGGGAAGAATTGTAAAACCCGCATGCTTTTACCATGAATAGTGCCCTTAAGATCGTACGTCCTAGATTAAAACTTACCTTATTCAGTATTGATCACATTCATGTGCTATTAATCAAGTAAGTGCATACGTGTATGACATGATAAGTATCGATTACGTACAAACTCATGATAAGCAGTTAATAAGTAATTACTATGCACGATCACGTAATAATTATTTAAACAATAATTAATCACGAACATGCGATCATGAAATCATGAACATAATTAAAACACGAACTAAAATAATTACGTAAATACATATAATATAATTACGAGCGTTAAGAATACGATAAACTACATGATAAAATAAACAGAAACACTTTAAACACGAACACGTTTAACCACGAACGAACACGAGAACACACTTATTATTTAGACACGAAAAACATTTGGGTTACCCCTTGTGGGCCCCATATCCACGAAATTTGGAAGAAGAAATGGGCTTAGCCCATGCAAAATTACTAACATGAAAAATTTGGAAAACTTGTTCATTTTGACAAAACCTAGAAAAAAGATAAAACCCTAAAAAGTTTCTCCTCTCCTTCTTCCTCCCCATTTTTGGCCGCCACTTCTACAACACCAAAGGAGGTGTTCTTGTTGATTTTGATCATGGATATTGTACAAGTGTTAGTGTTTGTTCATCCTTTATTGATCCACACATTCGGTATACCTTTTTAACGTTTCTTTTTAATTATTTCTTTTGATTTGATTTGGTAAAATTAATTAAGAACATGATGTTTTTAAAACCTAATTAAAAACATAAAATTAACATGTATTTGGTTAGAGGGTAAAATCAAAAGGGTGTTTTACGGGTGTTTGGTTTAGCCGACGCCTAGACCGTGCCCTAAGGGGGTCACGGCTTGGCCTAGAAACCACCACCGAGACCATGTGGTCCCGGTTTGGTGGTGTGGGTCCCACGGCAGCAAGGAACCAAGGGGAACCCCGATTTGGTTCGGGGTACGGTGTCGATTTCATGCCCGGTTCACGGTTCGTTGGTTAAATCATGATCTATGTTACATGTAAATTTTTATGAATCATGAACTTAGGATATAAATTAATTAATAACATGAGATATTAATTAAATCATGACTTAGGTTATTCTAATTATTAATTTAGCATGATATTAATTTAACCTAAGTATTTTATGTTATAAGTTATAATTAATTAATTATTTAAAACATGCCTATAATTAATTAATTTAGACATGACTTAGGTTATATTATTAATAATAATAATACACATTTTAACCTAAGTATTTTCATTTCATTTTAATTAAAACATGTTATACTTTAATTAAAATGCTTAACCTATAGTTTAATTAAAATACATGAAATAATAATTAAACTATATACTATATCATATGACTTAAGAAATCAGCTTATAAACACGTAGACTTATATGTTAGCTTTTGTAACCAGCTTAATTCTAAATATGGAAACTTCTATTTATAGAAACTTAATTAAATAAGGCAACTAATCTATTAATGGAAACCTTCTATATATGGAAATCTATCTAATTCAGGCAGCTAATCTAATCATGGAAACCTTCTATATATGGAAACTTATTTAATTAAGGCAGCTGATCTATTTTTGGAAACTCTCTATTTTTAGAAACTAATCTATTTTAAGCAGTAAATTCTATTTTAGGAAACTTTCTATTTTTGGAAACTTTCTATTTTGGAAACTTTTTATTTTTGGAAACTTTCTATTTTTGGTAACTTTCTATTTTTGGAAACTTTCTATTTTTGGAAACTTTCTATTTTTGGAAACTTTCTATTTTCGGAAACCTGCTATTTTTGGAAAGTTACTTATTATTACACAGTAAGTATAATAATACATGAAATACCAGTAATACTTAAACAGATTAATCAAAATACAAGATAAACACAGTTTAAGGCTTTAAACAGTGAACCATGACCTAAAACATACCAAGTCAGCTAAAATGAGACATAAAACCCAGTACGTAATCAGTGAATCGATACTTATACACGTGTGTATTCATGTAGCGTTAGTGATCCAGAAGTAGGAGTCTTTCTTCCGTTCATTCACTGGACTTGAGGTACGGATTCCCGTCCTTTCAGTATGGACATTCCTTCCTTTTAGGATTTCCCCGTATGCAGCCAACTGTTTTCCCCAGTATTTGTTTTATTGTTTTGAACTGCTTATGTTTAATTAGCATAATCTATAGCCATATACAAGCATGACCAGTTTCACCTAGTTATGGAGGTACCATAACCATAGCATTGGAGGCACCGATGTTATGACTTCCCCACGGCGGAGTGATTGCTCGTGGCGTCCCTTTTCAGTTTGGCCATATTATTATATCATGTGGGGCGTATGGGTGCATCCTAGTTACATGTTTTATTCAGTATTTCATGGTGAATGTGGTGTGTGCCTTGCACCCTTCACAAGGAGTTGATCCCTCCTACCCAAACCAGTATATTGATTAGAGGCATCCCCTCTAATCAGCATGATGAGGTCACCCCTCCAAGTATTCATGCACGTGACCTTTTCATGACCTATATGGGCTATGGTATATTTATGTTAAAACAGTTTTCATAAGATAAACATAAGGCTTTTCAAACTATAAAACCAGTTTTCTCAATACTTAACCAGTCTACTCAGAACTTAGTCTTCCGCTGTTATATGTTACATGCTTATCCTATTTCATGCTATATTGTATATCCGTGCACTGAGCGTTTTGCTCAGCCGTTACTTTCCTTTCCATGTCCCAAAACGGCAGGTACCCAAGACTCGAGCATTTGGAGGACATGCATAGGATGGAAGCTGCCATAGACTTCTTCTCCTGTTTCCTTCATATATTTATGCTTGTTTAGTCTTTCATTCAGTTCATTTACTTTCTTATGTTTTGGGCTTATGTTTGGGAACCGATGTTTGATTCCGGTTTTCCCTATGGTCATGTATGTTTTGCTACATATTACCTTGCATGCTTTGATGACACGCCATAATTACGCGTGACATTCCATTTATCAAAATGGGGTGTTACACTAAAGCTGTCAGAAAAGAAACTATGAGTTCTAGTATTCCTCATCCACCAGGCTATACTCCACCAGAGGATATAGTCCCACCTCAGGAAGATAATTTAAACGAGGAGGCTCTTAATCAGTCGGTTAATAAGTCAGGAGGTTGTTCCTCACATATTGCGGAGTGTTCACAGAAGGTAGATGATCACTTATCTTTAGAAAATCGTTGTATTAATAAAGGTAGTTCTTTTCTAGACACTCTAGACGAGATGGTAAAGGTAGGTCAAGCTATGGGGTTTAACATGGAAGGATGTTCAAACGATATGGAGAAGATTATTGGTCGTCAAGGAGCTGATGATGTTTTTCGATGAATTGTTTATCCTTAAACATTCAAGGCCTCGGGTCCAAGGCTAAACAAAGTTGTATCAGGGAGTTATGCAATAAGAATAAGATTTCTTTTCTTTCTATTCAGGAGACTAAGTCGGATTCTATTCCCGACATGGTGATTAAGAACTTGTGGGGAAATTCCATATTTGAAGCATCTATTAGTGAGGTTGTAGGTAACTCAGACGGTTTAATTTGTGTGTGGAATCCGAATATTTTCATCAAAGAGCATCATATTATTTCTGATAACTTTATATCCCTTTATGGTACATGGAGTGTGAATCTAACTAAAGTTCTTTTGATTTCTGTGTATGCTCCTCAAGCGGTTTCTAGTAAGCGAATTTTATGGGAGTATTTATCTTCATTAGTCAACCGATGGAATGGGGAAGCCATTATTATGGGGGATTTTAACGAAGTGAGGAGGAAAGAAGAACGGTGGGGATCTTTTTTCAATGCTTATGGCGCTAGGGCTTTTAATCATTTCATTGATTCTGCTGGTCTTGTTTATGTTCAATTAGAAGGTTACAATTATACTTGGGCTCACCCTTCAGCTGCTAAAATGAGTAAATTAGATCGCTTTTTAGTATCAGCTTGTATTGTGTCCCTTTTTCCGCATATTTTAGCTGTTTGCCTAGATAGGCATCTTTCTGATCATCATCCTATTTTGCTTCGTGAGGTTAACATTGATTACGGTGCTACCCCGTTTCGGATGTTTCATTCGTGGTTTGACATTCACAGATTTGACGACATGGTTTTTCAAACTTGGAGTTCTATTAGTCTTAATGACAACAATGGGATGATTCGCTTTAAGAAGAAACTTCAAATTTTAAAAAAGGAAATTCGAGAGTGGATAGGTAGCAGAAAAAAAACTCATATGCAGTCTACAAGTATAATTTGATCTAATCTTCGTAAGATTGACTTAAAGTTAGATCAAGGCGATGTTAATGACGATCTTCTCTTTTCACGGTCTGATCTTATGAGACAATTGCATGAAATTAAGTCCTTTGAAACAAGTGAGTCTATCCAAAAGGCTAAAATCAAGTGAGCCGTAGAGGGGGATGAGAATTCTAAATTCTTTCATGGGGTCGTTAACCGAAAACGTGCTAATTTAGCAGTTAAAGGAGTATTGATTGATGGCGATTGGGTTGATGATGCAAAGAGAGTGAAAGACGAATTTCAGGAACATTTTGCTTCTCGCTTTAAAGATCCTGGTTCTTGTCAAGGTCAATTTTCTTTTCCTTTTCCAAAACAGATAACAGAAGATCAGGCTGCTCATTTGGAGTCTTATGTTTCACGAGAAGAGATTCGGTCAACAGTTTGGGGGTGTGGCGAAAATAAGTCTCCTGGGCCGGATGGTTTCACATTCGAGTTTTTTCGTAAATGTTGGACGGTCATAGGTCCTGATTTTTGTATAGCTGTGGAATGGTTCTTCGAGCATGCGATGTTTACTACAGGGTGTAATTCCTCATTTATCACTTTAATCCCGAAATCTTTGGAGCCAAAGGTAGTGAGTGATTATAGGCCTATAAGTTTGATCGGTTGCTTATATAAAGTCGTAACTAAGATCCTGGCACTGAGGCTCTCTATTGTCATTTCTGATATTGTATTGGATGTTCAAACGGCGTTTCTCCCGAATCGTCAAATATTGGATGGGCCTTTTATCATTAATGAGCTTCTGGCGCGGTGTCATCAGAGAAAGCAACAAGCTATGTTTTTTAAAGTTGATTTCGCGAAAGCTTACGACTCTGTTCGATGGGATTACTTAGAGAAGGTTCTTGTGTCTTTTGGGTTTGGATCTAAGTGGAGATCGTGGATTCGAGGTAGTTTACAATCGAGTAGGGCTTCTGTGCTTATTAATGGGAGTCCGACTTCGGAGTTTCAATTCCATAGAGGGCTGAAACAGGGAGATCCATTGGCTCCGTATCTTTTCATCCTTATAATGGAGTCATTGCATTTATCTTTTTCTCGCGTCATCGAAGCTGGATTATTCACAGGTGTTACGATCAATTCTTCGGTTACTTTATCTCATTTGTTTTATGCATATGACGTTATTTTAATTGGGGATTGGAGCCATAATAATCTGAAGTGCCTTAAGTACGTGCTTAGTTGTTTCTCTTTACTTTCTGGTCTTTCTATTAACCTTAAGAAAAGCCAATTATTAGGAGTCGGGATTTTTGAAAACAATGTGTCTTCGGCTGCAAGCTCTGTTGGGTGTTCCGTGCTGCGTACTCCGTTTAAATACTTGGAGATCATGGTAGGAGGTAATATGTCCTTGATTAAGTCATGGGAGGATTCAATTATTAATCTTAAAGCAAGGTTATCTAATTGGAAGCTTAAAACTCTATCAGTAGGAGGTCGTTTAACTCTCCTAAAGGCGTTTCTTGGTTCTGTCCCTATATATAACATGTCTCTCTACAAGGTTCCAAAATCAGTTCTGCATTCTATGGAGGTTATTCGTAGGAATTTTTTCAATGGTGTTCGTGAAAAGGAAAAAAAGATTGCTTGGGTCAAATGGGATAAGGTCTTAGCTGCTAAAAAGTATGGTGGCCTTGGCGTTTCTAGTTTTTTTGCGTTAAATAGAGGTCTTCTTTTCAAATGGGTATGGCGGTTTCTGTCTAGTGATAACTCCTTGTGGGTGCGTTTTATACAAGCTGCTCACGGTTCAGATAAGCAGAATCTTTCATCGTCGTATTCGTCTACTTGGAGAACGATCATCAAAGAGGTATCTAATCTTAAATCACAAGGTATTGATCTTCTTTCCCATTGCAAAATACGTGTTGGTAATGGCAGGAATACAAAATTCTGGTCAGATCTTTGGTTCGGTGATTCTTGATTTAGCCTTAATTATCCAAGATTATATGCTCTTGAAAATAATAAAGAAGTCTCGGTGGCAGATATGCTTCATATTCCGTTTGGTTCCTCTTTCAGTCGTGACGTGAGAGGGGGGCTGAATATGCCCAATTCATTCAACTTCGTGAAAGTCTGGACAAAGTTTCTCTTGCTAATATGGATGATAGGTGGGTGTGGGATCTTAACGGTGAAGGTAAATTTCATGTCAAAGATGTTCGAGATGTTTTGGATGCTTTCTTCCTCCCAAAAGATGATATCCCTACTAGGTGGGTTAAGTTTTTTCCTATTAAGCTCAATATCTTTGCTTGGAAGGTTTCGATGAACCGTCTCCCCACCAGGCTTAGTTTGGATCATAGAGGTGTGTCAGTGGCACCCGTTTCATGCGTTGTTTGTCTTGTCGGGCTAGAAGATTGGATCATCTCTTGTTTCGATGTTCTATGGTGACTGATGTCTTTCGTTCCATTTTCAAATGGTGGAATTTGAGTTGGTCTTCTATTGATTCTTATTCTACATGGTTGACGTGGTTTCAGAATATTCGTATGCTTTCTAATCTAAAGATGGTGTTAGAGGGAGTTTTCTACACAGCTTGGTGGAGTATTTGGTTGTTTAGAAATCAAATTCTCTTTACGGAGACTCCTCCTAAAAAGGAAGTTATTTTTGATGATATTTTTAGGCGTTCGTTTGTATGGTGTTCTTCTAGGTGTTCTCTTACTGTTAAATGGGTTAGTTGGCTTCAACACCCATATTTGATTTCTTTGTAATTGTTGTTTTTCTAGCTCCTTGCTAGTTCTTTTCAATAAAGTTGATGTTAAAATAAATAAAATATTTGAATAATAGCTCTTTTGGTTAGACCATGCCCATGGCATTTTCGAAGCATGTTCTTAAGTCGTAACCAGGCTTGGGTTAGACTTTCACATTTGGTTTGAGAGAAATTTCTGATTTTGAGTAAAAGACGTTCAAATAGCGAAGGTGGAAAGAATCTGCTTATAAAAGCTCTTCTCATTTGTTCCCACGATGTTATAGAATCTTCATTAAGCTTATCGAACCAGATTTAGCATCATCGGCTAAGGATGGTGGAAACATCAAAAGTTTGACAACTTCACTTTGAGTTTTACCATATTTGAACATGTCGCAGATTGCGAGAAATTCACAGATGTGTTCATGCGGATCGGCCCGCAAATAAGAATTTGAATTTGTTCTCTTGAACCATTTTCAAGTGGGTAGTGTTAATAACAAAGTTGTCATCAACATCGGTTCAAACAATGGCGGAATTAGGAGTCGGTGGTACGGAACTATCACTTTTCCATAGGCTTTGATCATCGAGATCGATATCTATGATATGTTCGGGTGGATTGGGTGGGGTTTCGACATCTTCTTCATGTATATCTATAACGACAAAATCATTTTTGGATGGATTTTGGGTTGAAAACTTGGGTGATTCGGTTAGGAGGTATTCTTTTGGGATTGTTTAAAATTCATAACTCTTCGTTATTTTATTTAGTTTAAATAAAAGATTTACAAGTTCTTTTCCCCACGATCGAGGATTTAAACAAACGTTCAATATTTTGTAGAAAGACATTTTTTATTGTTTATATTATTATTTTTGAGATTATAAAAGGATAATAAATTAAAAAGAAAGCAAAACTAATATTTTTGGTTTTTTGTGTTTTTGATTGGTTTGTTTTGGTTCTTTTTATTATAATGATAATAAATTATATATTTACAAATTCACAAGGCATATAATCAAATAAATATAACTTCAAATGATCACAAAGCCTAAAGAGGGGTTGGGTTGGTTTTTGAAATTGACTCAGAAATCGTTATGAATTTTTTTTCAGAAAGTGCGGCGAACATTGCTACATGTGTGGCGTACTTACAAGTTCTCCAGAAAACCGGCGCACAAATGAAATGTGCGGCGTACTTTTTTGCTAATTTAGGACAGAAAACTTGAGATTGCCTTAAATCTCTACGGCGATGGTTTTTTTTAACAAGTATCTTAGAAAGTTTTTACAATTAACGAAAACAATTCCCGGCAGCGACGCCAAAAACTTGATGTGTGTTCGCAAGTCCTAAACAAAGGGGTCAAAAACATGATGTTGCGAAAGCGAGTTTTAGATTTATATTACTAGAGATTACCAAACAAGGGACTAAAAACACAACACAGGCAAGTATACCCTTTCGTGTATAGTATAGTCTTAAGGTAAAGTCCAGGTCGATCCATGGGATTGTTGTTAACAAGTAAAACCAATGATCTCTAGAGTGTCACAAGTTCTAAAGATTTAAGCTTCTAACAATGATTTAAAGGTGCGTTTGGTTAAGGCTAAGAACGTAGAAATGATATATAGCTAAGATGGTTATAAGCACATAAACAAGGTAAGACAACATGTGGATGACTAGTCGCACATAAAACATCTAATCAATATAACAAAAATACGACTAAAGATCATGTCATACCAAAAGCATTAAGATCGGTTTATGTTGGTTTCAATAATTTAAGAACGAAACAAAATTATTCAAGAGTTGTTATGCATTTTATTCCACCAATCGCGACAAAGGCGAATACCAAGATTCATTTACTAGATGACATGGAATCCATTCAATCATATAAGTACTAGTTATAATCATGAATGAACCAAATACATAACAATGATCTAACAAAATAGTATCGAGTACAGGAACAAATCAACCACGCTTATAATCACGAACCAGGGAGAAAGTGCGCCGCACAAACCTAATTGTGCGCCGCACTTCGTCTCTGCGAAGCTAATACAATCAATTCATAGTTCTATATATGCTTATCCAAACACACAAGACAATTAATCCATAATCAAAGGAATAACAAACATAACATTCATCATAATTCCAGAATTGATCATAATAAAAGGGATACAAGATTATACCAAAGTTATATGATCCAAATGATGATTACAAGTTTTCCCAAATAAAAACGATTCTTGATTAATCAAACTAATGATTACAAATGTTCCATACCCTTTAGGTGATGTTGCTCAGCCCAAAATTCGTCCTAAACTACTAAGGAAGAGATGGGAGAAGTGGGAGAAGTGTTGGAGAGGTGTGTAAGAAATGAGAGGGAATGCTCTCTATTTATAGTTTTCACTACGGGCAAAAGTGCGCCACACTTTTTCAAATGTGCGCCGCACTTTTTCAAATGTGCACCGCACATTTGGTGGTCAGATGTGCGCCGCACAACTAGGAAGGTGCGCCACACAATTTCGCGTCTAGAACGTTCCAAAAATTGCAGAATAGTGCGCTGCACTTTTTGGATTGTGCGCCGCACTTTTGGTCATTCCAGCTTTGGACCAAAAGGCAAATTTGTAGATACTTCTTTCCTCTTTCCGTAGCCGCTTGAATCAACTAAAATGGAGTTCGTATGCTCAAGATATGGCCAAAATAGTGACAAGTGTCGGGAGATTAGAAGCTTGACTTAATTTCTTCGTTTAATCTTCATATCTTCGTGTTTTCTTCCATTTCCTTCCACGACACGTACTTGGAACCTATACATCAAATATACTCCATTAAGTATCGGATAGTTCACATAATTAACCTAAATATATACAGATAACGCACATCTAAACATGTATAATTGGGTGTTATCAGCAACTCATCAAAGCTATCAATGCTTCGATGCGGGAGTCTTTCGAACCAGTCGCGTGCGTTCCCAATGAGTGTTGAATTGAACATCTGGCACCACATAGGCATAGGCCATCACTTAATCTTTGCTTGTGTTTCAAAAACTTTTAAATGGTCATCCGGATCACCGGACCCTTCGTAAGTTTTCACGCAGGTGGGCATGCGTCGCTTTTTGTCCTCGGAATACACCCGAATACGACTTATGAATGCGTCTTCTTTCTCCCGGCACCATGGGAGAGAAAGATCGTCATCACCCCGATGGGAGCGACGTTATGATTGCCTCCTGCGTTCCCTGCTACTGTCTGAGGATTTAGAAGAGGGGTATCTCGCCCTACGGCGTTTAGGATGATGGTCATTAGAGTCAGATCCTGACGGATCATTACTGGGCGAACGCCTTCCGCGCCTAGAGCGACCATCGTAACTTCTAGTTAGTTGTGGAGGGGTGATATCTCTTCCATTGGGAGGGTCTGTCCTCTCAAAGACACTAACACGACGGGTATTTTCCCGAGACGTCTCTTGGGCAGCGTGCTCCATGGATTCATCCGAGAGGTTTGCATCCCCTTGATTTGCCTCAAGATCCTCGAGTATCCTGTCCATAATGCGTTTGAAGACATTACGCGGTTGAGGATGTTCTTCACCTCTGGGAGTACCTCCGCCCGACTTTTTCGGTTGCTTTTTCGTGATCGCTTGGGAGTGTTTCCCGCCACGCTGTCAAAGTTAAGCCTGGCTTGAAGGTTTCTTCCTAAATTCATCCTTGTCGTTATGACGGGGTTGATTGATTCAAAATTATGAGTCATGTAGTCTTCGATACTTCCGTCATTGACGTCTTGGATGACCGTGTCGACTTCAGTCTCGGTAACTAGGGGTCGCTGCCTCTCTTTGTTAAGAGGTATTGGTGCTGACCCTAGATCTGGGTTGTTTACGAGCAGGGTAGGTGCAAGGGTACTGAATTGTGCGTCCATCCCTCGTAGGGGTTGGTTTGCCACGTTTCGATATGACCCTACTCCTGCCCCTCCCACTGGGGACTGGATGGTCGGGGTCTCCGTACCTGACTTCCGGCAAACGTTCTTTTGGTATCCCTGATTAGGGTTTTCCTTTGTCATTGGTAGAGTATAGTTTAGTGTAGGGTCTCACGGATGGCGCCAACTTGTTGATACAAAAGTTGGATGGACCTTGCTTAACCCGAATTAGGCTTAATTCGGGTATTCGGGACACCGACTCTGCACCAAGTGAATTTATGGTTGAGATCCTGCACACTATACAACACGCTGTTAGGCTTACCGTGGGAACGTGTCCCACGATTAGACTTCGGCGTGAGAGTAACTAATCGGTTTTAGGGTTAGAAATCGGTGGGAGATTAGGGTATTGAGTTAATCGTACCTTTGTGGAACCCTTGGGGGTTCCTTATATAGGTGGTAAAGTCCCTGTTGGGCTTTACCAAATCTTCGGCCTCAAGCAAGAGATAACGACCATAAATGTTTTTATTGTTATCTCCTAATTATGGTTAATGAATATCTCCTACTTTTGGGGTGAATCGCAATCCTAATTATATTGTGATTCTGTCTAACCTTGTCGGGCGTACCGGGCCGTGGGCCGTACATATCACATGCGGCCACTATTTATCCGAAGCCCATAGGTCCAGATAACATTAATCCAACCCATCTATGATGGGCCAGATACGGGTAGTACCCGTGGGCTGGATCCAAGACCCGACTGGGGACTAAACGTCATCAAAAATACAAATATTTATACACATTTTACATCAATTAATAATATATATCTACAAAATCGTACGTACGTTGTCTACCTAAAATAATGGTGTACATAGTTTGGAAACCGAACCAGACCAACGGGTTCAACTGGTAACCGGAGTCATAATCAGTCGGGCTAGCCAAAAAGCCGCCTGAATAAGAACCAAAGAGGCCTCATCGAAACCGATAAAAATAGCTCCATTACATAAATATGTACTGTTTTTTAAACGGCATATACATTTGTACTACTTATAAAAGAGATTACACTCTCTCTTTAAAAACATTTAAAGTAGTACACCCTTACAAGCTTTTGGTATAAATTTGTACAACACAAAAACTTCATAAATTTATTTATGTATTAATTGGGGAGCAATACACATTAAATGATAAAGTGAATACAAATTAATATGCAATATGTACAAATGATTATTGCTATAAACTATAATTTTTTACATACAATGATATGAATTATTCACAAATATAAGTTTAATATAAAAAATGCATTTGACTTTGAATCATTCAATTTTTTTAATAAATTTACATATTCAAAAACATACATCGTCTATGTTTGTATTTTAGTACAAATTTAGTGAAATATTGATAATTTTTCTATTAATTCGATTAAATCGTACATATTAAAATAAGAATATTTTAAGGTTATTATAATATATGAAAACTTGTACACATATAAACGACGAAAAATTTATATTTACACGTTTATAATATTATGACGAATGTTACACAAATTAGCAAATACCTTTCACGATCAATCATCACAATTTCGTAATACCATTTTTATATGAAGTGGTTTATTATTGCTTAGTGTTATTCCATCTTAAAACTATCGATCATTATTTGTATAGTTATTATTGAAAATATGTATACTCATAAAATATTACGTTCGTGAAATTTTAGTTTCACGATACCCGCAGCCGCAATGCGCGAATACCCTGCTAGTTACATATAAAACAAATTGGTCTATTAAAAATAGAAATATTGAAAAACCAACTTAGATATATTAATGTATATTGTAATATACAACCTAAAAAAACTAAAACTAAAAATTAGAAATCTTATAACATCTATTAATACAAACATAATTTAATATTCATGTTAAACTAATTAATACACATGATTAATACAGATTTCAAAATAAAATTAATTATTACTAATTAATATATCTCATTACTAAAATACTCAATTATATTTTCACAGTATACAGCAATTACAAGCATATATATACAAAAACATATATATGTTACCTAAATTGATGGTATATATAGTTTTGAAAACTGAACTAGACCAACAAGTTCAACTGGGAACCGGAGTCACCATCGGTTCAGCTAGCCAATTAGATAAATTTACCCGAAGCTTAAATTATCTTTTTCCGAGATGCATTATAAGGAAAACATAAACTTGAAATATTGTTCGCCGAAAATCATGTTACAAGTTATCTGCCACCGCAACGCGCAGGTACATGCCAGTTAATACTATATTATGTTTGTATGTTTAATTGACAATTTCTAATTATATTTGTATGTTTATATATTATATATAAATGAATGTAAGTTAAAAATTCAGATATTTTAAAAATAAAAAGTCAAAATGCTTTGTATAAGTATATGTAAATACTTTGTTATTCAAATATTAACATTAGTAATGATAAACTAAATTATATCTATTACTCGCTTCGCTCTAAAATTATAATTTACAAACGAAAAACACACCATTTACGAAAAAAAATATTATTATTATAGTTTTTTGTCTCTATTTTTTTGCAAAATAACAGTATTACTTTTAAATAATTTATTTATACAACATGTAAAGCATATTAAGCTTCTAGTTTTAGAATACTTGAATTTTAAATTACATGCATTGCTACATAATGTACAAGTATAAAAATATAATTAGAAATTAACAATTAAAATATATAAACCTAATTTAATACTCATATTAAAACTAATTAATACGTAATAATTTATATACACTTAAAAATAAAAGTAATTAATACCAATTAATATGTAATTAATACGCCTCATTATTTAAAAATACAATTTTATATTCATATTATACAAAAATTAAAAGCACATATCTACAAAAGCATATATATGTTGTTTACCTAAATCGTAAGAGCGACTTGAGAAGCAATTGAAATAAGTTTTGGAGTTTTTTTCTGAAAAACTTAACCACAAAAGCAAAAATGGTCTTTTAAAAAAACCAGGATAATTTTTTGAAAAAAAAATGATGCAAATGTGTAAGGTAAAAAGTGCTAATCTGATGATAATAAATTAATAATAATGTATATAGTCATATTCCCTGATTTTTTTAACATGTATGTTTTCTTTACATTATAAGCACTTCTTTATGTGGAACAAGTTCAATATACATTGTTAATAATATAAACATGTTCATAACAAATATACTTAAATCTATAAGACGACATTCACAGTTTGTTAACATATAAAATGTATTTATAAACTTTAGCATGTCTTTTTATAAAAGAAACTAAAAACTTTATTTACTTATTGAGATGTGTAGTTTATTACATATACATGACATATAACATTACCAACTACCATTTTTTTAACACAACATCGTGTCAATATTTTATAATTTTTATATTAATTAGTTTGATATTCTTCATCATTTCTAAAAGTTACTCAAATTCAATATTGTCGACGTACGGGTTGGTATTCGGCCCGGCCCAGCAGGCCCGCGGCCCACATAAACCCAACTTATCCTTCAAGAAACCCTAGCACTATATAAACAGGGGTAGGGGTCTCATTATAATCAGGTTCTCTCTCTCAACCGCACCTCTTATACAATATATCGATCAATACTAACTTGACCGTCGGAGGTGGACCCCGGGGCTCCGACCTCGGATCCACGTCTAACCGGTTTACCTTTGTTTGCAGCATTACTCAGGACTCGGGAAGACGACGAACGGCCCAGGAGAGTCGTCAGACCGGCCTAGCCAAACTATGCTCCAACAAGTTTCCCTATTGGCAATGTTAAAAGGGCAAATGACTTAAAAATACATTTAACTTTACAATATTTTGCGTTTTATGTAGCCATCTTTTTTCTTTCCCATTATGGTCATCAAACATTCAAAAGTCGATCATTCTGTGTATTTTGTGACCATTTTACCCTTACTTTTTCGGAATTTTTAAGGGTAAAATGGTCATTTTATATGGTAAAATAATGGTAAAATACACACAGTGACCGAATTTTAAAAGTATGATGACCATAATGGCAAAGAAAAAAAGATGGGTACACAAAACGCAAAATAGTATCAAGTTAAATGTATTTTTAAGTTATTAGCCCATGTTAAAAGAACCTAAAACTAAAATTATTTTTCTCAAAAACTTTATTGTATGATACTGCATGATACTGCCGCTGTAACGCGTAGGTACTTACTAGTTATTTTAATTTTTTTTTATCATAATATAAAGATTTAAGTTCATTTGGATACCAAGGACTAATCTCCACCATCCATTTTCATCATAATTCAATGGATAATATTAAACAAAAAACCCATTTCCCCTTTTTTTCAAACATGAATATCTCTAAAATCGTTAATCGTTATGCAAAAAAATATACCATTACGACGGACATTTAATTATCTTTCTACATATATGCTATATGATATACTTTCGACAATTTTCTTTTTGTTTTTTCACGTTTTTTTTCGTTGTCGAAAATTATCATATATGATACAAAGTATCATATATGATAATAACACTAATATCATATATGATATAACTTATCATATATGATATAAACCAATATTATATATGATTCAGTAATAATTTGTAACCTAATACAAATATCATATATGATGAAACACTATTATCATATATGATATTTTAAGCAAATTAAAAAAAAGACGATTTTTTTCTTCAAAAGTATATCATAATGCATATCTATAGAAAGCTTATTAAATGATCGTCGCGATGGTATATATTTTTTCGTTTAACGCTTAACGGTTTAATAGATATTTAAATTATAAAAATAAGTGAAATAATTAAATACTTTTTATCTTTTCTATTAGATGTGATAGAGATGGATGGTGGGATGAGTCCCTTTGTATCAAAGATAAATATGTTATCAAAAATAACTCTCCTCATTAATTATTATTCATTATTTTATGGGATAATCACAAAAATACTCATTTTTTCAAACGTATTTCACAAATACCTAATTTTTTCTCAAAACGCAAAAATACCCATAAAATTCGCAAATTTAGACTCTCCTTGCGAATTTGGAAAAAAATAAAAAATTTATAACTTTTATGAAAATTTCAAAAAGTTTAGATTTTTTATCTCCGAAATTTTAGATTTTTTTATAAAATTATAGAAATTCTATTTTTTTATATTTTGAGAAATTTCAAAAATTTGATTTATTATAAAAAAATTAATTTTTCGTTTAAAAATTTCATGATTTTTTTCGAAAATTTTAGATTTATTTTACAAATTTTAAAAATTGTAAGTTGTATTTGACCATGGAGATTGCAACTATATTCATTTTAAAAAAAAACAGAAATATTCGTAATTTTAGAGAAAAAAAATCTAAAATTTCAGAAAAATATATATAAAGTTTTCGAAAAAAAATCAAAAATTTTCATAAAAGTTCTAAAATTTTTGATTTTGTTTCCATTTTCGCAAGGAGTGTCCAAATTTGCGTATTTAATGAGTATTTTTTCTTTTTAAGAAAAAAATTAAGTATTTTGTGAAATAGGTTTGAAAAAATGAGTATTTTTTAATTATCTCTTATTTTATTTTCAAGTGTAAGTTAACTGTTATGTATTAATTAGTTTTAATATCTGTATTATACTATCTTTTAAGGATTTAGCTATTTTTTTATAAAATACTTAAAATTTTCAAGTTACAATACATAATACTAGTTGTACAAGCAAATATACTAAAAGTGGAAAACTTAAACAATACATAGTAATTAATACATTAAATTTTATAATAAAACACCCTCACCTTATTTTACAACTAAAATAACACATAATACAAGTATTCATGCATAATTAAAAATCAATTAAAACATAAAAACATAATTTGATACTCATATTAAAATTAATTAATACACACTTAAAAAATTAATTAATACTAATTAAATAATATAATTGATACACCTCAATATTTAGAAATACAATTATATATACACATTTTACATCAACTAAAAACATATATCTACAAAATCATACGTATGTTGTCTACCTAAAATAATGGTGTACATGGTTTGGAAACTAAACTGAACCAACGAGTTCAACTGAGAAACCGGAGTCACAATCAGTCCGGCTAGCCAAAAAGCCGTCAGAATAAGAACCAAAGAGGCCCCATCGAAACCGATAAAAACAACCCCATTACATACATATGTACTATTTTTAATGGCGCATAAATTTGTACTACTTATAAAAGAGATTGCACTCTATCTTCAAAATTTAAAATAGTACACCCTTACAAGCATTTGATCCAAACTTGTACAACACAAAAATTTAATAAACTTATTTCTCCATTAATTAGGAAGCAATACACATTAAATGACAAAGTGAATACAAATTAATATGCAACATGTACAAATGATTATTACTATAAACTATAATTTTTCACATAAAATTATTTAAATTGTTCGCAAATGTAAGTTTAATATTAATTGTGCGTTTGATTTTGAATCATTCAAATTTTTTATAAATTTGCATATTCGAAAACACATATCGTTTATGCTTGTATTTTAGTACTGATTTAGTGAAATACTAATCAATTTGCTAATTGATTCAATTAAATCGTACACATCAAAATGAGAAAATTTTAAGGTTATTATAATATATAAAAATGTGTACACATATAAACTAAAAAAAATTTCTATATTTACTACACGTTATATAATATTATGATGAATGTTACATAGATTAGCAAATACTTTTCACGATCAATCATCACAAATTTGTAATACTATTTATATATAAAGTGGTTTATTATTGCTTGTTGTTATTCGAGCTTAAAACTATCATTATTATTTGTAAAATTATTATTAAAAACTATGTATACTAATAAAATATTACGTTCGCGGAATTTTAATTTCAGTATACCCGCAGTCGCAACGCGCGGATACCATGCTAGTTACATACAATATAGAACAAATTGGCCTATTAAAAATAGAAATTTAAAAATCAACTTACATATATTAATTTATAATGTACAACCTAAAAACCTACAAATATAAACTAGAAATCATTAACACCTATCTATACTACATATAATACATATTAGTATCTCTTTCTTCATTAATTACAAAAAATTAAGTAGTATAATTTTCTTAGCACACTATACAACCCTTAATACAACAAACTAAAAATAAATATTAAAATATCTTTCTTCATTAATGAAAAAATTAAGTAATATATTGATGCATATTGTACAATCTTTTATTTAAACAATAATACATTATACTATCTTACAAGACATTGTATTCATTCTCTCTTCATTAAATTTTTGAGCAATACAAATTTTAAAATATATTATACATGTGAATTAAGCATGTCTTATGAATCATATTATGCACTCTATCATCATTTGATTAAATTTAATCAATATATATTACAAAACATATGTTACAAGTACACATTAAACAATATATTAAAAATTATAATTAATAATATTTTTAAAATACTCCTAAAATGAAAATTACATTGTATTATACATATTGTACAACTAATAAAACAAAAAAATCATATAACTTACAAGTTGGTGGTAAATATGGTTTTAAAAACGGACCAGGTCAACGGGTTTAACCGGAGTTGCCACCCGTTCGGCTAGCCAATACAAGCCGTGCAAAAAGGAAACAGAGATAACCAGGCGAACTCGGCATAAACGGGTGAACCGAGTCGGACTATGATATATTTTTATTATACTCCGAATTAAACAATTTATCATTTTTATTACGTGACACTTAAATATTAACCACAAAAGAAAAAAACAATCTTTCATAAACAATCGAAATAATTGTTTGAAGACAAATGATGCAAATGATAATTCTTCGATTGAAATTAAGTTTTATTAAATATAATGTCAAAAGTAATAGTAATATCCCTGGATTGAAATTACGTTTTTAAGACATCTTTTTAGATGAAAACTATCGATTCCGAAGTTATAACTATAAAACAAATTATTGCGCCGAAAAATTTAGTCACAGGATACCTGCCACCACATCGCGCGGGTACCCTGCTAGTTAATATAAACATAATTTAATATTCATATTAAAACTAATTAACACACATGATTAATACATATTTGAAAATAAAATTAATTAATACTAATTAATATACAATTAACATATCTCATTACTTAAAAATACAATTATATGTTCACATCAGTTACAAGCATATATCTACAAAAAGCATACATATGTTATTTACATAAATTGATAGTATATATAGTTTTGAAAATCGAACTAGATCAACAGGTTCAACTAGGAACGAAAGTCACCATCAGTTCAACTAGTCAATTAGATAAAGTTTTATGAACCTTAAATTGTCGTTTTCCGAAATGTAATTGTAAGGAAAACATCAACTTGAAATATTGTTCGTCGAGAATCATGTTACAGAGCATCCGTCGTTGTAACGTGCAAGTACCTGCTTGTTAATACTAAATTATGTTTGTATGTTTTAATTGATAATTTTTAATTATATTTCTATGTTTATAAGTTATACATTTTAAATGAATGTAAATTAAAAATTCAGATATTTCAAAAATAAAAAGTCAAAATGCTAACTTATATATGTATATATAAAATAGTTTTTGCTATTCAAATATTAACATTGGTAATGATAAACTTAATTATATCTATTACTCGTTTCGTTTCAAAATTATTATTCATAAACGAAAACACACAATTTAAAAAAATAAAATTATTTATAGTTTTATCTCTTTTATCTTTTGCAAAATAACAGTTTTATTTTTAAATAGTAATATAAAACAAAAATAATATATTAAACTTTAACAAAATATTTTATTTACATTTAAAAATAGATAATTGTTTTAAAATAATTTAAAATAAAGTATTTTGTAATAAACAATAATTTTAGAACGAAAATAATTATTAATTTCCTTTTGCAACATTTACAAATGATTATTACTATAAACTATATTTTTTTACATAAAATTATTTAAATTGTTCGCAAATGTAAGTTTAATATTAATCGTGCGTTTGATTTTGAATCATTCAAATTTTTTATAAATTTACATATTCGAAAACACATATCGTCTATGTTTGTATTTTAGTACTGATTTAGTGATATACTAATCAATTTGCTAATTGATTCAATTAAATCGTACACATCAAAATGAGAAAATTTTAAGGTTATTATAATATATGAAAATGTGTACACATATAAACTACAAAAATTTCTATATTTACTACACGTTATATAATATTATGACGAATGTTACATAGATTAGCAAATACCTTTCACGATCAATCATAACAAATTTGTAATACTATTTATATATAACTAGACGAATACCCGCGCCAAGCGGCGAGAATTTCTAACGGTTGATATATAACGATACGCGATATTGTGACAAGTATTTCGCGTCTCTCCCAATAATTTTTTTAAAGAAGAATTAGTCGATTCCTATTTTATATATAACAGATTCATTGTCATCAGGACATTCTTTTTGGCAACAAAAGTAATAAGCCTGCAATTGACATTTTAATTCATTCAAAGAACTTCAAAAGCTTTTACATTTTAGATCTTATAAGTCTATTATAATACATAGCTAATATTAAAAAAAGATAATCAAAATCATTCCAGTTAATAGACAAATAAGTCTATTATACTAACAGTTGCCTTCAACACTGATGTATGTTTGAATCATAACACATAGTGCGAATTCGGTTGTCAAGACTCAAGAGTGTTGTAACATCGTAGAATTGATATTGGAGGGCATACATATATGTTGTTAAATACATCATCCAAAACTTAAACAGATTACTTCCTCATCATATATAACAAGGTAAAAAGCATGTGCTTCGTCGCGGGGTTGTAGTGTAAATGTTTTAACGAATATACGTTAGCAGTTACATTAAAACAATAATCTCCAAACCTTTAATATATATGACCCTAAACGAAATTTCATTGCATTGTACTACACATTTGACTGAGAACCGGTAATGCTGCATAAAGAGCAGCCCTCATTTTTTGCAACTGTGGACCCTATTTCTTTCCCCTCAGCTTTTGATTCATTATTTACCTTCCCAGATACATACCGATACCTACTACCAAACCTAACAGCCTCAGTCAAACCTTGCTAATTGGTTGTTTTCCCCTAGATATTAGACCTTTCTTTACAGTGTTTTCTTGTAAGTTTGGGGGTGGTGTGGTATTTCTGTTGCCAGCTGCCGATTGATTATTGTTCCATTCTGCATAGTCAGACTTCTTTTCTGATCTTCCTCGGGATAAAAATGAATAGAGAAATGCAGTGAAAGAGGAAGTATTGGGACCGTCAACTAAGACTGGTACATCTTCTGGATTACATTGTTGTATTTTTCTTCTAAGTTCACCAGTCACTTCTCCCTAACATAGGCAAAAAAGAATCCATATAGAAATTTAATATAGAGCAGAACAATAAAAGACACGTGTATGCGTGTGTATTTTACATATAATTCAATCTGTTAAGGCCAAGTCATTTACTGTTAATTAGTAATGTAACACCCCACTTGGATAAGTGGACCGTTACGTGTATTTATGGCGTGTCATCAAAGCATAAGGTAAATGTCCTAAAACATTAAATGACCATAACGGAAATACCGGAATCAAACATCGGTAATCCAACCAAAGCCCAAAACATGAAAAATAAAATACTGCAGGAAAGGACTAAACAATGTCCAAATAAGCAGAATAATGTAAGAAGTGCATAAAGTAAGAAGTCCGGATAGCTTCCATTCAATGCACATGCTCTCAGAATCCTAAGAGCGTCCTGGTGTACCTGCCGTTAGAACATAAAAGAACTACGGCTGAGCATAACGCTCAGTGAACGGATATAAAGCATGATAAGGAATTACTGAAATGAAACAGATGATTAACTATTGGAGTTGTAAGACTGATAAGTAAAGTTGCAGCGGAAATCTGTGTATAATCTGTAAACTCTAACTTATAAATAATAATGCTGAACTGTTCTCTGTTAAATCTGAAAACATGCATTTACTGTATTTTAAATGCCAGAGCTTATATAGGTCATGTGCTGTAACAACGGTGCATGAATAACTGGAGGGGTGACCTCGTCATGCTGTAGAGGGGTGACCTCTAAATAACTGTAGAGGGGTGACCTCTAAATACTGTGTTGGGTGGAGGGATCAGCTCCAATGTGAAGGATGTAGAGCACACACCACATTCACCCTGATAACTTGTAAACTAATAAGCCTAGGATGCATCCATACGCCCACTAAACATACTAATAAAATGGCCAAACTGAACATGAGTGGGACGATGCAGGATATCACTCTCCTGCATGTGAGTCACGACACCGGTGCCTCTAGTGCCATGGTTACGGTACCTCGATAACTAGTACATAAATTGGTCATGCTTGTATATAATGCTCAGGCAATTTATTTAATTATTAATCATGATTACTGATAAGCTTAAACACATACTGGGGAAAACATTTGGCTGCAGACGGGGAATCCTAATCATGCATAGAAGGGAAGTGCTTACTGAAAGGACGGAAAATCCGTACCTCGTGTCCAGAATGAAATAAGAATGAAAGCTGAAGGATCTACTCCGCATTCACGGATACTACATAAATAAAGGAAGCTGAGATGAGTTGTCTGATTATTGTTTACTGTTACTAATTTTTATTGTTCTTAACTTGATTTATTATGTTCTTGTATTGCTGTACTATTTCATGTAAACCCTAATAATTATGACTGTATGTCAATATTTACTGGTTAATGTATTTTCTGTACTCCTAATTACTGTATAATATGTATTCTAATATTTACGATATTACTATAAATAGTAACCTGCTATAAATAGAAAGTTTCCTAAATTAGAAAGTTCTCAAAACTAGGAAGTTTCCAAAATGGTTTCATAAGAATTAAATCATTTAAAATAAACCGTATGTTTTAAGTCAATAAAATAATTAAATTCTCATAATTTAATTTATCAATTAAATTAATAAAACAATTATAACTTGGTTAATTTATTTATAAAACCTCTTTAAAAAAATGATTTAATCAATATAAAATAAGTCCATTTCAAATAGCTAAAAAAATTAATAAATCAATATTAAATAAGCCTAACCTTATTAAGCCAATTTAAATAAGTCGGACATCGCGATATGCTCGACCCGCTGTTCACTGTTCATCGTTCTTTTTTTCTTCGACGGTAAAAGAATAACAAAAAAAATCGTTGTCCTCTTTTTCATTATATATGCGGCTGCATATATATTGCAAGATTCCCTATCAAAACAATGGCACCAATGATATCATCAAGTCTCCTTTTTTATATTATATGCACCTCGGCGAACGTGCCATACTAGCAACCAATTTAATTCCCTTTTGCTTCTTGCGTCAATTTTTTTTTCTTCTTTTACTTGTAGCGGCTGACCTCTATTCTATATATTATATGAATCATCACTTTGACGAATCTTTAAAGACTTATTTTTTTTAAACCAACTGACGGCTGGACGGTATCCAAAAAAAAAGACGTATGATCTTTTTCTATTATTCTTGCCGGCGGCTCACAAAGAAAAACACCAACCCTAATTTTATTTTATTTTGTTTGTTTGTGAAATGGAAAAATGACTTCCTGGTTATCAATTTATCACTTGGACTGGGCCTAAGCCCATTTTCTTTCCTTGTTTCTTTTATAATAACCGCCAGCCCATATTAACTTGTATGGTTTCCATTTGTCTTCCGACATTAATATTTTTCGTATACTTATTTTTAGTTCAAGCGTTTTTAATTTTTTTGAATCGAGGTACTTATTTTCTGAATAAAATACTTACGTAATTACTGAATAACTATTACTAATTATTGACAAATATTAATTATTTTCTGAATAATTAATTTACTTCACGATTTTAAATAAAGCTGAGAAAATTTAATATTTGTGGATTCTAAACATCGCGTACGTGTTCGTATATTAATCCTCGTAAATATATTTTGTCGTGAATTATTTATTTCCTGGTAAATAATACTTTTGTAATTACTTGAATTAATGCTGTTATTTATTATCTGAATAAATAGCTACTCACGTTGAATTAAAACTGTATCTGTACGTAACTAATGTTCGTGGACTTTTAAGGCGGGTTTTACAGTTCTTCCCCTCTAAAAAAATAATTCGTCCTCGAATTAGCAACGTGATACTGTTGTGAGTTTTATAATTCTTCCCCTCTAAAAGGAAAAATTCGTCCTCGAATTAAACGTAATAAGCTGATGAAGTATATGAAAACTAACAGGACACCTAAGCTGAAGGATAATTCGTCTTCTAGTTAAGACATAATGATGCTGATAGGTATGAACCTGACATGACTGGAGTGATCATATAACGTGACATGGCTGAAGAGAACATGGAACGTAACCTGACTGAAAGAACTTAACTGGATTTATTGAAGGAAAAGTGATGAGAGGTCCGGATGGACTCCTCCGTCTCGAGTAGCTTCCCGCTTGAAACGATTCCTTCAAGGGTCTAACCATAATGAAAATCTTGGTCCAGATGACCCTGTCCTGACGTTGCTGAATAGTTTCTGGTTTCATATTTAAGATGGATTTTCTGAATCTGATAGAATGAATAAGCTATATTATGTAGGAATACATGAAATAATATGTACAATAACATGAAGCGATGACTTTTATATCTATGAGCAAAGCTGCTGGGAACATTTGAGATAAATTGTGTGAACAATTGTTAACGTGCCACGTGAGCAATTGTGAACGTGGTTCGCGATCATCTGATGAATGTTGGCATGGAATATATCGTGAACATGATATATGAAACATACTGTGAACGTAATACTAGACATATCATGAACGTATACTGACTGAGAAAAGATTGACAAACGGTTGCCTGGATATGGAAAACTTATGCTAATCTTGAGTCTGGTTTCTTAAGCTTTCTCTAACCAAATCTGGCATAATAACTGGAGCATATATACTGAGATGGAGCGCGAACCTGAACGTGAACGGTTGTCATGAATGCGACCGTGAATTTATATCATGAACTAGTATATAATACGGACTAAAATAATATCATAATGTGAACGCGAGACGTAAATGTGAAAGTGAACGTAAACGTACACGTAATCGTGAACATGAATTTCTATCTGATATGATGGTCGATGGAAAACCTTGAAATCGTAAGATTTATTGCTGAATTTCCTACAGATCTGCTACTGCATAATCCTTTCGGATGAAAGAAAACGTATAGGCTGGGTTAATTTGTCAACAATGACCTAGATAGTATAATACTTCTTCGGAGTCCGGGGTAACTGATAACAAATTCCATGGAATCTTGTCTCGTTACTGTTCAAAAGTTTCTAATGGTTGTAATTACTCACTAGCATGACAGCGTTCTATCTTGACCTTGCGGTATGCCAGGAATCTAGATATGAACATAGCTGCATCAATGTCTTACAATGCTTCTATCAAAAGTCTGTCTGGGATTATGGTACATTCTGGTGGAATCTGGTTGAATAGTCATGAAAGAATTTTTGAGTCTTGGTAAATTAGATCTCTCCTAGGGTAGGATCTTATGGAATACAGCATTTTAGTGTACGTCCTCTCCTTTATGCGTAAGCTTAGTCATGGAAAGCTAATTGTGAGAATTGTCTACAATTTCTATGGTAGCAGTCAACTGAGTTCTAGAAAATTTCATACATTAGTCGCAGACGTCGGTCTTGACCATCTGGCGATAGCCTTCACCTTCGCAGGATTTCTGAAATGTCTTCCTGCTGAAACAATGTGGCCCAGAAATGCCACTTTGCTCAATTAGGATTCATATCTGGAAAGCTACGTATAAAATTTTCTCCTATCGAAGACTCTGTACAACTGTTAGAAGATGATTCTCGTGTTCTTCTCTAGAATTTAGCAGATCAAAATGTGATTAATGAATATACTGACGACTTTTATCTCAGAATTATGGGGAAAAAAATCTATTCAAAAATTTCATAATATAGTTGGAACATTAGGGAGTTCAGAAGTATGATTAAAATTTTTAGAGAATATAACATGTGCAACAGCAGTCTAGAATACATCATGTTCTTTCTCTCACCTCTGATGGTAGCATGATCGGAAATTGTTCTGAAAATGTTTAAGACATCGCAGCAGATCAGATAAGATTTCTATAAGTGGAATGCAACATCGATTAAGAACGGCGATCTGGTAGACAGAAACGGTGCACTTCCTGGTGGTGCGCCAGGGCGAATAAAGCCTCGTTCTGGTCATTCTTGCAGCAAATGCTACAACTCTTTTGACTTAGCTGAAGCCCTGTAATAAAGAGTTTTGAAAACAGGTTCTTTTCTTGAGACAAGCTTGATGTTAAATTTTGTCTCGTGGTGAGAAAGGAAATTTCTGAAAAACTTTCTAAAATTATGTTTGGGAACTCTGGAGAAATCTGATGGTCATGAATTTAAGGAATTTCAGAATTCGCATTCTAAATGGTGACCAGAAGTCTTTGTAGCTAAAAGATAATAATTCACGTGCTCGTAAAGCTGAAACAATTTGTATTGATTTTTCTGGCAGGAGTAAAATGAATACGTTCAGGGTTGGTAAGACGGATCTCGTCGTTAACTGAAAATAAAATTTTAATAAATATGGTGATACTGTTGAGTCCTTTCTGGCTGAGAGGCGGGTGACTACCTGATTTAAGATGAAGCTGACGTAGGAACACATGAAGTAAACATGGCGACTTTTCACTGAATGTGTTTGTCTGTATCCTAACAGAATGAATAATGCGTGTTTAACCTGAATAATACTCTAGTGGTGGTGACTGAATTTTTAAATGATCTAATTCATGCGTGGCATAATAGAACGGGTATACCCCTTTCTGAAGGGTACCCTGAATTACTGAGGGACTGGTTTAGAAAACATACTAGAGTTATGAGTCTTGACTCGTGCCTTGAGAAGATATTCATATGACATGTATCGTATCTGGTGTTCTGAAAGGTGTCTTCCAAAAGGATAATAGAGACCCATGTCTTGACTGATGTTCTGACATGTGTTTTAGTAGGTGAATCTGAACAAGGCTGAAAAAATTTTCTGGTAACAGCTAGGGTTGGCTGACCGATTAGACTACTGACCTCTGTATTTCTGGTCACGTCCGTTTCGGAGTTCCCGGTTGCTGACCTATTAATTTTAAGCACGGTGGTTGTCACTACTGATTTGTCTGACACCTTATGACGGTCATTATCATGACCGTGATTCCTGTAACTATTCTGCTGAGTGGCCGGCTAGGTTCCGGTTCCCACTCTTCTAAAAGGACGGTTAGTTGAGTGAAGTGTGACATCTAGCTGAGAAAGTAAAAGCCTGGAATAGAATGGTAGTGTCAGATGGTAGAAGTTTATTCTCGTCAGAAATTTCAATTTTATAGTTTTTGTCCTTGTTCTGCAGAGTCTTCATAGTATAAACAGCATCAGCATCTTGAGAAATCTCCAAAGTATCAGCAACATCAGCATTTGTGAGGTCTTCAAAGTGTTAGCGGCATCAGCATCTAGCAAAATCCTCAACTCACGAGCAGCATCAGCACCTGGTAGAATATCGACAAGTGGAAACGCCTGAGATGATTGAGGATCGATTAGAAATATCCATGGAGTAGGGTACTTGAAGTACACCTAGACTACTGTACATGAAGTACAAAATGAATATTGCACATGGAGCATATCTGAGACACTATACATAGGGTACATATGGAATACTGTACATGGAGCTGATGGAAATTTTATGGGATGATCGATACTGGTGTCGCTTGTCTGACATTATCAAAGAAATAAATTGATTTAAACGATAGTAAACTGAACTGAAACGGTTAACATGATAGGCTGATAATTTTGCGTAGACTTAATGCTGGTTGTATAGAGGTTAAAGGTATGATTAAACGGAGTTCCAACAATGGTCAGTATGAAACATGATTAGTGAAGGCCAAACATGATTTATCATGAGAACAGTATTTTACTAAAATCCTTTTTGTGTCTTAGCATGAAGACATTATCATTTTGCTGAACATAAAACCTTCGTAAGGAGACATGAAACTGAAACAACGTGGAAGCGACATCAACTGAGATTGTGCGAACTGGATTGTTATAAAGACTATAAGAGTATGATCAACTGAGGTTTAACATCAAATGATGTGGATGGCTATGGTTCAATCCATAGAATTCAAGGAACAAAACATGTGACTAAGTATGGGCGATTCGGGTTCGATCCATACTTGTCAAAATTTTCTGAGAACTGTCATGTATAGAACTTTATAATCTGGGACTAAATATGGTTGGCTGTAGTCCAATCCGTACTTATCAAAGTTTATGAAATGTCCTAATATGACAAAGGTGAACAACTGTGGATCGGTTCACAAAACATCATTCGACTGAATAGTATAAAAATTGACCTGAAAAATAGTGAACGTTTTTTGTTGGTTCACCCAGTAATATTTGACTGAAAACATGAATCTGACATGCGTAAGGGTAAACGCATATGGGTCGGTTTACCAATATAAAATCTGAAGGGGCAAGGGTGAACGCCTATGGGTCGGTTCACCAAAACAAAATTCGAATGAAAAGCACATGCGACTAAATATGGCCAGTCCTATGCCAGCCTTTTACTTAGTAAAAAATTTAAGAAAACTGACTGATAAATGAAGAAAACTGACAGAAAATCCATGAGAAACATGAAAGATAACAACGCCAAAATCTAGGAAGTTCCTGGTGACTACCCACTAGTCACAGGTCAAGTTTTAGAGCCTACAGGTCGAACCTATATCTCTGATACCATAATTGTAACACCCCACTTGGACAAGTGGACCGTTACGTGTATTTATGGCGTGTCATCAAAGCATAAGGTAAATTTCCTAAAACATTAAATGATCATAACGGAAATACCAGAATCAAACATCGGTAATCCAACCTAAGTCCAAAACATGAAAAATAAAATACTGCACGAAAGGACTAAACAATGTCCAAATAAGCATAATAATGTAAGAAGTCCGGATAGCTTCCATTCAATGCACATGCTCTCAGAATCCTAAGAGCGTCCTGGTGTACCTGCCGTTAGAACATGAAAGAACTACGGCTGAGCATAACGCTCAGTGAACGGATATAAAGCATGATAAGGAATTACTGAAATGAAACAGATGATAAACTATTGGAGTTGTAAGACTGATAAGTAAAGTTGCAGCGGAAATCTGTGTATAATCTGTAAACTCTAACTTATAAATAATAATGATGAACTAATCTCTGTTAAATCTGAAAACACGCATTTACTGTATTTTAATTGCCAGAGCTTATATAGGTCATGTGCTGTAACAACGGTGCATGAATAACTAGAGGGATGACCTCGTCATGCTGTAGAGGGGTGACCTCTAAATAACTGTAGAGGGGTGACCTCTAAATACTGTGCTGGGTGGAGGGATCAGCTCCAATGTGAAGGATGTAGAGCACACACCACATTCACCCTGATAACTTGTAAACTGATAAGCCTAGGATGCATCCATACACCCCACTAAACATACTGATAAAATGGCCAAACTGAACATGAGTGGGACGATGCAGGATATCACTCTCCTGCATGTGAGTCACGACACCGGTGCCTCTAGTGCCATGGTTACGGTACCTCCGTAACTAGTACATAAATTGGTCATGCTTGTATATAATGCTCAGGCAATTTATTTAATTATTAATCATGATTACTGATAAGCTTAAACACATACTGGGGAAAACATTTGGCTGTAGACGGGGAATCCTAATCATGCATAGAAGGGAAGTCCTTACTGAAAGGACGGAAAATCCGTACCTCGTGTCCAGAATGAAATAAGAATGAAAGCTAAAGGATCTACTCCGCATTCACGGATACTACATAAATAAAGGACGCTCAGATGAGTTGTCTAATTATTGTTTACTGTTACTGATTTTTATTGTTCTTAACTTGATTTATTATGTTCTTGTATTGCTGTACTATTTCATGTAAACCCTAATAATTATTATTGTATGTCAATATTTACTGATTAATGTATTTTCTGTACTCCTAATTACTGTATAATATGTATTCTAATATTTACGATATTACTATAAATAGTAACCTGCTATAAACAGAAAGTTTCCTAAATTAGAAAGTTCTCAAAACTAGGAAGTTTCCAAAATGGTTTCATAAGAATTAAATCATTTAAAATAAACCGTATGTTTTAAGTCAATAAAATAATTAAATTCTCATAATTTAATTTATCAATTAAATTAATAAAACAATTATAACTTGGTTAATTTATTTATAAAACCTCTTTAAAAAATGATTTAATCAATATAAAATAAGTCCATTTCAAATAGCTAAAAAAATTAATAAATCAATATTAAATAAGCCTAACCTTATTAAGCCAATTTAAATAAGTCGGACATCGCGATATGCTCGACCCGCTGTTCATTGGTCATCGTTCTTTTTTTTTCTTCGACGGTAAAAAAATAAAAAAAATAATTCGTTGTCCTCTTTTTCATTATATATGCGGTTGCATATATATTGCAAGATTTCCTATCAAAACAATGGCACCAATGATATCATCAAGTCTCCTTTTTTATATTATATGCACCTCGGCGAACGTGCCATACTAGCAACCAATTTAATTCCCTTTTGCTTCTTGCGTCAAATTTTTTTTTTCTTCTTTTACTTGTAGCGGCTGACCCCTATTCTACATATTATATGAATCATCACTTTGACGAATCTTTGGAGACTTATTTTTTTTAAACCAACTGACGGTTGGACGGTATCCAAAAAAAAAAGACGTATGATCTTTTTCTATTATTCTTGTCGGCGGCTCACAAAGAAAAACACCAACCCTAATTTTATTTTATTTTGTTTGTTTGTGAAATGGAAAAATGACTTCCTGGTTATCAATTTATCACTTGGACTGGGCCTAAGCCCATTTTCTTTCCTTGTTTCTTTTATAATAACCGCCAGCCCATATTAACTTGTATGGTTTCCATTTGTCTTCCGACATTAATATTTTTCGTATACTTATTTTTAGTTCAAGCGTTTTTAATTTTTTTGAATCGAGGTACTTATTTTCTGAATAAAATAATTACGTAATTACTGAATAACTATTACTAATTATTGATAAATATTAATTATTTTCTGAATAATTAATTTACTTCACGATTTTAAATAAAGCTGAGACAAAAAATTTTTAATATTTGTGGATTCTAAACATCGCGTACGTGTTCGTATATTAATCCTCGTAAATATATTTTGTCGTGAATTATTTATTTCCTGGTAAATAATACTTTTGTAATTACTTGAATTAATGATGTTATTTATTATCTGAATAAATAGCTACTCACGTTGAATTAAAACTGTATCTGTACGTAACTAATGTTCGTGGACTTTTAAGGCGGGTTTTACAAGTAAACATGTAATAATAGTATAACCATGAATAAAAAATGTGAAACGAATGTATGGTTGATTTAATATTCGATTAGGGAGCGGTGGCTTTTGTTTCTCGTCGATATTTTTTTATTTTATATGAAACATTACTGGAGTTATATTACAATCATTCTAAGACTGAGCACAATGCTTAAAAATAGGTATAAACGGATTAGAGCTCTTAGGCCATATAACACCACACCGACTACCTTTCTAGTGACTGCCATAATCTGTCCCACCAAACAAACTTATGAGAATGCTTTCTAGTGACTGCCATAAACGTACAAAAAATTAAACTATACCTTGTAATGCGACATTACTTCGATCTTTTAACTTGATGCGTAAACTTCTGATGTTGCCTCTACTATACCACCAAACCACCGCTGCGACCAACCACCAACCCGTCGTTGCTATAAATCGCTATCCACTGCTACCTTTACTAATCCACCAACACGCTCTTTCTACCAACCACCAACTTGTCGCTGCCTTCGCTTCAATTCCGCATCTACAAAACTGTAGTTAAAAACATATCCCGTAAATCCAAAAATATCTACCAAAATAATATTAGTCAGGAAGTTAAACGGTGCTATTTACCAGTTTTGTGCGCAGAGTTGGGTAGACCAACGTAAGTGAGGGGCGCACTTGAACAGCTTCCTATGTCATACCGAAACTGTTTGAATATGACTTTTCGTGAACCTGCCAACAAAAAAATCAGAAAGCTGCAAACTTCAACCCACATAATACAGTTATTTGTAAACGATGGTTTTTAATGTTTTTTTTGGGGTTTGGTGCAGGTGGGATTAACTGTTAAGCAATGCTTTTTGCTTATATCAGCTGGTTCTCTATCGCATTTTTTTCTTGATCACTTGTTTGAGATAATATATTTCATTTGGTGTAATTAGCGTTATAGGTGTTATGTAAGTTGTTTATAGGCGTAATGTAGCTGAGGCAGATAGCTAGCGAAGTTAATAGGACCGTGAAAAGGAACCGGTTTAAGGGGTACTTTATAATTTGTATATATGATACCATAACATCCAAGTTGCAGTTTGAATAGCAGCGGATACTTGTAATCTATATCTGACTTATCTTTTATAACATG
This sequence comes from Glebionis coronaria, assembly GCA_025667525.1. Classification (NCBI taxonomy): domain Eukaryota; kingdom Viridiplantae; phylum Streptophyta; class Magnoliopsida; order Asterales; family Asteraceae; genus Glebionis; species Glebionis coronaria. The sequence goes on along the minus strand of CM046882.1, from coordinate 39,972,726 downwards.
TGATATATTAATTGTCTAAACAATGTGAGATATGAAAAATAGATACCTGTAAATGGCCCCTAAAGCATCTGCTTAGCAGCTACGTAAACTGCATGACCAGCTGAGCCAACCGTCAATGTCTTGCTGCTCTGTAGTCACGCCATTCTAGTTGACGAGTACCCAAAAAATATAGGCATCAATTCATTGTGTATAGTAAGATACCACGAGTATTCTTTTACACTTTCTGTTGGACCTGTAGGGTTATGTATCTGCCTGCTTTTTTAAAGTAAATTTAACATAACCAACAATATCTCATTTCATCTGATATAGCAGTAATCATCATATGATTATTTTTAATTTATGCATATCGTTAAATTAGTACTTGAACTTAAACAAAACCATCTATCTTCATTAGCGTTTTCATAACTTAACGACACAAAATATTTGTGAAAAATATTAACACTGAATAATATAGACAGTCTTATTCATACATTTTATTATGTGGGCGTCGGCCCTTTTTGGATGAAACAGAAGATGGGATTAATGTTTTCAGGAGTTTATGTCTGGTATACAGAAAGATAAAAATAGTAGCTTAAACGGAAAAATAAATTTTTTCAGGTCAGCTTGCCTCGATTAGAGCAGCACCAAAATAACAATTTTTACACAAACCAGTCTTGATCTGCCCATTTTGCCACCATTGTCAATAGGTAATATGCAAGGAACGATTACTTACTTCTGGGTGGGACATCAATCTGGGTACCCGAAACTAATAGTTTGACTCTTGTGTTGTTAGGAAGAGGAGGCTTGGTCATACCTTTGGCACCTACACTAAACATCAGGAAAGGGGAGGGTTAGGAACTGCTATGAATAAGGGCAGATGCAAAATAAAAGCTAAGAATAAGAATAACAACGCCCTTTTAATTGTATCTAAATGAATGATTCATAAAATCAAAACCATATATTGAACAAGAATAATACAATCTGCAGGTTGACAAAAATATGAAGAAAACAAACAACTTTATTATCAAGCTTTCTGTTACGCAAGATCAAATGAGAATGAAGGACGGTTTATACTATACAACCCGTAACTAAAAGTATCATACAAACTTTATGGATCAGTAGCATTTTTTATTCCTTTTCCGAGTAACAGATGGAACATCTTACAACTATAAGTTCTTATATCCACGACTCACTAAAAACTTGATGACTAATATCTACTTGTTGTTGGTTCTGAGTCCTGACACATTGTTTGTAGCACTATTGATCGCATTGTCGATGTAGGTAGCAAACGGTCCATGATCAGGAACCGTAACCAGGTCATGAGGGGTTGCTAAAACTTGTTCATTCTAAACAAACCTTGGGTGCGGCATTGCCCAAATCCACTTCCTCTACTCATCATCGTTGAAATTATGCCAATAACCCCCGTCACATATGTGCCTGATGATACTCACTCCTTGGGAATATGTTCGTGATCAGAATTGAGCAACCAGGTCACTTTTGGGGGTCGGATTGATGGATCTTCACTGCGAACGCGTAGGTGCAGCAGTGCATACCCTCATCCAAATCCTCTACCAAGTACCTGTGCCAACGATTTTTTTGAAAACATGTCTTCCATCCCAACAACAGGCTCTCTCCTAGATGTTTTCGTGACAATAATACTCACTCACATTTGATTTTTCTATCTAAAGATCAGATATATGTGCTTCTGAACCTAAAGATCAGATATAAAAAAGAAACATTAAGAAAAATGAGCCATTAATGAAGAGACGCATACCATCAAAGTCTTAATAGTTGAGGCATAATTCATTTCTGAAAGCATCTTTTTTTCATAGCACTAATCACTGTGGTGTATAATGCTCATATTAACAGTTGATGGTGTATAGTATGGATCACAACAGCAATTTATTTCAGCCTCATATTAACAGTTTATGTGCATAGAAACACTCGAACGACCCATTTGCTAATAGCAGTCTTAATAACAAATTTCATACACCCATTAACGAAGCTAATCTTACTATTATGCGCAAATTGGCTATAACTACTGACATTGGGACTCAACTCATTTGACAACATTTTTTGTCGAGAAAAAAGAACCTCTAATATCAAATGCTTATTCCAACTTCAAAGATGAGGAAAATCAGACAACAACAGATCAATTCATACAAACATCTTAAACGCCATAAATCATACTCGTATTTCCTAAGCTAGTTTATATGGGGGTGTTTGGATTAGCTTTTTTTTACCTTAAGTTACTGATTAGAACTTCAAGTAGTCAGAGTATGTATTAATGTTCCTACAAACACCCATAAAAAGACTCAATCCTTAAACTGAAGTTTTGCGTCAGATAGAAACATATTCTTAGCCTGGTTTGCTAATGTGAAAGACGTACCTTGTTTCTACCCAGAATGAATAAGCACACAACAAACACAATGTGCACTCATCACTCCTACCCACATCATACTACCACCACATAGTGAGTTCATCATGTGTAGCGAGGTGCAAATATCACTTAAGGTAGCCCGTATGCTTCAAAGTGAGTCAATAAATAAATTATTTAGCCTCAAAATCCAAAAAGAGATCCTATGGCAGAATCTAAATGTACTGTAGAAAATGCGGATAGTTTTGGGACATGACATTTTGTAAGAGATGAGTACATTCGTATTATAAAACTGGTCAATGGGGACAAAGTAACCAGGGGAAAAAATACGCAGTACTTGTTGGGGTGAAATAAGTAGTGCTTGTAGAAGAGCATAGTTGAAGAGTATAACACGTAAGTTTTATGCCGCTGCTACTTGTTTAGTTCCGAATACAGAAACTTCTAGGCACACGAAGAGTAAATAGATTTGTTTTCACATTAACTAAATAACCTAATAGCCCAAGGCTTGTTTGTTTTGGGCCAAATAAAGTTATAGATAACATATTTATATAATTTAAGAAACTGCACAATCTGTTCTAATAAAAAATGAGACGTACAAATAAGGTTTCCGAACCCTATGTCACTGACAGTCATTAAAATAAGTGGTATTAGTTGTGAATTTAGAAAGAAAAAGGAAGCTTGATCAACTTTTGAAATTAAAAATTGAAGAAAAGAAGCTCCAACTAAAAGATTTACAATTTGTTGGAGATAAAGTCGATCAGGAGCAATAAGATATAATGGCTATGCCAGATAAACCATATAGGAAATTTATTATATTATGTGTGCGTCAACGTATGGATCTCAATAGACAAGTACACGTTGCTCAGAAAGCCAAAACACGTCAATCATAAACATCCCATAAGAACATAGAAACGTCAAGAAAAAAGCTTACCTTTTCAACCAATTTTTCGTGATAAATGGCTGATATCGGCATTTTTTACTGTGCTTGGACGATGTACTCCTTTCACGTATAATAGCTTTAATCACCCTTTTGTTGCCCTGGAATTCAAGTAGTGTCAGAATTCACCATCAAAGAAGCATCGCAATACCTTAGTGAGTTCCACAGATATCCAAAAGTATCCAAAAACTCAAATTCATCATGATTCAAGAGATCGATATGTTCAAAATGGAAAAAGGGTCAATACATAAAAAAGCAATAATTCTGGTTTTCGGCTATTAACAAATATTTCAAGTATACTACTATATAAATCTTACTATGGACATATTGGTTTTCAACCAGTTAGGTTTATCTCACAAATTAGGATAATATCATCGTTCCTGCCAAACAAAAATACCAACATCAAATTAGGATAATATCATATAAGGTTTGAGTAATTTGAAATAAAAGTAATAGAAGGAAACCCATTAATGGTACTTTTGAGGTGTTTTTGAATCAGACTAAAAAACATAAAAACATTACAACCATCACGATGGTCAGACACCATCACCATCGTCACACAACCATTCACCAGCAACAAAGGGTAAATGGCGGCATCGAAAGGACTGGTGTAATCAAATCAAATTCTTTAACTAAAAGAGTCGTGTGAAGAACAAAGGGTAAATGGATCTCTTTTAGCCCTTTTCACATACGTGAACATCTATTAGGCTAAAAATCAATATATTTTAAATCAATCATGGCAATATTTTATCAGAAAAAAGAATCGATTTACCATCTTCTTGTTCATCATTGTCATCTTCAATATCAACATCTTCTAGATACCACCATCAGCGAACCACCAAGACCGCCATAAAAAAAACTAACCAAAACCATGCTAAAAACTCAATCAACCTTATTTTTTCTAAAAAAAACAATCGCACACCAAACCTCCTAGATAGCTCAAACCATCGGCCAGAGACATCAATCAACCATCGGTGATGGCGAAGATGATGGCAATAGCGGATCTGGTGGCTATGGTGGCGGGTGTAATTTTAAAGAAAGATAGAGAGAGGCTCGCATGCACCCAAACCAACAAACAATATCCTCAACCCGAACTACCTGAAACCACCTAAACCACCTAGAGATGGTGGCGGATTCAGCAGATCAATCAACAGGAAAAAGATTGTGGCTGCTTTGAATTTTTTTAGGGTTTCAGAGATGGTAATCACCAAAGAGGCGTGTGTTTTTTTAGAGATGTTGTTTCAGTTATATCAAAGTTTTTAAAAAAGTCAGAAGATTAAAGATGGAAAATTAGGAAAAAGATTCCTATACTTCCATATATATTTTCTATATTTCCCTAAATAAGTGTACTTAAAAAATTAGGCTTATATCCTTTATAAGTAGTATGGAAGTGGTTTATTATTCCTTGTTGTTATTCAAGCTTAAAACTATCATTATTATTTGAAATGTTATTATTAAAAACTATGTATACTCATAAAATATTACGTTCACGGGATTTTAATTTCACGATACCCGCAGCCACAACGCGCGGATACCCTGCTAGTTACATACAATATAGAACAAATTGGCCTATTAAAAACAGAAATTTTAAAAAATCAACTTACATATATCTTACTACTTTATAAAGGATTTACACCATTTCTAATTATGGAAGTCTTAAAAATTTTAAGCCCTTAACATTTCTTTATTAAGAAATATACAACCTGATCATTTACGAATATTGTCCATGTTGAATACATACGTTTTCCTATTAAAATGTCTTTACTATTAAAATTGTAACAACCATTCAATATATTCAAGATAATTACATTCATTCAGTATTGTAACAGTCATTCATTCAGTATTGTAACAGTCATTCATTCAATATATTCAATTCAACATTGTAACAGTTATTCATTCAACATATTCAATATTGTAACAGTCATTCAATATTGTAACAGTCATTCATTCAATATATTCAATATTGTAACAATATTGTAACAGGTTATAAGATTAGATCCTATAAAATTTAAATAACACACACACACAAATCCTGCTTAGCTAAACCCAAATCCCATCCTCCTCAACACACAACCACGAGTATCTAAGACCTCATCTCCAATTAATGGACCTCGAAAATAGAGACTCGAAAATAAAGATACAAGATCTCAGGTTCGTTTCGTCAAGACAAAGGACTTGTGTAGAAGACTATACATAAAAACCCATCATTCATCTTTGTAAAGCACAACTTCTTGCATGTTTTGAAAATAACTTTCTTTCTTTATTTCGGTCAACTGAAACAAAAGATCCAATGTCCATAACAAAGCTACTTTATCTTTTCAATAGATTTTAATGTTGACGCAGGGAATAGGGTGAATGGTGGTTAGTGGTTCGTTCTTGAATGTAGGGAACCAAAGAAGATTTGTTGTGATATTGTGCTCTTCTTTAGATATAAGGATGTGAGATGCATTTGATTTACGAAAAGGAAGTGACTACACAACGATCATGAATAACAATTTCTCGCCACAAAATTAGTCATCGGGTACTTGCCGCAGCATTGCGCGGGTACACGGCTAGTTAATGTATAATGTACAACCTAAAATAACCTACAAATGTAAACTAGAAATCTTTAACACCTATCTAAATCTATATCTATACTACATATAATACATATTAGTATCTCTTTCTTTATTAATTACAAAAAATTAAGTAGTATAATTTTTTTAGCACACTATACAACCCTTAATGCAACAAACTAAAAATAAATATTGAAATATCTTTCTTCATTAATGAAAAATTAAGTAATATATTGATGCATATTGTACAATCATTTATTTAAACAATAATACATCATACTATCTTATAAGACATTGTATTCATTCTCTCTTCATTAAATTTTTAAGCAATACAAAATTTTAAATACATTATACATGTGGACCAAGCATGTCTTATGAATCATCTTATGCACTCTATCATCATTTAATTAAATTTAATCAATACATATTACAAAACATATGTTACAAGTACACATTAAATAATATATTAAAAATCGTAATTAATAATATTTTTAAAATACTCCTAAAATGAAAATTACATTGTATTATACATATTGTACAACTAATAAAACACCAAAAAAATCATATAACTTACAAGTTGGTGGTAAATATGGTTTTAAAAACGGACCAGGTCAACGGGTTTAACTGGAGTTGCCACCCGTTCGGCTAGCCAATACAAGCCGTGCAAAAGGAAACAGAGATAACCAGGCGAACTCGGCATAAACGGGTGAACCGAGTTGGACTATGATAATTTTTTATTATTCTCCGAATTAAACAATTTATCATTTTTATTACGTGACACTTAAATATTAACCACAAAAGAAAAAAAAATCTTTCATAAACAATCGAAATAATTGTTTGAAGACAAATGATAATTCCTCGATTGAAATTAAGTTTTATTACATATAATGTCAAAAGTAATAGTAATATCCCTGGATTAAAATTACGTTTTTAAGACATCTTTTTAGATAAAAACTATCGACTCCGAAGTTATAACTATAAAACAAATTATTGCGCTGAAAAATTTAGTCACAGGATACCCGCCACCACATCGCGCGGGTACCCTGCTAGTTAATATAAACATAATTTAATATTCATATTAAAACTAATTAACACACATGATTTAATACATATTTAAAAATAAAATTAATTAATACTAATTAATATATAATTAACATATCTCATTACTTAAAAATACAATTATAAGTATATATAGATATTTTGCTATTCAAATATTAACATTGGTAATGATAAACTTATTCATATCGATTAATCGTTTCCTTCTAAAACTATTATTCACAGACGAAAAACAGATGATTAAAAAAAATACTTAGGTTTTTCTCTTTATAATTTTTTTAAAATCACATTTTTACTTTTAAATAATAATATAAAACAAAAATAATATACTAAACTTATACAAAATATTTTATTTACTTTTAAAAATAGATAATTGTTTTAAAATAATTTAAAATAAAGTATTTTGTAATAAACAATAATTTTAGAACGAAAATAATTATTTTATTTATACCAAATCCAATACCATTTTAATTCATAACAAATCCAGTACCCAATTAGTCCCCTAATGAAACAACACCGCCTTAAAAGTAATTGAAAAAAGTGGGCCGGGTTAGGAAAGCCTAATTAACAGAAAAAGAGGTAAAGAGGAGCGTTGGTTGGGTTGTTTAGGGGAAACAAAGAAACAAATACAAAAAGAAAAATCAATCTCTCTTTCCCCCCCTCCCTCCTCCCGCCTGCCCTCTTCCCGCTATCCCTTCCACCAATCACAATCCGATCCCTCTTTTTTTATATAATTTTTTTTATAAAAATTCATCACAACAAACTCTTTGTATTCTGTCAATCCCATACATTTAAATTCAATTTTTCTGTTAAAATCCATCAAGAAGAATCAGATTGGAGATGTCGATTGCTGCTGCTGCGGATGATCTTAAATTGTCACTCCAACCACCATCATCATCAACTGCTACAATGCACCTTCCTAATCAACGCTTTTATCCTCCGACTAATAATAATAATTATCCTAATTTGAATCGACCTATTTTTCCTAAACCTCCTCCTCCTGCTGCTGCTCCTGTTATTCCTTCGAATAATAATAATCAACAACAACAACGATACCCAATCCCGCCACACCAGATTCCTCATCCCAATAATAATAATAATAATAATTTCCCCTTCTTGCTTCCTACTGTAAGTTTACTTTTTTTAACCCTTCCTTCTTTGCTTATTTATTTATTTATTTATTTACACGACTTGCATTTAATTCATTACTAGTAATTCTTAGGGTTTTTCTTTTTCTTATTTATATCGTTATCACTGCCTCTCGCCCTTTGTTGTATCAATTTGTCTAATTATTTATATCGTTAATCGACCTATTCTTCCTAAACCTGCTGTTATTCCTCCCAATAATAATATTTTTCTTTTTTTACTATATTCTTTGTTTTTGTTATCCCTATCGTCATAGTTCTAAATAGCCCGCCTTAAGGCGCACTAAATCTTGAGACACGACCTCCACGCTACGCAATAGGTCAAGGCGCGCCACGATCGTGAACTCAATATAAATATAATATTGAAAATGATAAAACAAATAAATATTTTCTTCCTACTGTAAGTTTACTTTTTTTTAATTCTTTCCTTCCTTCCTTCTTTTTTATTTATTTATTTATGGAGTTTTAATCGACTTGCATTTAATTCATTCCTTCTTTCTTCGTTTATTTATTTATTTGCGCGACTTGCATTTAATCCATTACTAGTAATTCTTAGGGTTTTTCTTTTTCGTATTTATATATCGTTATTACTCCCTCTCGCCCTTCGTTGTTGTATCAATTTGTGTAATTATTAATCCTCCCAATAATAATAAGTTTACTTTTATTCATTCGTTCTTCGCTTCTTATTTATTTATTTTTTTATTTATTTACCGAGTTTTAATCTAGTTGCATTTAATTCATTACTAGTCATTCTTAGGGTTTTTCTTTTTTTCACTACGTTCTTTGTTTTTGTTATCTGTGTCGTTAGTTCATTCAATTAGTCTATATCAATTTGTGTAATTGTTAGTTTCCTAGGTAGCGTCATAGTTCTAAATAGCCTGCCTTAAGGCGCACTAAATCTTGAGGCGCGACCTCCACGCTAATAGGTCAAGGCGCGCCACGCCATTTATTGTGAACTCAATATAAATATAATATTGAAAATGATAAAACAAATAAATATTTTCTTCCTACTGTAAGTTTACTTTTTTTTTTAATTCTTTTGCATTTAATTCGTTACTACTAATTGTTACGGTTTATGTTTTTTTTTACTATATTCTTTGTTTTTGTTATCTGTATCGTTAGTTCATTCAATTAGTCTATATCAGTTCCTGTAATTGTTAATAACCAAGGTAGCGTTATCACCAATGGGGCGGACCTGACGGATCTGGAGTATTTATTTTGGGGGGTGGGGGAGTTATTTTATACATACCAAAATAAAAAAATGGACAATAACTTTTATTCGTTCTTCGCTTATTTATTTATTTATTCATTTATACATACCAAAATAAAAAAAATGGACAATAACAATAAAATGCCAAGGAAAAAACTATAATCGCAATGATAAATCGAGTATTTTTACTTATAGGTGCAGAATTTATAAGGTTTTAGAGAGTTGATTTTGGATTTTAGTATGTGAGTGGGGGGCAATATATATATTTTCGATGGGGGGCATTTTCGAAAACCATCAAATATTTTCGGCTAGCCATGGGGGGTGCTGCCACCCCATACTTGTTGAATACATCCGCCACTGGAGGTAGCGTTATCACCAATGGGGACCTGACGGACCTGGAGTGGGGGGAGTTATTTTATACATACCAAAATAAAAAAATGGACAATAACTTTGAGAAGAAAGATATAACTTTTACATTACTCGTCACAAACTTTGGGGGGCCCGGAGCCCTCCCAGTGCTTTCAGAAATCTGGCTCTGGTTATCACTGCCTTGCTCTTTGTTATTGTTTGTTGTATCAATGTGTCTAATTAAGGTGTTTTTCCCTCACGGGATCGACTCCTCAATTCTTGTTTTAGGCACATGTGTAGATAACTCAAGTAATGTGGTCTTATTCTTTTATTAGGGGACGTTTGGCCTAACAGTTAAACGTATGTAATTAATAATTTCCTTTTGCTGGAGGTTCCTGAGTAGTGGTCCGACTCTCTACATCTTACCTCCCCTGTACGGGGATCGACCATTGTTGTTGCGTTTTAAACATTGTATGCAATTAAGGCCTTTCTCGCTCAAGAGCGGTTTCAGTTCTTGTTTGAGAGTTGAGACTATTACGGCATCATTCTAACCTCTTTTTAATATTTTTTTTAACTATGCATATTTTGTCCAGGTTTAAATTGTTTGCTTGTTATTAATTGCATCTTAATTCTATTTGAGTAACACGAAAATGGCATTAATGATCTTTAGCTGAACAACATCATATCTTTCGACTTTCTAGTCAAAGGTTGACTTTGACTAGTTTATAACAATTCAAATGTATAATCGTATCTTTCTATGAGTTGTATCTTCAAGTGTTAATAGTACTATGGTATATTTAATTTGGAACTTTTAAGTTAAGTATTTATGAGTCTAGGGTAGGTACGGATATTAAACCAGGAAGTGAATTTCATTGTGTTTATGCATGCCCATGGGACCGAATGTTACAGTATTATATGACCTGGTTTTGAACTTAGTAGCTGGTGCATAATGTTGGCCTTTTTAATGATTATTTGGTTGCATTAACTAAATCTTTATTGGAAGTCAAATATTCAGAGTACCGATGATCTTATCCTTATTGATTCATAATAAATTTTATCGTTAAGACTAGTATTTCTTACAAAACTTGTGTGTGCGCGTGCTGGGCAGGAGAGTTGACCGCATTATTGTGTCTGTATATAGAAGACAAAGGGGTGTAAGGTGGGGAATTTTACCGTTAAGAAAAGTAATAAACTGATATGAATACATAGGTCACGTGACTAGCTGTTTAAGTGTCACATGACTGATTAGTTATACCAAGAGAAAATAGGCGGGAAAGGCCGTTTATCAAAAAGGGATATAAGTAGCGTAACAAACTTTGGATTTAGTTAGTTCTTTAAAAGGAACAAGAAGGGTATTCCTTGCTTACTTTTAATCGCCGTATGCTTCAGTTTAGAGAACAATAATAATGGTATTAATGATTCACAACAGCAGATAATTATACGGGAGTTGGACTTTCAAGGTCATAGGTTGAAAAAATTCTGGTATTTGGTTTTAACTTGAAGTATTAAAATAGCGTGGGATATATTTATATCTGAAATTGATGAGTATCAGGTAGTTACATATATTAAACCAGAAGACACAATAATTTACTTACCATACATAATTTAAAGTTATATAAGTGCCGCCAAGTGAAGTTAAGACATGATAATACTTTCAGCTTAAGCAAGTGTTCCTTTCATATGCTTTTATGAGTCTTTCTTTCTTTCATTCATTTAATTCTATACATGTATAGAACTAGACATACCTCTATGTAATCACGTATCTACATGTCATACGTCTATCCCTACAGTCGTGTCCTTGCAACGTATGCCTAGCTTTTGGATGGAGACTTCTTGTTTTCTGTTATAGAAGAAAGAATCGAACGATATCAAAAGTGGATATAATAGCCGAATATTGAGAACTTTGTTGAAGGAACATGTGCACTACATTTGATGTTATGATAATGCAGAGATAGAAATCTGTTTGACGCTGCGGTGGCCTCGTTATAACATGAAAGTAAAATCATAACAAACTTATGGTGAAACACCTATAATAGACGACATATCTATACTAAGCTGGCAGAAATAATACAGAATTCGCATTTACGAGAACTACTTTTAAAGCTTTTCATTTCCAAATTTCAAACCTATCAGATGTCTTATGTTTTGTTGTTTCACATTGTTTACAGCAGACACAATTCTTATTACTATATTTCATTTTATTAACGAAACTCACTTGTAGCGTGTCATAGACTTTTAGATGCAGGAATTTATACATTTACAATTGTCATACCTTTGACTATCATACAAGAGTTTCCATATTTTTGTTTCTTTTCTCCCAAATTAGTTGCAATTATGTTTACAAATTTGGAAGGGAATTCACAGAATCTTCTGTTTGTCTTTTAATCCCTTTTTTATGTTATTTAGCTTTGATAGAGACTGTTATTTTTGGTTAGTTTTATTCCATAATCAATGTTGTGATTGACATAATTCGTAAAGTATCATTTATCAATCCTACTACCAGACCTCTGATATCAGTTTTTCTTACCTTCTGAAACAGTCAAAACTACCCACTACAAGTGAATCAGTAAATCCGAATCCTATTCCCCAAGGAGGCATTCAAACTGAAGTAGCGCGTGATCATTCATTTCAACCAGCACCTTGTGGTACTAAGAGGAAATATAAGAAGTTAAAGGCCTCCGCTAAATCTGGAGATCCTGAATCAAATGCTGGTAACACTATTGAACATCTGTTAAATGCTATCACACACATTAGCTTTTCTGATTTTAAATATATAATTTTGGCTTACTTCATTTCAGAACTTGGTGATCTCAATGGAGGTGGTAGTTGTCGTTATGACAGTTCACTTGGTGAGTTCACAAGATCGTTATTTCAAAGTTATAAAGTATGGATTTATGCTGGTTATATTTTAATAATGACAAACTTTTTTTTTGTGTGTGACAGGACTCCTCACAAAGAAGTTTGTTAGTTTGATACACGAGGATAAGGATGGTCTTCTTGATCTAAACCAGGCTGCAAGTATGCTAGAGGTATGATCTGCTATTTCGCTAGACTCTGTCACTCATTTTTATGAGTTAATTTCAACTGTGTTCAAGAATTTAAATAAAGTAGAGAAAGCAAATAATCTGAAAATAAGCAAAGAGAACCTGAGTTTTGTGTAGAATTTAAAGCTCTTTCCTTTTCACTCCAACTCAAAAACATGAAAAAAATCCAAACATAACATCTGTTATCTCTTCTTCTTCCCAAACTCGAGAACAGTTTAGTTATTTTTTTCTCATTGAAATTTCGAGTACTTAAGAATAATATAATTGCAGAAAGTAATAATTACTGACAGATCAAAGCACATTGACTCCTACAAATAGATTATGTTGTTTATTTATGCTGTTCAAATTACTTTAGATTATTGCTGAGTATTCTTTGTTTTTGTACTTAATTTGCAGGTTCAGAAGAGGAGAATCTATGATATTACTAATGTTCTCGAAGGAATAGGAATAATAGAAAAGTCTACTAAAAATCACGTACAGTGGATGTAAGTTGTTGATCCTTCTTTCTGGATGTCTGTGCCTATATATATTTACTAAAACATGGACCTTTCATTTACAGGGGACATCACCCGTTGGCACCAGATAATCCAGTTAACCAGGCTAAAAGATTAATGGTATGGGAAGTTTATGTGGCAAGAAAAAATCCTTTTGTAATAGTTTGCTTATAAAGTGTACATGAAGTTTATGGATTATAAAATCACAAGATTAATGCAAGACTTGCTGAAACATTTATTCTTACCTTGTTTTCATGACAGGCTGAGCTTGATGATTCATATGCCGAAGAATCCAGACTTGACGAGAGCATAAGGTTTGGTTGGCTGCAATTAGAGGCAGAAATTTGATTTTTTAATTCATAAATGAGTTGATTCGGGTTATGTTATCATGGGTAAACCAAAATTTTTTAGCTAAAAAGGACACTAGCCAAATTGGTAAAAAGTGGCATCAAAATGTATATGTAATGCACAAAATTTCTTGAACTATGTATTGTAAAATATAGGTTATGGTGGAAATAAGATACCTTTTGCGACCATAATTGACACATTTTTGGCATAAATTTTATTAACCTGCTGTGCTCAGTTTTAACCTGTTACCCAATCTACTGATCCACCCATTTATCCATCTCTAGCTCCAATACTAAGATTACTTGATTTAGAGACTATCAGTCTAACACGTTGATTCTTTATCCAGGAAAACACAGGAGTGCCTGAGTTCAATGGAATTCGATCATAATAATCAGAAGTATGTCCAGTTTCATCTTTATGTTGTTTTTCATATAGAAGTTATAACAAGCTCGAATTAGAGTGATTGATTTCTTGGACCACTGTGCTTGATTCTTTTTGCTGAAAACATGTAGTTGTTCTTGCAAAATTGTGAAAGACTAAGCAATTGTGGCCAATAAGGGCTTAGCGTAGGATTTTTCTTTCTTGTGACAATAGAGGTGACCGTTTTAACCCCCTAATCGGTAAATGGGTAGATTTAGGTTACTAAATTTCTAACGAGTTAAATTGGACAAAAATCTTGAAAAATGATTGCAAGTTGCAATGATACAGGTTGAACAGAAAGAAAAAAAAGTCATCCCATAGTTCAGAAATCGGATTATCATTGTTTTTTTTGGACGGCGATTTTATTAAAACTAGCAAGGAGCTAGAAACAAACAAAAAGCTACAAAGGATTACAAGTATGAACACACAGTAGCCGGATCACTAGTCCAGTTTAGCCAACATGGTTTACAGTAGCCGGATCACTAGTCCAGTTTATCATTGTGATTACATGGTTTTACAATTATACTTAAAACAATATATCATGTGTAAATTTCTAGAAAAGAATAAGAAACGATAGTGGGTCGGCCTTACCTGATCCCACAGGTTTCATCAGGTATAAAATTTAATTGTATTGACCTGAACCCTTTTTGCTTCTTTACCCAACTGCCAGATACTACTGTCCATTTCACAACCTCTAGATAAGTTTTATCATTTGATATGAGTGTCACCAACATTATTCTTGGTTTTTTCAGGGACCTTTACTTAAGAGCCGAAGATTTTAATCTACCATGCTTCAAGGTATATTAACTAGTTTCAAAGAAGTCAAATGTGTTCAAATTTAATGTTAAATATCAGTTAATTATTATTCTTTCTTTGTTGAGCAGAATCGGACTTTAATCGCAATAAAAGCACCACATGGTAGTACAATTGAAGTTCCTGATCCCGATCAGGTGAGTAATTGAGATAAAACACGGATTTCATTTCTTTGGTATGATGTTATCTTGATTTTATTATATATTGACCGTGCAGGAAGAGGAGCAGGATTATTTGTTCTCTCAGAAGCTATATAACCTTACAGTCAGAAGCGTTACAGGCCCAATTGGCGTGTATCTTATAAGGTACTTTGTTGCTCATGATGATAGTTTTATGCAATCACAAATTATTTGTACGCTCACCCCCAGTCTTTTAAAAGATTATAAATCTGATTTCCTTTACCAAAATTTTGTGCTAAGTAATCCTTAGATGATATTTAGAAGTATTATCCTTGGTTAAAGAAAAATAAACAGACGAATCTTTAACCAAACTTAAGTAAAGACAAATGTTAGATCCCGTTCTTCTAAGTTGGATTATCACGCCTTGATCTTGATGTTATAAAGCCCCTATCTGGCCCTCAAATACGTGATCCATATTTTTATGGTTATATTACCGATTTACCGTTAAAGAATCTTAATCCAGGATCCATATTTTGACTTGTTTTGGAATGCACAAAAGAAATTTGCACAGTAATTTTTTTGGTTCTTTTTCCTTTCTTTTGTTCATCACGGCATGTATTTTTTGATTCAGTGAATCTGAGGAGCCAACAAGCTCATCGAATGAAATTGCTCGGCAAGGTGGCAGCTCGGTCAACACAATGCACCAGCAAATGGATTTAGATTCACCTGACTTAGTTGATTACCAGTCATACGGGATTAAGAAGATAATCCCATCACACAATGATGTAAGTTCCACTTCTTTCATTCAACTGTTATAAGACTAGAGGTGCCAAGATGGACATGTCGGATCGGTAATGGGTCAAACGAGATCGAGGCAAAACAATTCCTCTCTTTTGGGTCACGGGGTTGTCTGCCAGCGTTTATATATCCCCATATTTTACAAGTAATTTTTGGTTACTAAAACAACAAATTTAAAATAATCATAATCTGAAACTTCAAATAATGATTTGGGAGGTTGTGTGCATTTGATTAGACTTTGAACAACTTTTTTAACACTTGCGTTGTGCTCTACCCATTGACCCTTTCATTTGGTCCCTTGCGATTAAACATGATCCAAATTGACTCATTTCAAAAGTATAAACGGGTCAAAATTGCCACATCTTTAACGGATGCGTATGATTGACACTCTACTGGTTCTTGGTTGCAGATTGAGCATGACTATTGGTTCGGGTCAAATCCAGAAATCAGAGCTACTGAAGTATGGGGCACTGACTAACCATGACTTACTAAAACTCTTAGTCTCGACATGTTAAAAAGTTAGAACTAGTATTATAGCAGGTTTGAGTAAATTTAGAAAGTTATATGGGAAGAGAAGATGACGATAATAGTTCAGGTAATAAGGGTTATATCAGAACAGAAGCATGAAAAGAAAGCTGTGGCTGTTTGGAACCCATATATTGTAACCCTGTATAGAGTTATGATGATATATGGTTTGATTGCTAGCAAAATAAAATTGTGCAAGGAAGTTGCATTATAAATCGTCTTATGGTTTTAAAGTACAGATTTTGGTTATACAGGATTAAACTTTTGTCTCGAAATTTTATGTTACCTTACGATATAAAATGGCCTTGAGTTGTCCCAATCGCGGGCGGCACAATTTTTATTCTTTTAGATGTCGTTTCGTTGACATCAAAAGAACTTTTGTTAGCGTTATTTTTAAACGAGAACTTTAGGTGACTGGTCCGAGAGAATACAAAATAGATGGAGATGTGTGTTATTCTGTAAATGTAATGTTTTAAACGTTGTTACCTACTTACCTCATCGATGGAGCCTGTAACAGTAAATTCTCAGTGACACGCGTTCCCTGTTCCTCTTTGTCTATTGTGATTATTTTTTAAATAATGAACAGCCCTTGCGCACAAATGAGCGGCTTGTGAGTTGAAACACTGGTGATAGGTTTGTGTGTAATACTCAAATAACGATTTAAACACAAGACCTTATAAATGCCAGATTGTCGGTTGTGAATTCAAGATCTGTTTAAGTTCGTAGCTGGAACTTTTGACAACGTGACATACAAGCTACGTAGGATTTGCTTGAAGAGAGAACGCAATCCGCAGAAGTGGAGTCGGAAACAAGGTATTCAAGTTGCCCGAAGCTTGACGAGTATATTCGAGCTTAAAACCCCAATATAATTCCACAACAACAAGGTCACACCCAAGCATAACCTTCGTTAAAACCCCTATATAGTTCCTAAATGATTGTTGCATGAGAAATACAGTTATGCCAAACAAATTTTATCTGATGAAGTTTGTATAGCCCAGAACATTTAGATCATCTTTAAATCAAGTAACAATGTAATAAGAAAATGACATTGATCAAATAATAGTAACCAATTTTAGCCAGGACAAGCACACCTTGTCTTGGCTAGAAGTTTTAGTCCATTTTTTTACCAAGCTTCCGCGTTGGAAGTCAAAGTTATAAAAGTTTTAACCACGACTCAGATGTGGCTAAAGGTGATTTTCAAAGTCACACGTTGAAAATCGACTGCTTTGGTCGTGGTTAAAAGCACCGGTTCTAGTAGTGGTTTAACAGAAATTTCAAAAAAGGTTAACGAAAAAGACACTCCATCATATAATTATCATGGGGCTCGTCTGGCACTAGCTTCATCAGTTCATCGTATTTGATGAACGATGATTTGCCTCAGAGATTCTCCCTAGATACTTTAAAACGAGTCGTTTAAGATGGCTCTCAGCTAAAGAACTATGTTGTTTTTGTTTTTTTACTACATTTAGGAAAAGCATTAGAACCATTGCGTTCGCTATCGATTATTATTAACAATAATATTGTTATAACTTTTATGCCAACGTAGTTTCAATATTGGTTCTAAAATTTTTGACAACAGTTTTCAAAAGTAGAACAGCATTCCCTTTCCCATTACAACGGTTCAAATCGACCAAATAGGGATTTATACTTAGGCTGAACCGAATCTAAATATACAGATTTCTAAGTTGGTCCTGTCCCAGTCAAGAACTAGTTCGATTTTTGTTCCTGACGGTTCAGTTCTGTCAGTCCAAACTCACTATTTGCACACCCTGTTAACAGATTATACAGTACAAAGCAAGAAATAAAAAAGGAACTTTGAAGCAAAATATTATACAAAATACATGATGTTACATTGTTCAATCCTACATACTCACATTTTCATTTCAAACTAAACTGTCAACGAAATTATATCATTGAGTCGACGTGGTTGCACTACTTTTCCTGGACCTAGCACGTGTATACACCTGAAGAGCTTCTTCCATCATAATCTCCTTTACAGTAGGATCACTAGACTTTTCTGAACCTGATGGCTCTGTTTCCATCATCTCTACTTCATTAGAGGTTTGAGAAGTTTGAGGCTTCGATATCACCGCCAGGCTTTCTGCTAAGAGTGCTTTCTGTGCCTTTATAACAGCGGCAAGAGTAGATTGGGCAGGCGGCACTTGTGGCCGCTGCTCTGCATCTGCTGCGTCTCCTTGATGAGGGGGTGAATCTGATGATAACGATGATGGTGATGTTGAAGCAGAGGATGGTGGGTCCTTATTCTCCGGTTGAGCTGTGACTGGTGCACGTCGGTTTGGTGCAGGCGCTCGAGCTCTACCAGGTGGCTGTAGTTTTCCAAGTCATTATGTCAGTATCATAGTATGCAGTAAGCATAAAAACCTACATGACTAATAAACATAACAAGGACTTGAAGCAGCATCTAACGAACACATGTTAGGTGGTGATTTTAACAAATTTACCTATAAATGGGTCAACTTGGGTTCTTTTTGTCTCTTAACGAGTATGAAGAAAGTGATTCAAAGTGTATTTACAAAAGTATAAGAACCTCCAAAATCACACCATGATGAATACTTAACAAGTATCCATAGAACGGACTTTTGTAATCACACAAGCACATTGCTCATGTTAAAAACTGTATCATTTATAAAAATAGATTATATACTTTTTACCCAAACTAAATAAATTTACCTATCCATTTAACCCGTTACCAAACCCAGCGGTGGATTTTAAACTCTCCAAATACTTCCCACTTGGGAGAACCTTAATATAGCTTCTAAAACAGGAACCCCACTAAGAACCAGAGGAGATGTTATTAAGACGAAAATGCTTAACGTCCATACTTAATTATATTCATTTGATTTTTACATCTGAGCATCAACCGACAGAAATACCACCTCTGAAAAATTTCGTCTTTACAGGAGTCCTTATCTTCGCCATTTAATTAAATAAAAATTGCACAGGGAGATGAACAGAAAAACTAAGAGAAATGAACTAGTCTATTGAATCAAAAGAAATAAGATGAAACACAAGTCACATAACATTTATGAGCATATTATACCATCTCCTCTTTCTATAACTATCGTCACAAGTACTTTCTGCATTTTTTTCGAATAAAACATATAAAAACATACACAACATCCATGAAAATAAAGTATAAAAGAAGCATGTTGCATGCAAAGGTAATGAGAGAGGGCAATTTCGTCTTTCTACGACGGTATATTCAGGCAAATTAGTAATCTGTCGTTATTTGGTAAGTTGAGACTTGCTTTGTAACCAAAAGATGGACAATGTATAGTCGGAGCATGCCTGGGTTTTAGGGTACTCTTTATTTCCTTTTATGTCAGATGTAATGCTGGTTGTGTGGTATATTTTCACAAGTTGCTAGTGTTTTCAGTGGGGTCATCATTGGTTTGTTTGTGTGAGTCCCCACTTCCTTCTGCTTCTAAACCTTGCAGAGATGGTTATGGTGTGTGGTCCTATCGTAATTTGGTTTTTGTTTAAAGTTTGCTTTTCGAAAAAAACAAACACCACACTAGAAACTAGAAAGAATCTAACATTGACTGCCACAAAGAACGTGCCGTTTGTCAACACAGAGTACGAAAAAGAAGGTAAATTTTGCATGAAACTCGACAGCAGTCATTCCATAAAGTTCTAAAACTCAACAGATGTACCCAGCCCAACCCTTTGAAAAACTAAGTAACAATATGAATAATATTATATACCATTATTATCTAGTACTAATAGGGAACTTAAGGCAGCATTCCCGTACAGCAACAATCAACTCCATGATAACTTTAATAATCAAGACTGAATAAGAGAAGCAGGAAAATCCAATGAGTCATACCTGAGGTGGTCGAGGTTTGGGTGTCGACTGTGAAGCAACATACTGTAGAACATCAAATATTCTTGTTTGACCATAACTCGCAGCTCTTTGCCAGTATAATACAAACATATCTCCAGCCCTAGTCCTCAGTTCCATTATGTTACGATCGATGTCTGGTTCATGCTTTGAAATGTAGGGTCTGAAGAAGGAATCGTAAACATAACTTGTTCCCTGAAAAGATTCAGCAAGACAAATATGATATATATTGTTTCAGAAGATCATGAAGTAGGTCATAAACTCATAATTACGACCCACTTATTTACAAATGGGTCAATTTTGGTAATCAGTAATGTTTATCACGAATGGGTCAATTCGGGTGATGTTTATCCCGGATGGCTCAATTCGGGTAATGTTTATCACGAATGGGTCAATTCGGATAATGTTCAAAACTGTAAAAAGATAGCTTACAAAAAACGCGCTTAAAGGCACCCAAAGTATTTAAGGATGCACCAAAAACCTCTAGCTAGATTATTTTTAAAATAATATATTTTATAATCCCTTATTCACACCAATTGTTTATAACAGATTTATTAATACTGGAGAAGAGTGACCCAACCCGTTTCGACCCATACCAAGAGTTACATGTTTTGACCCGTTACTCCACCCTCCAATGTCCACCTTTATGAAGAATGAAACTTTCTTTTGGAACTAAAAAATTCATTTGATCGCAGAGAATTATTACCTTTGTTTTAGGGAACCACAAGTATATATAAAATGCCAACTTTGCTTCACTATACATCGGGACCCTTCAAAAGTACATCAGCCAATAACTCAGATAAAGAAGAAAATATACAACAGCATTTAAGAAACTGATGTAGATTTCCAACGTATAGGTTATGATCTAACCATGAAACAAATGTGTCACCAATACGCTCACAAACAGTCAGTCCAGCAACTAATATCCTGAAAACATCATGGTACAGTTTTAGATCTAACCCTATGAAATAAACTATCTTTACACAGATAACATGTATAGTACCAGTATTGACACCAAAAGCGCAGTTCATCGATATCGGGTTTGTTCTTTTCCACTGATTTGAAACACTCGTAGGCTGGATACACATATCCAAACACCATTCTGCATGCAATTAAGTAATTCCATAATTAGCACAGAAGATTCTCCATAAGTGGTGAAAAAATAAGTTTAAGATGAACGTACACGAGTCCTCTGGTAAGAAAGGATCCAATCATCCTGTAACCCTGTCAAAGCACTAAACACAACAGGAAACTTATATAAATAAGCTATAAAAACATCATAATAATATGAAGAAAACAGATAATAAATACATTCGGAAACATCAATGCAATGTACATATACCCAACCAATGGAATGTTTTAAATAATAATAATAAATACAATACAATGACAATAAATTCATTCAGAAACATCATGTTTATGACAGATATACAACCAATGCAAAGCTATGAAACATTGTTGGTTCAAACGCATGACCTATAGCTAGTATGCTACTACATCATAATACACCTATTGATAATCTACTATGCTTGACTAATAAATTGACAGTAAATGTCTACGCGAATCACTCAATAACAGCAAAGTACCGTTATAAGGCAATACATAAACAATGAAAGTTAATTTTTTTTGCTTCTTCTCACTGCAGATATATTTTACTCGTCAAGTGTTTGAAATAATATAAACGTACCATGGAAACAACATACAGCGACAGATGCAATTCTTTTCTACCTAACATGACAGTGACACTACCAAACAAACATAACCTTCCAAGTGCCACGTCATAGTGAAGGATGCAAGTCACTAAATTATTAAAGTGATAGTAATCATCAGATGCACATTTCAGTTTCTTCATGTTACTTTTCAATTCTACAAACAGAAGTACACACAAGCTTTAAGTACAAAAAAATAGTACATTTACTTATTTATTGCATCACATATTAAACATAATGTTTCTTAAGAAACATAAACATAATAGTTACCCATAACTAATTATACAAGGCCAGGTGTGTCACCACTCCGGTTATTCACATTCTGCTTATCTCCTAATTTCTAGCAGATGCAGTTCTGTGTTATCCAAACTGCTTCAGCTTATCTTCTTATTTTCAGGTATAATAAGCAGATTCTGATAGTCGTTGCATATTTTTTAAAGTGATTATTTTTGTGGAAATAAAGTATACATTTTTCCGATATAGTTAACTTAAAAACCTACTTTACAGTATACATTATAAACAAAATCCAAATATTGTTTTCAGAAGCACTTTCGTATCATTTTTTGATTGCATTTACCTATGTGACAAGAGGCATATCATCGCTTGTGACAATATCTTAATATCTAAAAGAACATAAACATCACAGCATCAAAATAAGTTAAATATCTGGTCAGTGTTTCCAGTTATCAACAAACAACAACAACATACCCAATCCTGTCGGGACAGGGTATGGGGAGGTAAAATGTACCCCTACCCCCAGGATAAACCCGACAGTAGGGAGACTATAGCCTGGAAGACCTAAGGCAAATGTAAGTGTGCAGGTGGTAGAGCTCATATATATGTGCATGTGTGAAAGTGAGGGGTCTAAAGGACAAAAGAGAAAAACAATCATACAAGCATACGAAGCTAATAGGCAAAACACCGTCAAAACACTAGGAGATAATAAACATATAAATCATACTTCGCAAGAGAACACAGAATATACCCAGCAAGTTAATTAAGAAGAGTGGGTATTCACGACACAGCTAAGCGTTTTTAGTAAAATATTATTTTGTAACTGTGCTTACTTATGTGACCGGTTTAGAAACTAGCAACAAGTCATTATTTACACCTCAAAATTCAATGTCAAACAAATCTAATACAAATTTTTTTTTGACCGGTTTAGAAAGTAGCAAGCCACGATAATAATTCACAATGACACAAAACAACATTATAATATGCACAATGAGTCTTTCGCCGATTGACAACGCAAAATGAGCCCAAAGGAGAAGTACATAAAACATGACTTTCTTCAAAAAAGATACATAAAGCAAGTATTAATCTTTGTTTTAGACAAAACGGAACCACATTTAAAACAATTTGAACAATAAACCCTACAAGCTTAGAATCAAATGTGAAGACAAAGTTAACAAAATTATCTCTACAACAACAACAATACCAAATCCCGCCAGAGGGCAGGGTATGCGGAATAAAATTATCTCGAATAAATGACAAATTAGCAACGAACACAAGATTATTTATGCATTCATCCAGAAGTAAGTCTACAAGCTTAGAATCCAGATTTTATTTTGAAATAAAAAAGGTTGACAATACAATAATAAAAGAAAACCAACTAGAAATAATAAATAAAAAATAAGAACAAAGGTAAAAATTAAACTTAGAAATTAACAAAACACGAGAACATGTGCAATATAAAAGCTGTAAATGAGGTGAAATTAAACGGATAAAAAGTAAAAGTTACCTGCGAACAACAGTTATAAGTTAATCGTGTAAACGAAGCAAGGAATTAAGTAGATGGGCTTAACAAGAATCTGATGGATAGTTACATATATACAACTGATTAGTGATGGTAATTAACTCCGGTGAGTTAATAAAATTATCTCTACAACAACAACAACAATACCAAATCCCGCCAGAGGCAGGGTAAGCGGAATAAAATTATCTCAAATAAGATTATTTATGCATTCACCTTTGGTGATAAGATTTTAAATAAAATAAAAAAAGAATGACATTTGAACAAGATTCCAGGGTAAGTCTAGAAGCGTTTAGTTGGAAAACATTTTCTATCATTTTCTATTTTCTATTTTGTAGAAAAAGAAAAGGGATTTCTTTTTCCACAAAACACTTAAAAATTTAGAAAACGCGTTTAGTTGGAGAGATTTGTGTTTTCCGTTTTCCAAAACTATAAAAGAAACAAAGGGGAAAATGAATTTTCTATGTCTAAAGGAAAACTTAGAAAACAAAAAAAAAAAGGAGTTTTTTTGTTTTGTATGTAAAAGGGTAAAACAGGGATTTTGCATTTTCTAGAAAACGATGATTTGAACGCGTTTTCTGTTTTCCTTGTTTTCTAGAAAACATTTTGTAGAAAACAAGGTGTTTTCCATCCAACTAAACGCAGAGAATCCAGTTTTTGTTCTTTTTATTAAAAAAAAAC
The DNA here is from genome assembly GCA_025667525.1 of Glebionis coronaria. Classification (NCBI taxonomy): domain Eukaryota; kingdom Viridiplantae; phylum Streptophyta; class Magnoliopsida; order Asterales; family Asteraceae; genus Glebionis; species Glebionis coronaria. The sequence continues at coordinate 39,948,553 of CM046882.1, read as the reverse complement.
CTTTACACTAATAAAACAAAATTAACTAGAGATTACAGTAAAAGAGTGTTGATATATGGACCTAGCCTAAAAACAGACCCAAGCCTACGTGTCGTGTTGTGATTGGTGAAATGCAGGGGCTACTATTTCATATTTTATCTTTCTTTCATTGCGCCATTTGTTTTAATCGTAGGCCTCTTTTTAGGCGTACGAATTAGGCCTCTGTATCATTTTTCTAATTAAAAATAGACCTAGAAACAGGTAAAAATAAAACCTAGAAAATAAGAAAAGACTAGAAACATGTATTTAAGATTAACAAATAAACATGAGACATGTACAATATGAAAGCTGTAAATGAGGTGAAATTAAACGGATAAAAAGTAAAAGTTACCTCGTAACAAGGGTGGGTTATAATTAAATCGTGTAACTGAAGGAAGCAAGGAATTGAGTAGATGGGTTTAAACACAAGCTGATAGATAGTTAGATATACAAGTTATAAAAGTTACGGTAAATAACTCCGGTGAGTGGGGCCGCGACGGTGGGTTACAGCGACGGTGGACGGACGGAGGGTGGGTGGAGAGAGAAGGTTAAAAGGGTTCTCTATTTTTTGAAACGTTTGAATCAATCCTTTACTATATCCTTACGTTTTTTTCTGGGCATAAAAAGGTACTCATCTTAAGTAAAAACTCAATTAAAGGTATCCAATTTTTTTTAGACAAAACGGAACCGCATTTGAAACGATTTTGAACAATAAACCCTACAAGCTTAGAATCATGTATAGAAAGTCAATGAAATTATCTCTACAACAACAACAATACCAAATCCGGCGAGGCAGGGTACGCGGAATAAAATTATCTCGATTAAAGGATATATTAGGCAAACGAACATAGGATTATTTATGCATTCAACTTTAATGATAAGATTTGAAAGAAAAAAAAATGACATTTGAACAAGATTCAAGGAGTCAGTCTAGAAGCTTAGAATCCAGTTTTTATTTTTTTTATTAAAAAAAAAAGAAGAAAAAACCTTAACAATAATAAAACAAAACTAACCAGATATAATAATTAAAATTATAGAAATAGGTATAAATTAAACCTAGAAAATAACAAAACACTAGAAACATATATTTAAGATTAACAGACAAACGCAGTTAACATGAGCATGTGCAATATAAAAAGCTGTAAATGAGGTGAAATTAAACGGATAGAAATACCTCGTAACAAGGATTAAAATTAATTCGTGTAAGGGCCTCTCAGGCAAAGCGGATAAGAAGTTTAACATAACTAGGCGAAGGTTCGAAGAAAACATTATGCCGCTTAGATGTCATTACACGACTCGACCCACTAACCACTAACATTTGCCGTTCTAATAAAAAAAAAGAATTTTGGGTATATATGCATCATTTAATAAAATATTATGAAAAAAAGGGGATGACATTTGAACAAGATTGCAGAAGTAAGTCTACAATCTTAGAATACAGATTTTATTAAAAAAAAGTTACAATAATAAAACAAAACTAACTAGAAAAAGGTAAAAATTAAACCTAGAAAATAACAAAAGACTAGAAACATGTATTTAAGATTAACAAGTAAACATGAGACATGTACAATATGAAAGCTGTAAATGAGGTGAAATTAAACTGATAAAAAGTAAAAGTTACCTGGTAACAAGGGTGGGTTATAATTAAATCGTGTAACTGAAGGAAGCAAGGAAGAAAGTAGATGGGTTAAAACACAAGCTGATTGATAGTTAGATATACTACAAGTTATTAGTGAACGGTAATTAATTCCCGGTGAGTGGGGCAGCGACGGTGGGTTACAGCGACGGTGGACGGACGGAGGGTGGGTGGAGAGAGAAGGTTAAAAGGGTTCTCTATTTTTTGAAACGTTTGAATCAATCCTTTACTATATCCTTACGTTTTTTTCTTCATTCTACTATTATTATATTCATTTTCTATTCATACTCATTTAAAATTATTGTCACCAGACAAAAATCACAATAAAAAAAATAAATTAGTTATTATTTTAAATTTTATAAAAGTAAATGAAAGACAATTTTATATTTTGACAATTATTTAATGTTTTCATAGAGTTTTATAAATAATATTTTTAATTAAGGATAATATATTATATTTAAACAATTCCGTTAAATATATAAAAGTGGACAATAATTTTAGGACAATCTAAAAAGAAAAGATGGACAATAATTTTGAGACGGAAGAAGTATTTTAGAGAGTATGGTTTATGTCGTGGGTAAAAATGGTGTCATATCATTATTTTTTTCTTATAATAATAAATCTCTACTATAACATTAAAGTTGTGTTTGGCAAAGAGCGGTATTTAAACTTTTTAGAGCGCTGAGCGGTAGAGAAGAACATTATTTTGTTTTTAATGCTTGTTTGACATTTTTTAATAAAAACTTTATTTTCAACTAAAAATATAATTTTTATTAAAGATAAAAATAAAACTTAAAAAAAAAAGTCACGAAAAAAAACAAACCAAAAATAAACATACAAAAAATAAAAATACAACTTATAAATTTGGATATTTGCACGCGCCTCGTCGGTACTCATTCTGGTAGTGTCGAATCGAAGGATCTTTAATTCTTCGTTCCTTTTTTGAAGCTCACACACTTCTAGTTTTGCCGCTATCTTTCGCTTCATTCGCTCTTTTTTTGCATCACGATCAAAGATTATTTGTTGTTGTAGCAATTCAGCCAATTGTTCTTTTTGGGAATCCGAAGTTCGCAGATGAGCTTGAGGAGCGTTGAACCTTGGCCTTTTTTGGGGCGCCGGATGGACGAGGGATCTCATCGTCGTTGAAAATATCTGGATCTTCGTCGGCTATCTTCCCGCGTTGCTATCGTGTTCTGGTCGAATCGGGATTTTTCCATTTGTACTTGTCTCTAAAAAAAGCCAAGCACTTTAATGCAAAAATTCCTTGTTTCCGCTATCATCTTTATATAAGCTTAACACACGAGTCATCAAATTTTCTCCATTTTCGCCACTCAAAAGTATGGCGTTATCCCAAAATTGGTTAAACTTCTGTACTTCTCGATTCATCGGCGTCGTAAAATGTGAGTGTTTTTATGCTTCCAACGGTAAAAAAGCCCCATTCAAAAACTAGTCGTTACCAACGGTCAAAAATTAAAAAAAATTGAAAATGCGAGCCACAATGCAGCGTTCGCGTCGTGGCCTCGCACTGTCCCCCACCATCTCGGCTAGCAAGCTCGACGCTGAGGGTGAAAACGCAGGCCATGGTACAGTGGCTTGCGCCGTGGCGAAAATGCAGGCGACCAACCACTGTACTAAAACCTCTTAGATACTCTGAATTTCTCGAATATAAGGGGATTGATCTTCATCTTTTATCCACCAAAGATGGTTGAGATTAATCTCACTTTTATTAGCTAACAAATCGAAAGAACATTTTGGTTGTTTCACACCCCACCTCCCAAATCCCTCCACCCCCATCTTTTCTTCGTCTTCGTCATATCTATCTTACACAAAAACGCACATACAAAAACACATCTTCAATCCATCACCCCCGATCTAAATCGCGAATTTGATCCATCATCGAGTTATTATCTCATCATCCCCTTCAACAATTCGTTAACACCAAGTAATATCATCATGATCTATATCTTTTTTTATCTTATTTGATGTAAATAAGCTTTGTAGAAACTATAAAGGGGGGGGGGGGGGGGGGTTGAATAGTTTCTATTTGGTTTGTCTCCTAATTAAAATTCCTTTCAACTAGATGAGTGTCAAAACTATCTTTTACTTGAAAGCTAGTTGCATAATGATTAGGTTTAATTCTAATGCATTAACAATGACAAGTAGTAAGTGTAATGATAATGGAAGTAGGTAAAGAGTAAGGAAGGAAACAACCTAATAGGAAGACACCAAGATTTATAGTGGTTCGGCAACGAAGCTCTATCCTCGTTCCTACTCCACTCCTCGAGTACACCTACTCAAGATTTCCACTATATCCACAAGCTCCCTTATTGGTGGAGAAAACCTTACAACGTCACTTACATTATTTTCTAACACTAAGCTAAATGTCGAGACCTAATCTTAGATAGGAACAATCTACACAACGTCGCCCACTTCACCATTTTACGACACAAGGCTAGATGTCGAGTTCTAATCGAAAGATAGAACCAATCTTCACGACGTTGCCTACTTCCCCATTTTCCGCCACAAGGCTAGATGTCGAGTTCTAATCCAAAGCTAGAACCAATCTTCACGACTCTTCACTTTGAAGCTAAGTGAGAACTTCACACGACACAAAACAATAACAAGTTAACTGTTTATTTCTTCATATGCATATTAAATAGAAAATTACAAAATTTTTATATACTTATTATAATTGTTATTTGAAACAAACACTTAATAATATAATATAAAATAAAATATATATAAAATAGTGCATTATAAATATTTTAAAAATCATTGCTACAAATGTATTTTTATATTCTAAATAATAAATTAGAATACAATATTGATTTTAAAAATAAAAAGTAACTTAATTTTTGCAATATATATTCTTAGCTTAAGTTTCACTATAAATTATTTATTATAAAATATCTTACTAAAATGATTTTTACAAGAAAAAAACAATTAATTATTGAATTAACTAGTATAGGGTAGTATAACTTCTATTTTGTCAAGTTTAGGGTACTATTTTGCACCTTTGAATGTTTAGGATACTAAATGATCCACTTTGCCAAGTTCAAGGTACTAAGATGTGTTTCGGCCATAATTGTTTGTTTTTTTGAACATCAACAGATCCCAAATTGTTATAATGCCACCCGAGTTACCATTAGACATTTTGACCGCAATGTCACACATACTATTTCCCCAAAGTGAATGAATGAAGGTGTCGTCATCTAGGCAAGATTTCGATTCTTGGATCCCGATTAAACTCACGTGATTGTCATTAGATAGTCTCCTAACCCATTTCTTTTTCGGAGTTGAGCCTATTCCATTAACATTTAAGGATGCAAGAATCATTGATTAACAATATTTTCTCATATGATGGCGCTTACTTCTAATTCTTTGCCCATCATTTGATACCCAATTGTTTTTCCCACCTCAATTGTTGTACCCTGTTCGTTTTCTGTTTCGGAAGGTTTGGTGTTTATTTTATTCGCATGTCTAGTGTTGCAACAATGATTGTGTGGGTGCTCTTTTTCTTGTCTGATGAAATATAATACCATCCATGGAACTGATCTGAGTGAACCGATTTTTCTTGGTTTTTTTAAGGATACCACTTTTGTTTAGGGTGTAACATGAGCGTAAAAAGTATTAGGTGAATATTGTAGGCTGAAAGTGAGGTTAATGTGTACCTGGGCTTGATGTGTTTAGTGGGTTTATGATTTGAAAGTCCATTAAGAATGACATCAGATTTGCCTTTTATTTTATCAAACAAAGAAGAAGGTGGTGTTAATAAGGGATGGATGTTTTATTTTGTTGTTGTGGATCTTGTTGTTAGTCGACACTTTTTTTCACGAAACCAACAGGAAGGCTCAAGGGTACCTAGTGCTTGGTTATATCTTAAGATAGGGTTCTAGCCATGCACATAATAACCGAAATTGAAACCGAAACCGAACTAAAAAAACCGAAACAAAATCCGATCATAACGGTTATTGACCATAACTGGTTAGGTTACATAATTAACAGCCTGTTACTAACAGGTTATAGAGATCGGGCGGGGCAAGTTTTAGAAGATTAGCTTAAGTAACAACCTACCAAGGGAATCATGTGCTATAGCTTAGGCCTTTTTTAAGTCTTTTAAAAGACTTCGATTCCACGTTATCTTTTGTAACATTCAATATACCACGGTTTTTAGTTATTTTTTTATATGTGTTACCTGCAAGGATAATAAATCTCATGCGTTGCGACTAAGAAAAAGTTTTTATTAGAGTTCTGGTTATATAGCAAGAATCAGATATTCATTTATCGGTTTAGGGTCCGTTAGGGTTTGTGGTGAATAATAAATCTTTGGTTTTTGGTTGTAAGTCATATGTGTTGGAGAATAAATTTTAAAATCTTAATAAGTTCATAAAATATCTTAACAAAGCTCAAGTAATCATTAAATAGGTAATTAAATGCAAATGTCGCACCACCGTTATTAGTAGTTGGTGTTCCTGAACGTTGATTCTGCAACTTCTAGATCCTTGCACTGGCGATTACACACAGATCCTTAGTCAGAAGTTGTAACCACCTCGCCTAGATCGTCACGAGGACACTTGAGCAAAGATCCTCCAAGCTCTTCATTTGCGATACCAGAAGTATTACTTGGCTCTCCTAGATCCTCGTGGGGGCGCTTGAGCAAAGACCCTCCTCCAAGCACTTCATCATCAACTTCAGTAGCGCATGTTGGTGCTGATGTATCAATTGCAGTAGATGGAGTGTAGAAGATGGTGTCCTCAGGAGTAAGAGCATCTTGTGGGGCCTCACGTATGGATTCTGGAAGTTAGAATTTTTCCATTTATGCTCGGACGATGTCCGGGTTGTCTTGCTGCCAGTCCAAGATCTGCTTAAATATATGTGCTGATTTTGGTGACCGTGGCGGACTTTCTGGAAGCCATAATCGTTGTATTCCCATCGATTTTCTGGTTTCTTTGATTATGGGGAATGCAAAGATATATATTGATCGTGTTTTTGGGGATTTTACGATAAGGACTGCATATGTATTTATTGTTGGATATTAATAGTGATAATATTAATATTTTATCTATAAGTTGAACAATGTTTGAAGAAATGGGTTTATATATCTTATATAAGTTGATATAAGAAAGTCGTATTAACTAAATGAATATGATAAATATTGTGGGATGTACGTACATGAAGTGTAGAAAGGATAGCTTTATGTATAAATTAAGTATTACTTGGTAAACATTGGTGTATGTTACTGGGTCATAGTGTATCACTGAATTTAAGGAGTGTATTGGAAATATTTGTGCTTCATGAGATCATGGGTTTAACTAACTAAATAATGGGTACAAACTAGTTATATAGTTTTACTTATAAATAGTTAGAAAAGAGCCAAAAACTCATAAGAACAACAAAAAATTGGCAATATGCTTGTAAATATCTTTGTGATAATTTTTGGTACATCCGGTATTTCAACTCATGTGTTTCCCTACAAACCAATTGTGCATGTCGGTTTATTGTTTTCTCTTACATTAGACCGTTACTTGAGACTGCATTAATCCTGGGGTGTACGGTACGTAGGCTCGAAGCGATCAAATGGGCTCCGTAGAAACCTTTAAAGGACAGGGAAGTTCTTCCCGTGCAGCTTTCGTTTACTATTTTCGGGTGTTCGTTCGGTGTTCGTTTGCTGATGTTCGAGGTTATTTGGGGCGCTGTTTTTCAGATTTGTGATTATCCGGGCTGCTGCTCATAAGTTATACAGCAATCTTTAAAGGTTTCTATTTTATCTAAGGAGAGTTCTTTTTTAAAGGTTGTGGATATCACATCGACTTGTCAGGCCATCTATATCCCTTTTATTGGATGATTTTACTATGATAGATAATTAATTATCATCTAACTTCTCTTTCATTGCTTCACAAGATGGTGATAATGAGATAATACTAATAACATGCTAAAAGAGTAAGTATTATGATAACGAATGTGAACATGTTTGTTACTTTATTGTTAAGTAGTCACATGCTATACATGAATGTATACACACGTAACTCTGGCATATAGTTCGTGAAGACTATGAATTCTATGTAGAGAGATCATGATGTTTAGTAATATGTTTTTATGTGGACATAAAATAAACATACAATCAACTATTTATATATATATATATATATATATATATATATATATATATATATATGATAAAGAGGCCTTAATGTTTGAGTTTTAATTGGTCTCCAGGAAACGTGTGGTGCTATGAATATATATACAGATTGTATCTTTATATATTTTATAAACCTCAAACTCAAGATGTAAGTTATAAAGTTGTTTTCAAAGTTGTTAGACTATTTTTAACATATGTTAGCAAGTTGGTTAAGGAGACTATTTTGGTTTGAGTTATTTGAGTCTCTGGTGAGTGCATACGTTTAAGAAGTAACGTATCAACTCATAGTTTTAAATTACTCTTATCAATATGAGTTTGTAAATTCATTTTGATTCACAAGATATTTGTTTTATTTGTATTATTGTATTGTCATACAATAAGGAGTAAATACATAATATTTCAAACTATTGGTATGATAATGCTAATACTCTAAAATTAGTGAAGTTTAGAAATTTGAATTGTTGAAAAAAAATGAGAGACGGTATAATATATGAATCTTGGAAAAAGTATAGTGCTTTATTGGTAAGTGATGAACCATATATGGATGCTTATATGTGAACTCATGTTATATGACTTTAAATCAATATTGTTGGCTAATGGTGGGGGTTGCGAGGCTGTGAAATACCCTTGGACACCATTGTTTTAGACGTGTGAGACGTGAGATGTGCATGTAGGCATACTTGATTCTCGGCAAGTTCAAGCTTAGAGGAGCTCTAAAGGTTTATTTAGTTAAAACAGGTTTGTATAAAAGTTGATGCAGCAACCATTTATACAAGGTTCCTAGCTATTTATGCAACAACATTTGAGGTGTGTGTGGTACTTAATATAAATTGGTTTCATGGCTGACTTGGCATGCAATTTTGATTGAAGCCGTCGAGCTGTGATTCTCGAGTTTTTAAGTCTCATAACATGATCATGATTGATCACCATTATCATGTTTTCTGCCAATTTTGTGATGTATAAATAGATAGCCTGAAATTTACATTGAGATCAAAAGGCAAAAGTTGTTCTCACGCAACTTGATAAGTTGTAACCTGTATGAAACATGTAAATGTATGTATACTTCAAAAAGGAAGTTGTCCTTTCGCCTAGTCGTGGCTAGAAGAGAGGTTAATTAGATTAGAGATCTAATTTATCCAAATTCCAATGTGATGGAATTTATTTATAAATATTTGAGAATGGCCATTTTGTTGTGTAAGTAACATATGATGTAGACTTGTTGAAGTTCTCCTTTAAGCCTCTGACGAGAGACTTATCGAGAGATGCTAGAGGCATGAGTTTGAAACCACTGAGAATCATTTATTGATGGAAACCCAACTTGATTGTAGTGCTCAAACTACATTACGAGTTTAAAGGGTAATAACGAAGTTATTAATTGGTAGAAGGTGCTATCGATGAATTGACCCATGCATAGCTTAGATAGCTCGGCGTTGCCGAAAATGAGGATGAGATTATTCTCTTAACAAAGCTTTAGAGGCGCCTTAGCAACGAAGACGTTATAGAAGCTTAGCCTATATAACCTAAAGGTGTTGCCGCCTTGAATAGAGAGTTGTGGTTTCTCGCTTAGAGGGTTATGAAACAGGATTTAAGCGCATGGCCAAATTCGCGCGTAGTGAGAATACACAATACGAATGGAAATGTGTATGCGTCCATCGGTAAGGTCAAAAGGTTATGGTTTAATCTTCGGACACCATTATATCTTAAGGTTTGTGGTTTAATCTTCGGACACCATTGAATCGATCTTGGCTTGTGTATGCATATTTAGCAAGGTTTAATCTTTGTGACACCTTGTAGCATAAAATTTTGAGTGACTAGAGAAGTTGTTCAACTTGTGGGGGATTGTTGGATATTAATAGTGATAATATTAATATTTATCTATAAGTTGAACAATGTTTGAAGAAATGGGTTTATATATCTTATATAAGTTGATATAAGAAAGTCGTATTAAATAAATGAATATGATAAATATTATGGGATGTACGTACATGAAGTGTAGAAAGGATAGCTTTATGTATAAATTAAGTATGACTTGGTAAACATTGGTGTATGTTACTGGGTCATAGTGTATCACTGAATTTAAGGAGTGTATTGGAAATATTTGTGCTTCATGAGATCATGGGTTTAACTAACTAAATAATGGGTACAAACTAGTTATATAGTTTTACTAATAAATAGTTAGAAAAGAGCCAAAAACTCATAAGAACAACAAAAAATTGGCAATACGCTTGTAAATGTCTCTGTGATAATTTTTGGTACATCCGGTATTTCAACTCATGTGTTTCCCTACAAACCAATTGTGCATGTCGGTTTATTGTTTTCGCTTACAATAGATCGTTGCTTGAGACTGCATTAATCCTGGGGTGTACGGTACGTAGGCTCGAAGCGATCAAATGGGCTCCGTAGAAACCTTTAAAGGACAGGGAAGTTCTTCCCGTGCAGGTTTCGTTTACTATTTTCGGGTGTTCGTTCGGTGTTCGTTTGCTGATGTCGAGGTTATTTGGGGCGCTGTTTTTCAGATTTGTGATTATCCGGGTTGCTGCTTATACATCATTTATAATAGACACATAGCTTAGGGAACGAGCCAACCTTAACCCTACATAAGCCGACAACTAGGTTTGGGCCAACCATATTCTCCAACCCTAACAATATGGGTAACGGTGAAAAGCCAGCAGAGGAAGATGGATCATGTAAAACAGGAGGAGCCATAAGAATGGATTCAGAATCAAGCAGTCAAGGTAAAAGGCAAGTCGATAACCACCATGTCAAACCACCGCCCAAAAATAAGAGGAAATCTGAAGATGAAGATTATCTAACCGGAGAGGCAGATGATCTAGTTTTGAAACCAGACCTTGATATGCATTATACCGATGGAGTTGAAGATCGCGAAGAAGACGGAGAGGCAGAGGATGAAGTTCAGGAAGATGATAGTGATTCAGAGAGTGAAGAAAAAGAAGTTCTCAAACTACGTTGTCCAGATAATTTTAAAGATACCGATTCAGAGAGTGAAGAAGAAGAAGTTCTCAAACTACGCTGTCCAGATAATTTTAAAGATACCGATTCATAGAGTAAAGAAGAAGAAGTTCTCAAACTACGCTGTCCATAAACCAAACATACCACGTGCCATTATATTACCACCAATCAAAATCGAATACTAATAGTAATCTTAAAAAATCGTTGATCGCAAACGAAGATACAAACCCGATTACGAATACAAACAAACTTCAATTGACGATTCTTCAAACACAAACAGACGTCAACTCGAACAAACCCAAAGCGAACGGACACCTTTTTTTTCTTTTCTTCTTCATGATTGCGGATCGACCACGCTCTGATACCACTTGCTGGATAATTCAAATGAACAAACAAGATTGAACAAATGGAAACTTTTATTAGATACCCAAAGTTACAATCCGAAAGTTACAAGAAAAACTAATGACAACTTTTCAACACATGCTACCACGGTTTTAGTTATCAAGTTTATGTGTTACATGCCTAGGATAATAAAGGCTCATGCGTTGCGACTAAAACCGAAAAAAGTTTTTATTAGAGTTCTGGTTTTATAGCAAGAATCAGATAGTCCTCTTAACAATTAGAGGATAAATACGGGAAAGCTCATTTGTGAGTTTAGAGTCCGTTTAGGGTAGTAAAGCAAATGAAGCAATATGGTTGGCCCTAGAGGTGGCAAAATGGTTGGGTTGGGTTGGGTTGGGTCATGGGTATAGATGGGTCATGGGTCTAGATGGGTTTGGGTTTAGATGGGTCTTCTAGAAGGTTGGGTCTAGATGGGTTGGGTCTAGATGGGTTGGGTCTAGATGGGTTTGGGTTTAGATGGGTTTTTAGGAAAAGTTTGGGTTTTTTTTGGTTTTTTTGGGTTTAAATGGGTTTTTGGGTTTATTTTTTGTTTAGATGGGTTTTTAGGAAAAGTTTGGGTTTTTTTTGGTTTTTTTTTTTGTTTAAATGCGTTTTCAGTGTTTTTTTTAAATGGATTTTTAGAAGTTTATTACATTATTATTTTTAGTTCAACTATCAACATTATTTTTTTTAATTAAAATTACTTTTTAAAACAAACATTATTTTTAAATTAAAAAAAGTACAATACTCGAAATACAATATAGTACAATACTCGGAACAATACGAAAACTATTCGTTTTAAAGCAAATACGTGTATATATTTTTAATTTCTAGTTTCTAAGAGCGGAAGCACGAGTGAGAATCCCATGCTGTCGTCAATCCCCTCTCTTCCTTTTTCTCCTCACGTGCCTCAGCAGCAGTTGTTGTTGCCACCAGTGATGTTCTGCACAAGAATCGTGTTAATAATGTCAAGTGTATATTGCAACAGAAATAACAATGCAATTTCCTAACAGACCCCTAGCGTACTCCGATACAAAGTATTGCGTGTAACCACGTTAGCAGTTAACAATGCAATTTCCTAACAGACCCCTAGCATACTGTGCTCAAATATGTCAATTTTCAAGAACAAGATGTACCAGTTAGCAGCTAACAAAGTAGTAAGCAGTTAATAAAGTAGTTAGCAGTCACCACAAAAATGGTGTGCTTTGACGGATCAGTTGAATACCAATGCACCCCTTATCAAACCAACAAACACCTGGACAAGTTACGAAAAACATTTGAGCTTCAATAAGTTAAACAGACGGGTTCATGACTATAGAAAATAATGTAGCTGATTGATATGCATATCATCGTATACCGTGAGACAAAGAGAACTCTAAGACCTTGTACAGCCTCCAGACAACCACAAAAAATCCTAATGACTGAACAATGTCAAGGCTTGTATCTTGAATTGATGACACATGCCAAACTATGAGACTGAAGCACTTCTCTTTACATGTCAAGGCTTGTATCTTGAATTGATGAACAACACGCAATATTTAAACCACAGTGGTCAATTGAGCAAATAAATCAGAGAATATGGTTGGAATTTAGCACAAACATAATGACAAACCGTGTAATTTACAATATAGATAAATACGTAATCACTGATTCATATCTCTTTTGATCGCCAAACAAAACCTAGCCATAATTTGGTAGCAGCGAGAGATGTCGATAATAACGTGGAAAATGGACCTTACGTAATCAACAATGACTATAAAAGCATGACGTGGAGAGAATTTGTTTGCGATGGAATGTGGAGAGATATTTACTACAAGAAGGGCGTTTTACCAAACACTTTTTCAGATGACAATTCTGATGATGATCAGGAGGAGGAGGAGCAGGAAATTGAAAAGAAAATGAATATATGCATCATATCCAATTAATAAATATTTACTTCACCAGAACCTTGATCGTATTTTAGTTTGGTGCTGTATGAGTATTCTTGCCCTACAAGGTTAAAGTATCCATATTTGTGACAATTGTGCATGCTCAATGTTTATGCCTTTATTGTTTTGGCCTTAAGGCTCATGTCTACTTTGTGTACAGAAATTTTCACTCAAGTACCTTGTTTCGTACAACAATTTGTTCTTACTGTCTTTATCTGTTACCTAATTAATTTTGACAGCCTTAGTGAATAGTTAGTATACTGCATTCAAAACCTATGACAGTCAACTCAATCATGGAACAACATCAACTAAACATGGCAGATCGCAAAATATATAATCAGTTTCCTCAACCGTCAGCTAAAGTTTATATTAAACTTTGTCCAACTACTGTTATTAAGACATTGAGCATGAAAGTCTGCCTAGAGCGTAATAAGGTGTAGCATCTAGCAAGACATGAAACTCACTGAAGGTGGTTCCATTACTTACAATCATTAAACGACAGTAACTATGCATGTATACCACGTATTCGATTTAACATTGTTGACCTCAATTAGAAATATTACCACATTAACATCACCAAGTGCAATGATTAGATTAGCCTTAAAGCATACTCAAAATTCCTTACAACCATAATAGATGATATGTAAAGAGACACTACACATGTGATTGTCAACAAAACTTCTCTTTTGGGCAATACATACCGCGTAGAGACCACTTTAAGGGATGCTTAACTGCCTCGAATTTGTATCCAAAATGGAGGATCTCCAGTCTGGATTAATGACGATCTGGATTCGCTGGTGTATAGGATCGAGGAGTGTACATGGTATGAAGCGATCTCCACGTACAGAATCTATGTTAAGAGTTTTCTCTTTAAAGATGCAGTTCAATACACAGGTCAGGAAATGTTTTTACATACATTATGTGCTTGTTACGGGTCTGAGGTTTTGCTCTAACGCTTGACTTTTTTTTTGACGTTTAGGTTTCTGATCTTACGAAGAATCTAAACATTGTAAATTCCGTAGTAGAACAGGCAAGTTATCTTAGCCATGTACTTTATCTATCAGTGACAATATTGTCGTTTTATTCTTAAATCTTATGGGTATCTATGGTCATTTTATCAGACTAGGAGTTCTGGTAAACTAAAAAGAGTTATGCAGACAATTCTCTCGCTCGGAAATGCGTTGAACCAGGGGACTGCAAGGGGTAATAACTAATCGCTTCATATCTGGATTCTCTACTGTAACAGTTTGATTGTTTGAGATCAACTTTTTAATCATAAACAAATTAAACATGACAAGGACATTCTATATGGTTTGAGAGACCCACACTTTTTACTCTCTCCCAATTCAGAGATTCCAAGCGAATAGAATGAAAAAAGAAACGAGATTATACAACTTGGTGGACCCATATTTCTTTCCTAGAAGCCAATAAGTGCCAAAGAAACAGCCCCATATACACACATATACAAACACATATATGACTTGAAAGATTAAAAGTCCATACCTGAAACAAGCTTATCCGCGACCACGGTAGTTGCCATCTGCTCCCTGAAAACCACCTCCAACATGAGTATTTGGTGCCATAGAACCAAAAGAAGCATTGTTAGCTTGCTGCATCGGCTGCTCTTGGGACCCAGAAGGACCTCTTTGTCTATCATACGCTTGTCCACCCTGTCCTCTGTATGATTCATAACCAGGTCCAGTAGGCTGGTGCACCGGGTCCTTTAAATATGGAAAATTATTTAAAGTTAGCTTGTTTATTTTGTACAGATCCTCAGAACATCAAAAATTACATCAGTTCATGTAAAATTACAAGCATCAACATAAGCATGAGAGAGTAAAGTTACCTTACTAGAGGATTTAATCAACTTTTGAAGATCCTCATCTATTAGTTCTTTTTCGTCAACTTCATCTTCATCTACACAGATTAATACGATCTACCATTAACATATAAATATAAAAATTCAATGCATGATAATAGAATGAAAAAAGTATTAACCTTTTAGATCAAATAGCCAATCACGAGTACACAATAATGCTTCAGCATTTGACGAACATAAGGAACTTCGATATTTGCTTATAATCCGACCACCTATGCTAAAAGTTGACTCTGACGCAACCGTAGTAATTGGGATACTCAATATATCTCGAGCCATGATTGCCAACTGTGGATACCTAACTTGGTTTTCTTTCCAATATTTAAGAATATCGATCTTTTGATTTGTATCAAGTTTAGGCTCTTCTAAATATTGATCGAGTTGCGACTTTGGTGCCTCTGGTTTCTTATATTTACTTTGGAATGTGTCGAATCCTGCCAAAGAATCTTCCACGCCATCACATGACTTCCCGTCTCCAACATTTGAACTTGACCCTTTAGTCGAACCCCGCCTTACATTAGGTTGAATATCATATGCTTCCCATAACTTGCGCAACCCAGCCTCGACACTTCCTACTGTTTTTATGATTTCTTGACCCTCCATACCTAGTTCCGATAAATAAAACTCGAAAATATCCAACTTATACCGAGGATCCAAAATCGCCCCAAATGACAAGACCAAGGTGTATGTTTCCCAATATTTATCAAACTTTTTTTTCATTTCTTCTGCCATTCCACTTACAATAGGGTCGGGATTCGATATATGACGTTGAATCGTCTTCTGAATTTTGTAGACATTGTGATAATAAAGATCTGATGTAGAATATAAAGAACCTGAAAATAGCTTTGTAACGTCATAAAAAGGTTTCAGAAACATGGCAATTGCTTCGATTCTTGTCCATTCCTCCTCTGTTGGACAAGTCTTGAACGTTTTATCCAACTTCGCAAACAGAACGTATGCTCCACGATACTCCAATGCACTTTCAAGCATTAAATATGTGTAATTCCATCTAGTAACTACATCTTGACGCACATTTTTACCACATTGTAGTTTGATTCGCGCAACGCATTCAACAAACTTTATCTTTCTCGCTGCACTTCCTCTCACAAATTTAACTGACTCTCGCACCTTTTCAATTGATCCTTCAATGACTTTCAAACCGGATTGTACAATTAAGTTTAACACATGTGCACAACAACGAACATGAATAAAATGCCCATTACAAAGTAACGCGTCATAACCTAATTGGTCTTTCAAACAGTCCACTAAACCATTATTGTTCGTTGCGTTATCTAAAGTTATTGTAAACACTTTATTTTCTATTCCCCATTCTCTCAAAAACGTGATCACACTATCCGCCAAAAGAGCTCCCGTATGAGGAGGGGGAATTACTCTAAAAATCAACACTTTCTTTCTTAAAACCCAGCTTTCGTCAATGTAATGGGCAGTCAATGTCATGTAACCATCGCTAGTAATTGATGTCCATAAATCCGATGTTAAACAAACTCTACCTTTTATCTTCTCCAACTCGCTTTTAACCTTGAGTTTTTCTCTTTCATATATTCTTAAGACTTCCTTCTTGGCTGTGTTTCTACATATGGGTTTTGCATCTGGGTGTAAAAATGTGTGCAAGTCTCTTGTACCCTCGTTCTCAACGTAAGTAAACGGATAGTTGTGTTTGATAATAGAAATTGCCAATTTCTCTCTAAACATGGCTTGATCTAAGCAAATACGTTTTGCCGGTGGGGCATTCTCCATGTTGGACAAGTCAATACCTAAACATTTAAATACATGACGCCGATGGTTTGATGTTCCATGTCCCATGTCCTTTGACACCTTATTACAATTTTTACACCTTACTCTTTTAATACCATCATGTCTTAGTGGCATTATGTCAAAATATTCCCACACATTCGAATACTGTTTACTTGTTGTCGATGAACTAGCATCTTCTAAATCATCACCTTGATCCATAATTTGTTGCTGATCGTTTTCTACTTATCTCAAATATTACCCTAACGATTAACAAAAAATAATAAAGCACCGTTAACCGTATAAAAAACATGAACTATAACTTGAGAACAGAACATAACATAGCATAACAGAGTTATTTACCCATAACAAAACTATAACTTGAGAACAGAACATAACATAGCATAACAGAACTATATCAATTATGCCGTGATATCATAAAACTATATCAACTTCGGGACAGAACATATCAGAACATAACAGTTATTGTACATACTGACACACGTAACAATTAACCAGTTGGAAATTTTGAGGGACAGTACCTCCGCGTCAGCAGGCCTGCACAGCAGTTGAAACTTGTGGAGACTCCAAACCCTACGGCGTGAAGGATAATTTGCAGATCGCAGGATATTACCAATAGGCCTCCCGTGTAGTGAACTTGTGATCTGTAATAACGGAAATAACAAAGCTGAATGTGAAAATACCAAAATCGTTACAAATCCAATTCTAATTAAGAACCACACTAGATTTAACGATATTTATACATATATGAACAGGGATCCAATTCTAATTAAGAAGATTGGCGTTGCAACAACTCTTAAAGGTACAGAAATCGTTAGAAATCCAACAAAACATATGCAGATGGGCTTTAACTGAATATTCAGTTATCTCTTAATGTCCAGTTAGTTATAGCAAGAAATGGTAATATGTAGACTGGGTTGGAGCAATATAGATTTAATATAAAACGATCAACAATCTGGTGGTGGATAACGAAGAAGAACAATGCAAGCTTGCATATGCACGATAGAATTATAATAGGAGAGGGTAATTAAGTCGGTAAAAAATTTGGATTGCGTGGGACACAAGTAACCGACTACATATTTTCCATATATTTGTTTATAAATAAACCTACATCATAGTCGACGATCATTCAATTGACGTGCATCGTTAAGATAGTAGTAAGTTTCTTGTTCCGTAATATTTTTAGGTTTTTCCGTTACTATGGCTGCAGTATTCATTGATCATTACGTTGTTCTTGGTTTACCATCAGGCGAAAAAGGAACCAATCTTGCAAACGAAGATATAAAGAAAGCTTATCGATCAAAGGCTTTGGAATTGCATCCTGACAAGAGACTCGATGACCCTAATGCAGTTACGGACTTTCAACAACTTCAGGCGTCTTATGATGTCCTTAAGGATGAGAAAACTAAGAAAGAGTTTGACACTGCTGTCATGATTCGAGTAAATGAACAGAAACGTCAACAAGAACGTTCTGAGAATTGGATAAAAAAGTCAGAAAGAAAGCGTACTAGTGAAGTTGTCCACCCCGCTCCAGAATTAAAAAAGCGTGCTGGACTTCGAAGGGATCGTTATAAAGGAAATACGTATGATTGCTATGTAGGAAGTTGGCAGGATGAGCGCAGGAGGTTTCGTTGTCGTGAAGAAAGTAAGCGGACACTAATGGAAGAGCTTGAACAAAGAGAGCGTGAACACTAAATCGCCTAACTATAAAATATTGTGTACTTAATGAAGCCACAGGAAATGTACCTAGTATCTCCCAGAAGACGTATCCAAATGTTGTTCAAAAGATCAGTCCAACTGGTTCAGGCTCACTTCCCAGTGCACCAGCAGCTTCAAAGTGAAGTTATACAAAGAGTCAACCAACACAAAATGTGTCAAGTTTCAACAGAGTAGATGTTGCACCTGTAATTGTGCCCAGAAACAACTTGAGGTCAGAACAGGCTTTGGATTCGACGAGAGAAGGTATATCTGGGAGAATGATGGCACAACAGCATTTGTGTCGAATATCACTGTCTGTAACGTTCTCTATGAGATTATGACTACGACTTATACAAATACCGAGACTATGAGTATGTTCTCTATGAGACTATGACTTATACAAATACCGAGACAGAAAACCAAACTGTTAACTTTCGTACTTCTTCACTCTCATATGAAAATGATCGTATCTAAGAAACTAAGAAAGGATACTACTGATAGATAGTCGGAGAGTTACAGCGACGCCTAAACAGTAAGTGACAATTTCATCACCATATTCATTCCTCAACCGTAAACTGGCCTAACTAATTCAATCCAATGAACGACTCTCGAAACATTCACAAAAAAAGATACTTGAATAATATCATACTTATCACATCTGATAACAATCAAAGGGGTGTTTGTCTAAGCTTATTTGTGGGCTTATGAGCTTAATGATTTAGGCTTAATTATCATAAGCTTAAACAAACACCCCTCAATTGTTACTCAATTGCAAACATGGTGTTACTCAGAATATAAGAAATTGTCAAATTGAATAGAAATTAAAGTATTAAACACAAAATTAATAGTTAGTTAAACACAAATTAATGATTAACTTGCCTTAGATTTGAATTGATGGTGACGTGGATGAGCAATGTGTTTTGGAAGATCGTCAGTCATTCATCTCGACCCAGCTGTTTGTTTTATGAATAAAAGTATAAAACCCATCTCGACCCATATAAAACCCATACCGACCCGTTCCTTTTATGAATAAAAACCCATCTCGACCCAAGGTATTTTAACAATTAACCCATCTAAACCCATTTAACTATTTTATAAAAGTTAATAAAACCCATCTTAACCCATCTATATTTTTCAACAAAACCCAAATAGACCCCTTCTTTTTTTATCTTTAACCAACTTGACCCAAAAATAACGATTGGGTCAAAATTTGCCACCTCTAGTTGGCCCAAGTATAATACACACATTTTAAACATCTTAATAAGTTCATAAAATATCTTAACAAAGCTTAAGGAATCATTAAACAGGTCATGCAAATGCGGCACCAACGCTATTAGTAGTTGGTGTTCCTGAACGTTGATTCTGCAACTGCGGACTCGCCTAGATCCTTTCACTGGCGATTACACACAGATCCTTAGTCAGAAGCTGTAACCACCTCGCCTAGATCGTCAGGAGGACACTTGAGCAAAGATCCTCCAAGCTCTTCGTTTGCGATACCAGAAGTATTACTTGACTCTCCTAGATCCTCGCGGGGGCACTTGAGCAAAGACCCTCCTCCAAGCACTTCATCATCAACTTCAGTAGCGCATGTTGGTGCTGATGTATCAATTGCAGTAGATGGAGTGTAAAAGATGGTGTCCTCAGGAGTAAGAGCAGCTTGAGGGGCCTCTCGCATGGATTCTGGAAGTTGGAATTTTTCCATATATGCTCGGACGATGTCCGGGTTGTCTTGCTGCCAGTCCAAGATCTGCTTAAATATCCGTGCTGATTTTGGTGACCGTGGCGGACTTTCTGGAAGCCATAATCGTTGTATTCCCATCGATTTTCTGGTTTCTTTATTCGGGGAATGCAAAGATATAATATTGATCGTGTTTTTTTTTTGGGATTTTACGATAAGGATTGCATATGTATTTATAATAAAAACATAGCTTAGGGAACAAGCCAACCTTAACCCTACATAAGCCGACAACTAGGTCTGGGCCAACCATATTCTCTAACCCTAATAATATGGGTAACGGTGAAAAGCCAGCAGAGGAAGATGGATCATGTAAAACAAGAGGAGCCATAAGAATAGATTCAGAATCAAGCGGTCAAGGTAAAAGGCAAGCCGATAACCGCCATGTCAAACCACCGCCCAAAAAGAAGAGGAGATCTGAAGAAGATGAAGATTATCTAACCGGAGAGGCAGATGATGCAGTTTTGAAACCAGACCTTGATATCAATTATACCGATGAAGTTGAAGATCACGAAGAAGATGGAGAGGCAGAGGATGAAGTTCAGGAAGATGATAGCGATTCAGAGAGTGAAGAAGAAGAAGTTCTCAAACTAGGCGTTGATGCAGATAACTTTAAAGATACCGATTCAGAGAGTGAAGAAGAAGAAGTTCTCAAACTAGGCGTTGATGCAGATTATTTTAAAAATACCGATTCAGAGAGTAAAGAAGAAGAAGTTCTCAAACTAGGCGTTGATTCAGATTATTGTAAAGATGGCGACGGTGACGATGGTGGCGATGATGGAAATGATGGCGATGATGGGAATGATGGGGATGATGAGGATGATGACAGCAATGAGTGAAGTTCTCAAAGTAGACTTTGATTAACACTAACAAATTGAATAATGTGCTTCTTTTTTAATTTCAAATCCATATATAAACCTTGCGATAGAGTCTTTTATGATTTAAAAGAACTGGCATAAGATGTGTTCATTGAGAAACGCTCTACTCATGCAGATGTATATGTCGTTTTATAATGTCGGAATTATGAAGCTTTTGGCGTACAAGTATGGGTGATAACAAAAAGGATCATACTAGTAAAAATTATCATTGTCTCTTAGAATTAGATCCTGATCACTTCTTTGTTTTGAGCCCTCATCTCCGTTAAAAACAAGTAAACGTAACACCGTGTCACTTGATTAGAATCATCTCATCAATTTACATGTCAGGAGCCGGGCGGACATAGTTAAAGCACAAGGTATGCACGTGCATACCCTACACAAGTTACATCTATAAACAAAAATTTTCTTTATATATTATAGAGTTTAATACTAATAAGCGATACCTTTCTCAAAATTTATTCAAAAGTGCGTACCCTGTGGCAAACTTTTGCGTCTGCCATCAGGAACATTGTGTCACAAGTAAACGTAGCATTTTTTATCAATATATACAATTATTCGGAACTTATTAGAACATTAAGAAACTTAAGTCGCAATTTCAGAACGCCATATTGGTAAAAAAAAGAAAAAAAAAACTTGTTAGCGATATTAGTGATGAGCATTATAGGCGTACTGGCGCACACATATATATAAAGTTTAGAATCTAGCCATTGCATTTTTCATATGCTCCGAATTAGATTGTAAATTGCTTACATATTTATGGATACAAATACTCAACATACAAGATTAAATGGACAATGTATTCCTATACCAGTTGTTTTCCATCTTACCATAAGGATAATCGGCCATAATCTAGTATAGGTTTAACATAATACACAAAATAAAACAAGATATTAGAAAATATAATGTTGCGTTATATTTCATTGTACCTGATCCATGCTATTGTTGGCCATTGTAGCAGTAGAAATGACTTCAGGGGAAATAAACTGGTTCTACGAAATACATGGACGCCGGCATCTTCTTTGGAAGATTTGGAAGTCAACTTTCGAACTTAAGCACTTAAATTACTTGTATTGTGTATGGACTCGTACTCTACTCAAGGTGCACGCACCATAATCCAACCATCATCAAACACTTGAGTTCCATCTTGCTGATATTTTGGCTAAGCTTCTGGTCCACACCTAAGAGCAGTTCTCCCTTTACGAGTAAATCCCAAACCCAATGCACTAACCAAAGATCAGATTCTCGCTAGCTTTGTCTGTCACTTTTTGCGCACAAGCTATTTCTAATGCAACCATTCCAAAACTATACACATCCGAGTTTTTACTAGTTTTTTTTTTCCTTATGTTTTTACTAGTTTTACCAGGTATTAAATACTCGGGAACATGTAGCCTAGAGTTCCGGCTAAACCAGTTGTTTGAATACCCAATTCATGGTCCATAAATCGAGCTAATCCAAAGTCTCCAAGCTTTGCGTTATATCCTGAATCAAGCATGATGTTGCTAGATTTGATATCCCGATGCAGCACACATTGTTCACACTCTTCATGGAGATACAGCAATGCAGAAGCTAAGCCCATGGCAATCTTAAACTAACTAATGGGTTTGGCCCTAGGGCTTCCAAACGTGCAGCCTGTGTACAGGGCCTGCAATTCTACAAATACTAAACATACTCTACAATCTAAACATACTGTTATTCTTACGTTCAAAGATTACTTAGATTAATCTCCAATAGTACAGCTCCCGTTTGGCATAAACTCGTAGACTAGAAAGAATTGTGTTTGCCGATGGCACCGACTGATTAGTTGCACCAAGTTTCGGCGTCTAAGATGTGCTGTGCATCTCTTGTTTGTCTTCTCCGAACCATAGCATACGCTGCTATTATGACTACTACAATGATAACGCCAAAAGACATTACTAACCCCACTGCTAGTTTTCTTTTGTTTGATCTACCTTCCTTTTTATTTATTGTACTCAAACTTGAGTTGAACTCCCAAGATCGCAGAATATGTCTCTCGACATTTACACCTGTGGTAGCCGAAAATCCAAGTGTTACCCACTCGGGAAGAACATCCCTCAGGTCAAGTTGATGGGAAGAGTATCAATTTTTCGATAAGTATCATAAATGACAAAGCACCAAGACAATATAATCATCTGAGTGGTAGCATTGTAAGATATCCAGGCTTCCAAAGGATCGCCACTGTGTAAGCTTGCATTCCACACTGTATAATTTACAGAACGAAGTGATGAGTTCTTGTTGATGGCCACATGTTCACCTGGAGGATCCCATGTATTATGCTTCGAATCCAACCCAACGTGAATTATTTGGCTATCGTAATCATCATGAGAGCTTGGGTTGAACAAGCCTAGAAAGGTACCACCAGAATTGGGTATAGTTTCATCGCAGGGCAAATAAAGAATATAAAAACCCACAGCAATATGAGTTCCAAGATTTTACTGCCCCATATTTGAACAGCATCTGTGCATAGAGTATGCCCAACACGATATTAGTGATTATCAACTTTGTTGAACTTTATTGTGCCATCGGAGTAAATGGCATCTCCTTAAAGAAGCATATTTGTTGCACTAGTTGTAAAACTATTGATCTCAAAATATACTGAATTAGACACCGGAAAAAATAAGAAGGAAAAACTAACAAAGAGAATATTGATATAAGCATCTTTAACTCCAAGCCATATCTGTACAAATGGCGTGTTAACTGCTGATAAATATTGCCAAACTTTATGACACAATAATCCCACACAGTGACAAGGTTTTCTTTTTACATGAACAATAGACTAAATAAACAAATCATGTATTGTAGAATATATTGATGCCATGTTAATTTCAGAGAATCACAATTGTTGATAAATATTCACGCTACATTGCAAAAATTCATGTCGTTCACAAGAAGCCAGACACCCTGGACCCTGTCCGTCAAGTTTTCATATCTACATTAAAAAAATCTGATATGTCTCTCAGGACAAAAATGCCAACAATACATAGTATATAGAGGGAAAAGTATTAATTATGGGCTTATTTGCACACCAACCAAACATCATTCACTCCTGGAAGCTAAACCCCATCCCTTTATCTCCTACCACATCACTTGTCCAGCATCCCATCCCTGATGGGAGGGTAGAAATGAACACGAGAAGTGTTTGGGAGCGAGGGGATCAGTTAGAGTATTCTGGCTGCTAGTATGTAATAGAAAGATAAATGCTTTACTTAAAAATCTTCTACTGTCCTCTTAGCTTCTATGCCATAAAGATTCTATCTTCTAAGAAAACATGACTGGTATACAGATAAAATAACAATGTGGTACTAGTATTCGATAGCTCAGGTCCATTACCAAGGAATGAAAAAGGGATTAGTGACAATGTACATAACTACATTAATCTAAGCAACATTGCCAATGGTAACAGGGTACGCTAGGTATAGAATACATATATATGACAGATACATAAGCTAACAGCGCCATAACAAATGAGGCTAGTTTATTCAATGGAACAGAAGTCAAAACTGTGTGTTACATAAACCGGAGGATTATCAAGTAGTAATATAACATCATCATCGAGCATGTGATTTGTGCATTGCTGCATCATAAACAGCTTAACAAATTCTTGTTATAAAACAACATCATCGAGTAACTGAAATTTATAAAACAACAACAACAAGGAAGGAGTACTACTACTAGTCTTGGCGGGCGGCTTTCTTCTTGTTCGTGTTTTGATTTCCCCTTTTCTTCCTGTTCTTTCCCCTTTTCCTCTTCATTTTCCTGTCAATTTCCTCAGACACCTTTGTTGTTGTGGTTGTCGTTGATGTTGTTTTTTTAGCAGATTGTTTTTTATCGCGAATTGATCGCATAACCATGTCGCACTTGTCTTCAAGTTTTGTGATATGTTTATCGAGATAATCATCATAAGATAAGAAAGTGTAAGGAGTGTCTGATGGTAAACCTTTCTTCTCCAAAATCTCTCGCCATAAACGCTTTGCAAACGCTTCCTCGGAAACACAAGAGCCTTCTGGCTCTTCCAAATCAGACCAACTCATCATCATTAGGGTTTCTCTTATTAGGGTTTTGTATTTTTTGATTTGAGACTAAATCCGAATGAAGGGGAGGCTATTTATAACCGTCTAATTAGCCGACTCTTTTTTCCCCCTTTCACCGTTAAGGTCCCTCATGTCGACCCCCTTTCTCCGTTTGGTCCTCTCTTTTAGAAATCCAGACTTATTTTACTCAAATAACCAATCTAACCCAACAACCTTATTAATGATTAAATGTTAACTTTTTACTAAACCTACTTAAATTGACTTTGATGTTTGCCACTTATGTGGATTTTTTATTTTTTATTTTTATTTTTTTATGGAAACGGCAAATAAATTAAAACCTCAAGTAAGACGCTAAAGGGAAGGAAGAGTACACAGGAACAAAAAGTCAATGCAAGAAAAAACAACAAAATAGGTTACACACATTCTAACGGACTCGAACACCAATTTTCCCAATTGACACCACCTTTACTTCGTCTGTGTTTAATCCATAAGAATGTTTCCGCCTTTATTATGCCCACCAATCTGTCCGCATCCGATCTCTCACCATTGAACACTCGCCCATTCCTTGCCAACCAGAAGAACCAAAATACACCATACACAATACTAGAGAGTAATTTCTTTTTCTTTGGGCAATGTCCCCAACTTCTAGCAAATGAAAGAACCTCGATTTTGTCCACAAATTGTTGCACAGGAACATTACACCATCTCAAAGTCTTTTCCATAACTGACTTCGCCAAGAGGGATGACACAAGAATATGATCAACTGATTCCATGCTATTATGGCAAAGTCCACATGAGGAATCTACAATAGTAATGTTTCTACGTGATAATGCTTCAGCTTAGCCCGCCACACAAACGAAACCACCTTATTAGGTACCATATTAAGCCACCAAAATTCTCCATCGCAGATGAGATGTGCAGATCTATCTAGACTCGATCTCACATTTGCAACAATAAATATTCCATCTTCCACATACTCGGACCTCCAGGAGTTACCATTATCCAGTCTGTGTACAGTATATTGAATAGGAATATGAAGACGCTTGAAAACTTTTTGTATACTAGAAATCCTAGACCAAGTGCCGCTAAATCTAGGGTTGGCGAAACAGGAAGTAGGCAAGCCGGCCAGATTATGAAACCCACAAACAACTTGAGCCCATAGTGAGTTTGGACAAGACCTAAGCTTCCAAAGCCATTTAGCAAGAAGGCCCAGATTCAAGTTTTCAAGAGAACCGGTACCAGCACCCCCTAGATCCTTAGGCAACTGAAGTTTATTCCATGAAACCCAATGCACACCAGTGTTATTCGTCTTTCCCTGCCATAGGAAGTTCCGTTGAATTTCTCCAATTCCTCAATTTCACCTTTAGGAGCACGAAACAGTGAGAAAAAATATGTTGGCAAATTTCCCAACACAGCTTTTACCAGTGTCACACCCCACCATAGCGGAATATGGGGCGCGACGTATGGATATCATCACAACAATAGCGTGTTTATAGAGTTAACTAAATGAAATAGAAATGTCATAAAAAGGTGACACAATGTCATGACAATATCTCAAATAATGTAGGCGTCTAGGTAAGTAGGTAACATGCCTACCTCTTACCAAAAACATTTAAATAACACACATCAAACATATAGGTATCAAACAATTTACTAAATCAAAAAACAAAATAAAATCTAAGAGGAAAGGGATTCCTCCTAATGCAATCCTAGCAGCCTCTATACTCTAGCCACTTCAAACATCATCTTGCACAACTACCTCACCTGAAAATGACACTAAAATCTGTCAACATGAAGTTGGTGAGAACATAGGTTTAAGTTATCTAGAACATCATAAGAAACATTGACATCCGCTGTAAATAAGTTGAAGAAAAACAATTTATAGTATTGGACCATAATGTGATAATCATGTTGCATGCATCCACAACAAAACTTAAACCAAGTACCGATCACATCTACAATTCACAAAGCACACTATAACAATCAAGAAGTATCCCGTCACACACACAAGAGCACACACCACACTATCCTGATCTTTCCCACACCACTTGTGGAAGATGAATTATATCCCCGTCGAGATATCTTGCCTCTGAAGAGACGATGCACAAGTACTCAGGACGGATCGTGCCCCACGAACCAAGAACTCAGAACTAAGAACTCAGAACGGATCGTGCCCTACGCTCCACACACATCACAACTGGTCCCATAGATGCCCATACATCTATGTACCAATCCCAATCATAACACAATCAAGATTCATATATCATAACACATATCAAAGCACCTATGAGAACACATAAGCACGCAAGTCCCACAATAGCACCTTTATGTCCACACATTTTAAAACATAGTACTAAATCATTTTAAGAACATTAGAAGTGTCATCTCCATCCCATACTGAAAAAACATTTAAAAACGTAGCAAAATGGGACTATGAACTCACCTTACGAAAGCAATCCAAAGTCTCCTCACAAACAACCAATTACCTAAAGCACATAATACAATAATACGCACGTCAACATTGACTCCGGAACTCTAATCCTTTATCAATGTAACAATACCTATGATGGATACATCTCAATTCTTTCTCAAGTCAGCCCCATGTTAGCCCTCTAAGTGCCCATTAACCCAAAATAACCAAAACATGATGTTAAGCCTTGTCGTACAAACACTAACCTTGAACTCGACACTTGTACAAATAATTCGACCAAGCTACTGACCTCCATAGGCTATACATTCTGATAATTTGAAAAGTACGTTCCGAGTACATAATTTTAGGCTTTTGAATCACCCCAAAAGCTTTAAAAACGAATAAGTTATGACCAAAACGATTTTACCTAAAATCTGCCCAGACATTAGCGACGGATTCTGACAGTTTAGCGACGAATTCTGGCAGATTAGCGACAGTTTATGCCTAATCCGATTTAAACCCTAAAAACGATTTTAAACCCTAAAAACCCCTCATTAATTACCAAATTCAAGCCCTAAATTATTTTAATTCCAGAAAATTAAAAACCCTAATCCATCATATGATTATTAACATAATTCTAACATAATTAATTAAATAAGAACAAGAATTTAATAAAGATCAATACCTTTAGATGATCAAAACCATGTTTTTTTTCCTTTTTAAGAACCCTAACTTTTTCCCCTTTTTTTTTCCTTTTCCTTCCTGAGGGTTTTTTTTTTTTCATTCGTTGATTGTATTTGTTTTTTTTATCAAATCTATTTATATAGTATATACTACTAGTTCAAGCCCAATACAAAAAGCCCCCTTCTTTTTCTCTTCTTTTTTTCTTTTGTCGACTATTTCACAAAATTTTACAAAAATATAAATTTTTATTTATTTAATTATTAAATTCGTTTTTTAATTAATATTTACTTATTTATATTATTTATTATTTATTTATTTATTCCTTAATTAATTAATTACACCTAAACCTTTAAACTAATAAATTAAACTACTATATTAAAAATACATAAATTCCATTTCTAAATAATTTCATTCTTATAAAATCCCTATCTTATAACTCTTAAACTACTACAACCTATACCACTAAATGCTTACATATATAATTACGTAATAATATTACGTACACAATATTAAATACGTACACTCGAAAAGTAAAATAACAATATAATTCCCATAGCTATTGCATACACATAAAATGACCTTAAAAATGCCATATCACTTCAGAGTCACATCCATGTGAACTCATGAGCACGAACTATTCCCAATGTATCATCATATAACGTACCACGTACTACATAAACGATGTCTGAACCCAATTCAAAGTCTCAAACACAAACATATAACACATAAACGCACACTCAGCACATAATCAAAGTCAAACATTCACAAATAGCAAATCTCAAAATTTAGGGTTGTCACAGCACTCCCTCCTAATAGAAATCTCGTCCCGAGATTTCCTCCCAAACTCAAACTTATTCTCAGCAAACAAACGAGGATACATATCCCTGATAAAACCTTCACGTTTCAAGCGTGAACTTAGTTTATACTAAATAATCTCAACTAACAACACATGAGCCTTAACCGTCTACGAGGAAACTTATTAAATCCATAAAGTTATGTAACCAACCTAACTAAATCTCGCAACTCATAAAACAAGAACTGTCTTGAAACCAAGTTAGGAGCCGTCACATAACTCGACGGGTTTAAAACCGTCACCCCGATTTCAGTCTTACTCATAAATGTCATAAATCAAAACTCATCAAAATATAACCACGTGTTCTAAGGTCTAAAGAATTCTCAAATTCTATCCCAACTCATCTTTATCATAAGAACGTAATTGGATCATCCGTATGACTACAACAACGCTCCCAATGAATATAAGTTCACGACAAATTTTAGGACCCCCAACTTCAGATAACGGATCAAACCCATGGACGACTAACGGAAGTTTACATGAACGAATTTAAAAATATGAACCAAAACCATGAGACTCCAAAAGATACTCAAACATAAGCATGTATCGACTCCAAACGAACCATGGAAACGGACCAATGACACAAGAAGCACCCAACGACAACCAAAACGTATTACGACCACATGAACCGAACTTAACACCACACTTGACTACCATCCTACTGAATTTATGTTTTCCTATGATTTAAAAACTCCAACAACAAATTTCGCTATCTACTTACACGTTTAACCCCCTCCGTTTGGTCTCTACGCCAAAAGTCGTTTTTACCAAAACTGATTTTCTGTAAATGCTAAATGTTTGTCACCAAAAGCCCTACCTTAACACCATAACTTTTATTTAAAAACTCCAGTCCTTTTACATACATTATAAAGAGTTCCCAAATCAAAAATATTT
The DNA here is from genome assembly GCA_025667525.1 of Glebionis coronaria. Lineage (NCBI taxonomy): Eukaryota > Viridiplantae > Streptophyta > Magnoliopsida > Asterales > Asteraceae > Glebionis > Glebionis coronaria. The sequence continues at coordinate 39,918,631 of CM046882.1, read as the reverse complement.
GGCTATCTTATCCGTTTGGTTACGTTTTGACTCAAATTCCCAAAATCCAAATTTATTCCTAAACAGCGCACTGTTTTTGTAAAAATTGTTTGACCCAACCTTCCCGAACTCCATTTTTGACCAACCTTACAATTTTTTAAAAGTAGACTCTCTGAACTTAATTTTTTCAAAAAAAGTAACTCGACCAAAGGTGCTACCTACTGCCTGGAACAGTCAACACAAGACAGTCCTAAAAATCACACTGTTTTACGCCTTTATACACCAACCCTCTAAACATCATCAATTATCCCTAAATCTTAACACAAACCCTAACATCATTGATGGATCTTAATTACTATATTTTTTTTACCACGTTTCTGACACTTTAACCTTATTTTTCACCGACTACCAACAACTATTTCAACTCTTTGTAAATTCCAAATTTTTTTTACCATGTAAGACTCAACACAAAAGATACTGTTATCCCAAACGTAAAAACAAAGAAAATCTTAAACTATCTCAATAGCCTCTACACCATAAGTACCGTACAAACAAACACGTGAAATGAGGACTCGAGAAATGCGCTACTACAGAAGTTGAACTTCTCAAAGAGAAACGAGCTAGCAACCATCCCAAGAATATAACCGATAAGTAGAAAATAATTTTACATATATATGCATAGGCGTACATACACTCAAATCCATCCAACATATACTATACAAGCATGTATTAACCCTCTTTCATGCAACCATACTTAGGAATCCATTGATGTCGTGGTACTTGTATAACTATGTTGGCCACCATACTTATATAAGTCCTATTTCACCAATGCACTCCCTCCTATGATGACACTTATAAGAATTAATACTACACATAACACATCAGTCTACCAACTCAAATAATCACATAAATCCTACAACTCATATAAGCACATAATCCACAACATAACACAAGGTCCAAAATTCCATGTATCAAAATAACGTAGCTAATGCATGAAACACATAAACTCGTAATCCAGCTCACCGTAGACAAAATTGAAAATGTATAAAGAACATGAAAACGTAATTAAACGAAATCCAACAATGACTAGCGTATACGACTATAGTTCAACCCGCACTATTCAAAACTCGAAAAGAAAATAACATGTAGCTAAGTATGAACTTACTATGGTTCAATTCATACTAGTCAAAACATCACAACAAATAACATCCAAACACATTAATTAATATAAAATGCACACATACTCCTATGACGCCTATATGCAGGGACCCTTAAGCTATAGACTAGGCTACACGACTAGGCAACCTAATTCTCTATAACCATTGTCTCTAATACCATTCTGTCACACCCCACCATGGCGGAATATGGGGCGCGACGTATGGATATCATCACAACAATAGCGTGTCTATAGAGTTAACTAAATGAAATAGAAATGTCATAAAAAGGTGACACAATGTCATGACAATATCTCAAATAATATAGGCGTCTAGGTAAGTAGGTAACAGGCCTACCTCTTACCAAAGACATTTAAATAACACACATCAAACATATAGGTATCAAACAATTTACTAAATCAAAAAACAAAATAAAATCTAAGAGGAAAGAGATTTCTCCTAATGCAATCCTAGCAGCCTCTATACTCTAGCCACTTCTAACATCATCTTGCACAACTACCTCACCTGAAAACGACACTAAAATCTATCAACATAAAGTTGGTGAGAACATAGGTTTAAGTTATCTAGAACATCATAAGAAACCTTGACATCCGCTGTAAATAAGTTGAAGAAAAACAATTTATAGTAATGGACCATAATTTGATAATCATGTTACATGCATCCACAACAAAACTAACCAAGTACCGATCACATCTACAATTCACAAAGCACACTATAACAATCAAGAAGTATCCCGTCACACACACAAGAACACACACCACACTATCAAGATCTTTCCCACACCACCTGTGGAAGATGAACAATATCCCCGTCGAGATATCTTGCCTCCGAAGAGACGATGCACAAGTAATCAGGACGGATCATGCCCCACGAACCAAGAACTCAGGACGGATCGTGCCCCACGCTCCACACACATCACAACTGGTCCCATAGACTCCCATACATCTATGTACCAATCCCAATCATAACACAATCAAGATTCATATATCAGAACACATATCAAAGCGCCTATGAGAACACATAAGCACGTAAGTCACACAATAGAACATTTATGTCCACACATTTTAAAACATAGTACTAAATCATTTTAAGAACATTAGAAGTGTCATCTCCATCCCATACCGGAAAAACATTTAAAAACATAGCAAAAATGGGACTATGAACTCACCTTACGAAAGCAATCCAAAGTCTCCTCACGAACAACCAATTACCTAAAGCACATAATACAATAATACGCACGTCAACATTGACTCCGGAAATCTAATCCTTTATCAATGTAACAATCCCTATGATGGATACATCTCAAATTCTTTCTCAAGTCAGCCCCATGTTAGCCCTCTAAGTGCCCATTAAACCAAAATACCCAAAACATGATTTTAAGCCTTGTCGTATAAACACTAACCTTGAACTCGACACTTGTACAAATAATTCGACCAAGCTACTGACCTCCATAGGCTATACATTCTGATAATTTGAAAAGTACGTTCCGAGTACATAATTTTAGGCTTTTGAATCACCCAAAAAGCTTTAAAAACGAACAAGTTATGACCAAAATGATTTTACCTAAAATCTGCCTAGACATTAGCGACGGATTCTGACAGTTTAGCGACGAATTCTGGCAGATTAGTGACAGTTTATGCCTAATCCGATTTAAACCCTAAAAAACTATTTTAAACCCTAAAAACCCCTAATTAATTACCAAATTCAAGCCCTAAATTATTTTAATTCCAGAAAATTAAAAACCCTAATCCATCATATGATTATTAACATGATTCTAACATAATTAATTAAATAAGAACAAGAATTTAATAAAGATCAATACCTTTAGATGATCAAAACCATGTTTTTTTCCTTTTCAAGAACCCTAACTTTTTCCCCTTTTTTTTTTCCTTTTCCTTCCTGCGTTTTTTTTTTCATTCGTTGATTGTATTTGTTTTTTTATCAAATCTATTTATATAGTATATACTACTAGTTCAAGCCCAATACAAAAATCCCCCTTCTTTTTCTCTTTTTTTTTCTTTTGCCGACTATTTCACAAAATTTTCCAAAAATATAAATTTTTATTTATTTAATTATTAAATTCGTTTTTTAATTAATATTTCCTTATTTATATTTATTATTTATTTATTTATTTATTCCTTAATTAATTAATTACACCTAAACCTTTAAACTAATAAATTAAACTACTATATTAAAAATACATAAATGCCATTTCTAAATAATTTCATTCTTATAAAATCCCTAACTTATAACTCTTAAACTACTACAACCTATACCACTAAATGCTTACATATATAATTACGTAATAACATTACGTACACAATATTAAATACGTACACTCGAAAAGTAAAATAACAATATAATTCCAATAGCTATTACATACACATAAAATGACCTTAAAATGTCATATCACTTCATAGTCACATCCATGTGAACTCATGAGCATGAACTATTCTCAATGTATCATCATATAACGTACCACGTACTACATAAACGATGTCTGAACCCAAGTCAAAGTCTCAAACACAAACATATAACACATAAACGCACACTCAGCACATAATCAAAGTCAAACATTCACAAATACCAAATCTCAAAATTTTGGGTTGTCACAACCAGTGTCATTTTCCCCCAAAACTCAAAGTTTTTGATTTCCAGTAAGACAATTTTGCTTTGAATTTTCCGATAATAGGCAGCCATGCATTCTTCCTGCTCATTCTTTCACCCACTGGCACACCGAGATAAGAGAATGGGATTTTTGCCGGTTTGCAACCAAGCGGAGTCGCCATCCTGTTCACATCATCATCAGCTACTCCAATGCCAAAAACCTTGGATCTGTTAAAATTTACCTTTAATCCGGAAACCACGTGGAAGCACCTCAATATTCTTGCAAGGTTAGCAATATTACGACTCGACCAATCGCCTATAAACAAAGCGTCATCTGCATAAAATAGGTGGGAAATAATAGTATTAGTGTTAGGAATATGTACTCCATCGAACACACCCCTGTCCACCACCTTCTTCGTCATCACATTTAATCCCTCCATGGCAATGATAAACAAGAATGGCGATAAAGGATCCCCTTGTCTAACACCCCTTGTCAAAGAGAATTCCAGCGTAGGAGAAACATTACAATTACTGATGCTCTAGCAGACTCAAGGCAACCTTTAATCCAATTCCTCCATTTATTCCCGAAATTCAAGTTGCTCATGATTGAATCAAGGTACTCCCAGTTCACCGAGTCAAAGGCTTTATCGAAATCAGCCTTAAACAATAACATTTGTCCGCTAGATCTCTTCATCCATGGGCATAGTTCATTCACAATAAGGGGACCTTCAAGAATATTCCTCTCGGCAACATATGCAGATTGGACATCACCAATGCATTCACCAATTACCTTTTTGAGACGAGTAGCCAGAATTTTAGAAATAATTTTGTATAGCGCCCCAATAAGACTAATAGGCCGGTAGTCGCTAAGTGAAAGGGGGTCCTTGACTTTAGCCGCCAGTGAGATGAATGAGGAATTGCAACTGTGTGAAAATTTCCCCCACTGACCAAAATAAACGACAAACTCCATAATGTCATGCTGCAAAAATGCTCCAATAAGTTTTGAAGAATTTGAATGAAAAACCATCTGGGCCAGGCGCCTTTTCCGAACCACAACACCAAATAGCGTTTTTTACTTCATCTAGAGTAAAATCAGCTTCCAAGGCGCACCTCTTATCCTGATTTAACCGTGAAAAACCATCAGCACATAATTTCGGCCTAGATTTCCACTTGTCATTGAATTTCTCCACAAAAAAGCTATGCACTTCTTGTTTCATTGCCACCGGTGATGAATTCCAAACTCCATTGATTTGCAAGCCGTGAATATGGTTCTTACGCGAACGATTTTGCACAAAACTGTGAAAGAATCCGCTGTTCTCATCTCCATCTACTATCCATTTTATTTTTGCTCTTTGCTTTATATCCATCGAAACCAACTTTTGAATTTCAGTCACACGCCTCAGATTAATTTCCCTACACCCAATTTCGTGAGGCAGGAGTTGCCTACACTCAGCGATTTTATCAATTTCATCAATTTTGTCCATGCTGCTTTTTAATTCCGCCCCCTCCTGCTCACTCTGAATTGATCTCCAAGCTTTTATTTTTGATTTAAGGAACCTTAACTTAGCAACAAGTTTTGCATCAGCACCCCCGTATCCTACAAACTCATTACATGCACCAGTCACCACCTCCGAGAACCCCTCTCTAGTAATCCATGAGTTAAATAGCTTGAAAGGTTTGGGACCAAAATCAGCAATTGATTGGTTTAATAAGATCGGCCTATGATGAGAGTACTCCATGCGAAGAGTCGTGACCGAAATACCCGGGAAGTCTACCGTAATTCCGTCACAAACCAAATACATGTCCAACTTACTTAGCTTCCCACCATCCCCAGATCTGAAAAACGTGAACTTTGCACCACCCATACGAAGGTCACAAAGTGAATTGGATTGGATGAATTGATCGAAGTCACTAGCGATATAAGGGCAAAATCTAGAATTTATACGTTCACCAGGATTACGGACAACATTGAAATCGCCAGCAAATATCCATCTCGCAGTTATGCTTGATTTCAACATAGACAAATCATGCCACAGTTTCCGTTTATCTAAGATCGATTGAGGGGCATACACATTAACCACCGCCGTGTTCATACTATCACCCACCCGTTTCCCCAGAATACATAGGAAGTACCTGGATTTAATAGATTGTGTTACCTGAAAGAATCCACTGTCCCAAATTGTAATAATACCACCCGATCTTCCCGTTGCTTCCACAAATTCATAATCAAACTCATCATTCCTCCGACAATTTCTAACTTCTAAATGAGCCGATGAAATACCCCCAAGTCGTGATTCTTGAATGCACGCAATCGCAAGCCTGTGTTCACGACAAAGTCTCTTTACCCAGTTTTGCTTCTGCCATTCACCGAGACGACGAACATTCAGTGAAAGAACATTCATTGGTCCACTACATTCTCACCAACCTCGCCCATCACGTCTTCTAGTACCTCATTCCCGTTTTCAATTCCAACCCTAATAATTTTCCCAACTTACACGGTAAGCTCCTTCTCATAATTCCCTCATCCATTGATTTTGCCCATCCGACATCGACATTTAGTCTTCAACCTCAACACGGTCACAGTCATTAAGGGACGAGTCAAGAGACAAACTTGGATCCATGTTCAAGTCAATTCTGGAAGGGGATGCAACACGCCTTTTTTTAATCTCAGACTCCGCCGGGTCTGAAGATTCCTTATTACTATCTACATCATTCAAGACACTATTAAGCCCGAACGACATTGTCAAGATCCTTTTACCGCTAGCAACCAGCCCAAAACCAGGAATGTTAGGAACCGTACAATGTTCCTGGGGCACCACCCGGTCTTCCTCGACCTCCATACAGGGGTTGTGATCATGAGTAGCATTAAATACAAACTCTTTTTCCCCATGCCTATTAATGAACCCTGGAGACAAATGATGATCTCTAGACACCTCCCCGATCTCCGGCTGTACACTAACCTCACCAGACTGAGACCCTTGATCTTCTCCGGCAACCCCGACCCCATGATCGGTTGCCATCACCATTTCTTCAAACAGGTTACCAATACCACCATCCGGAAAGAATTCACCCTCTTCCGGAACCACCTTAGGATCCCAGGTTTTGGATACACCAATTTCACTACCTTCTCCGCCTCCTATATTGTCCACCGATGCATCTAAATTACCAGTACCCTTATACTTCTCAGAAGGTTTTAAAGGATATACATCCTCCTCAACTTCAACAATCCCGATGTTCACGATTTTTCCATCCAGTGAGACGGGCATAACCTCGTTAATCTTTCTTAAGCAACCAGTGAGAATGCCAACCTTCGCAACTGAGAAATCAGTTTTCCTTCAGATGTCATCAAAAGGTGCAATCGTCTTCCCAAATCTGTTCGCAATGGATGAAAAATATTGGTGTCCCAGTAACTAAGAGGTAAACCGTGATTCATAATCCATGCAATTCTCTCGAATTTGATCTCTTCATCACCCTTAACAACCCACCTAAACATATCTTTCCATAAATCCCTAGTAACTCTAAACGAGTCCGCCTCCTTCCAAACCTCAAACTTGATCAAAATCTTCAACCCACCAAGGTACTTAATATCATGGGTACAAGTAATAACAGAATGGAGAAATTCCAAGACAGCATCAAGATGAGAGAAAGATAAAGTTTCAGCCAATAGGGATCCTTCATTCAGGTAATTCGCCATTATGGAGGACCGCTTAAGAAACAAAGGCTGAGGAGAGGCCAAAGGAGGGTGTGGAATAGGCTTACCAGCCACGGCGTTGACGTACGATCTTGATCCGCTCCCGTCACCACGAACCCTATCCGGAGTGTTGATCCCAAACTTAGATCGATTAGCTTTGTGTATACGAGATTAGATCAAGTATAACACGTAGAGAAACCTTTGTTATATGCTTTGTGAATCTAAGTGTTATGCGGAATTTAACACTTAAACAAGAACACAAGATGTAAACAAAACTTTCACTTTGATTATGAATGTCGAACTTGCTTACAACGAAAGATGTTTACGAATGAAAACTTATATAAAACTTGATATTGAACATTAACCTAAAGGACTTCTTTTATAGACTAAGAAGCCTTGTACAATAAGCTACGTATCAACTATTCTAGGTAAAGATAAATATAGAAAATACATTGTCGTTTCTATCCTTACTAGAAGTATTCTAGAATATAATAAACGTGTAGCTTATATCTTCCATCAGTGCTTGTCTTCAATCTGTCAACGCTTGACTTTAACTTGTCAACGCTTGAGCTGTCAGCGCTTGCTTTGTTCTTGTCAACGCTTGAATCGTTCTTGTCAGCGCTCAAGTGATCTGGCCTTAATTTATTCCCAACAATCCTCCCCTAAACTTGATATCCACTCCTATGATCAAGTTTCTGAATAAGCATTAAGAACTAGGAGGAGTCTGACAAATCTTATCATATTGATAATGAATAAATCTGATCAAATCCTTTGCCACGTCACTTGAATAATCTATCTCCAGCTGAGTGTCCTTCATCTTTTCCAAAATAGCCTTGGATATGAAATATTGAGCATCCACAAGTAGATACTCAACAAACTTTGTAGAACTCAAATGGTATACACCAGCAGCTGAATATAACCTCCATTGAAGACCACTGAGGTCATCTTAAAGATCCTTCCATATTTCAGGATCTTCCTCTTTTGTCCCACACATTCTTTTAAATGTGGTCCAAAGTTTTATTCCATTAGCTGAAGTTGGTGCTTCAGCCTCATACTTGGTCTCTAGCAACCTCCAAAGGTCCACCAAGTCTTCTCGATCACAACTTACAAATAAAGATATGAGAGTGGTAAAAGTGTGTACCTCTTTACCAAATCTGCCAATCTTCCAGAATCCACATTCATCCTCATCATAACTCATAATTGGATTCCTGGAATCTAATGGTAACACCTGCACCATATCTGAAGCTTCTAATGGGGAGAGCTTGAGGCTCTTTCTTATAACTGCTTCACTTGGATATAGTGGATCCATATCTTTTGGAAACTCAAATTTAAATCCCTTCTTCACTGGTCTGGGATTCATCATAGCTTTCTTGATTTCCATTTATTCTGCAAGTTGCTCCCTTCTTTCATCTAAAAGAAGTCTGAGAGTGTTTGCTTCCTGCACTCTCACCCAAATGGGATAAGCCCTATGTTCCAACTCATCAAATGTTAAAGCTTTCAACTTCTGATGTGTCCATCCAACTCCATGACATATGAGCAACATAAAGTAGAGCTCTCTTCTATCCCTTTTCAACTCTGAGAGAATATTGCTTGCCTTGTGCTTCAATATCACCTTACAATCCTTCCGAACTCTAAGAAGAAGCTCCAAACCCCATCTTTGATCTGAAATGGTCAAGTCTGGATTATCCATGCAGCTTTCTTCCCAAGAATTGTACATTTGAACCACCTCTGGCATGTCAAAGTCAACCTGCAATTTTAAGTCTCTCAACTTTTCCCTAGCAAGCTCATCACCATACTCAAGCCTTTCTGGTTCTATAATCATCACACTTGGGTCTGAGCTAGCTCCATCACTTTCTTCTTCAGAAGTCACAACAAATGGTGACTTTTCCTTTTCACCTTGTTCCATCATTTGTTCAGCCAATCTTCTATCAAATTCAACTTGGGCTGCATCCTTTGGAACAATTTCTTCTACCAATTTACCCTTACCCTTATCTGATGGTGCAATGGTTGGTAAGGTAGATGGTAATACCTGAGTAGAAACTTCCTTGATGATAGATGATGACTGGAATACATCACCTTCATGTGCAGGTCTGTCAACGCCCATATTTATCCTATCAGCGCCCAAAATACTTCTATCAGCGTCCAAATTTGTCTTGTCAACGCTCAAATATTTTCCCTCAGCGCCTTGTGTAACCTCTCTCAACATAGCTGTAAATGATAAATTTAGATTGGTTGGAGAGATTAAGGACGTATCAAAACCTGTTTGTTCCTTCAAAGTTGTAAGGGCTTCAGCAACATCCATTGATTGACCATCTTGACTGCCCTTATCACTCAGATTTCTTTGATCTTCCTCCCCTTTGGAAGACTCCTCCATACCCCTCCTAGCATGATCACTCTCCAAAACAACAATCCTCTCCCTCAATTGCTTGATTTCAAGGCCTTGTGAGCTGACAATTTGTACTAAGTCTGCATTTTGCTTTTGCAAGCTAATGCAGACTGCCGTCAATTCCAAAAGAGTCATTGGTTCCAGTCTGCCCTCTTCTAAAATGGGGATTTGACCTGTAACACCCCATTTTGGAAATGGAATATTACGCATAATCATGGCGTGTCATCAAAGCATACAAGGATAAATGTCTAAGCATTATTCAACCATAAAAGGGAAATACCGGAATCAAACATCGGTAACCCCAAAGTAAAGCTCATCACACACAAACATAAATACTGTAAAAGGAAAGGATGAAACAATGTCCATAGCAACTGTATCAAAGTAAAGGAAATGCATGAAGTAAAGAAAGACAGTAAAGCTTCCAGTCCATATGCACCTACGTTTGAGATCTACGAGCGTCCCTGAGTACCTGCCGTTTTGGGAACATGAAAAGGAAAATGGCTGAGCAAGACGCTCAGTGCACGGATGTACAATAAAGCATGAAATAGGATAAGCATGTAACATATAACAGCGGAAGACTAAGTACTGAGTAAACTGTTTAAGTATCAAGAAAACTGGTTTTATAGTTTGAAAAGCCTTATGTTTATCTTGTGAAAACTGTTTTAACATATATATACCATAGCCCATATAGGTCATGAAAAGGTCACGTGCATGAATACTTGGAGGGGTGACCTCATCATGCTGATTAGAGGGGATGCCTCTAATCAATATACTAATTTGGGTAGGAGGGATCAACTCCTTGTGAAGGGTGCAAGGCACACACCACATTCACCATGATAAACTGAATAAAACATGTAACTAGGATGCACCCATACGCCCCACATGATATAATAATATGGCCAAAACTGAAAGGGACGCCACGAGCAATCACTCCACCGTGGGGAAGTCATAACATCGGTGCCTCCAATGCTATGGTTATGGTACCTCCATAACTAGGTGAAACTGGTCATGCTTGTATATGGCTATAGATTATGCTAAATTAACATAAGCAGTTCAAAACAATTAAACAAATGCTGGGGAAAACAGTTGGCTGCATACGGGGAAATCCTAATAAGGAAAGAATGTCCATACTGAAAGGACGGGAATCCGTACCTCAAGTCCAGTGAATGAACGGAAGAAAGACTCCTACTTCTGGATCACTAACGCTACATGAATACACACGTGTATAAGTATCGATTTACTAATTACGTACTGGGTTTTGTGTCTCATATTAGCTGATTTGGTATGTTTTAGGTCCTGGTTCACTGTTTAAAGCCTTAAACTGTGTTTATCTAGTATTCTGATTAATCTGATTAAGTATTACTGGTGTTTCATGTATTATTATACTTGCTGTGTAATAATAAGTAACTTTCCAAAAATAGCAGGTTTCCAAAAATAGAAAGTTTCCAAAAATAGAAAGTTTCCAAAAATAGAAAGTTTCCAAAAATAGAAAGTTACCAAAAATAGAAAGTTTCCAAAAATAGAAAGTTTCCAAAAATAGAAAGTTTCCAAAAATAGAAAGTTTCCAAAAATAGAAAGTTTCCTAAAATAGAATTTACTGCTTAAAATAGATTAGTTTCTAAAAATAGAAAGTTTCCAAAAATAGAATCAGCTGCCTTAATTAAATAAGTTTCCATATATAGAAGGTTTCCATAATTAGATTAGCTGCCTGAAATAGATAGATTTCCATATATAGAAGGTTTCCATAATTAGATTAGTTGCCTTATTTAATTAAGTTTCTATAAATAGAAGTTTCCATAATTAGAATTAAGCTGATTACATAAGCTAACATATAAGTCTAAGTGTTATAAGCTTATTTCTTAAGTCATATGATATAGTGTATAGTTTAATTATTATTTCATGTATTTTAATTAAACTATAGGTTAAGCATTTTAATTAAAGTATAACATGTTTTAATTAAAATGAAATGAAAATACTTAGGTTAAAATGTGAATTATTATTAATAATAATATAACCTAAGTCATGTCTAAATTAATTAATTATAGGCATGTTTTAATAATTAATTAATTATAACTTATAACATAAAATACTTAGGTTAAATTAATGTCATGATAAACTAATAATTAAAATAACCTAAGTCATGATTTAATTAATATTTCATGTTATTAATTAATTATATCCTAAGTTCATAATTCATAAAAATTAACATGTAGCATGAATCATGATTTAACCAACGAACCATGAATCGGGCATGAATTCGACACCGTACCCCGAGCCAAACCCGGGGCACACGTGTCCCCTTGCTGCCGTGGGTCCCACATGAGCCAACCAAGACCAAAAATGGTCTTGGTGGTGGCGGCAATAGCAAACCAAACCCCCCTCGGGTTTGTTTTGCTAGGCGGCTAAAAACAAACACCCTTATAAATCCTTCCTTGATTTTAATTAATACCAAAAACATGTTAGATCAATGATTAATTACCTTGTGTTTTATAAGAAAAATAATAACATGTTAATGAAAATAATCAAAGATTAAAAGAATTAAAAAGAATTAAAAAGAAGGGTTAGAAAGGTATACCACTATGTAGCTTGGAAAAAGGATGAACAAACACTGATTACACAATAGTTTTTAAGATCAAAATCAAACAAACACCCTCCAATGGTGGTGTTTATGTGGCGGCACAAAGAGGAGAAAAAGGAGAGGAGAAAAACTCTTTTAGGGTTTTTGTTTATTTTCTTGAAAGTGAAAAGTGAAAACATGTTTAACTCTTTACCCCCCTTTACTTGTAAAGTCCATGGGCTAGGCCCATTCCTTGTATGTGTGCCGTGGGTATGGGGGCCCCACATGGGGTACCCGTACCTTTCTCGTGTCCCGATGTTTCGTGTTCGTTCGTGGTTAAACGTGCTCGTGTTTAAAGTGTTTCTGTTTAATCTAACGTGTCGTTTATCGTAAACTTAACGCTCGTAAATATATTATGAGTATTTACGTAATTATTCTAGTTAGTATTTTAAATGGTGATCATGATTTAATTATGTTCACGTGATATATTTATTACTGTTTATCATGAGTTCGTACGTAATCGATACTTGTCATGTCATACACGTATGCACTTGCTTGATTATTAGCACATGAATGTGATCAATACTACATGAGGTAAGTTTTAATCTAGGACGTACGATCTTAAGGGCACTATTCATGGTAAAAGCATGCGGGTTTTACAATTCTTCCCCCCTAAAAAGAATAATTCGTCCCCGAATTATAGATAAAGTAAGCTGAAAAGAAGTGACATACCCGAACTCAAAATATGAAGTGAGGGTAAGAAGCCCGGATAGACTCCTCTGTTTCCCAAGTGGCTTCCCGCTCGGTATGGTCCCTCCAAAGAATTTTGACGAATGGAATCGTCTTCCTTCTCATGACTCGTTCTTGCCTGTCGAGTACTCGTTCGGGTTCTTCTATAAAGGTGAGATCTTCACGTATCTGTTCTAGTGGATACTGAACCATGTGAAGGGGATGATAATTGTACCCTCTGAGTAAGGACAAATGGAACACGTTATGCACGTGCGAAAGCTGAGGAGGTAACGCCAAACGGTAAGATACTTCGCCGATTCGTTCAACGATATCAAATGGTCCGATGAACCGAGGACTGAGTTTTCCTTTGATCCCGAAGCGTTTAACACCACGTGCCGGCGAAACCTTGAGGAAGACGTGATCTCCCACATTAAAATGTATGTCCCTACGATGCTTATCGGCGTAACTCTTCTGACGTGACTGTGCTTCTTGCAGCTTCTGTTTAGCTACCTCAATCTTCTCATTGGTCATTTCTATAATCTCTGGTCCTTCGAGTGTTCGCTCTCCCACTTGATCCCAGCAAGTTGGAGCGCGACACTTTCTGCCATACAACATTTCAAAAGGAGCACATTTGATACTTGCGTGCCAGCTGTTGTTGTATGCAAACTCGACTAAACAGATGTAATCGTCCCAATCACCTGTCCATTCCAACGCACACGACCTTAACATATCTTCCAATGTCTGAATTGTTCGCTCCGATTGTCCGTCCGTTTGAGGATGAAAGGCTGTGCTCAGCTTAAGTTGTGTACCCCAAGATTTTTGCAGACCTTTCCAGAATCGCGACGTGAAACGAGGATCTCTGTCTGAGACGATGCTGGAGGGAGTGCCGTGGAGTCTCATGATCTCCCTTCTGTACGTATCTGCGAGTTTACTTACCGGATCTTCCTTGCGTATCGGTAAGAAATGAGCTGATTTGGTGAGTCGATCAACAATGACCCAAATAGCATCGTGCTTCTTCTTGGTAGGCGGAAGACCGGTAACAAAATCCATGGTGATTTTGTCCCACTTCCACTCTGGAATATCCAACGGTTGA